>CM072938.1:4121469-4721469 GCA_036971965.1 Nyctalus aviator | reverse complement strand
TTTTTCTCTATTAGCTGATAATTTCTGGTCTGTATGGTTTTTGTGAGTTTCCTTTAATGTAAATAGACTACTTTCGAGAATATATATATATATATATATATATATATATATATATATAGTTGCCAAATAGGAATGGAAAGAATTATCCTAATTTGTTGTTTTTTACTGAATGAATGTTGCTTAAAAACACAATATGAATTCCCTTAGGTGGCCTTATATCCTGTCTGCAATGTGAGGAGAAGCTAACTAACCTTTATGAAGTGCCTAGAATGGTTCAGGTACTAGGCTGAATACACTGTTTTCACCTTGCCCCTGAGCTGGGCCACATACAGTTCAAATAGGCAGAGGTCAAATTTTAAAATCTTGTTGCTCAAAAATTTCTTGTCAGACTAATAAAATATCAGTATGGACATATTAGCTTGAATCAGTACTCCTTGGTTTGCTTTGCCTTCTTATTTCATAGGGAATTGTGGTCTAGCCTATTGCTACATTGTCCCTTTGACTAATAGCAGAGTGGGAGAAAGATGTAAGCTGCCTTTTCTCAGATGTCCTTTACAGATATCATTCCCTTAGTACCATGAAAGTAACATAAAACCCGATTTAACGGTGGCTTAAACAAGAATTTTTTTGCTTAGATTTAACAAATCTGTAGGTAGCTGGCAGCAGTGTCTGAGCCGTGCTAGAATTAGAATCTCTGTGGTTCTCTTGGTCTTTCCCTAATGCTTCCTTAGGGCCTCAGGCTAGAAGAAAAGGGAAAAAATAGCATGAGCTTATTTATCCTTTATTTTTTTAAGGAAAGGAAAATCTTTTTCACCTTTCCACTCCCCCTCTATGTCACCTGTCAAGAAAATTGTACTCACTGGGTGCTTTGTCACATGCTCCCCAGCCCCAGCTGTAAAGAGAGCTGGGAGAGTGTGTGTTTAGTAGTGGGTGTCAAGGGAGAAGAGTGTTGAGTGATTTGGGGACAGCCACCCAGTGTCTGCTGTTTAGTTAGGTATTTTATTAGCTACTTAAGCTAGTAATAGAATAACTGGCACGTTAACTTAGATTAATTGTAGGATAGGGTTAACATTTATATTTAAAAATGTCTCAGGAATCTTCTGAGTATTTAATCTCATCACTTGTAAAACATTTTAAACACGGGCACCTCCCCCTTTACCCCCCTTTTTCTTTAATGAGTGTTATGAACTCAGTTATTTTGGCTCTAAATCAGTGTTTTTTACATTTTAGACATTTAAATACTGTCTCAAATTTTCCCCTCTCTATCAACATTATTATTTAATGTTTTCATTAAATAGGCCTACCGGTTTTTTTTGTTTTTTTTTTTTAATATATTTTATTGATTTTGTACAGAGAGGTAGGGAGAGAGATACAGAGTTAGAAACATCGATGAGAGAGAGTCATCCATCAGCTGCCTCTTGCACACCCCCTACTGGGGATATGCCCGCAATCAAGGTACATGCCCTTGACTGGAATCGAACCCGGGACCTCTCAGTCCCCAAGCCAATGTTCTATCCATTGAGCCAAACCGGTCTCGGCACCTAACTTTTTTTTTTTTACCTTAGGCATACTATGAAAAGAAGCTTCATATTATTACCTGTATAAGTAAACATTATTGACTATTCAGTAGTTTTTTTCTTCACTCATCTTTCTTGCCAAGTAAAAACTGTGTTCTGCTATAGGATCAGAAAATGCCAGATGTTACTTTCTTTTCTTTTCTTTTCTTTTTTAGAATATATTTTATTGATTTTTTACAGAAGGGAAGGGAGAGGGATAGAGAGTTAGAAACATCAGATGAGAGAGAAACATCGATCAGCTGCCTCCTGCACACACTCCTCTTCCCCTCTCCAATGAGGATGTGCCCGCAACCAAGGTACATGCCCTTGACTGGAATCGAACCTGGAACCTTTTAGTCTGCAGGCCGATGCTCTATCCACTGAGCCAAACCAGTCTCGGCCAGGTGTTACTTTCTAAGGCTCTTTGACAGTCAGGGCATTAGGCATATCACCCATTTCTCACCATTGGGTCCTAAAGGCTCTGCTGGAAGGATCTCTGATAAAAAAATTAAAAAAAAATCTTTCTTGAGAGTTACATTACAGATGTCCCACATTCCCCCTCTATTGTACCCCTCCACCTGGGTCCCACACCACCCCAGGCCTTCACCACTATTGTGTCTATAGGTAATACATATCTTTTATAATAAAAGGCTAATATGCAAATCGATCTAGGCAGAACAATCATTAGATATGATGCACATTGACCACCAGGGGGCAGACACTCCACACAGGAGCTGCCCCCTGCTGGTCTTTGCAGTTCTACAGGAGGTGCGCTGCTCAGCCAAAAGCCAGGCTCATGGCTGGCAAGCGCAGTGGCGATGGCATGAGCTTTTCCTGCTTCTGCAGCAGCTCTAAGGATGTCCGACTGCCAGCTGAGGCCTGCTTTTTGTGGGGAGTGGACCTAAGCCATCAGTTGGACATCCCCCGAGGGCTCCCGGACTGTGAGAGAGTGCAGGCCGTGCTGAGGGACAAATCCTCCCCACCCCCATAGTGCATGAATTTCATGCACTGGGCCTCTAGCATATAGATAATAGTAAAAAGCCATAGTGGCTTGGAGAAGGGGTTGGAGGGATTGGTCAGCCATAGATATTTGTAGAGTACTTTGAGTAGTCTGTTGTCTAACCGAAGTTTTTCTTTTCCAACAGAATAATACAACAGATCTTTGCAGGGTTCTTAGCAAATTCTGCAGTTCCTGGTGGATCCCCTTTTACCTGGTAAGTAACTAATTGCTTTCTTTATTCTGTTGGGAGTAGCATCATTTTAGTTACTTTAGTATATGGTAAGAAAGAGGAAGAGCTGCATAGGTGAATACACAGATGTGATTGGCAGGCTGTCAGACTGCCATTATTTGCTGAGCCCAAACTTAATTAGAACTTTAAAAAGGAAAACCACAAATTTTATTTATTTTTAATCCTCACCTGAGGATATTTTTTCCATTGATATTTAGAGAGAGTGGAAGAGAGAAGGAAAGACAGAGAGAAATAATGATGTGAGAGAATCACATCAATTGGCTGCCTCCTGCACACCCCTGTCCAGGGCTTGAGCTGGGAGGATCCTGTAACCGAGGTACATGCCCTTGACCAGAATTGAAGCCGGTACCCTTTGGTCCATTGGCTGACACTCTGTCCTCTGAGCCAAACCAGCCAGGGTGAATTAGAACTTATTTTTTATTGTTCAGGCACACAAGGGTCATTCTGGTCCCCAGGTTGTCTGGCCTTTGGATGTGTCTGATTCTGGTGTTGAGGTGGGGAATGAGCAGGGGCAGTAGGTCCCTGCCAGGCTTAGAAACTATCTGATTTGTAGGTTTCTCCTAATCAGATGGGAAGATTTTATTCCTTAAGAATTTCTGAAGTTGAAAACATAATGCTTTCTTCTAAGTAAGAAGGTTCATCAGAAGAAACAAGGTTATAATTATGTATGGTTGGTGTTATTTCAACGATTATTTTGCTACTTCTGACCCTGCCCCCAAAAGCCTTTCTTTGCTTAGAGTGACCTCAGCTCATCCACACAGTTATTCTACTTTCTAACCTCTAGTTTCTCTAAACATATTCCCTCCGTCAACCAGGGCCGCGCACCAGCAGCTCCAAAGAGAGGTACTGCCAACTCTCTTTTGTATTGTTTTAAGTTGTGGTTCAGAGAGACTGCGATGGCTGCTTCCACTTGAAAGCTCCTCATTGTTCAGAACCACGGGTGAGGTCTGTTCCAGATTTTGTCCAGTCACGAGGGAAAAACTCTTAAAAAGCTGCTCCATCTATGTTTAATGTAAGTGGGCACAGAGAAGGTCAACTGTTCCCCACCAACAGGCAGTGCATCCTTCTGTTCTTGTGTGTCATGTGGTATTTCAAGTGGCTTCACATTTTATTCCATTCGGTTTAGGAAAAATTCCTAGGGATGGGAGACTCTCTGGATAATCTGTTTGACCTTGGAAATACTGAGAACTTTTTGCCACTTGACTTTAGAGAACCAGTGCCTGGGCAGGTCTGAGAGAGCAGGACTCCTCTGCCAGATTTTGTGTGGTGTAAGGTGGCCTGGTCCCTTCCTCTAACTCTGTCTGTCTCATCTCATGTATAGGAGCGGGATGCTGCACTCCAACCCTGGGGACTATGCCTGGGGTCAAACAGGGCTTGATGCCATTGTCACCCAGGTGAGGAGCTGCCTGCTGAAGGTGTCTGTCCGGTGTGTCTCACGGTCCCACAGATCTCCTGCTCTCCTTCCGCTACTTTCTGAAATGCCAGTCACTCTGTTCCCCAATATTCTGAGCTTGTGGGTTTGCATTTTGCTAATGATTTGCTGGTGTAGCTCAGTACCCATGTATCTTCCAGATCTTAAGACCTTTTTTGAAGATCGCTTCACTTCCACAGTAAGAACCGATTTTTCGCCCTGGCCGGTTAGCTCAGAGAATGTCGTCGCCATACCCCGGGCTTGTGGGTTTATCCCGGTCAGGGCACATGGAAGAATCAGTCAGTGAATGCATAAATAAGTGAAACAACCAGTTATGTTTCTCTGTCTCCCCCTTCCTCTAAAAAAAAAAAAAAAAAAAAGTTAAATAAATCAGTTAAAAAAAGCCTTTTCTTACAACAAACAGTATTTTGTGTTTTTGGCCTTTTGTTCAGGCCTTTGAGGATCCTATTAACAAGTTACTTCACAAAAAGGGAAGGTCTAGTGCTGAAGCAGGGATTTCTGTCAGACAGAGCAAGTAGGGGAAGGGAGCAGAGAAAAAGGTATTCCCATGCCATGGATAATTGTTTCCACTCGTTAATGTTAATCTTAATTTAATTGTTTTTTCATTTCCCTTGTGGGTTGCTGAGAACAGAAAGCATGCTGTTTATATCCAAATCTTATAGGCAGTATTTACCAATTTCTTGGCTTACCTTATGCTACTTTCCATACTCCCTCCCACCCTTTCCTTGCTTCCAGCAGAATGAAGTTTTTGGATCAGTTAAGTATTGCTTTTTGTTAAGTTTTATTCATGATGTCACAACCCTTTTGCTTCTAAAGTTGTTCTGTGCCCAAAGGTGGGCCTTGCAATGAAAGGGTCTGTCTGTAGACTTACACAGATGTCACTCTGAAATTGTAAAGCAATTATGAGTGTTACGGCGGCAGTAAGGAGGCAGTCTCTGCCTCTCAGAGCCGTAGAAGTAAGAGCAACTAACATTTCTAATATCTGCACTGTTTGTTCTTGGCTAGAGCAACTCATTACAAAGGGATAGTTGGATGTTCACCACTTCCTTTTCTCTTTTTGTAGCTTTTTGGACAGCTGGAAAACACGGGGCCTCCCCCAGCGGACAAGGAAAAGATCACATCTCTTCCAACAGTGGCAGTAACTCAGGAACAAGTTGGTAGGTTCAATTTCTGTCACCTTCTGTTCAAAATTCCAGTACTTCCAGTACTTTGTAAGGAAGGTGCCTACTCTTCCTTAGGTACCTCGAGCAATTACCATGTGGTACAAATATACATAAGACTTGATTTCTTGAAGAATTTACTAGAGGAAGCAAAACTCTCCAAATCTATAATAATAAAAAGCATAATATGCTAGTTAGACCAGACAGCCGCACGTTCTTCTTGATGAAGCCAGGGCCGAGGAGCCGCTGTGACGGCGAGGGCCGAGTCCCTGCACGGATTTTGTGCATTGGGCCTCTAGTAATCAGATAACAGTGTCAAAATACTGCTGAGCAGATGCTCCTTACTGACTCTGCGGAGATAGGAAAAGATACAAATGAGAGGCTGGGAATTTGTTTCTTATCAACTCTAAAGTTAGGTCCATTAGAAATAGATATTCTATTTGTAACATTGGAGGAATTTAGTGATAAAGGACATTATTTTGGACTGGGAGTTTCTTTTCCCACATATTTAGAGTCAGAGTTTAAAGGTAGGACGGACCACATTAGGTCATTCTATTATAGGAAAAGTGTGAACCAATGTAAAAATGTTCACATGGCTAGTGTCCGAATGAGATCTGACCTTGTCAGACGGGAAATAGAATCTGGTGTGGGAGGCATGATGGGATAGGAAGGGTAGGCCTTGTTATGCTGGACATTGAAGCGGTGCAAGAAGTAAGGGGTGAGAGTGTTCTGAGGGGAGGTAAGGTTTGTAGATCCTCAAATGGAGGGAAGAGGGAAGTGAAGCGGTCTGCAGAGGAGATTCATTTGGAGGTGGTGCCTAAAGTAGACCGGAAGGGGAACGAGGCAGAAACAGAAATGTGAGGGCTGTTGCAGTATCTAGGTGGGGTTCAGGTGATGGTGACAAGGCTGACAGAAAGGAAAGGGTAGAGACAAAGGAGAAAGGCATTTATCACTGATTGCATAATCGATGGAAGGAGGGGAATGGGTCAAAGATGATTCTAGAATATTGCAACTACAGAGGTGGTGCTGGCATTATCAGGAATGTGGGATTGTTAACAGGCCCTGATTCGATAAGGAGGTGATATAACATTTTTAATTTAGAATTTGTTGGTTTTTGAGGCACGAGCTGAGAATCCAAGTGAAGATGAGCTGGAGAGTGCTGTGGAGCTGGTATTAGGGGAAATGAGCAGGCGCCAAAGTGTAGTATGTATTTGTAGAGTTGAAGACCTGGGGTAGGGCTCCTATATGGGAGGCTGTTCCAGTAGATGAGGCATAAGATGCAGAAGCTAGACTTAGTCCACAGGTGGTAGGAATGGAGAGGAAGCAGTGCGTCCGAGTGGAAAGTCTTACTCCAACTGCCCTGAGTGCTGCGGCTCACGGAGCGGATCCTGCAGGGGAAAGAGACTGCCCGGTGCCCGCAGAGAAGGCGGCTTCCTGTCTCTGGACTTGGAGCCTGAGTGCCCTAGAGCTTTGCAGTTCTGCAGCACCACCTCCTGGTACAGTTTTTAACTGCAGCTTGTTCAAAGGGCTCTGGGCAGTGTGTTGGACGAGGATGCCTAATGTGGAAAATAGGGTAAACGTGGCTTGAGATACTGAAGAGGAACAGCTAAGACGGCTGAGCTGAGTCCCTCGATTGTGGTGGGCAGATTTCCAGTGTTAGTCCTAAGAAGAAACTGCCAGAAGTCTATCACACATTGGGAATGTTCCCGTTTTACCTAACAGTGAACCTATGCCCTCATTTATTTCTTCCAGCCTTTTACCTGGAAAAGTAGGTCTTACCAGAATAGGCCCATTCACCTGTCCTCCTTTTCATATCCCAGTCCATTGCCACGAACCCCATTTTGAAGTAAAACTCATGCTACCCTACCTGTCTCCACCTGCATGCCTTTGTGTCTTTTCTTTGCATTCCTTTGGTGGTTAAAGAAACCAGGCTCATATTTTCTTCCTTCTTTTTGCTTGTTCACTTTAAAAGGCATTTTTTCCTCCAACAGATATGGGTTTAGAGTGTCCAGTGTGCAAAGAAGATTACACAGCTGAAGAGGAAGTCCGGCAGTTACCCTGCAACCACTTCTTCCACAGCAGCTGTATTGTGCCGTGGTTGGAACTGGTGAGTGCAGACCCCTCTCACCTGTGACGGGCATCTACGCCAGTCACATCCTGCCGGGGGAATGCTGAAACGTGAGGGTGTAGTTAACAGTTAACGAAGATTAGATTTTAGTCCCCGGCTGACTCTTAGTAACACCATTAGTGTTTCTTAAATTACTGTCTGGCTATAAGTAGGGGTTAGCAAACCTATAGCCCTTAGGTCACTGTGGCCCGCTATCTGTTTTTGTAAGAGAAGTTTTATTGGAACACAGCTATGCTTGTTTGTTTACAAATAGCCCGTGACATCACTGAGTAGTTGCGACACAGGTGGTATTTAGCCTGCAAAGCCTAAAATATTTACTCCCGTCCCTTTACAGAAAAAGTTCTCTGGCCCCCGCTCTAGACCGTCTCAGGTCACTGATTCTGGTTAGTTCTGATGGTGGTATGTGTTGGCTGTTGTTACGAGCTCTCTCTGCGTTTAAAGTTCGGTTTGGGAGATGTCCTGGTGTTAGCACCTCAGAACCAGTGTGTACTGTGTGAGAATGCAAACCTTTTTGGTTTTCTACCCGCCAGCTCTGAGCATTTTCTAGTGTTTTTAGAACCTGCAACCTCTCAGGCCAAGCTGTTTACGTGGACTGATCTCTCTCTGTTTCAGCACGATACATGTCCTATATGTAGGAAGAGCTTGAATGGTGAGGACTCTACTTGGCAAACCCACAACGCTGAGGCCTCTGCAAGCAGCAGATTTAACAGTGACAACCAGCTGCACGACCGATGGACTTTCTGAATCTAAAGACACGTCTGAGCCAGGGCTGTGGCGTCTGCTCACCACAGCTGTGAATTGTATCAAAACAAAATAGTCGGTGGATTTAGGAATCGTGTAAGAAACCCCAGACCCTAATATTAATGCAGAGTGTTTTCTTTAAATTTCAAGTTAGCATCTATAGACGGAATTATATCTAAAACCAAATGCCTCTTATTGCTGAATTCAGATGATAATTTTATAAATGTGCAACTTAATTATGTGGGCTCCCCCTGCCAGAATAGAATTAGCTCCTTGAAGTCCAGCTCGGGTCCTGCTCTCTGCCATGTTGCCCTGAAATGGATGTTTTCAGCCCCTTGGCCAGCCTCCATCCTACCATTAGTGTACTTTATGATAAATACAGTGGAACCAGAGCCCGAAAGTCCTACTGATGTAAGTCCTTCTGTTTTAATTATACAACAGCATGTACTCTTGGACACATTAGCTATGAATTAAGGTCAGATTAATTCAGAAATCTAAGACTGATGTTTTCTTGAACCCTCAGCAAATCAAAGAAAAATTACATTTGGAAGGAGTAAGTGGCTTATCATTATACTCTGGTTTTCTCATTTAGTTTTTAAAGACTACTTCAAAAGCTACAGTCTCTGCAGAAACCAGCCAACATGACTTAAGGGGCTTCTGTTGGTAGGAATCTCATTCTGGCTCCTTTTTGCAAAAGAGCAGAGCAGCATACAGGCAAAGAAGGACACGTTTGAAATCTTTGGTTCTGACGTTTTTTAATGATGCCCATCTCGCTGTTTACTGTCGTTTGTCCTGGGGGCTTTAAAATAATTTCCCTCACAGAAATAGAATGCCTTCATTGCTGCTTCTGTTCACTGTTCTTAGTAATTCATTGCTATTTAGGAATTGGGATTTTCCATTGTCTTATTTTAATTTTTTAAGCCCTTTGATCATCTCTGAAACCTTGGTTAACTTGGTTCTGGATATCCTCAGAATCAAACTGATTACTGTGATTATGTCCAAAACAGCCTGGTCTAGGAGAGGTAGGCCTTACTTTTTTTTTTAGCCTAACAGTGTCCCATCTACACGCATATGCTGTTAGGTGCATTTGAGAAAGATCAGAAATGTCTTTGGAATCTCAAAGTCTCAAAGGGAAATGATGGGTACTGTTGGTACAGCCCAGAGGATCACAGAGAGGCACTGTTAGTGTGGTCATAGTTTGGAATGACCAGAACAAAAAGGCCTCTTCTTGGTGAGTCTCCTTCTTGGCTCCTGTCTGTCTTAGTTTTTGTTGACTATCATGCAATCATGCACTATACTAATTTGGGGGTGGGGGGTTAGGGAAGGGAATTAGAGATACAGATGATATCTCTAACGGTAGATGATAGGGGAGGGAAGAGAGAAAGTAGAAAAGTGGCCTGCTGAATTAATAGCCTGCCTGTAAAAGTGTGTCCATAAGGTCTGATTCAGGTTGGGCAGAGAGGAAATAAAAGATTTTTTTTTTATATGCCTCTCATGTCATACCTCTGTAGAGTTTGTTTCTTTGGAGAATGTGAGCTATTAATTAAGCCTATTGAAATCTAGCCTCCAAATAAACATTGCTTTTGAGGGGAGAGGAGAAACTGGAGGTATATTATGAATATTTATTGACCACTATTCAACTGTCTCAGAAGAATTGTGACAGCCTGGAAAATTTTGTCTGCCTGCTAGGTGTCTGGAGATGCCAGAACAGGTGTTTGTATTTTTACTTACAACCAGAGAACTAGAAAGGGTCTGAGTAGCTTCCTAGAAGGATGGAAACAAAGTGCTGTACACTAAGTAGCCAGCAACAGTCTAAATTATCTGAAAATTTCTTCACTTCTTTGCTCTGATAGAGGGCATGCTGTTCCCCAGACCCCTCCCACTGAATGAATCTGAAGTGCTTCTTCCTAGAATAGGAGGCATCTTGGATCAGGCTAATTTAGGTTAAGCAATATATTTGGGTTTTATAAAGCAGGAGAACTAATAGGATCTGTGTGTGCTTGTGTGTATTGTGTGTATACATGTATAGCTTTATAATGAATTTGCTCATGTGATATGGAGGCTAAGAGGTTCCAAGATCTTTCCAAGCTGTACCAATTTTTCTGCGAGACGGCAGCGGCATTCTAATTTGATTCCAAACCTGAGCATAGGCACGTTGATGGCGTACGCTCTAGTTGAAAGGCCGGATGATTGGAAACTCAAGAAGAGCTGATTTTTTAAAATTTTGAGTTCAAAGGCAGGACAGGCTGATAAACCAACTCAGGCAGCGAGGCAGGCGGAGCTCCTCCTTGCTAGCGGGACTATCTCAGCCTTTTTGTTCCATTCAGGCTTTCAACTGACTGGATGAGGCTCCCCCATGCTAGGGAGGGAAATCTGCTTTGCTCAGTCTACTGATGCAGGTGTTAATCTTATAAAAAATGCCCTCATGGACATACTCAGAAATAATGTTTGTTCAGGTATCTTGACATCTCATGGCTGAGTTAGGTGGACACAAATTAATCATCACAAGAAAGAAAAATAGAAGTGATGCACACGGTAGAAAGATCCTTATCCCATTTAGATTTTTCCAAATTATGGAAATATAGGTCTTGTTCAGAGACCTTAGTTCTAGGGTTAAACGGTAGAAGAAACCTTCATGGGATGAGGACCAGTTTGCAGTGTGCATCATAGCTATTTTTTCTCTTCAATTACACAGAGTTTGTTTCTAGGAATACCTTGCTCTTAAGTAAGATGCAGTGCTTAAGGCAGAGGGCTACATAACCCAGACTTTTTAGGTGTTTCATTCCTTTATAACTGGAAGGCTTACAGACTCAGGAACCTGGAGCATTAATAGGACTCCAAAGACAGCTTTCCCTGATTGTCAAAGAGAAGAGAAAACTGTTGCAATTTAAGATCTTGAGCCCTTAGATTTGAGGCTTTTACATTCATATTAAATGTAATATGAGTCCCAGCAGAGCTAAACAGATTGTTGTTGTTTTTTTTAAAATCATGAATGTCTTTATCTTCCTCTTGTCCAGCATGATCTGAAACAGGGAGGGAAGAAAACTAGCATGTAAGTCAGAGACATTTCCCAGAAATGGGAAATGGTAGACTTGAAAAGTGAGAGGTTATATAGGGCAACTCCTTTCTGACCTCTAAGTGATGATTGCTTCTTAGGTAGTGTGCAGATGGGTTAGTATAATCATGTTCCTCTGGGTTAATTCTGGCTGGCAGAACTGGGCAGTAGGGTGGGAAGGCAAAGTGGTACTTTAGGTGGAGAGCTTCGACATCTTGAAAGTTTCTAAGCTATTGAGTTTGGACAGGGAGAAGGAATCATCCTGATACCAACAGTACTTTTCCTTCAAAGTTCCTACTGCCAGTTCTCTGAAGAGCCGAGAAACTTGCAGAATCCAGAATGACATTTTGTCCCTATTGGTATAGCTCATTGATTTTTTCCTTAAAGTACTAATTTCTAAGAAAAAAGGACTATGCTAGGTGGAGGATATGGAAATGGCTATAAATCGAATAGCTTCCATAGCTTATTATAAATTTTAGTTGTCAACATTTAGTTGTCAACTGTTATTGCATAACAGGTGAGCCAAGTACTTGTCAGATATTTCCTTGGTCCAATAATTAACCCTCAACTTAGTTAGAAGGTTTTTGGGGAACATTTCCCCCCCAGTAGGTATCACTTTGATTAAGTGGTTATTAGGAGAAAAAGTTTTTGTTTATGTCTTTGTATTCGTATATATGTGTGTGTATGTATATATGTATATATTCTCAGAGACACACACACACATACATGCACATTTCACTCTGTAGAAGAAAAGATGTGATTGATGGGCACTGAGGTGCAGGGAGCAGGGGCCCAGCAGGGGCTCTCACTGCGCACCCTGGCTCCTGTGTGTCTGCAGTTCTGTTTTCGGACACTTGGCCTGGCAAGCACCCTCTTATCTTGTGTGGTGAAGGGATTCCATAGAAGTAAGAGTGTAGTCATTGATGAGGTTAAAAATAAAGGACTTTTGAGAAAAGGTTGTTTATCATCAATTGTTTCTGTATGATATTAAGTTGAACTCAAATATAATTTGTTTTTAAAATTTTTTCTTGATAAATTATTGTTGCCAATTGATTTCTCTCATGACTTGCGTGCTTCAGTTTCTTTCTCCCTGGTGTCTAGGTGCTGCTTCCTCAAGGAACTAATGAAATATATCAGTCTAACAAGGGGGGGATGCGTCTGTCTGTCTGTTACAAACAACAGGACAGTAGCGTCTGGGGTTTGGGAGTGGAAGGGCATTCAGAGTTGGTTGCTGGAGCTGATCTGGGCAGGCCATGGACATCGTGAAAGATGACAGGCCTTAGGAGGAAAAGGGGGAGGGTGTAACATGATGCCGGCGAACCCGATTGACCCTGATGGGAGGTGGAAGACCAGAGTGCTGTTTACAGGAATAAACCAGGGGGGACTTGGGAGTTAGGGGGACCAGCAGGACAGACTCCTCCTACTGTGAGTTTCCAAAATGAACCTCGCTTGGATTCTGGTGCAGAGAGCTGGGGGAAAGACTTGGTGGAGTAAATATTCCAAAAGGCTGTCCTATGGGAGGGAATTGTAGCTTATAGAAATGTCAGAGTCTCAGCACTCCGGCTGGGCACCATAGGCCACTCAGGGATTTAAAATAGAACCGGCAGAATGCATTGTGTAAACTGGAGAGGTTTTCCAGGGTGTAGGTGGTGCCCTTCTCTTATCCAAAGGACATAGAGGTTTTCATCTCATACCTGCCAGACAACGGAGTTCCATGCATCCAACTCTACGATCTTACTTACGCATGAGGACTTAGTCTTGCTGATTACACCTAGAAGGGCCCACGGAAGTGGAGACAAGTGTTGCCTCCTCTTTCAGCTAGGACACTTCTGTCTGTGAATTATGGGATGCAGGCTTGTGGTTCTTTACATTTTCTAATAAGATGCACTGTTTTTTAAGGTCCAAGAGTTACTAGTTTCCTTCCCAACAAGGTGATAGTTGTATTTTCAGTATCTTGGTGATAAATGCATAACAAAAAGCTGCTAAGATTTCAATAATACCTTTAAATCAATTCATCTTTAGTAGTCACACCAAAATCGACATCCGGTTGAAACACAGTATTTACTACGTATTTGAAAGGTATATTTCGGAACTTCACTTGCCCAAGTACAATAGCTAGTATGTTGCAGAGCTAGGTCTTTGGACTCCATGCCTCGTTTTTTTACCTCCACAAAACAAAATCCAAAATCCTTTGAGTTTGAGGTTCAAGACCATCACTAATAAGGGTCTTACCCATCTCTTGCAGCCTTCTCTCTGTGTTCCCACAAACCTTAGCTCCCACATTTGGCAGATCCTGGCCAAGGATTGCAGGTAAGATGCTTCCTTTTGATGGTTTGCTATTTATGTTTAGCTCCAGTTAAACTGTGTGCGTTCACACCTCTATTCATGTAGTTCTTTCTATCAAGCATGTCCTCTCTGCCCCCCCCAACTCCCACCTCTTTGCTTAACTATGACAAGAGGTCGTCTGTTTAAGGAGAAAGAAGATGTGTGAATTTAGGAGGAAAAAATGATGCAAATATTGTTTTAGGCATTTATATAAGAAGAGAAATGACCAGAGATGTTGGTAAGTACTTCGCTGAAGGTAGACAGTTGTGATCTGTGGTGCATCTGGTCTGCACAGATCTTCCTCCATCGGTGCCGTGTGGATTGCTGTCGACCACCAGCGTTCTCTTCATTTACTCCAGATTGATGCTGAGTTGAGACACTGGGTTTGGGTCTCTTTCCTCTCTTATCTCTCTTCTTTCTTCTTTCTTCCCTTTGGTGGTAAATAACAATTTCTTCCAAAAAAAATTGGTGTTCTCACTTGGTTTGACTTGCTGCTTTTACTGTGTTTGGGGTGGGGAGGGGAGGAAAAGTTCTGGGGACACAGAAACACATGTGCTTATCGGTGTCTGAATGGGCACTGCACCCCAGCCGCTCGGGAGAGCTGCGCTGTGACTGAGGTGGAAGAAGGCAGTGCGTAGGGGAGGTCAAGGGATCCACTCATTTGTCCCATTTCATATTCTGGCATGTTGCCCTGTGCCCTGTGTCATTTTCCTCTGTACATATGTCATGTGAAAGATACCAAGGTGAACATATTTATCTTGCTGTGATTTTAAAAGAGATTTCTTCTGGCAGGAAGCTCTTACAGAGCTGTAGAAAGAAAAAGGAAAGTTTGTATTACTGCCACACGACTTAGAATAGCAACAAAATACCTCATTTAAATTCATCCTGGGGTGTGTGTGTGTGTGTGTGTGTGAGGCGCTCATGGCTAGAGAGGGAACACAAAAGGAAAATGGAATGCATGGTATGTGCTGTGTCTTACTGCTGAAATTGCATTTATAAATCTCACATTCTGCTGAAGGGGGAAGGGAGCTAACCACCAATCTCTCCTTGCTGGAAGGGAGGGCAATCAAAGAAGTAGGCACCACTCAAAGTTCAAGGTAGGTTTTTGATGGAGAGCACTGAATGGTTGGCATGGTGATAGGACAAGGTTACTCAGTGAAATTAGCATGAACTGAGGAAGGTACAGACCTTCCTTCATCCTTTTTGTCATGTGTAAACATGCTAACTTGATGTATATAATTCCCCTAGGCCCGAGAAAATACGTACTTTTTTGCTACTGAATGCTGCCTCTTTAATAATTCTGGTAAGTCTTGTTGGGAGAGGGAGAATAAAGAAAAGGAACGAACTATCAAAACTTCATTCTCTTCATCTGACCGGAGAAGGGAAAAGAGCTTAGAGATTTTTTACTCTGGCGTAACTTGGGACTCTGGTAGTAAGTGTAGTAGATTGAATGGCTAGACTTATTTCCTCTGTGTTGTTGTGTGTTTTTTTTTTTGCATTTATTTTGTATGAAGGAATAAAATTTATTTTACTAACAGTAACCTAGCCACCTGAGAGAATTTAGATTTAGTCCTATATAATAAAGAGTTAATGTGCTAATTAGACTGGATGCGGAGTTACTAGGGGGCAGGGCGCAGTGTGCCAGGCAGCCGGGGTTGGGAGGGCTGCCTCTTGCATGGATTTGTGCACCAGGACTTTAGTAAAGAAATGTCTACGAGGTCAGACTGCGTGATGGCGAGTCAGCTGCTGCTTGGAAACTGGCGTAGGCTTACTAGTACGTTGGGCAGGTCCTTGCCAAGGATCACGGGTAGAGTCACTTTTCTTTTGATGGTTTATAGGTAAAGAGATGGACTAAGGGAGCGTTAGGTCCTGTTTCTAGAAATGGGAGGAGGCGGTCTCCGAATGGGGAGGAAATGGAGGAGTTGAGGCTATAGTGGATAATTACTGAGGGCACAGGGTGTTCGTGAGAAGGACCTGCATTGATTCCTGTGAACCGGGGCGGCATTTCACCTCTTTGTACCCATTTGCCTGATGAGTAATCAGGAATCTTGGCCGGAAAGGGTGGGTAGGAGGTTAGAATCACTGTGGAAGGCCCAGCCCATCATGCAGATTCTTCAAGTTTGTTAAGAGCCTATATGTGCCTGGCATCTTTTTGTTTGTTTTGTTAGGGAACACAAGACAGTCCCAGCATTTATAGAGCTTACATTCTGGTGACAACCAAGTGGTGGTTATTTATTGATTTGAGGAATGCCTAAATAAAATGGAATTAGAATGCCAAGGACAGACAAAACCTGCATCTGATTTATGCAAAAATGTAATGGCAAAGCATTGCAAGTTCCTCTCTTAGGGAAAACCTTGATTCCTGTTGATAAGGGTGCGCGGAGGCCTGAGCCAGAAGTGCTGAATATCCTCAGTCTGGCTTCAGCCTTTGCTGCGGAGCTGCGCTGTGCTGTTCAAACCTCACCTCCGGGCCAGGTCTGTCTCTGCCCTTGTTCATTTTCACGTGCAGCCTCGGTGTAGCCCTGATTGTGAGTGAGTACAGGCCGCTGTATTTAATGGCCTCCCACAGGCCTTTCCGCACAGGGGACCTCCTACCCGATTCACCCATGTTTCCTTAGCCAGTCCCTTTGGGTCATTTTTGCTCTCCCTGGTTAGGTGTCTTTGCTCGGGGCATGTAAGCTTCATCTGAACATACCTTGCAGGGCCATCAGACTGGTGGCCAGCATCACCCAGACCTCCTGCAGGACGCTGGGACCGTTATTGTGGAGAGGGCCGTTACCGTGGCTAGACTCCCGCTGTCTTGTTTGTTTCAGTCCCGTCACCGTGTAGTTCCCTGTCTCTGGTTCAGAAGAGAATCGGGATCAGGGAAGGGTTTCAGAAATCATACAACGTCCTTTTTTATCACCTGAACAGCTTCTGGTCTCCAAGTATCTTAGGATAATTCATTGTCCAGATAAGTTTTTAAAAAAACATTTGTGAGTGGTGATGATGATTATGTCCATTAGCTTCAATAAGTAACTATGGGATCTACTGTTTGTCAAGGAATGCAAATAAGCCTGCCTTGAAGTAACTCTAAATTCATACCAGAGAGACAATTAAAATAGCTTAGTCACCTTGGACTTGGTCTCATCTAAAAGCTATATGTGGGATGGGTTAAGCAGTTCAGCCTAAGTTAAAATCTGGGCTTTGAAATAGATCTGGATTTTTATCCCTCACTTAACTACTAGCTGAGTGAACTTACCCAGATTCCCTGTGAGCCTGAGTTGTCACATGACAAGAATAGTGGCTTTCTCAAAAGATCATGCAGATTAAGTGAAGTATCACTCAGCACAATGCCCAGCACGGAAGCACTTGGTGAATGGTAGGCATTGTTTATTGATACTGTTACCAGTCTGGCCTCATTTCATCTTCCAAAAGGAACCTTATTTCCACACTTGGTGAGTATCCACATGTGCCGACCATGATACTTCTGTGTTAGAACATGAATGCTAGGTTACAAGGAACGACGACTTTGTTGTACCCCATTCTGTTCTCTAAGGCTTGTGTGGGGCTGTCCAATACTTACTTGTTCAATGAATGAAAGGAGGTCCCACTAGTGAGTGAAGGTAACTGGAACAGTACTAAATAGTGCCAGGTAAAAGTAACTTGGGTTTTGTATCATAGACAGTGAAAAGCTATTAAAACCAGATGGTGGTGCATCATGTGCAAACTAAAGGCCCGGTGCATGAAATTCGTGCACTCGGGAGGGAGGGGGGTCCCCTCAGCTCAGCCTGTGCCCTCTTGCAGTCTGGGAGCTCTTGGGGGATGTCTGACTGCCACAGAGGCTGGAGAGGCTCCCTCCACCACTGCTGAGCACCAGCCATGAGCCTGGCTTCTGTCTGAGCTGTGCTCCCCTGTGGGAGTGCACTGACCACCAGGGGGCAGCTCCTATATTGAGTATCTGCCTCATGGTGGTCAGTGTGTGTCATAGCCACTGGTCGTCATCCTGCTGTCAGGCTGAAACAGGCTCTCCAGCATCCCCTGAGGGGTCCTGGATTGCTAGAAGGCTCATGCTAGGCTGAGGAACCCCACCAACGCACAGTCAGGGCCGGGGAGGGACATGAGAGGTTGGCCAGCTGGGGAGGAACTGTGGGAGGGCTCCAGGGCATGTCCAGCCCATCTTGCTCAGTGCTGATTGGTTGGACCCCGGCAGTAAGCTAACCTGCTTGTCAGAGAGTCTGCCCCTTGGCGATCAGAGCATGTCATAGGAATGGTCGACTGATGGACTGTCTATCCCCTGGTGGTCAGTGCACATCATAGCAAGCAGTTGAGTGGCCTTAGCATATCATTAGCATGTTACACTTTGATTGATTGACGGCCTACCAGACGACCAGTCACATAGCACATTAGGCTTTTATTATATAGGATTAGCATTTTAGATGGTGGGTGGCAGCATGGATTGGAGGCAGAGACCGTATTTTAGAGTTGATGGGCCATTCATTGGGCAGCAGCTCAGTGCCTGTCCCTGCTCTTGGTGGGAGATGAAGATGAGTAGGACAGTTGGATCTCAAGGGGCTCACCAGTTAGGATGCTGTTGGGATGTTTTACGTGAGATGATGACCTGGAGAACACCGAAAAGAAGGGAATGAATGTGGGAAAGAACCAGCAGTACTTAGTAACTGGAGGGGGGAAGGGAAAAAGGAGGGGCCAAGGTTTAGACCAAAGTGTGGACAGAAATACAGTCTCAGGTGGATGGGTTTGGGTTTGAGGAGATGGTAGGGCATTCAGGAGCTGAAATCCAGTTGTCGGCGGAAATGTTAAACTGAAACTTAGGGAAGCGTTGAGAGCTGGAGAAGTTGATTTGTGGGTCAGCTGCAGGAAGGGGCAGAGAAGAGGGTGGACGAGAACTTGGGGGGGAGAGCGCAAAAAGATGGAGGGGGAATGGGGAGTCTTGGGGAATGAATTCCCATGTTAGGAGGAAATGTAAAGCATAGAAGGAGAGCCAAGAAATCAGAAAGGTAGAAAAAGCGGGGAGCACAGCCGCAGAAGTCAGTGGAGATGGGGGTTGATCGGGGAGAACAGTGCTGAGTGCTGTAGCTAGGCCTGAGGAACACACACCAGGAAGCAAGGAAGGGAAATACAGCCCAGCCTAGACGGAAGTAGAAGGTTTGGATTGACCACTAACCACAGAAGAGGATGAAAACGTTTGTTAAAAGGCTCGGCCAGGTTTCTGGTTTGGGGGTGTGTGTGTGATTTATACCTCGTTTTCTTAAAGTTAAAAAATAATTATTTGAAAGTTCATAAAAAAATAATAGCAGATCTTCGCCCTCAATTCTTTGAAACGTTTCACCATATTTCTAAATAATATGCTCATGTCACCACTTTTTGATGATGAAGTTCAGATATTATCTATTGACTGATTGAAGATGAGGCCACACAGGCCTCCTGAGGGCTGACATTCCAATTCTATTTGTCCTATAAAGTTTCCCTTGCTCTCTGCTGGGCTAAAGGCTCTTTGGGGCCCTTTTCATTCTGGAATTTCCTTTTCCTCTTTTCTGTTAGGCTCCTTGTTTCCGGGATCCCATTGTACCCACTCTACTGATTCACTTTCTAGTTTTCCTGAAGCACATTCTCTGGTAGCTTCTGATTAACGATCACATAGAAGACAAGTTTTGAGCCATTGCTTGTCTGATGCGTCTTTATTCCTTCCTCACCTTTGATTGGTGGCTTGGTGGGGCATAGAATTCTAGGTAGAATAGAATTTTTCTCTGCAAGGCTAGCCCCTCTGGGCATGTAGGAACAGAGTCGCTCTGCTGGGCAGATGAGGAAGCTGTGGGCATAGCTGAGGCTGGACGGTCATATTCAGCCTGTGCCAAATAGTGACAGCAGGGGGCAGAGCAGAGGGGATCTGCAGGGATGAGAGGCTTTGCTGCCCCAGTGAGATCCAGGCAGAATCTCGGCTTCTGCTGGCTTTCTGGTTTCTGGGTACGAACTCTTAAAGGCTAGCTATACTTTACCCCCACCCTCCCTAATCTATTGCAGCTTGAGTGGGTTTCTGTTTGTTACAACTAAATGATCTTTAAGACAACCATCCATTTTATCTCAAACCTCTGTCCCAGCCAGAAGGCTCCGTGCCAGCGTTCGGATATACAGCCGCAGCTCTGAGAGCGCCATTGGGAGGCGGGAGGCCTCCATCCGCCTGCAGTTCCTGGCCCTGGTCAGTGGATGGCATCGGAGAAGCTGCTTTTACCTACTCGTGACTCAGTCAGTGTCAGTAAACATGGGTGGCCAGCCACCTCAGGAAGGTTTTTTGACATGGAAGACCAAATGAGATTACCTTCTCAGGAAAGCAGCATTGGCCCGTGGGGGAGGGGAAAGGATGGGTCACGGGAAGGACTCTTCCTCCAGGGGACGCCTGGTCGGGGCGGAAATGCCTGCCTCCCCAGCTGCCGGCCCTGCTGCGGTCCGCCATGGCATTAGGGGTGTGAGGAGCTCACCTGTGACTGAAACGGAGAAAAAATGACCTTGAAGGAGGATTTCTGGCTTCTGGCTTTTGGCACAACACTGGTAGGTCCCTTTGGCCGATGGCGTGGCTTCGTCTATGGCGAACTCCAGCCGAGATGACCGTTCACGGACACCCTCTGCCTCAGGAGAGCGTTTCAGACTCAGCTGCTCCAAGCTGGTGTCAGGGGAGCAGTCCGAAGGCCTGTCCTTGCACAGAAACAGGATGGCCCCCTCCGCCTCTTCATTCGTATGCCGCAAGGTGCAGGTTAAGATCAGTCGCCTTCCTTGCTGGGAAGCTGAGCTGAGGATTTGCATGCATCCTGCAACGAAAAGGGAAGAATTAGCTGAGGGAGGCTGGGAGTGCTTGGCAAATTTATTTCTAAATGTTGAGGCAGAGATGCGGGCTGCCCAGAGACAGTAGTGCCATCTTAGAAGAGTTGTCCATGAGTTACACGCATGGCTGATGGAGACCTGCAGTCCCAGCTACTCATTGATGGAGGAATGGTTTGGGTTTGGTTTTTACTGTCCATCTGGAACCTGTAGGCCTTTAACAAAGTGCTTGTTTAATGTACCTCATCCTTGATATAGCCCTAGAGACAGGTGTTCCCATTTTATAGGTTAACAAATATGAAGCACAGAGGGGTCACCTGGGCTTTCGGAGTTGGCAAATGGGTTCCATGAGTTTAGAGTCTATAAGCCTGTAGGAACCTCAGAGGGAGGGCTAGTTTACAGGCTCTTTGCAACACACAGCACAGACGCAGTGTCTGATGGGTGCAGGCTGGGGTTCTAACAAAGAAAAGGAAACTATGTCTGTCCCCCTTGCATTAGCGTCAAGAAGAGCCGGTCCCTTCTTCCTCACCAGGGAAGAAACCATGGGAGCCACCCCCTCAGGAGCCCCCGGTCCCCCCGGCGGCTGCTCTGCTCTGGGCTTGGGGACGGGCGATCCTCACCGCCAAGCTGGATGTCCACAATTGCCAGCAGAGTGGCCAGGGCGAAGCAGCCTCTGCCAGGTGCCATCGGTGTCCTGCAGGTTGCCAGCAGCTCAGGGACTCGAAGAGAATGGCTCTGCTGATGTCCTTGGCCTCGCTTCCCTGAAAGCACAGAGGGAGCCCTGGTCAAGGCCCTGGCTTCTGTCGGCTCCACTCGATGGAGGTGGAGGTGAAGACACGCTGGTTAGAGAATGATTGAGTGAATTACGGCATGTCCATAGTCTGAGTTATTATGTAAGTACAACCTACCTAAAACAATGCATAAACATAGCAAAAATAAAATTTCATAAGGCATCTATAATAATAAAAGCGTAATATGCTTATTAGGCCGGACGGCCGAACGACCTTCTGTAGGAAGCCGGCTGTGAGGGCTGAGCCCCTTGCACAAATTTCGTGCATTGGGCCTCTAGTTCACTTATAAAATGAATACCTAAGATCATTTTTCCTACATACAGTTGATAGGAAATATGATAGAAGGAAAACTCCCACACATTCTAGGAACAACAATAAAATACCCATAAAATGCCCAAGAATTTAAAATGGGTTTAAAGTGTAACAAGATTGCTGTAGGGGACTATAGGATAAATAATATAAAGTGCTATTAAGGAACATAAAAGAAAATGTAAATGGAGACAATTGCTAATTTCTCTCTATTTACCCATACATTTACAATCCTGATAAATCCCAGCAGCTTCTGCCCTAACCTTGACCTCTGGCCGGCTCCTTGTGGTCACACTTAGTGCAGCCCCATGTCTCCACCAGAACATCCCGCTGACTCTGAGACAAGGCACTGGCTGGAAGGTGAGCGATCCGCTTTTGTCCTAAGCACACGGAGGCTTACTGGCACACGCAGTGTGACCAGCCTGAAATCACAGCTCGGATTCCAACTCCCGAGTTACGCGGGCCTTTTTTTAAAAAAAATATATTTTATTGATTTTTTTACAGAGAGGAAGAGAGAGGGATAGAGAGTTAGAAACATCCATGAGAGAGAAACATGGATCAGCTGCCTCCTGCACACCCCTCACTGGGGATGTGCCTGCAACCAAGGTACATGCCCTTGACCGGAATCGAACCTGGGACCCTTCAGTCCACAGGTCGACGCTCTATTTACTGAGCCAAGCTGGTTTCGGCTTACATGGGTCTTTGTCCCCCTTCTCACACCTTTGTCCCCCTTCTCACACCTATCCAAGCTATTTGGGTAGGGTTACAACACGAGGACTGGAATAATAGTAATGAGGCTGTGGGTATACCCAGGAGCCAGCAGGAGAAAGCTGAAGGAGGGATCTTGAAAGGCTGCCGTATGGCCATGGAGTTGGGCCTTGGCAGACATTTGTCATGAATCCAGTGGTGACGGAAGGTGGGCAGTGGGCTGGAAGATTCGCTCCCAGTCTGGGCTCTGCACTGCCTATCTGTGAGCCCAGGGGGAGGCCAGTCTCTCCTCCAGGCTGGTTCCAGGGTTGGGGGAGGGGGACGGGGGCAGGGACCGCATCCAAAACGAGGCGGCACCCCGGCTGGCCTGCTCTTGGGTGCTGACACTGGGGTGCTCGGGGTGCTGCAGCCTGGCTGGAGCTGGGCGTGTAAGTCTGTCCCGGGCCTCTCAGGGGGCTGGGGGCCAGCGAGGACCGTGGGGAAAGGATGCACCTGGAATTTGTGACCTTGGCGCCCGGCGGGCCAGGCACAGCTAGTCTGCATTCTGACCACCAGAGGGCGCCGCTTTCCAGTGGAAGCCGGAGATGCACCTCCACCCCTCCCCACAGCCTATCAACCCCAAATTTGCCAAGGGTGTTTCCTTGAGCCTGGGGTGGGGTGGAGGAGTGGGGGGTTTGGGGGTGAGGATGGGGGTGGGAGGATGCGCTCGGGTCGGCCTTGTGCGCGGCTAGCTTGGGAAAACCTAAACTAGTGGGGCAGGGAGTGAAGATCAGGTCTGAAGGGTGGGTGAGTCCTGGAGAGAAGTCTTATTACAGTTGCCACTCTCCCTCTGTGGCCCCAAGAGGTGGGGGGAGGGAAGCCTGGGACTTTCTGGCCTCCTCTCCCTCGTAGGACATGGCGAACCCCTCAGCGGGCAAGAATGAGGGCACACATTAGGCTGACATCCCCCCTTCTGCCCTCCCTGAGCTGGCTGTCCAGGTCGTCTCCTCCCCCGACCTTTCCAGGGGAGGCACCTGGAGGCCGGGGATCAAACCCAGCCTTCCCCACCTCGCTCAGCCTCACTCCCACCGGAATGATGCGACAGTTAAACAGGCCTAAAGCAGGGCGAGGTCCCCATGGGGTGCGCTGCTGGCGGGACAGCACTGCGGGGGAGGAGGTGCCTGAGCCAGACCAGCCTTGGGGCGGGACGCTAGCCACAGCTGCACACACGCCTGTCTGCAGAGCTCCCACAAAATCAATGCGCCCAGGACCCCAGGTGGGGCCCCCACTTGGTGTCACAACCCCGCCTCCCTGGAGTAGGACCATTTGTTGGTAAGGCTTAGGGTCCGGAGGCTCTCTCAGCTCCCTCTCAGGCCCCCAGAGTGGGCCTCACCCTGACCCCAATGGGCCATGGCCCTTAGGTTGTCCGGTGATGCCCGTGGATCCTCTTCTCAGAATAACATTTAAAATGAAAATAGTCATAGCCAGCTTGGCTCAGTGGATAGAGCATCAGCCTTTGGACTGAAGGGTCCTGGGTTCAATTCTGGCCAAGGGTACAAGCCTGGGTTGCGGGCTTGATCCCCAGTGGAGCATGTGCAGGAGGCAACCAATCAATGATTCTCTCTCATCATTGATGTTTCTGTCTCTTTCCTTCTCTCTTCCTCTCTGAAACCAATAAAGAAATATATATAATTGATTTTTTACAGAGAGGAATGGAGAAGGAGAGAGTTAGAAACATCAATGAGAGAGAAACATCAGCCAGCTGCCTCTTGTACACTCCCCATTGGGGATGTGCCCGCAACCAAGGTGCATGCCCTTGACCGGAATCAAACCTGTCGGTCCACAGGCTGACGCTCTATCCACTGAGCCAAACCGGTTAGGGCAAGAAATACATTTTAAATAATAAAATGAATACAATAAAGCGCAGAGGATAACGGAGCTGGGAGAACGTGCAAGAGAGGATGGCTCGGGCTCCTTCAGACCCGCCATCGGCTGGACGTGGACATTTCGGAGGGACGGCCGTCAGGACAGCTGAGGGGTCTGTCACAGCTGCAGTGAGGTTTGACCTGTGGTTTCTCCTGGCGGCCAGTTCTGGGGAGGCCAGCTGCCTGTGTTCCTAACGGAAGGACAGGCTCTCTAGCAGAGACTGGTGAACATGAAGGTGAAGCTTTCCCCAGATGCACAGATGCCATGAACACATGGCCCCAGGAGAGAAGCTCTGCTGACAGCTCCCTCAGTTTGCAACGAGAGAGATGAGGTCTCCTGACTCCTACCTAGGTCAGAGGTCTTCCCGCTGACATGCATATCTGAGCCTGGGGAGACCTATCTCTACACCAGTATCTTCACCCTGGCATTCCCAGGCTTACATGGCCAAAAACACACCAGGGGCCTGAACCACCCCGAGCACACATCTCCCTTAGAGCACACATCTCCCTTAGAGCACACAGCTCCCTTAGAGCACACATCTCCCTTAGAGCACACAGCTCCCCCAGAGCACACAGCTCCCTTAGAGCACACAGCTCCCCCAGAGCACACAGCTCCCCCAGAGCACACATCTCCCTTAGAGCACACAGCTCCCCCAGAGCACACATCTTCCTTAGAGCACACAGCTCCCCCAGAGCACACAGCTCCCTTAGAGCACACAGCTCCCCCCGAGCACACATCTCCCTTAGAGCACACATCTCCCTTAGAGCACACAGCTCCCCCAGAGCACACAGCTCCCCCAGAGCACACATCTCCCTTAGAGCACACAGCTCCCCCAGAGCACACAGCTCCCTTAGAGCACACAGCTCCCCCCGAGCACACATCTCCCTTAGAGCACACATCTCCCTTAGAGCACACATCTCCCTTAGAGCACACAGCTCCCCCAGAGCACACAGCTCCCTTAGAGCACACAGCTCCCCCAGAGCACACAGCTCCCCCAGAGCACACAGCTCCCCCAGAGCACACAGCTCCCCCAGAGCACACAGCTCCCTTAGAGCACACTGCTCCCCCAGAGCACACTGCTCCCCCAGAGCACACAGCTCCCCCAGAGCACACAGCTCCCTTAGAGCACACAGCTCCCCCAGAGCACACAGCTCCCTTAGAGCACACAGCTCCCCCAGAGCACACAGCTCCCTTAGAGCACACAGCTCCCCCAGAGCACACAGCTCCCTTAGAGCACACAGCTCCCCCAGAGCACACAGCTCCCCCAGAGCACACAGCTCCCCCAGAGCACACAGCTCCCTTAGAGCACACTGCTCCCCCAGAGCACACTGCTCCCCCAGAGCACACAGCTCCCCCAGAGCACGCAGCTCCCCCAGAGCACACAGCTCCCCCAGAGCACACAGCTCCCCCAGAGCACACAGCTCCCCCAGAGCACACAGCTCCCCCAGAGCACACAGCTCCCTTAGAGCACACTGCTCCCCCAGAGCACACTGCTCCCCCAGAGCACACAGCTCCCCCAGAGCACACAGCTCCCCCAGAGCACACAGCTCCCTTAGAGCACACAGCTCCCTTAGAGCACACAGCTCCCCCAGAGCACACAGCTCCCCCAGAGCACACAGCTCCCCCAGAGCACACTGCTCCCCCAGAGCACACAGCTCCCCCAGAGCACGCAGCTCCCCCAGAGCACACAGCTCCCCCAGAGCACACTGCTCCCTTAGAGCACACAGCTCCCCCAGAGCACACTGCTCCCTTAGAGCACACAGCTCCCCCAGAGCACACTGCTCCCTTAGAGCACACAGCTCCCCCAGAGCACACAGCTCCCCCAGAGCACGCAGCTCCCCCAGAGCACGCAGCTCCCCCAGAGCACACTGCTCTGCTCCCCCAGAGCACACTGCTCCCTTAGAGCACACAGCTCCCCCAGAGCACACAGCTCCCCCAGAGCACGCAGCTCCCCCAGAGCACACAGCTCCCCCAGAGCACACTGCTCTGCTCCCCCAGAGCACACTGCTCCCTTAGAGCACACAGCTCCCCCAGAGCACGCAGCTCCCCCAGAGCACACAGCTCCCCCAGAGCACACTGCTCCCCCAGAGCACGCAGCTCCCTTAGAGCACACTGCTCCCCCAGAGCACACTGCTCCCCCAGAGCACACTGCTCCCCCAGAGCACACAGCTCCCCCAGAGCACACTGCTCCCCCAGAGCACGCAGCTCCCCAGAGCACACATCTGGGATGTGTGCCTCCCCCAGAGGTGCCTCACAAGGCCAGCTCCCATCCGAGGGAGCCCAGTGGCTTGTCCCAGGCTTTGAGGAGTCCAGGGGAGAGGTGATCAATGCTGGTAACTTGCCTTAAGTAACTAGTTCCTTTTAAAAAATATATATTTTTATTGATTTCAGAGAGGAAGAAAGAGGGCTAGAGAGAGATAGAAACATCAATGAGGTCGAGCCCACAGCCCGGGCTTGTGCCCTGACCGGGAATCGAACCAGGACCTCCTGGTTCACAGGCCAGTGCTGAACCACTGGGCCATGCGGGCCAGGCACAACTATCTCCTTTTTTTAATTCTTTTATTTTTGTGTTGATTTTTACAGAGGGGAAGAGAAAGGGATAGAGAGTTAGAAACATCGATGAGAGATAATAATCCATTAGCTGCTTCTTGCACACCCCCCACCGGGGATGTGTCCGCAACCAAGGCACATGCCCCTGACCAGAATCGAACCCGGGACCCCTCAGTCCGCAGGCCGACGCTCTATCCACTGAGCCAAACCAGTTTCGGCAACTATCTCCTTTTTGTCGATAAGAATGACCTTTGTGATTTGCTCCCCTTGAGTCCTGGACCACATAAGTGCCAGGAGGTTTTAGAGCAGAAGGAAGGATGTCGGCTCCACCAGGCCGGTGACTCCCAGCGCTCACCCGATTTCCCTCCCACGACCCGTGTGGGTCTTTCCCACGTGAGGGAAGTGTCCGAAGGCCTGAGTCGCCTCTCTTTCCGCGGCCCCGAGGGAAGGGCCCCGTGGAGCCTGCCTTTGCTGGAGCAGCCGTGTCGCCGCCCACCCCGCTCCCGCTCCCCGGCCAGGTTCGGGGCCCCTTTACCTTCGCACAGACGCTCCCCTGCTCCGGCCGGCGGCTCTGGTGGGAGCACTTGAATGCGCGCTCAGCTCGCCCGGCTCTTCGTCTTGTTAAAACCCCCTCTCTCACTTCCGGCCTTGCTCTGCCTTCATTACTGGTATCTGTGATCTCTGAAAACCACAGGATGGGTTTTGAGTTTTTTTTTTAAGCAATCAGGGGTCTTCCTGCTGCTTTCTTCCACCGCCACGGTGACGTTTCCTCCCTCCTCCCTCCTCTCTCCTCCTCCTCGGTTGCTTTCTCTGTTTCCTCTTCCTCTCCCTTGTGTCAGAAACAGACGACAGGCCTGTGAGGGTGAGGAAACCACCCTGGAAATGTCCTCTCACCTTGGCAGCCACACATTTGTCACTTGATAAGACATCGTGGAGCAACCAGAAGATGTGAGGACAGTCTGTGTCTCACGTACCGAGAAAGGGCCAAGTCTTCCCCCAAGGGAAGGTGTTGTGTGGAGTGGGGCGTGGAGGGCAGGGCAGGATCCAAGGAGGATGGGGAGCCGGGGGGGGGGGGGGGGGGCATCCAGATGGTCCTGGTCGGAGCGTGAGCGGGGCATGACCTGTGACCCCTCGCCCATGTCTGTTCTGTCCTCCTCGTGGTCAGTGGCGGGGACACTTCTAGGCCCTAGGACTGTCCCCTTTGGAGGAGCGAGGATCAATCTGGATCTAACGTCACGAGGCCCGGCCGGGCTCAGGCCGGAGGGGACCCAGCGCTCCCGGGAGCAGACACCAGCCCGAGCTGGGTCCTGGAGCCCGAGGGCTGTCCCGGAGTGGCTGGGGCAGTGCTCCCGCCGGACCGAGAGCCACTGTCCCCTTGTGTGGAGGGGCCTGCTCTGTGCCTCACGGGGCCCTCACCCTCCTGGCCCTGGGGCCCGTTCCCCGCAGCCCACAGGGCACGTGGCCGCATAGACATCAACTACATCAACTGTTCCCCCGAAAATAAGACATCCTCCGAAAATAAGACCTAGCGCATGGAAAGATAAGACATCCCCTGAAAATAAGACCTAGCGCAACTTTGGGAGAAAACATTAATATAAGACACTGTCTTATTTTCGGGGAAACTGGGTACTAAGCAGGGCTGGCATCTGGCAACCGGTCCTTACTGCTGCCCCTACATGGTCACACGCACGGCTTCTGTTTCTCGCCCCCCGGAGGCTGGCTGCCGTGAGGGCGGGGGGAGTGAAGCCACAGGCGGCCGGTGCGGAGGGTGGGGCCGCCTGAGCACCCGCAGGCGAGCGTGTGTTCTCACTTGTGACTGCAAAGCCCTCACAGCTTTGCAAAGACCTCGGGGCTCGAGGTGGGGCCGCGCAGCTGCAGGCGTGATGGTTTAAACGCTGCTTTCGATCGATCGCTCCCCGTGGAGCAGGAGTGCGAGGGGCCGTGTGGCCGGTGTGCCCGGGCTCTGAGGGGAGCTGGCTCTGTGGAGAGAGGCCCCCCAGCGATGGGCAGAGGCTCCCAGGGCCTGAGCACCCCGAAGCAAGAGGACCCGGGGAAGGAGAGGCGGACGGGAGGAGGAGCGGGGCCTGCGGTGTGTGCTGGACACTGCGGTCTCGGGGGCAGAGTGACACCTGCGTTGAGCTTTGGACGGAGGCAGGATTCCAGACGGCCGGGGCGAGCGTTCTTCCGACCTGAGAACAACATGAGCCAGCAGGCACAGGGAGAGCAGGGCGGCTGCGGGCGCGGCCGGGACACGGGGTGCCGGCGGGCGTGCCGGCGGGCGCGCTGGACACTGGCCCCGAGCCCCCAGATGTCCTGGCAGCCGCGGCTGTCTAGGTACCGAGTCCGATGACGGACATGTTGTTTTCAAGGTCTTACTGTAAATGTTCCACATGAAAAGGAACTCTGAGAGTTGGATGTCAAATCATATGTTAAAAACATATTTTTATTGGGTTCAGAGAGGAAGGGAGAGGGAGAGAGAGAGAAACATCAAGGATGAGAGAGAACCACGGATCAGCTGCCTCTTGCACCCCCTACTGGGGATCGAGCCCACAGCCCGGGCCTGTGCCCTGACCGGAATCAAACCGGGGCCTCAATGCTCAACCTCGGAGCCTCGCCGGCCGGCTGACAGCCCGTTTCTGTCCGGCTCCTGTGGAACGTGAGGGCGGGCGGGGAGGACGGCACAGCCGGGCCGCCTGGCCGGTGCGGAGGCCTCCACGCCAGCAGCGCCCCCGCTGGGCGGGGATCGGAGTCACTCCTGGTTGTTCACACACACGTTTCCGATCCACCAGGCTCCCGGGGGTTTTGTATTCCTCACAGCGTCCCCCGTGCCGCCTCTGTCATGTGCCCTGCGGAGCCCTCTGTGCGCCCCTCTGGGCCCTCCGCTCTCCCTCTGCAGCGTGTGCAGCCCCTCACCTCTCTCCACGGATGTCCCTCCGCTGACACCCCCATTCCTGATGTCCCTCCGCTGACAGCCCCATTCCTGATGTCCCTCCGCTGACACCCCCATTCCTGATGTCCCTCCGCTGACACCCCCATTCCTGATGTCCCTCCGCTGACACCCCCATTCCTGATGTCCCTCCGCTGACAGCCCCATTCCTGATGTCCCTCCGCTGACACCCCCATTCCTGATGTCTCTCCGCTGACACCCCCATTCCTGATGTCTCTCCGCTGACACCCCCATTCCTGATGTCTCTCCGCTGACACCCCCAGGCGCTGGCAGATGCTCCTCGTGCTGCCCGCTCCCCCCCAGCTCCCACGCTGCTCCCCGCTCTGTGAGGCCCACGGACACGGGTCCGGGCGGCACGGGAGTCAGGCCGCCCGGTCGCCGGACGCCCCGCCCCCACTTCCTGGTCTCGGGCAAAGCACCGAGCCGCCCTGCGGACTGGGAAGAACAAACGCACACAGTAGGACTGGCGTTTAGAGAGAAATGGAAACCTATGGGAAGCGGTTGGCATGGTGCCCGGCACACAGTAGGGACGGAATCCCGCCGGCTGTCGTCGTGGCCCCGTCTTCCTGGTCTGCACGGCCCATCCCGTCTCTGGGGGAGTGAGTCCTCCCAGCTCAGGGTCCTCCTCTCCGGCTGGACGTCCGGCTCCTCCAGCCCCTCTCTGGCGCGGTGCCAGCCAGCCTCCATCCCGCCGCTTCCTGCCAGAACCCGGCGCAGTGAGCCTGTGCGCTCCCCGCAGCCAGAGGTCACGCTGCCTTTGTGACTGGCTCCCACGCCTCCCTCACCACGCGGGCTTCCTGGCCACGGCTGCGGCCCAGAGCTGAGCTAGGGCCTTGCCCGTGGGGCCCCGGGCTGGCACCCCCCGCTCCCTTCCTCCTATGGCTCTAGCTGTGCGTGTGTTTGTGGGTGCCGGTGGGGAAAGCGCCTCTGATCCCTGGCTTAGTTTGGGGCGTACGGCCCCGGGAGGAAGCCCTCAGAGGCCCACGGAGGAGGAGGAGCGGCGTGGGCTGCCCTCCCGCGGCCTCGGCCCGCCCGGCGGCAGGTGTTTCTCCTGAGGGGGGGCTGACCTGTGGCTCCGCCAAGAGCTTTTGGAAGGAAACCAAGGCCCGGGCAGAGGGCACTGGGAGCAGAGCTGTGCAGGCATTTCCGTCCGCCCCCGCTGCGGGCCCACGGCCGGCGCCCGGCCGGCGGCAGATCCTCTCAGGAGGCGGGGGGGGGTCACTCTGGGGAAGGGCGCAGCTGCGGGGCTGGAGCATCAGGGTGAGAGGGCGGACCTGGGGGAAGGCCGTTCTCAGGCTCAGCTCTCACTTCCTGTTTCTGGTGAACGGATCCCAAGGGTTATTGACCTCAAGTTCCATCTTTTTTTTTTTTTTTTTTTTAAATATATTTTATTGATTTTTACAGAGAGAAAGGAAGAGAGAGACAGAGAGCTAGAAACGTTGATGAGAGAGAGACAGAGAGTTAGAAACATCGATGAGAGAGAAACATCGACCAGCTGCCTCATGCCCACCCCCTACCGGGGATGTGCCCGCAACCAACGTACATGCCCTTGGCCGGAATCGAACCTGGGACCCTCCAGTCTGCAGACTGACGCTCTACCACTGAGCCAAACCGGCTTCGGCTCAAGTTTCATCTTATTTATTTATTATATTTCTATTGATTTCAGAGAGGAAGGGAGAGGGAGAGATAGAAACCTCAATGAGAGAGAATCATGGATCAGCTGCCTCTTGCACGCCCCCCACTGGGGATCAAGCCCGCAACCTGGGCATGTGCCCTTGACTAGAATCGAACCTTCAGTCCATGGGCCGACGCTCTGTCCACTGAGCCAAGCCGGCTAGGGCTTCCATCTTTTTAAAATGAAGGTGGAGAAAACACTGTCTGTCCAAGTCCCTGTGGTTCCCGGAGGGTCTGTCCATCCTGCTCATAGAAGACGCCGGCTCCCTGCAGCCGGGCCTCCTGCTCACCGCCCTGTGCGGGGGTGGGGGTGGGGGGGGGACGGTGGGGGGTGAGTGGGGAGTAACCTGAGCTTCTCCAGGATGCACTGCCTGATGGCAGAAATGCTTCAGGGGTGGCTCCGTCTGTCCTCTGGGCAGCTGCCCCTCACATGCCTCAGGCCTCGCTGCGCTGCGAGCTCACACAGGGCAGGGCCCTCTCCCCTCCCCAAGGCCACTCTGCCTCCCGCACAGCCACAGGCACAGCCCCTCCTCCTCTTCCTCCTCCTCCTCCTCCTCCTCCTCCTCCTCCTCCTCCTTCTCCTCCTCCTCCTCCGCTGCCGCAGCCACGCCCCTGCTGCCCCTGAGGGCTCCATCCTTGGCCAAAGGAGCCGCCCATGCTCCTGCCCTCTGTGTCCCCCACTCCCACCCTCACCCCCACCCCAGCCCCATCCTGTCCCGTCTCCCCACACGGCGCCAGGAGTCCCCGCCTGCCGGAGCCTGACTGTTTTCATGTTTCATTCCAGCAAAACCACAGCGTGAAGCCAGGGCCCCTGCAGGACGGCTGAGGGGGAGGGGCTGCGTCTCAAGTGCACCTGCCACAGGCCTCACGCTCAGCATCTTTTCTTTTTACTGTATTTTTATCGATTTCAGAAGGAAGGGAGAGGGCGAGGGAGAGAGAGAAACATCAATGATGAGAGAGAACCATTGATCCGCTGCCTCCCGCACACCCCACACTGGGGACGGAGCCTACAACCTGGGTCTGTGCCCTGACCGGGAATCGAGCCGTGACCTCCTGGTTCATTGGTTGACGCTCAACCACGGAGCCACGCAGGCCAGCCGGCAGGAAGGACCTTCCTGACTTCACTGTTCCCCCCGCGAGGCTTTCTGACCACGTGGGCTATGGGAGGCCCGCGCTCTTGCTCTGAGGGGGTGGGGGTGTCCTCCCCGCACATCCGGCCTCCAGGGGTCTCACCGCTGGTAGAGACGAAAACCAGGAGGTGGAGGCCTGATCCTTTTTTCTTTTTCTTTTTTTAAAAATATATTTTATTGATTTTTTACAGAGAGGAAGGGAGAGAGATAGTTAGTTAGAAATACCGATGAGAGAGAGTCATCGATCAGCTGCCTCTTGCACACCCCCTACTGGGGATATGGAATCGAACCCCGGGACCCTTCATTCCCCAAGCCGACGCTCTATCCATTGAGCCAAACCGGTTTCGGCGAGGCCTGGTTCTTTGAATCAGAGACTTAACACTGTGCCCTCCGGGGTGTTTTAGTTCTTTTTATTTTATTTTATTCTTACAGTTTAATTTTGTGCACACATTTATTTGCTTAACAATCCCTGAATGTCTAGGCCAGGCTCAGGCGCCTGAAGAGCCTGTAGAAGCAGTAGTATTGCCTAAAATGAAGGAATGCAGGAAACCCAGTCTGGAGCAAACTGGGAAAGAACACCGAAAGGCAGGCTGGGAAATTCGATCCAGGAGGTCACGATGTTTCCTCTCTGGTGGCCGGGCTGAGGCACCCCTGGCTGCTAGGCCACAGGACAGGCCGAGAAAACGGGGTGCAGACCACCCCGAACAAGCCCTGCCACACCCCCCCCCCCCCCCCCGGCGTGTTCTGGTCCAGGTTTCACAGTTCAAATCCCCTGTATTCAGCGGTAAGCGTACAGAACTTTTGTAAGATACGTTCGCTGTTAAAACCGGGGTCACTGCCATGGTGAACCAGCCGCGGTACGAGCCTGTGTCACATGGAAGCCGCGTCGTCGGGAAGGACTGTTTGCTCTCGCCCACAGAGAGCAGCATTAAGGCCAACATATGGTGATCCACGTCCCAGGAGATTCCTCTCTGCTTTTGGGAGTGGGCTGATGTCTCTGTCTGTGATGTCCAAGCTGTGTTCTTTCTGGAGAGAATCGTCATCTGATTCCTGATGTCCCTCTGGAGCCGCCCACTCCCCCGCAGCCACCCCAGCTCGCTCCGGCCCTGAGGCCCATCGCACCTTCCCCGCTCCCGCAGACAGACAGGACAGACAGCCGTTTCCCAGGCGTTTTCAGTGTGACCTGGGGAAGGAAGAGAATGTTTAGCAAAGGAGCTGCTGACCAGGGTGGGGTTGCAGGCGCTCCTACCGCTGGGGGGTGGGGGCGTAGCCGGATCCCACTTGAAGGCAGCTTGATGGCCCCAGCCTCATCCTGACCGGGCTTCCGAGAGGAACATGCACCTTGTCCAGTGGATGCTGAGAGCAAGCATCTCCCCTCTCCCTCCGCCCTCCGCCCTCCTGCATAGAGCAGGGGGGAAGGCAGGGGCGCATGGGTAGCTTGCTCTCCGAACAAACATATCAGGGCGCCTGGCCGGCTTGGTTCAGTGGATGTGCTACAGGATCCCAGGGCAGGAGGACTGGGGAAACTAAGGCAGCAAAGTTAAAACAAGGCCACACAGTGTGGGCAATATGCAGCCAGCCTGTAACTAACAAGCCATTATCTCCCCCAGCCCAGGACACGAAGCAAACGGTTAGAAACCTCCCTGAGGAGAGAATGCAGAGAGCGGAGCCGGAAGGTGGAGGAAAACGGGGCAGTCACTCCCTGAGCGGAGCAGCCTGGAGCCTCGAGGCTCGCCAGGTGCTGCTGGTGAATGCTGGGAAGGCCACGGCCAGGGAGAAGGGCCTTGAGGACGAATCTGCACCAAACAGCCAGCAGAGGGACTGGGAGGCCTGTGGGCAGGTGGGTGTGTGACGCCTGGACCCCCGCCCAACCCGCTCCTCACATGAGTTGCTTGCTTTGCTTTTCCAGGAAAGGGGCATGCTTTAATCGCTGTAACAAATCGGCTTTTCACCACGCAGTCACGGTCTCGTGTATAAATTCATTTATATGAGAAAACAAGGATCGGGGTTGGAAATAGCCCTCTCCTACGGACTCAGGGGCTGCCCGGTATCACCGCTCTGGTGCCGGTGAGAGGTGCCTGTCAGTCACAGAATCAGCATTGGCCCCGAGGACTGACGGGTCCTGGGTTTGATTCTGGGCAAGGGTTCATTCCAGCCAAGGGCACACACCTCGATCCCCGGGCCCATGCGGGAGGCAACTAGTCAGTACATCTCTCTCACGTGGATGTCTCTGTCTCCCCCCCTCCCTCCCACTCTCTCTAAGCATCAATGGACAAATGTCCTCCGGGGAGGATTAACAACAAGAATGCCAGGGGACACGGGACCACTCTGAGGGAAGGGACACTCGGAGGCAGGCTGTCTTGTAGATCATGACTCGGGTTCGAACCACTAGGCTTGGTTCTCTCTCCCGGGCCGTGGCCCCAGCTTGGCCCTGGATGGGATGGCCCCAGTCTCTCTGTGAGGGCTGGAGTCGGGCTGAGGTGCGGTCTACAGGTCCCTGGCACTTGGTTCTCTTGTCCCCAAGCTTGTCCCTCGGGGGCCCCGAGAAGTTGGCCCTTTAAGACGGGGTTCAAACTTCTAGATACAGAGAACAAACTGATGGTTGCCAAATGGGAGGGGGATTGCGTGAAAAAGCTGAAGGGATTAAGACCTACAAATCGGTAGTCATAAGACAGTCATGGGGTACAAAGTACAGAATAGGGAATCTAGTCAATGATAGTGCAATAACTATGTATGGACCAGGGGGTACTAGAGTTATGGGGGGAGTAACTTCATAAACCATCACTATGCTATTCCCCTGAAGCTAATCCTATTAATAAAAGCCTAATATGCCAAGTGTCTGGTCGACTGGTCGGCCGTTCAACCAATCAAAGCATAATATGCTAATGATATGCTAAGGCCTCTCAACCGCTTGCTATGACATGCACTGACCACCAGGGCGCAGATGCTCTGACTGGTAGGCTAGCTTGCTGCTGGTATCCGGACTGGGCAATATGGGCCAGACAGGCCCTGGAGTCCTCCCGCAGTCCCTCCCTGGCTGGCCAACCCCCTGCATCCCTCCCTGACCTGATTATACACTTGGTGGGGTCCCTCAGCCTGGCCTGTGCCCTCTCACAATCTGGACCCTTTGGGGAATATTGGAGAGCCAGTTTTGGCCCAATAATGCAGGCCAGGCCAAGGGTCACCACTGGTGCACGAATTTGTGCACCGTGCCTCTAGTATAAAATAATATTGAATGGGCAGGAGGGGGCAAACGTCCCAAGGACCACTGAGTTTCTCAGAAAGAGGCAATGGAGACTAATCCATATTCCGAGTGCCTGGACTGGTGCCCACAGGAACCCGGTGCGGCCTGCTCCTGCCTGCTCCTCAGCTTTCCTTCTGGTGGAAAAGGGTTGTGCATTCTGACACCTCAGCTGGAAAGAGGGAGAGGGAGAGGAGGACAGCGGAGGTATCCTTTGCAGCAGGCTTGCAGTGTTAATGATTCGCCGCTCTCCAGGGGTTCTCAGGCCTCCGCTGACCTGCTACCTGGTTGGTGAAAGAGACTGGATCAGCAGTCATGTGGGGCCACAGTGTGTGAAGCAACAGAGGAGAGCGGCTTTGCCAGCCCCCACCTCCGCACAGCTGTGAGCCATGGACCGCAGGTCTGCCTGGCCCTTGGCCCCATACATTCTCCAGCGGCCGCAGGCTGCACAGCCGGCTCCTGCAGGCGGTGGTTGAGTGAAAGGGGAGACTCAGTTCAGGGACAGGAAACCCCTGGAGCCTAAAGTGCGGCTCTGGTAAGTGAACGAGCTGCTGAAAAGCGAGGTGATGCTGCCGAGATCAGATCTGAAGCTGGATGAACATCGGGGCTGTCAGAGATGGATCTCAGTGGTGGAGGTGGAGGCGGGGAGCCTGTACGGAGCCAGGCAGATGGGGGGAGCGGAATGTAAGCCACGCTCTGCCACGAACCCCAGTGCTTCTGGCCACGTCACTGTATCTCTCTGTATCTTTCAGAGGAGATACAACTCCACAACAAAAATGGAGCTGCCTGGTTAAAAAATGGGCAAGGGACATGAATAGACATTTCTCCGAAGAAGGCATACAAAAGGTAAATAAGCACATGACAGGATGCTCCACCTTACTCATTTGTAGGAAAATGCAGCGGAAAGCCATCAGATGTCACCTGATACCCGTCAGGATGACTATTATTTAAAAAGACGCCACAGAAAAGAGTAAGTGTCGGTGAGGATGTGGAGAAACTGGAACCCAGTGCATTGTGGGCGGATAGGAACCTAAAATGGTGCAGCTACTGTGAAAACCAGCATGGCAGTTCCTAAAAAATTAAACATAAAATTACCCTGGGATCAGCAATTGCACTTCCGGATATACACCCCGAACAATGGATGGCAGAGACTCAAACAGATAGTTGTACACGCATGTTCATAGCAGCATTGTCCACAGCAGCCGGAAGGTGGAAGTAATCCTTTACTGCCAGATGAACGGATAAGTAGAATGTGTGGTACACATACAAGGGGATATTATTCTGCCTTTAAGAAGGGAGGAAGGCCGAAACCGGTTTGGCTCAGTGGATAGATTGTCAGTCTGTGGACTGAAGGGTCCCCGGTTCGATTCCAGTCAAGGGCATGTAGGGGGTGTGCAAGAGGCAGCTGATCGATGATTCTCTCTCATCAATGTTTCTAATTTTCTACCCCTCTCTCTTCCTCTCTGTAAAAAATATCAATAAAATATATTAAAAAAAAAAAAAAAAAAAGAAAGAAAGAAAGAAGGAAATCTGATACGCGCCACAACACGGATGAGCCTTGAAGGCCTTTCTAAATAAAATGAGCAGCCACAGAAGGACAGATACTGCTTGGCTCCGCCCACCTGAGGGGAGCAGTCAGACCCACAGGCGGAGAGGATGGTGGTGGGCAGGGCCTGGAGGGTGGACCACTAGCAGGGGCTGCTCAGTGGGTGTGGAGTTCTGGGTTGGGAAGATGAGATGGTTCTGGGGACGGATGTGGTGCTGGGTGCATGGGTGCATGGGACCGCTGCCCGGTGTACTCAGAAATAGTTAAGATGGTAAATGTCATCACATTAAAAGCACTGAGGTAGAGGAAAGATTCCTGCATTCCACACCATGCAGAGCTCTGGACCCCTTCTGACTGCGGGTATGCCGGGCAGGTGGAGGCGGCTGAGGCCAGCAGGCAGGTCACGGCCAGCCCGAAGAGCTGCTGTTCACCCCGGGTGCTATGCACATAGCATGACTGTTAACGGGCCTCGGCGCTGAACCTCATTAATGTCTGGCATCATATACATTCAGGAAAGGGCATGGAACCCAAACACACAGCTCAGAGTTAACCACAAGCACCTGTGTGACCACCACTCGGCTCAAGAGCTAGAACCTCGCAGCATCCCGGAAGTCAGGGCAGTGATCCCACCTCGGTGGGCATCCCCCCGAGTGCTGCCTGACATTCGGACAGTAACGGGTGGGCACAAGTAGGCTTACAGTTGTGAGTACACGAAACACAGTTCTTTTTAAAAAAATATATATAATTTTTATTGATTTCAGAGAGGAAGGGAGAGGGAAAGAGAGAGAGAAACATCAATGATGAGAGGGAATCATTGATCGGCTGCCTCCCGCACATCCTCTACTGGGATTGAGCCCGCAACACTGGCATGTGCCTTGATGGGAATCGAACCCGGGACCCTCCAGTCCATAGGCTGACGCTCCATCCACTGAGCCAAACCGGCTACGGCAACACAGTTCATTCTTGTATTATTATGTATTAATTACTGTATTATTTATTAGTATTATTTGTCTTCTAATTATTATTTTTTTATATCATTACTCTTTTAGGTACTTATAACTGGTAATTTAACCTACCTCCTCCCCCCACCCTTTATAAATGGAACCCCAGAATGAAAATAAACAACTGCACATAGCCACATGGATGAATCTCATACATATGATATTGATGAAATAAAACAGCCCAAGAGGAATATATCAGAGCAAATTATTGAAAAAAGAAAACACACGCCACTCTTCCCTCTGTTCTTTGTCATGAATCAACTGTTTTATCTGAATGAATGGGTCTGTGTTGAAGCTTTCTAGAATATTCCATTGGTCCATTTGTCTGCTTTCTGTACATCCCAGACTGTAGCAATTACCGCCACTCTACTGTCTTGTTACCCAGTAGAGCAACTCACTCCTTCTTATTTTTCAGAACTAGTTAATCAAGGTCAACCAAAGGCCAATAACCAAACAAACCCTGGGGAATTTTGATTGTAAATACATTGATCTGCCGAAACCAGTTTGGCTCAGTGGATAGAGCGTCGGCTTGCGGACTGAAAGGTCCCAGGTTTGATTCCGGTCAAGGGCATATACGTTGGTTGCGGGCACATCTCCAGTAGGAGGTGTGCAAGAGGCAGGTGGTCGATGATTCTCTCTCATCGTTTCTGGCTCTTTATCTCTCTCCCTTCCTCTCTGTAAAAAATCAATAAAAGATATTTTAAAAAAAAAAGAATCAGCCAATGAATGCATATATAAATGGAACAACAAATAGATGTGTTTAATAAATAAATAAATAAATAAATTGATCTGTAAATCAATTTGGAGAGAACTGACATCTTTACAGTGCTGAAGCGTCAATCCATGGACATGGTATAACCTCCATTTGTTTAAGGTTTCTTTAGTTGCCCTCAATGATGTTTGATCGTTTTCTAAAAGTATATTGGAGTATCGATCCCCTCAACCTTTGATAGTCTGGGCAGAGCCTGGTCAGCAAGCCTGGCCCGAGGCCGGTCACTCCGCCGTGGACAGACACAGCTGTTTACCCTAGTGAATTATACAACTGTGACTAACTTCTCTGTGGGACATGGCGGGAAAACACTGGGGAGCGCTGAGAAGTCTTTCCAGTTTTCTGTTTCTCACCGTTTGCACAAAACACTGTGTTGTGAGTGGGCAAGAATGCCACCACATATCCTGAGCCCCTAAGGTGCCCAGTGTGTACCTGTAGCCCGTTTACTTCCACCTCCCCGTACTAGGTGTGCCCATAAATTAAGAGGGCTTGTTCTTATAGAAACATTAACAATGCGATTATGTACTGGGCACTTTCCTCAAGAAACACTATGAGGCCCTAGCTGGTTTGGCTCAGTGGATAGAGTGTTGGCCTGCGGACCGACGGGTCCCGGGTTCGATTCCGGTCAAGGGCACATGCCCGGGTTTCGGGCTTGATCCCCAGTGGCGGACATGCAAGAGGCAGCGAATCAATGATTCCCTGTCATCATTGATGTTTCTATCTCCCTCTTCCTCTCCCTTCTTCTCTGAAATCAATAAAAACGTATTTAAAACTTAAAAAAAATAAACACTATGTGGTCATTAGTATGACCTGTATTTTACAGAAGAAAAAGCTGGAGCTTTGAGAGGCAAAGTGACTGTGAAATGGTGGGACCATTTCCTCAGACATGACAGACTAGATCATCTGAACACCCTCCCTCTACAAAGCTCGTAGAAAAACTGGGTGAAATGTAGAAAACCACTTTTTAAAAATAGATAGCTGATGTGGAAGAAGTTTTCTTCACAGGGTCACTGTGGGACGGCAGATGAGACCAGGAACGGAGCCCGGGCAGAGCTGAGAGCCTCGAACAGCTGCGTTCAGGGGAAGGAAGGGCCGGAACCAGTCCTGTGGGAAACAGTTCAGTGTACGCTCTGTCCACTGAGCCAAGCCGGCCAGCGCAGGGCTGTCTTTGTGTGTGAGTCATACAACTTTTTTTTTGTTTTAGAAGTTTCAAGAATAAATATTACTCACTTATGCTCCTTAATTTTAAAATTATGGTACTATTTGCATGTGATATAATCCACCTGTTTTAGGGGTACAGTTTGGTGAAATTCAATAATTGTAGAAGTTGCATAGCCACCGCCACACTCACGCTGTAGAACAGTGACCTCACGTTAAAGGTTCCCCTTCAGGTCCTTGCTTTTCGTCGTTACTCCTCACCGAGGATATTTTTTCCATTGGTTTTTAGAGAGAGGGGGAGGAGGGAGAGAAAGAGAGAGGAGAGAAAGAGAGAGAGAGAGAGAGAGAGAGAGCAACATTGATGTGAGAGAGATGCATCGATCGGTTGCCTCCTGCACATGCCCTTGACCCGAATCAAACCTGAGACCCTTTAGTGCAAGGGCCAAGACTCCAACCACTGAGCTACACCAGCCAGGGCTAGGTTCTTGATTTTAAAAAATCTTTTTTTATTGATTTTTTACAGAGAGGAAATGAGAGGGATAGAGAGTTAGAAACATCGATGAGAGAGAAACATCGATCAGCTGCCTCCTGCACACACCCTATTGGGGTGTGCCTGCAACCAAAGTACATGCCCTTGACTGGAATTAAACCCGGGACCCTTGAGTCCGCAGGCTGATGGCACTAGTCACTGAGCCAAACTGGTTAGGGCTAGGTCCTTGATTTTAAGAGGGACATTGACAAATGGGCCCGGGGCCAGGGTGAGAGGTCCAGAAGTCATGGCACAGGCAGACTACGTTGAGGAGTGAGGTTTATGGTAAATGTTCAGGCTTCCAGCATTTCAAGGCTGCAATATATAAAGAGTGAGTGAGGGCAGCTCCGAGGGAGCCGTGAGGGCCTGTGGGTGGAAGGGTGAGATGCTTGGACTCAGTAGAAGAAAGAAATCTCTAGTCCTGGCTGGGGTGGGTCAGTGGTTGGAGCGTCGTTCCATACACGGAAAGGTTGCAGGTTCCATCCCCGGTCAGAGCACACACCCAGGTTTCAGGTTTGGTCCCTGGTCGGGCCCGTGCAGATGAATTACTCTAGGTCAAACACCTGGGAAGTGGTAGCGTCAGGATTTGAACCCAGGTGTCCTGATTTTAAGCCCAGATTTCCCGCCTTCCCCTTGGCTTTTGAAGGCTTACGGAGGCTCGGGGGGCATAGGGCCAAGGTGAGGACCACCTGACCTGACCTGAGTTAGCTGCTCACATGGCCATCATTTGTGAGCATTTATTCACCTCGGGCTTGGCCATGCCTGGGTCGGGGGCAGCCCGGGCCCAGCGAAGACCAGGGCCTTCCCAGTGTGGGTGGAGGGGGCGAGGCTGCCCCCTCCTTGGCCTGTGGCTCGCTTCGCCTCGCTGCCTGGAGCCGTCTCTCGCCCTGATTTCAGTGTGGGCTGGGGATCCAGGTCGGAGAGGAGCCGGGAACTGGGTGGCCTGTGTGGGTGCTGCTGATTGGGATCAGCTGCTGGCCCGTCGGGGCGTGGGGCTGAGAGCTGCTCCCAGAGAGGCCTCCCACCGCCCTGGCCGGGCTTGTCTGCGAGGCGCTGAGTGTGACAGGGAGGCCGTGGAGGAGAGAGCAGCTCTCAGGTGAGAGAGGGAGAGGGGCTGGGAGAGGAGCACACTCTCAGGTGAGAGAGGGAGAGGGGGTGGGAGAGGAGCACACTCTCAGGTGAGAGAGAGAGAGGGGCTGGGAGAGGAGCACACTCTCAGGTGAGAGAGGGAGAGGGGGTGGGAGAGGAGCACACTCTCAGGTGAGAGAGGGAGAGGGGGTGGGAGAGGAGCACACTCTCAGGTGAGAGAGGGAGAGGGGCTGGGAGAGGAGCACACTCTCAGGTGAGAGAGGGAGAGGGGGTGGGAGAGGAGCACACTCTCAGGTGAGAGAGGGAGAGGGGTGGGAGAGGAGCACACTCTCAGGTGAGAGAGGGAGAGGGGGTGGGAGAGGAGCAGCACTCAGGTGGGAGAGAGTGTGTAACAAGGGGAAGAGAGGCTGGGCGACCGCAGCCATTTATTGCTTAACTCCAAGGGAGCGAGAGAGGGAACCCCAGTGCTGGGAGAAAGGATGGGCCGAGAGGGGCTTTGCTGCATTGCCTGGGCTCCTGGCTTCCTGGCCTCCTCCCAGGGGAGGCTGCCCAGGCTCCTGCGCCCCAATAAGGCCTCAGTGGATGATGGTGCTCAAGTGACCCTCCGCCCTGACCTTGGGATGGGAGACTGCGGGGGCTCCTGGGTTCTGGGTGCTCGTTGGATGGGACCAGGACCCGGGGAAGGCAGAGGCACCCCTCCTGGGCCGTCCTTCCCCTCCTCTCTGCCCCCCTCTTGCCTGGGAGGGGCTGGCACGCCGTGGCATCCCGCACGCACGGGTAGGCAGGCCGGTGGGTCAGTGCGCTGGGTTTGCCGGCTCAGCGCCCAGCCAGCTGGCAGGGAGCAGGACAGAGGTCACTTGAACTCAGACTATGTGTCCCTGTTAAATACATCAGCTTTTAAATCAATCTCCGTTCAAAGTCCAGCGAGTTCCGCGGCAGCAGCTCTCCAGCAGAGCGGATTCCCAGTGGACCCAGCACCAGGTAAGGACGGACTCGGCCGCAGCCACCGTCTTTCTTTCTTTCCTTTTCCAAATATATTCTATTGATTTTTACAGAGAGGAAGGGAGAGGGATAGAGAGTTAGAAACATCGATGAGAGAGAAACATCGATCAGCTGCCTCCTGCACACGCCCTACCCACAATGGGGATGGGCCCGCAACCAAGGTACATGCCCTTGACCGGAATCGAACCCGGGACCTTTCAGTCCGCAGACCGACGCTCTATCCACTGAGCCAAACCGGTTTTGGCCGCCTGTCTTTCCCTTTTCCCTTTCTAAGCGGCAGCTGGCCGTCCAGGACAGGAGAGAGGCCGCTGGGGAAGGCGCCGGAGCCAGGCCCGGGGAGGTGGGGGTGTGTGTGAGGGGGTAGAGGGCTGGTGGTGGGCGTGTGTGTGAGGGGGTGTGAGGAGTCTTCTCCTGGATTCTCTGCCTGAGATGCTCCGGCACTTGCACGGAGGCTGCTTCCCAAGGGGCTGGCCAGCTGGTCTTTAAAACCTCTAACCCCCAAGCTCGCCCAGGGGAAGGGGAAGTGAGGATCTCCCCGTGGCCTGTGAGGTCCGCTGTCAACCTCCCGTGGCCGCACACCAGACCTCCCACTTCTCCGCTAGAGCAGCTTCCCCCGGCGGCGTGGAGGTCTGTGTGCGCGGAGGGAGACAGCAGACCTCAGAGGCCACGGGGAGACCCACGGCGCCTTCCCCTGGGCAGGCTGGGGGTTGGAGGTTTTCTTAGGGGCACAGCCCAAGGCTCTCCTTCCCAGTCCGTTATGCAGAGTGGTGGGGACCCAGTGGTTTCTCGGCTGAATGGTGATGGGGATCTCCGGGCTGCAGCCTTCGGGATCCCTATCCCTTTGGGTTTGGGGTGGGTCCGAACAGTCCGAGCAGATCCTCGTGGGCGTGCAGGTGTGGAGCGTCTTTCCTACGCAGAGGGTCAGGGACCGGAGTGAGGCTTTCCTCTGGTGGAAGGGCTCCCCCGCGGAGGGGAACCGGTTCTGGCTGGCTCCGGAGGAGCAGTCCTCCCCGTCCCAGTCCCCCGGAGGCTGCAGGCACGCCCTCCCTCCCCACCGGGGGTCAGGGCCGCCGTCTGGGGTCCCAGGGCGCAGCCATCCGAGTCACGTGCTCCTTCCCGAAGCAAACAGCTCCGGGACTTTGAGTCTGTGTGTTATGACTAAGTACATGGGCCTTATCTCGGATCCTTCTGCACCGTAAACTAGGAGACGGCTAACGCCGTCTCACGCCCACAGACAGCTGCCTCTCGTCCAGGGGAGGGCCGCGGGGGGAATCCCAGTCACCTGGCTGATGAGGAGCGGCTGACGGGCCAGCAGACAAGCCCTTAGTCAGCGGGAGCCTTTATCAGCATCTATCTGATAGCGGTTGGCAAACTCATTAGTCAGCAAAGCCAAGCATCAACAGCACAACGATGGAGATTTCTTTTGAGAACCAAGTTTTTTTAAATTTAAATTTCTTCTAATGCCACTTCTTCAAAAACAGAGCCCCATGTGGCTTGAGAGCCGCAGTTTGCCGACCACGGGTCTATCACAGGCTCGCATCTTCTGCTGAAGGCCGGACTGAAGTAAAATGACAAATGTGTGTTTGAGCAGAAACACAAATGTGCTTAATTCCTTTTTTTTTTAGAAAATTATCTTTATTGTTGAAAGTATCACACTGGCTCCCCCCCCTCCCCCGCCCCTCCGTCCTGCCCCCCCGCCCCAAGCCTCCACCACACCATTGTCTGTGTCCATGGGTGATGCAGATATGCATACAAGGTCTTTGGTTCATTCTTCCCACCCCCATCCCTGCCTTCCTTCTGTGATTCGTCCGTCTGTTCCATGCTTCTGTGTCTCTGCATCTATTTTGTTCATCAGTTTAGTTTGTTCGTTAGATTCCACAACACATTCCTAATGGTGTATCCAACGGCTCCGGGGACGAGCGGGAGGAACAGGCTGGTGGCCCGTCAGACCTTGTCCCATCGGTTAATCTCATGGAGCTGCTGTTTGCTTACTACGTCTGTGATTAGGTGACTTCCCAGCCACCTCTGTTCTTCCCAGCCCACCAGGCAGATAGGTCCTGTGAAGGCTGGCTCCTCCTCGTCACTCGGTATGAATGACAATGCCAGTTCCCAGGGCCCCTCTCCACCTCATCACCGTATCCCTCCTGAGTAGCCACCCTCAGAGACCACCTTGTGTCCTTCCCAGATGCCACCTCTGCCAGGCGCCAGCTTCAGGAGCGCAGGGACCTTGTCCGTTGAGCTGCCCTCCCAGCTCCTAGGACCCCGGCAGAGGAGAGGCTGAGATGTTTGGGGAAATGGAAGGAACTGCAGGATAGAATCAGGGTGTTTTCATGGGTTGCCCCAAAGGAGAGGAGGCTGAAGAATCCAGATCTCTCTCGGGTCATCTGTGGTCCCAAGTATGGGAATGGGCGTCTCTATGTTGCATCTTGGTTAAATGATTTTCGCATTTGTCGCATAAGAGTAGCAGGTTAGAGCTAGACACACCTTCCTTACATCTCAGCAGCGCCTCCCCTTGGTCCTTCAGGGGGGACTGCTCAGATCTCTCCTCTCCGCCTGGCTGGAGTCGTGGCTACAGGATTGAGGGTCTGGGTGCTGGGCCTGGGAGCCTGCGCTCCTGAGCGTACGATTCTTCCTCTCTGTCTCCATTCCCACAGTCCGGCAGGCACAATGGCACCTGCTTCCTAGTGTTCCAGGATTGGATGGGAGAAGGCGCTTTGTGCCAGCACACCTCAGTGTGCTCTGATGATCTTCACAGGCTTTGTGAGGGGCGTGGTCCGGGAAGGAAGGAAGGAAGGAAAGAATGAAAAAAAGGAAGAAAGGAAGGAAGGAAGGAAGGAAGGTAGGAACCTGGCAGTGGCAAGGAGCTTTGATAAACAGGAAAGGGCACCTGCTAGCTTTTCTTTTCTTTTTCTTTTTTATTTTATTTTATTATTAAAATATATTTTTTATTGATTTTACACAGAGAGGAATTGAGAAGGACAGAGAGTTAGAAACGTCGGTGAGAGAGAAACATCGACCAGCTGTCTCCTGCACACCCCCCACAGGGGATGTGTCAGCAACCAAGGTACATGCCCCTGACCGGAATCGAACCCGGGACCTTTCAGTCCGCAGACCGACGCTCTATCCACTGAGCCAAACCGGTCCTGGCTTTTCTTTTCTTTTTAAATACATTTTTATTAATTCAGAGGAAGGGAGAGGGAGAGAGAGATAGAAACATTCATGATGAGAGAGAATCACTCACCGGCTGCTTCCTGCACTCCCTCTACTGGGGATCGAGCCCACAACCAGGCATATGCCCTTGACCAGAATCAAACCCCGGACCCTTCAGTCTGCGGACCAAGGCTTTACCCACTGAGCCACACCAGCCAGGGGGACCTGCTAGCTTTTCAGTGACAGCGAGGGAGGGCTGCTCGTGGTCTGAGACCACCAGCTTCTCAGGCTCCGAGCCTCACGGATACCGGAGCTCCCTGGAAGGACAGGCCTGGGTCCGAGGCACTGACAGGCTCACCGCCATCCTTGCCACTAAACCTGCTCTCCGGGCAATACTCCTGGACTTGCCTGTACCGCTCCTTTCGTCCGGGATGCCTTCCTCCTCCCAGTCTAACGGCCTGAGGTTCCTACATCCTCTTCCTCACGCTGGGAGGCTGGGTGGGTGTGAACCCAGGTTCTGTGGCTTATCCAAATAGCCATGGAAACCAACTTACTAGGAACATTCCAGAGTCTTTGTTTTCTTTTCCTTATAAAATGGGCCATTGGGGTCCAATGAGAACGCCAAGGGTCCCTCAGCCGGTGCTTGGAGCCTCGTGGACGCTCAGTACCCATGTATAACCATAACAGCAGGGTGACTTTTTTTTTTTTTCTCAATTGTAGCTGACGTGCAATATTGTACTAGTTTCAGGCGCCGACACAGTGATTAGATATTTATGTAATTTACGAATGGAGGGATCACCCTGAGAAATCCGTTCCCATCTGGCATCAGACATAGTTTTTACGACATTAACTGTATTCCCTGTGCTGTGCGTTACCTCCTGCGACTGTTTTCCTAACTGGCAACTGGTACTCAATCCCTTTCACCTTTTCCACTCCTCCCCCAGCCCCTCCTCCCACCCGGCGACCATCATTCTGTTCTCGGCATCCATGCATTTGTCTGTACAAAACAGTTACGTTTCAGCATTCAGCAACCCCCGGGCTCTGGGCTCTGAGGGCAGGACAGTAACGAGTCTGTATTGAGCCTTTATACCTTCAGGCTGTGCTGGTCAGGAAAGGATTTGTAAATAATCTAAAGTTTGAACTTGGCCTTGAGGATGGGCAGGTCTTGAACTCATTCCTTTGTGAACGCGGTTTGCTTAGGGCCTGTGCTGAGTGGAGGCAGGTCTAGAACAGAGCAGGGCCGGTGGGGAGGCGGACCCGGTGGCTGCGGGCAGAGCTGCCTGAGGAAGGGCTGGGTCACGCTGAGCCTCCAGACTGGTGCCAGGCCTCTGGGGGCCCAGCAGATGCCACCGCCTGGGGCCGGCCATGCCCAGCCAAGGGGAACCCACCGTGTCCTTCCGCGTGGCTGCCCATGCGAGCCCGCAGGCTGTCTGCAGACAAAGTCCCGGAACCAGCAGAACGCCCTCTGCTCTCAGCCCTGGGGAGGAAGGACCTGGTTACAGAGGTCCCCGCTTTCACAGAACATTCCGGATTCAGGTGCCAGCTGGTGACCTCACCCCCATGATGGCACAGGAGGCAAGTCCGTCTACGGGGAGAAATGTGATGACAAGAATTTCATCCTGGAGCACATCCGCCCATGGCAATGCAGGGCCCAACACAAGGGTCCCCAGTTTTTCTCTGCACCCCCAAGCCCGAGAGGGCGGGTGGCAGGAGTGTGGTCTTTGCCAGGTGAGCGATGGCGTGGAGGGGGAGCCAGCAATGGAGCGGGGGTCCAGGGAGGGCAAGACCAGCAGCAGACCACGATGCTCACTGTGGACGCTTCTCGTCCATCTGACTTGGGTTTTATCTTCACCGCCGACCATTCCTTCTGTCGCTCTGAGAGCTCCCCTCCCCCATCTGCTTCGGACGTCCGGTCGGTCCCCTTCCTGCTCTGGCGCAGCTCACCACCGCCTCCTGGTCCAGCTGGATTGCAGAGCTCAGGGTATGATTATGAAATAAAAAGTAAACAACAACAAATGAGGGCTAGAAATGCAAGTTCAAAGGATCTTGTAAAACAAGATGCCCATTTAGGAGGGAACCTTTGTTCAGCCAGCTCTCAGGGTGGCCGGGCATTTTCAGGCACCAGTTCTGTTAGGAGTGGACAGTGGTCCTTTCTGTGAGGCATCTGTTTCCCACAATGTTGACTTCATCTCTCTCCCAACCTACAGGTAAGCAAGTGCAGTGTGAAAGACTTTGAACTCCAGCCTGTATGTAGCTGTTCACATGTCCTGTTCACATGTCCTGTATGGTGGCTGGGGCAGGTGCAGTGCTAGTGAGACTAATTAACTGAGGTAGACAGAGTCCATCCCTTATCAGAAATCAGAAATCAGAAATCAGAATTGAATTATTTATCCTTGGTGTGGCTCAGTGGTTGAGCATCAACCTATGAATCAGGAGTTCAGGGTTCAATTCGGGTCAGGGCACGTGTCTGGGGATGTACAGGAGGCAGACGATCAACGATTCTCTCTCATTACTGATGTTTCTGTTTCTCTCCCCTCCTCTCTGAAATCAATAAAAGTATACTTAAAAAATTGAAAAAAATCTATATTAAGAAATTGAATTACTCGCTGGACCTATGATCACTCTTCTCCACGTAATTCTCCATGAAAGGCATTTCATGAATTTCCCGCATTTGAAACCTGTTGGTTGGGAAGACCAAACAGCAACTATCCTAGTGGGCAAGTACAGTTAGAAAATACATGTTTCAGGGCCCCACTTACCCTATCTTTAAATTCTTAATTCGAAATTAATACCATTGAGTGTTTGAATTCCCACCGGTCTTGCTTTTCTCAAAGGAGGAATCCAGGTGGCCTTAACATACAGGGTCTGCTCTGGGCAAACTATTTCTGAAGAATAAAGTTGAGCTGCCTCATCCCTCCCTCACTTGCGACACCTGTAGGTGCCAGCTGAGCCCGCTGGGATGGGTGATGCTGCTGGAGGAGGCAGCCTGTGTTGGGGGGGTGTTCAGGATCAGGGTGCCAGCTGCCGGACACAGGGAGTTCCTGGCCGGTCCAAAGCTGCTGACAACATCCCAGTCTCCACCAGTTATGCTTCCCAACGAAAGCCTAGGGCTCGCCTGCCCACTCCTCCCACACGCAGGCAGAGGCCCACAGAGAAGCCTCCCCCAGGGCCTGCTCCCGCCCGGGGGCGCTGCTGTCCGTTCGCTGAGGTGCCCGGTTCCATCCCTCGGCGTGGGCTTCAGGGCCCAGTGAGCGGCATGCGGGTTGGATGTGACCGTGAGGAGAGCCCTTACCCTCCCCATCCCCCCCACCCCCCATGCCTCCACGAAGCAGAAATCATTGACTCCCTGGTTCCATCCCAGGTGATGCATCCCACAGACTCAGTAACCAGGTTAAACATTAGTCACCGGCTGTTCTGCTAAGTGTTGCTGTTTAGTGTTTTTCTGGCTCAAGGGTTGGTTACATAAGTGCCTTGTGAGGAGAGGCTGCATTTTCTTTGTAGGCAGACGCCCAGCTGCCTCGCTGATTCCTAATTCCTGTTAGATAAGACGCTGGTGAGGCCAGAGTACACGTGACTAACGGCGGTGACTCGCCGCCTTGTGGGTGATCCTGTCGCGTCTGGACTTTGGGAGATGAGCAAGGAAGATCCTCCCTGGCTGTCTGTCTCTCCTGATGGGTCACCGGGCCTGGCGATCCCCGGTTTACATAGCACCCCGCCTCCCGCCCCCTTTTTCCACCTCCCAGCTGCTCATCCCACATCCTTCCTCTCCTCTTCGGGAAGTTTAGTGGTGCTGTCTTGTGAGTGAGCCTGCTCCCTACTCCTCCCTGGTTACCATGATTCACACGTGGTCCAGATTTCTCTAAGGTAACTGCCCCTCACTTCATCTACTCCACCTTGTGTATTCCTGGTCCCTTGGCTGGGGGACCCTGGGCTCCAGCTGCTGGGGCCCATCTTGCAGGTGCGGGGACTCTGGCCAGCTTGGCCTGAAGTTCTGTGAGAGCTCCTGGGTCCCAGACCGCCCTGGCACAGCACGGGCGCCATCTTTGCAATCCCCTCGCTCTCGGTCTTTACGATACTTCTGGGTTTAGGGAAATCTGAGGTTATTATTTGAGCTTTAAAATTTGATGGTGAACAAAATCGTCAGCCCTGGCCTTTGAGCAGCTAAAACGAACTTTGCGCCCTAGCTGGTTTGGCTCAGTGGATAGAGCGCTGGACTGCAGACTGAAGGGTCCCAGGTTCTATTCTGGTCAAGGGCATGTGCCCAGGTTGTGGGCTAGATCCCCAATTAGGAGGCATGCAGAAGGCAGCTGACCAATCATTCTCTCTCATCATTGATGTTTCTAGCTCTCTCTCCCTCTCCCTTCCTCTCTGAAATCAATAAAAATACATTTAAACAACAACAACAACAACAAAACGAACTTTGCAGAGTTGCCTGGAGAGAGTAGACATAACCCGGTAACTGAGGTGCTGCCCACCCTGTCCATCATTCAGTCTCCACTTCTCGGTTCGGGAAGAAACCAGGGGCGCTGCTCAAATGTCCTTTCAGAGAGCGAGCTCCCCGGCCGCGGGCGGGACTGCCTGGGGGAGGGTGGTGTGCGGGACGCTCTCTGTCCCAGAGGCTGTGCGGCTGCACGTCACATGTTCTGTCTCAGGAACTTCACCTTGTCCCGTGCATTTTCTGCTCTGGGCGGACTTCTGTCTTTGGCTCAAAATGAAGGCAGTCCCTCATGTTCTCACAGTGAGCACTCAGTGACCCCGGGATTAAAAGCTGGGTTTAGGTCTAACACTCTAGTTTTCTTTTTAATGTTCTCGACCTAGGCAGCGTAGGAAGGCAGAAAGGCGGCTCTGGGCCGGAGCAAAGGCAGTGCCAGTGGCCAGGGGAAGGAAGGCCCATTCTTGCAGGAATCTTCGTGCACTGGGCCTCTAGTTTACAACAACCAACATATGGAAGCAATGCAAGTGTCCATCAACAGATGAGGGGATAAAAACATGGTGGTACATATGCTGTATACGATGAGTCAGAAAAAAGAACGAAATCTTACCACTTACAACAGCATGGATGGACCTAGAGGATATTATGCTAAGTGAATAAGTCAGTCAGAGAAAGATAAATAACCACATGATTTCACTTATATGTGGAATCTAAAGAACAAAATAAACAAACAAACAAAATTGAAACAAACTCATAGATGCAGAGACCAGATGATGGTTGCCAGCGGGCAGAGGGGCTTGGGGACTGGGTGGAAAAGGTGGAGGGATTAAGAAGGACAGATTGGTAGTTAGAGTCTCAGGGATGTAAAGTACAGCTCAGGGAATATAGTCAATAACATTGCAATGACTCTGTCTGATGTCTGTGTACCCGGAGTACCAGGGAGAAAACTTTATCAAGTACACGAGTGTCCAACCATTATGCTGGGTGCCTGAAATTTTTTTAAAAAAAATATATTTTATTGATTTCTTACGAGAGGAAGAGAGAGAGATAGAGAGCTAGAAACGTTGATGAGAGAGAAACATCGACCAGCTGCCTCTTGTACACCCCCAACTGGGGATGTGCCCACAACTGATGTACATGCCCTTGACCGGAATCGAATCTGGGACCTTTCAATCCGCAGACCAACGCTCTACCACTGAGCCAAATCAGTTTTGGCTGGGTGCCTGAACTTAATAAACAAAATAATAATGAATGTAAACTGCAATTGAAAAAAATTAAAACAGGGTCATTTTGCATCCATTTCTTGAGAAAGCGATCACACTGGGCTCTTCCTCACAGGAACTGTGAGTAGCAGCTCATCCACTGTCCTCTCCGAGCGGCTTCACTGGTTTATTAGTTTGAGCCTAGTGGCTATTTTGGTCCATATTCTCAAAGTTCCTGTTTTTCTGCTTTGCAGGAAAGATGGAAGCTGAGGTAAGTGACCTTATTTTCCCAAATATATATATTTCAGAGAAGGAGAGAAAGGTAGAAACATCAGTGATGCAAGAGAATCAATGATCCACTGCACCCCCCCCCCCCCACCCCTCACTGCAGATCGAACCCGCAACCCAGGCATGTGCCCTGACCGGGAATTGAACTGTGACCTATTGGTTCATAGGTTCACACTCAGCCACTGAGCCATGCCGGCCAGGCCTTATTTTTCTCTTTATCTCATTTTTCTCCTGCCTAGCAGAAGTATTCCATCTCATCAAGGCTAAACCCATTTCCTTGCTCTCCATTTCCTCATCCATTGTGTACAAACATGCTGATGTTTTCTCAACATTAAGAACAAAACCATCCACCAACCCTGCTTTCCCCTCAAGCGACTACCCCAACTCTCTGGTTGATCCGTTTTAAGATGCATCCATAGTCATTGCCTCTGGAATGAACCGTCCACTTGTTTATTAGTCCCTTATCCATCTTGGACTTCCATTTTCTAAGCGTAGTGGCACTTCCTGCTTTCAGTGTCATTTGGCTTTGTTAGCTATCCTACCACGAAATTCGTCCTTTAGTTCCGACTCTGCTGTGAAGTCTTGGCCTTCGATGATTCCTTCTCTGCACCATGTAGTCGCTAAGGACAGGCATTACCAAGGCGCTCTCCTTGGCCTCTTCCTGTCCTGGTCTCACTGGGGCCTTCGCCTCACACAGCCGTGCAGACTCTCGTCCATCGTCTCCTGTGCTCTGGGCCCACCCCTCTGTCTGCCGGCAGGATGTGCGCCAAGTTCTCTGATTTAAACCCATCTCATTCCTCATGACCCCCTCTCCCCACCACTGTGGGATGGTATCACGTTCCTGCCAGTCCCCAAGGCACCACGTGGTTCTCTCACATCTTCCCTTTCCAACAGCCGGCCCAGAGGGTAGCATCACTCAGAAGCGCTAACAATCTCCTGGCTGTCATGACAGACGATCACAGACTGGGTGGCTTAACAACAGGGATTTATGTCCCCGTAGTTCTAGAGGCTGAATGTCTAAGGTTTAGGTGTTGGTAGGTTTGGCGTCTCCTGAGGCCTCTCTTTGTAACTGTATCCTTACATGGCCTTTTCTCTGAGTAAATGCACTCCGGGTGTTTCTTTCTCTTATAAGGACGTCAGCCCGACTCTTATGATCTAATCCTATATAATAAAAGACTCATATACAAATAGACTAAATGGCAGAACGACCAGTTGCTATGGCACACACTGACCACCAGGGGGCAGACGCTCAATGCAGGAGCTGTCCCCTGGTGGTCAATGCACTCCCCTGGGGGAACTCGGCTCAGCCACAAGCCGGGCTCACAGCAGGCTAATGCAATAGCGGTGGTGGGAGCCTCTCCCGCCCCCTTGCAGTGCTAAGGATGTCCAACTGTGGCTTAGGCTGTCAGTCGGACATCCCCCTAGGGCTTCTAGACGGCTAAAGAGCATAGGCCGGGCTGAGGGACACTCCCACTGCCCCCCCGCCTGCCATGCATGAATGTCGTGCACCAGACCTCTAGTTGAACCACAATTATCTCTTTACTAGGAGCCCAGTGCGCGATGTGAAATCACACGGCGCCTCCCGCCCTTGAGTTTCCTGTCTGGCCCCGCTTCCCTCCCGGGCCCTTGAAGCAGCCGTGGCCGCTGCTGATCAGGCCCTCCCCCAGCGCAGGCCGGTGGAGGCTCCTGCCGCCCTGTCCCAGAGGCTGTGCATCAACCTCCTCCTGCCTGGTTGACCCGTTACAGGGTCCTGGTTAATTAGCACGCACACACACACACACGCACACACACACACTAATATCTCCCTGTCACCAAATATAGTCCCAGGGCAGATTAAGGCTTCAACATGCGAATTTGGGGAGGGACACAGCTCAGTCCCTAACAGAAAGGTAGTCTAGGGCTTGACAGGCATCAGGATGGATTCGCAGTAAACACTGAGCTCTGGAGAAAGTTCAGGGAAAGTATGCAGTTGGCCCCGCGAGAAGCCGGCAGCAGGAGGAATGACTGCTGAGCGAGAATATTCTGGGAACTCAGAACCGAGGGCGCCCGTAGCATGCTGTACAGATTGAGCTGCGGCCCCAGGGGCTTCGGGCCCAGGGACCTCTTCCTGCAACAGAAGCCGGAACCCGCCACAGTGTCGCCTGCGGGGGATTCGGGAGCGGGGTGGCTGTGGCTCTGATGGTGCCTGGCCCGTGAAAATAAGCATGCTGGACATCTGCACTGTCCCCCGTCCTGTCTGAGCATCTCTGCATGGAGAAATCTGAGGGCACCGGGTGAAGGGGGACCCCGTCTGCCACTCGGTCCTCCCACTCGGTTGCCTCTGTGCCCTCACGGCTGGCTCTGCGGGTCAGCTGATGGCACGGAGGAGGGTTATTGCAACAGCCTCACCTGGCCGGCCTCCAGGCGTCTGTGCTCCCGTCCACGCCGCCTACCGCTCCTGGAGCCCAACTCTGACCCCGTCACTCTCCGCTCACCGGCCGCGATGGCGCCCAACTGAGGCCCGGCTCCCCAGGCTGAGGTCCAGGCCTTTGCAGTCTGACTTGTCCCCGAGTCCCTCCTGTCGGCTGTCCTCCGGCCTCAGGGGTTTGAGCCCATCGTGATCCACCCGAGGTGCTGAGTTCCGAGAGTATTCCTGCCGCCACGTGTGGTGCCCATACTCTCCTCTGGGTCTCAGACGTTCTCTTCCCCGGGGCATCGTCTGGTCCAGGGTCCTGGCGGCCCTGCGACCAGGTAACACCGGCCAGGGAAGCCAATGCTGCGGGGAAGGAGTGGGAATGGGACCGGGGGAGTGACGTCGGCAAGAAGAATGCAGCCTTTCTCCACGCTCAAGCCCGGCTCTGCCGCCCGCCCGAGGCACCTGCTCCTCCGAGCGAACAGACGGAGGTGGAATGGGGAAACTGTGAGCCCCTGACACGGAGTGAGGGCCAGGCCTGCGCGGGACAGCACTGGTCCTCGCAGCCACCGTACGAGTCTGACTCCGAGCCCTCGCCGCCCCGGCTCCCGGAGAGCCCTGTGCAGCGGACGCTGCCCCCCCTCCGCCTGCTCACAGACTCAGTCCCCAGGCTTCACCCCGAACACGAGCATTAACACCCCGAGAAGCCGCGAGTGCTTACGCCACCCCAGCTGCGTTCAGCTCTTCTCCCGCGGCCGTGGGACAGCGCCCTCCGGGGTCAGAGAGGGACGCCAATGCTGGGTCAGCTGTTGCCGGCCACCTGAGCGTGTCTCATTCTGCTGAGAGGATGTGGGGTACACAGCCGGGCAGGGAGAGGACCCGGCCAGTGCCCACAGCCAACAGGCAGGACCACGTGGCAGCCCGTCTGTGCTGAGGCCTCCTCGCGGGCGCCAGCTCTGAGCCAGCAAACAGCATCCAGCAGCTGAAAACAGCCTTTACCGCCCGGGTCCCTTTACGCTGTGACTTACGTCTGAGGCCCCCAAACCCAAGCACCTGAGGGCGGAGGCCATCAGCCACCAGAGGGTGGAGGCCGAGCTCCATCTGTGTCTGAGGCTCTCCGTCACCCTGGCCCCTGAGCACGAGGGGCACCTGCCAGCTCTGCTCCCCGCCAGCTGCTTCCTCCCCAGACGCTTCGCTGCTTCGGCTCGCACGCCTTGGGGGTCCAGGCTGCGCGGACTCAGGAGCACAGGCCGCTCCGCTCCTACTGAGCATCGAGACGACGTTACTGCACATCGGACCGCACTGCAGGGTCTCGGGTTCTAATCCTGAGCAAGGGCGTGTACCCACGTGGGGAGGCGACCCACACTGCTGTCTCCCCTCTCCCCTCCCCCTCCTGTTCTCCCTTCTCCCCTCTCCTTTCTTCCCTCCCTGAAAAGCAATGGGGAAAACACCCTTGGGTGAGGAATAACCAAAAAGGCACAGAAAACAATGCCGTCAGGACTCCAGGAACCACTGCACAGCGAGGCTTTGGAGTTTGATCAGCTCCCTCCACGGGTGCGGCTGAAGGTGCTGTGTCGCCAGCTTGGCCGGGCACCAGCTTTGAGCCTTCAGTGGCTGCGCTGGGGGAGGCAGGTGTGGGGGCAGGAGTCCCGGTTCCCGCCACCCAGCCCTTCCCTCAGGGTTGCTATGGTGGGAGTTGCCCAATCCGCTGGGCTTCAACCACCGGTGGGAAAAGAAGCTCTGGCCTCCAACGCCCCAGGCTCGGAGGCACGGGGGCAGAGCTGAGTGTGTAAAGGAGTTACACAAACAGTGAGGACAGCTTGAGGTTCCCCAGGAGCACTGTTTCCTCGTCCATCAGGCTTTCTCATCGCTATTGAGACACGGGGACACTCGACCTCTTCCCTCCTCCCCAGGCTCAGGACTCGTTGTCCTAGTGAGGAGGCATCCGTGTTCCGCTGGGGGAGAGCAGTGGGTTTTAGGCGCGCGCGCGCGTGTGTGTGTGTGTGTGTGCGTGTGTGTGTGTGTGTGTGTGTGTGTGGCGGGGGTGGGGGTGGGGTTAGAAATTAGCATTTATAAGCTCCTCACAGACAGTTCTCAGTGAAACACGGCCTCCAGGGCCTTCACGTCGATGGCGGGCATGTTGGAGGATTTGATGGTTTCCCTGTAATTCCCTCCCAACGTCAGGGGCTTTGCTTCGTCCCCTCCAAGGCTCCTCGGTGCTGTGACCGGGGAGCCGAGAGGGATGGGGAGTGAGTCTGAGTACGGGTGTGGGTACGGATGTGGGTGTGAGCTGAGAACGTTCGCCCTGCAGGAAGGCTCTACAAGGTCAAAGTCGGAGGGGCCTGGCAGCTGCTTGCATGTGGAACCCACTCTGGGACGTGTTCCTCACCCCTCTCTCCCTGCTCCTCCCTGTCCTGCCCGGAGCCACGTCTTCCTGGCTGCTGGTTCTGGCTCTGCTTCCTAGGCTTCTCCCCTTCCCCTGACACTCGGGGAGCTCAGGCCTGAGCCCCGGGTGAGAGATCACGTAAAACCTCGCCCGTGTGTTTGTTGTTTTCTTGGCTCTTAGCCTTCCTGCCGCCGGCCGTGTGGCTCCCAGGCCCCGCCGTGACCACGTGGGAGGCCCGGGCTCCGGCCGTGGGAGTCGGTCCGCCCGCTTGTATGTACACAGAGGGCAGAGATGGTATCGAACCGGCACCGGGTGGCATCCAGGAGCCCGGAGCCCTTCTCGGTCCTTCACCCCCACATACCGTCTGGGCTTCATTCAGCTCCTGTCCCTCGGGAGGGCAGGGACCTCAGCTTACCCTGGCATGAGCTGGGAGGAGGGAGCTGGGAGGAGGCCGTGTAACCAGCAGGCTGCTGTCTGCTCCTGCTCTGGCAGCCTGGCCTCGTTCTTTCTCTCCGAGGAGCGGAGGCGCTGAAGCCAGGAGGGCTTGGGACGCTGGTAAGAGCCTTCCTTTTTTTTTTTTTTTTTTTTTTTAATGTATTTTATTGATTTTTTACAGAGAGGAAGGGAGAGGGATAGAGAGTTAGAAACATCGATGAGAGAAACATCGACCTGCTGCCTCCTGCACACCTCCTACTGAGGATGTGCCCGCAGTCAAGCTACATGCCCTTGACCGGAATCGAACCTGGGACCCTTCAGTCCGTAGGCCGACGCTCTAGCCACTGAGCCACACCGGTCAGGGTGGAGCCTTCTTCTTAGCTACGGGAGCCAGCGCTGCAGCCGGTGGTCTCCACACGCGTCCTGTCCTCCTTGGCCCAGGACCTGGCTCCTGCCTGGGCCGCGGGAGGGAGGGATGGTGCAAACGGAAGCTGCTTTGGGCGCCAGAATCCGGCCTGGCCCTGGGAATCCTTCTCTGCCAGGCATCCCTGCTCAGTTCTGCCTAGAACTTTAGGGCCCGGAAACCTACTTTTTACCTCATTTCCAGCGTCTCAGGCCGGCTTGGAGGCCGGCTGCTCTGTTTCTTTCCTGAGTCTTCCTTGTCCTGTCCTGTCTCCCCTAAGTCCCATGAGTCCTTCCGGTCTTGGAAGAGTCTTCCTCTAGCAAGCCGTTCTGCGTTCTTCCCACCCACTGCCCACTCCCAAGGCCTCTGTCCTATCCTCCCGCTTCCCTGCTGCTTCCCTGAGGGCCATTCCCCGCGTGTCATTGTGCACGTAGGTTCTCCCCAGCGTGAGAGGCACCGGCTCTGCCTCGTCTACAGATTTACCCTCACTGCCTAGAGCTCGCCAGGCACTTACAATGTTTGAATGAAAGGGGGCTTGTATTTTCTGAAACATTTTAGGGCATGAATGGGACCTAAATTTCTTTATGTTAGGGGACAGAGAAGAATTTGGTTTGGGAGCTATTGCAATGAAATCATCTGGTGTCTAGCCAAAACCGGTTTGGCTCAGTGGATAGAGCGTCGGTCTGCGGACTGAGGGGTCCCAGGTTCGGTTCCGGTCAGGGGCATGTACGTTGGTTGCGGGCACATCCCCGGTGAGGGGTGTGCAGGAGGCGGTTGGTCGATATTTCTCTCTCATCGACGTTTCTAGCTCTTTATCTCTCTCCCTTCCTCTCTGTAAAAAATCAGTAAAATATATTTTAAAAAAATAATAAATAAATTATCTGTGTCTAGAACCCGCACAAATATGTGCATCTGAAACTCAGGTAACGAGGGTATCTTTGGGGAAATAGGTTTGGAAATCATTAGTGAGTCCAGGAAGGAGGCCTCCTGTACCCCCAATGTTGCTGCTCAAATGGCCTGGATTTGGTGTGGCTGGAAAATTACAGGGCCCGGAGGACAGGCCGCTCACTCCAACGAGGGTTTCTTCCCCGCACATTTGCCCGTTTGTCTCTCCTCGCAGAAATGGCCTCCGGCTTCAGCCCCCGAGAGTGCGCGCTGTCTAAGCAGGACGGGCAGAGCTACGGCTTCTTCCTGCGGATCGAGAAGGACACGGCCGGCCACCTGGTGCGGGTGGTGGAGCAGGGCAGCCCCGCGGAGCGGGCGGGGCTGCGGGACGGGGACCGCGTCCTGCGCATCAACGGCGTCTTCGTGGACGGCGAGGAGCATAAGCAGGTGGGCGGGCGCCTGTGGCATCGCCTCCGGGCAGGGCAGGGCACCCTGATGGCCGTGCTTTCTGCCAGCCAATCACGTCTCTCACAGCAAACCGAGAACTGCACACATTATCCCTGGATTTCAACCCTGTCAGGCCTAAAGTGCATTGCATATCACCTAGCACACGGACTAATTTCATATCCATTATTTTGCTAAATCCTCCTCGCAGCCCCAGGGGTACGTGTTACCATTTCACAGAGGAGCAGTGGAGGCTCAGATAGCTTGTGTTCAGGCAGCGAACACGTGGAAACGCCTGGCCTTACCCCAGCTCCGCTGCCTGATGCCGTCTTCACAGACAGGGAGGACCTGCTGTGCTCTAAGGTGGCATTCACCCCTAGGAAGGACCGGCCCTTTTATAAAAACTATCTTCATTGATTTGAGAGAGGCAGGGAGAGGAGGAGAGAGAAACATCAACGATGGGAGAGAATCATTGATCGGCTGCCTCCTGCACACCCCCTACTGGGATCGAGCCCACAATCCTGGACATGTGCCCTTGACCAGAATCGAACCAGGGACCCTTCAGTCTGCAGGCCGATACTCTATTCATTGAGCCAAACCAGCTAGGGCAGGACCGGTCCTTTTAAGAGTCCCCTGGGCAGGGCGGCCACCCTCTTGATTCCTAATGTGCACGGGGCTCTGGGGAAGGCGGGGTGGAGATGGCGGGGCATTATCTCCTGACTATCCGGGTGTCAGGGGCCCGCCATCAGGATCTCCAGGGCCAAGAGATGAGCCAGCAGCGCCCCTCTGGGGGTGAACGGGCTATCGGTTAAAGCTGTCCTCTCTCCGAGGTGGTGGATCTGGTCCGGAACAGCGGGAATTCGGTGACTTTCCTGGTTCTGGATGGGGATTCCTACGAGAAGGCCGTGGAGGAAAAGGTGGACCTGAGAGAGCTGGGCCAGCGTCCGAAGGGGCCGAGCCTGAACGATAAGAAGCTGCCCCCTGTGATGAACGGAGGCGCCCAGGCCCGGGCCCCGCCGCGGCTCTGCTACCTGGCCAGGGAGGGGAGCAGCTTTGGCTTCTCTCTGAAGACCGTCCAAGGTGAGCCGGAGGCGGGGCCAGACCACGGGCTTTCCGGGAAAACGATGCTGCGGTGAATGCCTCCTGGGGCTTACCTTTTCAGTTGCTATGGCTACCCAACAGCAGCCACACGCTCTCCCTCCTCGCCAGCCCTCCCCTGGCCTCGCGCCATTGTGCAACGGGGGATCAGACATTGGACGGCAGCAGGGTTCGGGGTGGCCCTGGGTGCCCCTGGCCCCCTGAGTTTGTTAGGCTGAGCCTTTGAGGCCGGAGGGTTAGAGCACTGATGCTCCTTTGGTATTCTTTTCTGGCTCCCTCAGGGTGAGGGTGGAGGGAAAACTGGGAAATAGGCAAGAAAAAGGAGGTTCTTCATGATAGCTACTTAAAAACATTTTGTTTTTTTTATTGATTTCAGAGAGGAAGGGAGCGGGAGAGATAGAAACATCAAGGATGAGAGAGAATCATTGATTGGCTGCCTCCTGCATACCCCTACTGGGGATCAAGCCTGAAATCAGGTCATGTGCCCTGATCAATTGAACTTCGACCTCTCGGTTCATGCTCAACCACTGAGCCACACCGGCTGGGTCCTAATAGCTACTTTTTAGTAAGAATCAATTTTTTCATCTCTTGGAGTACCCAGGCTGTCACTCATTTGTTTGAGAAATTCTTGTTGAGGATACTGCAAACCCCCCACCCTCCTATGACATTTAAGTTGTACCCGCTGCTGTAGCCCAGCCTCACCGAGGTGTGCCCTTGACCTTAGCCGAGAGGTACATAGTGATCTGAAAACCCCAGCTATCAGGAAGTCCTAGAAGTTCTGTTTATGGAGTCTCAGATGTGCAGGCCGGCCTGTGCCCAGTTGACAATGGTTTCATGATCATAGTTTCTGTGGGACCAAGGCTGGAACCTCCTGGTTCCATCTCTAATGCGGCTCCTCCCATGTCCTGGTCCTGGAGAGGCACTGCCTGTGCACAACTTGGTCAGCGATAAAGGGCAAATCCTAGAGAACCAGTAGCGAGAGACACAAACCAGACAGAAGGGGCATTTCTCAAGCTTGCCTGTTACTGGGCATCATTTCTCGGAAGTCCACGCTCAGTAATATGGTAAAAAACAGGTTCTATTCACTTGGCCCTTGGACTAGTGGGTGTGGCGAATGGCTTAGAACAGCTTCACGAGGAACATGTTTTCTTCATGACAAACACCTAAGGAGGAACAGGCGAACTGGAAGGCAGTTTGCCCAAATCTTAGGTCTTGGGAAGGCAGAGTGTAAGTTAGTTACCGGTATTCCTTGCAAATAATGTATTTAGTCATTATAATGCAACTCTTTACCTTGACTGAATATCAGTATCTTGAGAAAATTGACAGAATTACTTTAAGACATCACACCACCTGCGACCCTGATGGCAGGCACATATGTGCCCCTCCCTCCCTCCCTCTCTCCTTTTCTCTCTCCCTCCCTCCCTGCCTCCTTTCCTCCCTTCCTCCATCCCTCCTTTCCTCCCTCCCTGCCTCCCTCCCGCGCCTCTGTCCCCTTCCACCTGCGCCCCACCCATGACATTCACGGGCTGCCCTGGTCGGATGGGTGATGCCAGTGCTGATTAAAGAGGACGGAATGGAGTGGGTGCCTTCCAATCCCACAGATGCAAAGAGAGGGAGCACGGGTCAGTGAGGCAGCACGGGGAGGAGGGGATTTGGTTCTTTCTGGTTCAAGAGGCGAGTGCCACCTGAGATTCCTTCTTGGTATTTAGTTGGGCTCAGAAATTCTGTTCAAATCAAGAGACCAGTTGAGTCATGGCGGTGGCAGCCTTTGCTCGGAGCTGTGGTTATAAAGCTACGTTGGAAGCTGAATGCTATTGAGTTAGCTCTGCAATGGGACCGTCTAATGTCGTCAGGAGAAAGCCCGTGAACGTGTGCCTCCCGTGACACCGCCCCCGCTCTCCGCAGGAACGAAGGGGGTGTACATGACCGACATCGTGCCGCAGGGCGTGGCCATGAGGGCGGGCGTCCTGCCGGACGATCGCCTGATCGAGGTGAACGGGGAGAACGTGGAGGAGGCCACCCATGAGGAGGTGGTGGAGAAGGTACTGTTCTCGCCGCCCCTTTCCCTCACTCTCACCGGGGAGACAGGGAGGCGGGAGTGACAGCTTCTCAGGGAGAAACGCAATGATGGGGGCCGCCCTTTGCATGAGGAGCAGACAGCCTCGCTGGCAGCTTAAGCCGTGGTTAGGATTTGGGAATAAGGCCTTTGGGAGATTTGTATTATTTTGAAGAAAGTGTTTTAACTTTATCTTTTAAACCTTATTGGACCCGACTGTAGTAAATTTAATGTTTAATTTATAGTACATTTAATGTTGACCCCATGCTACGAAACTACTTTCATACAAGCTGCAAGGTAGCCAGCGTGGCGAGGCACAGAGAGCTACAGCGGGGGAGTTCTGGAAGGCAGCTCCCCCAAATCTTAGGGCTCAGCACAGCCCTAGGACACCTGGCAAACAGTCCGGGGGTTCCCTTTAAGATCCTCTGGAACCTTCTCCTGGGAGAATAATCCTTCACGGTCCAACTTCACTTTTTCTCCTTTTCCAAACTCCCTTTGCGGCTTTCACCTACGGCCCTCTCCGGGCTGTCTGAGTTCCAGCTCTTCCTGGGGTTCAGTTAGAGGGAGGTCCTCCCTAACAAAGGCAAACATAAGAGCCGTGGATGTGGGGGTGGACACACACCAGCGAGGTGGCAGCAAACAGCGGGAGCCTGCGTCTCACACCCCACATTTCCTGTTGAGCCCAGAGACGGGGTACAGAGACTGGCCTGTTTCCCGGCATGGTTCCTGGAGCCGAGGCTGGGCCTCACCGTGTGTGTCGCTGCAGGTGAGGAAGTCGGGAAGCCGCGTCGCGTTCCTGCTAGTGGACAAGGACACGGACCGGCACCACAGGGAGCAGAGCATCCCCGTCCAGAGAGAGGCAGCCAGCTTCCAATCACTGCCCCGCCAGCCCCGGCTGGTGGAGATGAGGAAGGGCAGCAATGGCTACGGCTTCTACCTGCGGGCGGGCCCGGAGCAGAGAGGTAAGGCAGGAGGGAGCGGGCACTTGGCTCTTCATCCCAGACTGACTCGGAGCGCCCTCAGGCCTGCCACCCGGCACGGACAGGAGTGAGGAGCTGGAAAGTGTAGCTAGGGCAGCTTCTTTCTTTTTAAAGAAAATGTATTGATTTCAGAGAGGAAGGGAGAGGGAGAGAGAGAGACATCAATGATGAGAGAGAATCATTGATCGGCTGCCTCCTGCATGCCCTGAAACCTGGGCATGTGCCCTTGACTAGAATCAAACCCGGGACCCTTCAGTCTGCAAGCTGACACTCTAGCCATTGGGCAAAATTAGCCAGGGCACTGGGTCAGTTTCCATGTCACTTGGGGACCTGATCCTGGGTAACCCCCCCCCCCCCCAAGTTTCCATAGCAGAAGGATAAGGCAGAATTTCGGATCTGAGCAGTAGTATGCTGCTAAATTGGCTCTGGGGCAGGGGAGGCGGAATTTATGGCATTTGTTGATGTTTGTGGTATAAATACCCCTACTGTGTCCGATTTCAAGCTTCCAACATGGCACAGAGTGCAAAGCTGAGAAGCGTTGTGCACAACTGGTGCTCATGAGCTGGAGGGTCAGCTGCAGCACACCACCAGGTCTGAGGCACGGGTGTGGGTTGCGATCTCAGACTCAGATAGAAGAGGGAATCTTTCTGATTCCTTGTAACTCAACAAGGAAAGTACAAAGGTCCTCCTAGGGAAGGTGAATACATCACAGAATGTAGGTTCAGACTGTGTAAACGGCCATACACCTGGAGGTTTACTGTTTTTATTTTATACTAGAGGTCCAGTGCATGAATTTGTGCACAGGTGGGTCCAGCTCCAGGTCGGGGGGACAATTTGCATATTAGCCTTTTATTATATAGGATGTTAACATGAATTCATCCAATATTAATTTGGTTGATATTATATAAAACATCCCCAGGGCCTTTGAGAATATCAAGTGAATCGGATGAATTCTTCAGTTAAGGAGCCTCCTAGTTAGATGAGGTAACACATATGTCCATAACTGAAGGAACTGAAGGTTGGAGCAAGCTTTTCTCACTAGAAAGGTACTGGGAGGCCTCACAGTACAGGTGCCACTTGAGCTTGGGCTTCGTGGTATGAATAGAATTTGCACAAGAAAGGCTGTCCCAGAAAGATAGGAGTTGTGTGAACAAAGCAATGAAACACAGGCACAGTGTGATTGACATCCAGTGTGAACCAAGTCAGAAAGGTCGATCGGAGAGAGACAATGAAGGATCTTGAATGCCTGGTGGAGGAGTTTGGACTTGATCCAATAGTCTAAGGAGTTAAAGGTTTTTTGAGCAGTGCCAGAGAAGAAAAAAATGAAGCCTACAGTGGCATGGGGGCTTAATTACTCCTAATAATTCTGCAAGAATTGCTGAAGTTGGGGGCTTGGAGAAGATGCAGTGATTATATAATTACTGGGATCAATATCAGGCCTGTTTAGTTCCAAAGCCAGTGCTCAGGCTGTTGCCCTGGGGAGTGACGTGGGCAGACGCTGCATCCAGATGAGTCTGAAGGAGAAGACAAAGATGAGGGACAGGGAGAGCAGCAGTTTAGGTGGAATTCAAGACGGGAACTAACTAATACACACTGCTTGTCGGGCAGTGGGACTAAAGAGAAGCGTACGATGTTAAAGTGGCATCGAAGGACGTAGCAGTTGATCACACGTGGGGAGTGGGTGCTGAGGAAGAAGCAGCTGTCCAGTGTCTGATGGCAGCGGTGCTCCCGACAGGAGACCAGGAGGAGGGGCTTGGGGACTAGATCACGTTGGAGGGATCTGCAGGATAGCCAGTTGGCAATGGCTAACAGCCAGCTGGAAAAGTGAAACAAAGATTTGTTAAACTTGTGTGAGGGCCAAAACAGGGGGAGCGATATGGAGGCATCTGGCGAAGGTAGTTCAGGCAAGGAAAAGGCTACAGACACAGCCTTAGCGTGCACACACAGGCAGTCCTAGGGTTTGATTTCTTTGGTTTGTTCTTCGCTTTTCCCTCCCCCACTTTTATGGCTCATTGTCTACCTAAGACATGGTCAGCAAACGGTGGCTCTTGAGACACATGCGGCTCTTTGGCCCCTTGAGTGTGGCTCTTCCACAAAATACCACGGCCTGGGCGAGTCTATGTTGAAGAAGTGGTGTTAGAAGAGGTTTAAGTTTAAAAACAATGGTTCTCGCCAAAACCAGTTTGGCTAAGTGGATAGATCGTCAGCCTGTGGACTGAAAGGTCCCGGGTTCGATTCTGGTCAAGGGCATGTACCTTGGTTGTGGGCACATCTCCAGTAGGGGGTGTGCAAGAGGCAGCTGGTCGATGATTCTCTCTCATCGATGTTTCTAACTCTCTATCCCTCTCTCTTCCTCTTTGTAAAAAATCAATAAAGTATATATTTTTAAAAATGGTTCTCAAAAGAAATTTCAATCGTTGTACTGTTGATATTTGGCTCTGTTGACTAATGAGTTTGCCAACCACTGACCTAAGACATATGGATACAAGTATGCCCACTGGCTTTCTGGGAACTTGCTGACCCTTAATGCTTAGCATGCTCTTTTGACAAGAGTGAGTTGGAGACACTTTTAGTAAAACATGATTCTTTTCTTTAAGACCCTTTCATGGTTGATAGGCTGGGCTTGTTCTTGGAGTGAGACCTGAGCAGGGGATTGAATACATGGGGGCCTTACAGGCTTCTTTGGAGGCCAGTGGTCGGGATGGTGGTTGTACTCAGCAGGCCTACTCTATTTTATTAGGGCCTTGTGCTCTGGCAGGAAATCCTAATTTTTGAGGAGTCTTTCTGATAATTTATTGTTTTGGGCATGGTTAGGTCAATTCATCAAAGACATAGATTCTGGAAGTCCGGCAGAGGCGGCTGGCTTGAAGGCCAATGACCTGGTCATTGCTGTCAATGGCGAGTCCGTGGAATCCCTCGGTCATGACAGTGTGGTGGAAATGATCAGGAAGAGTGGAGACCAGACTTCACTGCTGGTGGTAGACAAAGAGACGGACAGCATATACAGACTGGTAAGTAATACAAGGTCATCTATTCCTGCATTAAGGTGGGGTCCACTCACTCATGCCCTCAAACGTTGGCTAAGTTACCTTATTGTTAGCCAATGCTGGTTGGCCCATGAATAGCTTCTGTTTCTACCACCAAGGCTACTCCATTGGTGAGCCCGTTGTGTCCGAGTTGCTATTCATTGCCAGCTGATGAGAAAGTCTGGCTGACCTCAACTGGCTGGGTCATTGTCTCTATTTGGTGGCTTAAGTTATCACTTTGATCTTCAACCTGGAAAGTGTGTAATAACCATCGACCATCACTAAAGCTGCTTTGAAGTTCAAAGTGGCAGTGGTATGAGAATACCATGTGATTGGCATATAAGTTTAAAGTCCTTAAACTCAAGATTTTGAAAGAATTTGCATATAATTACATAATTACTCTTGGTTGTCTGAAAAAAGCTATGAACAGTTGTCTGGAAATAGGCAGAGGTAGACCTAACTCTTCTAAGGAGGGAGCAGTTGGATTTTAAGCTATACACCAGAAAGTTCCAGCCATCCCACGTAAAAGCCTAGACAGGGCTATTGAACAGCTTGTAATAATGTGAATGGCTATTATAACAAGCAGCAGACTTATTTTTGAGGTGTTCTGTGGGATGTAGCTTGACCAGATAGGGAAGCCTTTGGGAGCTAGCTTTTGGCTTAGGACAACTGGGAACAGGATAAGCCACTTCTGCAGTGGCTCCCACTTGGTAGAAAAAGTCAAGGCAGAAGGTCACTGCCCTTGCTGTGGTACAGCAGGTTCTAGCATTGAATCCTTTCCAACTTCGAACCTTATGACAGAATCAGTTCACTATAATCTTAACGTTTTGGTCAAGAAAGAGAGAACTTTGATCTATAAAGATGACTGTCCCCATCTTCCTCCTCCCTCTTCTCCCCAAAGTAAGTTGCATGGGCAGGATGTTTGAGACACATCAGTGAATAGAGCAAACACCTGAGCCAGTTCCTGTAACATGGGAGACAGCCAAATATTTGAATGAGAATGAATGCAAACTCACTGTTTGATGCTATTGTACTTGGCCTAGGATTAGCTGCTACTGTCCGACAATTGGTTTGCTTGTCTGGGTGGTGATGTCAAAGGCATTTTTGCATGTAAGGAGTGACTGTTCATTTCCCACATTTTAAAGAGGGAAAGAAATGTAGAAGGTTTGCAAGGGTATCGCTGGAAGGGCTGGAGTTAGTTGCAGTGGGTAACTGAAAGGTTCTCAGCGAGGTGCTACTCTCGTGTGGAAAGGAAGCGGTGGCCTTGTGGTTAGTGAGACAGATGGTAACCGGAGCCTCAGATCTAATTTTAGCCAGGCTGCTCAACAGGGCGATTTAGGGGGGAGCACACATTGTACCTGCTTTCAGCTGCTTCATTTCCCACTCATCACCTCACAAATGCCTTGGCACCTGTGGGCAGCAACTTATCGACTGACCTAGGATCTCAGCATACCCAAATCTAGCTCTTCTCTCAACTAAAACCCAGACAGCTAAGCTTTTTTTTTTTTTTAATGTATTTTTATTGATTTCAGAGAGGAAGGGAGAGAAACATCAGTGATGAGAATCATTGATTGGCTGTCTCCTGCATGCCCTCACCCTCCACCACCCGCCTGGGGATCGAGTTTGTAATCTGAACATGTACCCTGACCGGGAATTGAACTGTGATCTCCTGGTTCATAGGTTGACACTCAACCACTGAGCCACAATGGTTGGGCTAAGCTTATATACACACACACACACATATATATATATAAAATCAGTTATAAGTTCCCTGTTTAATGCTTGTTCTATATTCAAGACCATCACTGCCTTCTCTGCAGGGGTATTGTGGGAGATGAATGGATTAGGAATATATAAAGATAGTGAATGAGGAGCTTGGCATAACCAAAATATCAGCTACTAGTTACAATAGCTAGTAAAATAGAGTAGAACAGATCACAGTGCTGGAGGGGTAGTGGGGGAGGAACCATGTGACCACATGATTGCTGCCCTCAGTTAGTTCACTCTTGTCTGCACTTGGATGTGATGTAGAGTCTTGCATTACTCTAAGTGTTTAAGGAGCTTGAAGTTCTCACCGAAGAGGAAGGCCAGATGGACCTAACCTGCATGAGATAAAAGGGCAAGTCGCTAATCCTCTCACCACGTCAGAAGAAACTAGCAGTTCTGTTAGGCTCATTTTTGGATCCTTGTACCACATTTTATTTTACAGATATGTGCATTTGTTTACATGTTTATACATGTTACTCCACAACCAAGCTCAATCTTCCTTTATCCCCTTCCATGATTGTGGGCTGTAAAATGAAAAACTTTACAGCCCACAATCATGTATGTGGAAGAGAGGAACATGTATGGCATCTTATAAACTAAATCAGCACACTTAATAGTGTAATTATTCATATTTACAGTAAATGTTTTATCCCCTTTATTTCCCATAGGCTCATTTTTCTCCATTTCTCTACTATCAAAATCAACACCTGCCTAACGGTTCTGTCATGGAGGCCCCGGTTCCTGCGCCTGCGGCCAGCTCCAGGCCAGATCACAAGCCTCGACTGTGCAGGCTAGTGAAAGGTGACGACGGCTATGGCTTCCACTTAAATGCAATTCGGGGGCGGCCAGGCCCATATGTCAAAGAGGTACGGCGACTTGGTTCCGCAGCCACACCAGGAGGGCGGGTCCTCCCTCACTGATGGCTTAGCAAACGGGCACACTGGGGGCCTACGTGGAGCGTCTCACTCGGGTTCGAATAATTGCTGCCATGGTCTCTGACCCTTTAAGATAGCTTAGTACAGCCTAAGCTCACATCCTTTATTTCTTAAACATGTTACACTCAGTCGTCTGTAGACACTTTCAGATCAAGTAGAACTGGCATGCCGGTAGGTGACAGTCACCGTCAGCACTGACTGGGGGTGATGCTTGCTTGCTCCTGTGCACGCAGCCAATGCCTCTGCGCGGAGAGCCTGAGGGAGAGGACTGTCCCTAGAGCTCGCACGTCGGGCGTGCAGAAGGGACCTGTGATGTCTGATGCCTTTAACCCAGAAGACATACAACACGATAGCCAACCACTAACTCCACTTACTGGAGAACGGAAGCTGTAGCTTCCATAAGCTGGAAGCATTAGAGCACTGTCCCTGACTTCTTCCCCTCAAGGAGAAGTATCACAGTGAAGAATAAATTCTCAAACCCTCATCTCCTGTGAGGGGAGCCAGTCTCCCATTCCCGTATCTGTGTCCAGACGTGAAAACTCGGCCCCTGTGTCCGCAGGTGCAGGAGGGCAGCCCTGCCCAGCTGGCTGGGCTGGAGGACGAGGACATCATCGTTGAGGTGAATGGGGTGAACGTGCGGGACGAACTCTACGAGAAGGTGGTGGAAAGGATCCAGAGCAGCGGAAACAGTGTCACGCTCTTAGTCTGTGGAAAGAAGGCCTACGAGTACTTCCAGGCGAAGAAGATCCCCATTGTTTCCTCCATGGCAGACCCACTGGATGTACCACTCCATCCCAGAGAAGAAGCACGGGCAGAGTCAGAGGTTGACTCACACGTGGCAAAAGAACGAGTGAGTGGTGACACATTTCTTTAAAAAAATATTTTTATTGATTTCAGAGAAAAGGGGAGAGGGAGAGAGAGAAATATCAATAGAGAGAATCACCAATCAACGGCTTCCTGCAGGTCCCCTGGGGACCAAGCCCAAAATCCGGGCATGTGCCCCAACTGGAAATCAAGCTGTGACCTCCTCGTTCATAGGTTGATGCTCAACCACTGAGCCACACCAGCTGGGTAACACATTTCTATGGATTTACTCTCTCTGTGCCTTGGTTTCCTCCCCTATAAAACAAGGATACTTTGTGGGACTGTTACCAGGATTATATTGACTAAGACTGTTAAAATGATTCGGATAGGGCCTGTGGCACAGTAAGCATAAGAGGAATAGTGGTTAGAGACAGTGCCGTTTTTAAAATAACTGGCAGGTATTCAAGTTTTATTACTAGGAAAGAGCAAACATTATGCTGTATTTAGATTAAATTCCATAGTAAATCTGTTTTTATTGTCCATTTTCTTTTCATAGATGAACTTGAGGTCCAAGAGTGAAGTGACCTATCCAAGTTCATAAAGGAAACATTTGGCAAAGCCAAGACTCTTGTTTAATATTGGTTTTCTTTCATTACATTAATGGAATTCCTCTGGTTGGCAACATAAAACTACTAATTTTTAAGGAACACCCCTGTCGTAGTCCGGGTAGGCTGCTGTAACAATACCGCACATGGCGACTTTGTAAACAGAACATTCATTCCTCACATTCTGGCGGCCGGAGGCCAAGCTCGAGGTGCTGGCAGATGGGTGTCCATAAGGCCTCTCCAGGGGGCAGACCCGGACTCCTCCCTCTGCCCCCTCAGGCTGGGAGGAGCTGGGGAGCCCTGGGCCCTCTTTTTTCAGGGCGCCAATCCCAGCTCTGCCCTCCTGACTCAATCACACCAGAAGGCCCTACGCTCCCAATTCTCTCCCCTTGGGGGTAAGGATTTCACAGTATGAATGTGGGCGAGATACTAATATTCAGACCAGGGCACACACAATAACCACTGACCGTACTGCACACTTCTTAACGAGAGTATCCCGTTGTCTTTTAAGAATTCAGTAATATCTCGGCAGGCAGGCAGTTGTAGAAAGGAAATGGGCTAGTTTCAAACAGCAAGCTGCAAGCAAAGCCGGTCAGGTCACCTGGCTTCTAGCGATGACCCTCTCCCTGGCTTCCGGCCCCGCCCGGCACTCAGACCTCCCCTTCTCTCGCACAGGCCCTCAGCACTGCCTCGCAGTCCTCCACCACCTCCGAGGACACCAGAATGTGAGGAGAGCGTGCCTGCGGCTGAGCTGTCTCTGGGTATTTAATGGGAGCCCTTTCCAAGGAATGAGCAGCCGCCACCTGCGGTCTCTGGTGACGAACCCTCTGGACACTGGCCCGTCACGTGCACTGCTTCCTGCTGTCACTTGTCTCGGGTGGCTACTGCGGATGCTCATTTGTGGCCACCTTCGGAGAAGCTGAGGTGGGACCAGGTTCTTCTCCTGTGCTCTCTTTCAAGCTGCAACTTAACTATCCTTCTCTGCAGGATGATCTCTCTCACGTCTATGGGCTCCTGGAGGCCAAAGGTGATTCATAAATCTGTACATGTGAAGTTGCTAATTAAAGGACTTAAGCTTGCCTATTAAAATTATGCTTTTTAAAGAATGTGTTGTTACTAAAATAAATGCCATTAAAAATGTCTCTTGAGTTGCTTGAACCTTCCCTGTTAGCTGATCTAACCGGAATTGTTTTTTTTAAAAAATATATTTTATTGATTTTGTACAGAGAAGAAGGGAGAGAGATAGAGAGTTAGAAACATCGATGAGAGAGAGTCATCGATCAGCTGCCTCCTGCACACCCCCCACCGGGGACATGCCCGCAACCAAGGTACATGCCCTTGACCGGAATCGAACCCGGGACCCTTCAGTCCCCAAGCCGACGCTCTATCCATTGAGCCAAACCGGTCTCGGCTAACCGGAATTGTTTTTGATAAGCATTTTATGCTTTAATTTTTGTTTTGTCTCTAGGAACCAAAAAACAAAATAAAATTCAGAATAAGATCTTAGTAATATTAAATAAATAAAGACTTCCTGGTAGTAAAATTAACGATTTTCTAAAATGGCATTTCTGAGTGTTTTATAAATTTTCCAACATCTTCCTTTTACAGATGAAGAAATTGAGTCATAGGAGAAAAAAGTGGCTTATTACAGTTAGCAGTTACTCATTGTCTTACCCACAGTATGAGGGGCAGATGGGAAGAAAATACGAGCCATTATTACTTAATTGAATGTAGAGTAATTCACTCTTACATGATACTAAGTGAAAGGAAATCAGAAAAAATGAGACCCTTAAAATCTCTCTTGGTAGAATCTATTTCAATTGCATCCCATCCTAGCCCCAGGGAAGAGGAGACAAGCTCTTGGCTATTTTAATGGGTAAGGATTGGGGAGGGTGGGAAGCTAACTCGTGTGAGATCACACAAGCAGACAGGCTGTCTTTGATGAAACAAAGCTAAGGCCAGACTTACAATCTCGGATTTTAATGACAGTCAGTCTCGGGGAAGCCAAAACCTTCTCCATGCGAACCTCCACTTCAGCAGAAACCCCACGCGCTTGGCCCAGCTCTGCAGACTCCGTTACCCGGTTCTGGTGTGCGTCTCCCCGCCGCTTTGTGGCTCTTTCCCACGCCCCTCCCAACGCTGCACCGGCCTCACCCCCACAGGAACTTCTGGCTGAGCATCAGCCTCAGGTATCTGGCTCCCGTGCTCCGGCCAAGGCGCTCACGAGCACAGAATCGCCGGAGAGGAAGGCATAAGCTGCAGGTGGAATGGCTACAACAGCATCTTGTTAAAAAGTATTAGGCCTGGTCCCCTCCATTCCCCTTGTTCTATCTAAACGCTCACACCATGGCCTGTTAGCGGTCCGCACGGCTGAGCTCAGGGCGTCATGTGCTTCTCGGGCGCCTGCTTGTGCGCCAGGTAGAGGAACAAGATGCTGGAGAGCGCGCTGACCAGGAAGATGACGTCGAACCAGCGGTGGTAGAAGTTGAACTGCAGCTCCCCCAGCACTTCGGTGATGATGGTGCGGTACTCCAGCGGCATGCTCATCCGGATCAGCAGCACCGAGGACACGAAGTACATGCCCTGCAAGTCAAACACGCCAGTCCACACGTCACGCTGCATGTAGTGAGGGACGGGTCAAAGGGCGCGGTTGACTATTTAAAGGTATAAAACACTCTGGTACTTTACAGTGCGAAGATGAAACCAGTTTTTACAACTCACCATGATCTGCGCTAACAGCAGGACGATGACGTTGGAGGACTTGCTGCTGGAGATGGCGTAGAAGAACTGCCGAGAGAGGGGAGAGGTGAGTGTGCAGCACGGCTGTCCTGTGTCCAGAACACGAGGAGCGTGGCTGCCAGTTAATCAGAGGTGTCACTCCCATGCCTTACTCCTGTGCAGAACTACTGTATGACTAAGGCTATAAAGAAGAGACTTAGAGGGAAAGGCTTTAGTTGGTGGTTTTAAGCATGACATTGAGACACAGAAGGGTTACAGTGGCTAACAAGCTGTTAAGAGGCTGTGGTCCCCTGACTTGGACATCACTCGAAACCATTAAAACAGGTTACCCCAGGCCCTGGTCATTGTTCCTGGGCTCAGAGCTCTCTGCAAAATTGTGCCATACAACCCTTTCTCCTGTCCTTCCTCCGGCTCCTCTCTCCTTTCACTCCAACAGCTGGGTCTGAAGTCCTATCTCTTCCCAGAGGGTTTACCTTCCAGGAAGCCTTTCGCACTGAGCAGAAAACAGCTGAGCATTCTGCTTCTACCACCACATCCTCCTCTCAGGTGCCTCTCACCACTATTCTCCCAACCTCAGTCCCCCGTCTCACTCCTTCCTCCAAGCACATGTGCCAGGCGCTGTCCTAGATACTGCTGACATATCAGCCAATAAAACAGACTGTGGTCTTATTCTATGACCTTTGGTAACTGTAGTTAACTGATTATGTGATGTAAGTCATCATCATCGATCCAGGTATCGGTTTAACTTCTTAAAAATTCTGTTGTATGGCCCTGACCGGTTTAGCTCAGTGGATAGAGCTTCAGCCTGTGGACTGAAGGGTCTCAGGTTCGATTCCAGTCAAGGGCATAAACGTTGGTTGCGGGCACATCCCCAGTGAGGGATGTGCAGGAGGCAGCTGTCGATGTTTCTCTCATCAATGTTTCTAACTCTCTATCCCTCTTCCTTTCTCTCTGTAAAAAAAAAATCAATAAAATTAAAAAAAATTTTGTTGTATGTCTTTTATTTATTTTAATATTTTTATTTATTTATTTTTTTTTGAGAGAGAGAGAAAGGGAGAGGAGAGCACGTGAGCGAGCAAGAGAGAAACATTGGTCGGTTGCCTTCCCCACGTGCCCTCACGGAATCGAACCAGGGACTTGCGGTGCACAGGACACCGCTCCAGCCAACTGAACCACGTGGGCCAGGGCTGTTGTTGTCTTTTAAATATTTGTGACTGTTGTTTAAGAAATCTTAAATAGGTAAAATGATCTCACGGTGCACATGTCCTTAAAGAGTAATTACTTTGATTTGTGATAGAACGTACCTTGGTAAGAGTGATCAGCAGTCCTCTGATGGATGTGACAATGATTATTCCAACCAGAATGAAGGAAATGTGTTGGGACCAGAACTTCACCTGCGCCAAAATAGAAAGAATAAATTTGTTAAATCTCTGTTTAGAGAGATGTGAGGATTAAAACGATGCATTCTGGGCCTGGCTGGTGGTTAGAGCACTGACCCAATTCCTGGTCAAGGGCACATACCTGGGTAGCAGGTTCAATCCTCAGCCCAGATAGAGGCATGTGTAGGAGGCAACCAATCCACATGTCTCACACTGAGGCCTCTCTCTCTCTCTCTCTCTCTCTCTCTCTCTCTCTCTCTCTTTCACTCCTCCTTCTCTCCACTCCCTTCCACTCTCTCTCAAAAAAAAAAAAAAAAAAAAAATCAATGGGAAAAATATCCTCTGGTGAGGATTACAAAAACAAACCAAGAAGAGGATGCCCTGACTGCTATGTGGCTGAGAGGGAACGTCTGCAGGCCCTGTGGGAGGAAAAAGAAGTGGGGAAGAGAGCAAGTGGCAAGGAAAACAGCTCCAGGAGGAGGAAGACAGCAGTGGCGTCTTCATTAGCAGACGAATTAAGACGTACGGACAGAAGAAAGTCAAGTGCAGTGAAGTGATGAAAACAACAGGAATAAATCGGAAGAAACACAAGCCTAAGGTATAGCTTAATGTGACAGTGAAAAGCACAGACTAAAAGGAAACGAAATGGCAGCTTGATTACTTCTATGACCTGTGAATGTAGTTCTCTGATCACCCAAAACGTTAAGGCACTTTTTAAAAAAATATATATATATTTTATTGATTTTATACAGAGAGGAAGGGAGAGAGATAGTTAGAAACATCGATGAAAGAGAGTCATCCATCAACTGCCTCTTGCACACCCCCTACTGGGGATATGCCCGCAACCAAGGTACATGCCCTTGACCGGAATCGAACCCGGGACCCTTCAGTCCCCAAGCTGACGCTCTATCCATTGAGCCAAACTGGTCCCAGCGGAACTTTTCTTTCTTAATAAGAGAATTAGACATTCTCGGCTATGCTCCAGGAAGCAGTCAGCCTTCATCTGAATCACGTGACGCCTTTTCCTCCTCTGGCACTGTTTCCCGTGAGAGGCAGCGAGGCCCCCGTGCGTGCTTCGGGGGAGCTGCTCTCGCTGCCGCCTACCAGGGCCCTTCGGAATGGTGCAGTGTGAGCGCGCAGGTGAGTTACCGGTGGAGTGTGGATACACACCAGCCACTGAACGGCCTCGAGAAGACTGAGAAGAGCATTTCTAAAAGTTCAGCCCGGTCAGAAATTTAAAAGAGAACACATATGCTATACCAGTGAAGCATACTTCCCAGCATAATTCATGTAATTCTTGAAGGAAAGAGACCACACTCCTTCAAAGGAAGAAGGATACACTACTGGTCTACCAAAATGTGTGTTTGGCCTGGCTGTGTAGCTCGGTGGTTAGAACATTATGCCAATGAGCCAAGGTTGCAGGTTCAACCCCTGGTCAGGGCACATACAAGATCAACCAATGAATGCATAAATAAGCGGACAACAAATCAATGCCCCCCACCCTCTCTAAAATCAACCAATCAACACAATTTTCTAAAAGTGTGCTCTAAGCTGTTCTGAAAGGCTGGAGCTCAAGGTGCTCTGGTTCGTTTTCATATCATCCAGCCACCAGGGGCGTGTCCAGCTGAGGTGGCTGCTGGCAGCATGCCAGCTGGTGAGAATCACAGCACAGCTAAAATGAAAGGCCCTCGGAGATAGGAACATAACACGGTCTTATGATCAGCCAGAATCATTGGCCATCTACATACCGAGAAAATATACTAGTCTACAAATAAAGATGTTACATTTAAATTAGGACAAGAGTGTATTCAATGATGGTGGTATTCTAAAACAGGGAGAAGGATGACAAAAATTTGTGCACAGGTTACACTTACCATCTTTAGCGCATAGTCCACATTAATTAATTGATCAAGATAATTTTTTATAGTAGAAATCATCTCAGTTCTAACACAGAACACCAATTAGTAGTTAATATTCTACCAGAGGATCAAAGGTGTGCTTGAAGATCTCACCAAGAGACGTATGTTAGTATTTGGTGGGAGAAACTGGTGAGTCGTAGTTGGCTACAGAGGAGCAGAGGCAGAACTAGAAATACCAGCAACCAGTAAGTCCCAGCCGTTACTTATGTTTATACCTTTTATCAATCTGGCATATGAACATGTCAAAATACACGCAGGAGAGCAGGAAGAACAAAAGCAGAGCCAAGGCCCCATGGGAAGGAGTTAGAATCTGAATTATAATTTACAGCAGATAAAAGAGAAAGGAACAAGAAACCAGGATCTGGATACAGCTCTTACGTCAAATTGGATTCCCAGGTAATTCACAGTGATCTCAATGCCTCTTGTGACAGGGTCTGTCTTCCCCACGCGGTCAAAAACGATATTAATGGTCGCCTGCAGAGACACACACTTTACATTAGAGCAGTTCAACAATCACCTACTATTTCAAAAAGGTGATTCAAAATAATGAATTAGTCACCATAACACATCTCACTGCTGGATGTTCCTAAAAATGAAATTGGACTCGGTCTAAATCAGATGTAAGAATTCTATTTTGGCTGTCCACAAAGACAAACCAAAGTCCCTATCTTTCTTTTCTGTGCAGAGAACAGGGAACAGGCGACGGCATGTCCTCCTGAACTCATCAGAGCCACGAGGCCACCCGGTGGGAGAGGAAGCCACCCAGTGGGAGAGGGAGCCACCCGGTGGGAGAGGAAGCCACCCAGTGGAAGCCAGGTTAGGAGAATAAAGGAGGCCCAGGGCCGTTCCCTGTGGTCACTGCCTGAGTGCTCTAACAGCAATCACTAAAGATTTAGAGAATTACAGGTAATAAGCCAACAAAGCAGAGCAAATGGAGTTATGAAAAAAGCCAATTAATCCAAAAGAAGGCAGAAAAAAAAAAGGGAAAAGGGAAGAAAACATTGAGATAAATAAAAAAAGTGTAGAATTATGGTTGTTTTAAAGCAAACCATATTAAATGTAAATGGTCAAAACCAGGGGTTGGCAAATGCTGCAATTGTAGCATGAGAAAGGCCACAGATGATGTGTAGACAAATAGGCTTGGCTGTGTTCCAACAGAACTTCATTTACAAAAGCAGGTGGTGGCTGGATCTCACCTGAGGGCTAGATGGCTGACTGCTGGTCTAAACATACCAATTAAAAGGCAGAGATGGTCAGACTGGATAAAAAACCAAGGCCTAACTAAATGTTGCTGATAAGAAATCCACTTTATATGTAAAGTATAAATAGGTTAAAAGGAAAAGAATTGAAAAAAATATATACTATGCCAATACTAATAAAAATAAAATGCAGCCGAAACTGGTTTGGCTCAGTGGATAGAGCATCGGCCTGCGGACTGAAGGGTTCCAGGTTCGATTCCAGTCAAGGGCATGTGCCTTGGTTGTGGGCACATCCCTAGTACGGGGTGTGCAAGAGGCAGATGGTCGATGTTTCTCTCTCATCGACGTTTCTAGCTCTCTATCCCTCTTCCTTCCTCTCTGTAAAAATCAATAAAGTATATTTAAAAATAAAATAAAATAAAATGCAACCTCCCTTTCCGGGCGACCTGAAGAGGAGAAGGAGAGGCTCCCATATGGGAGGATCGGCTTCTCTGCTGACTCAATTGGGATTCAGTTCATCGCCTCCACCAAACCCACTTTGCTCTTTCTGCCATCTCCAGGGAAAAATACCCAAATTCTGACAGGTGAAGAGAATACACTTACCATGAAGATTTTCCAAACACAGTAAATAGAGAAAAAGTAACCCAGAAAATTAAAATATTTCCCCTTGAAAGTTTTGGAGTATTCTATTCTCTCCTGAGGGAAAACAAACAGAAAACATGTCAGCAAAATATAAGTTTATATATAACAAAAATGCATTACTTGTTCAGACTAAACAAAAAACCACACATGGTAACACTAATATTAAAAAAGTAATAGTAGTGGGCAACGTTTACTGAATACTACTTTAAGCCAGAGAGCGAGACAAACATCCTCCATGCACTGTCTTCATAACGGAAGCTGAGAGGTTCAATAACTTGCCCAAGGCCACCTAGCTAGTGAGGAGGGAAGGCAGGCTCAGGTTTATAGATCTATCCCCAAGGCTTCTGTTCACATGGTCCTCCGGGGCTACTCCGGTAGAGTGACCCTCAAAAAGGATTAAAATAGTTGGAACAACTTTAAGGAAGCGATTTCTGTGAATTTAAATTGTGATGCATTTTAGGTATAAACAGAAGAGTTACTTCTTGGCCTTAGATCACTTCTTGTTCTGCACCATTAAAATGGGGCTGGGTCATGGCCGAAACGTGCCTTACTGCTTTTACCCTACAACCGACTTGTAAGGGAATGAAGAGCAATTAGGAGCTGCCATCCTGATCCCGGGTCTGGTGGGTGTGGGGTAAGGGGGGTGGGTGGGGGCTAGGGGTAAGGTTTGTGTGCCACCTTCCTCGATATTGAAAGCCTCTTCTGACTACCCCAATGCTTCCCATTACTGATCATTCCCTTGGGGGTTTTGCTAGTGGGAGGAGCAATGTTATGGGGTGCAGACTTCTAATGCTCCGTGGCTAACAGTGAAGCTGTGGAGTGTCTCTTGCACTGACTGGCCGTAGAGGACACCAAAAGGCATTGAGTCTTGTTCTCACGTTGATCACACTGACAGAAGCACACTTCCCTTCCCTTGCTCTGTACCTTGGTAGCATGTAGATCAGCTGTTTCCAGAAAAAGCTGCCTGCTTAGTTCTTCCAAAGCATCCACTTCCTGCTGAATAAGAGTAAGATCTGGCACAGAATAGGCATCAAGGTTTAAACCACATAGAAGTTTCAAAAGATAGAAAGCATATGTTTTTGGTTTCTCCTGTAGTGTGGATTCTAGGAACTGCCTAGATTTTCAATTTCCTGTTACATCACTATTACAGAAGTCCCCCATTTCTCCCCCGGCCCTTGCTCCCCTGCACCCCACCCCTGCTCTACCCCAGGCCTTCACCACACCATTGTCCCTGTCCATGGGCTGTGCACATAGCACACAAGCATAGTACACAAGTTCTTTGGTTATTCTCTCCCTGACTCCCTCCACCCCCTTCCCTCTGAGATCTGTCAGTCATTCCATGCATCCATGCCTCTGGATCTATACTGAGTGGCCAGATTATGATGATCTCTGAACACTTAAGAATCTGGCCACTTAGTGTGTGTGTGTGTGTGTGTGTATGTGTGTGGCATAGGTGGGGTCTGGCCAGCCTGGCCAGGGGGAGGAGAAATGGGTTGGCTGGCCTGCCTGCTGGTCAAACTCCTGGCAGAAGGGACAATTTGCATATTAGCCTTTTATTATATAGGATATACACTGAGTGACCAGATTATTATGCCTTCAGAGATCATAATAATGTGGCCACTCAGTATATTTTGCTCACCAGTTTATTTTGTTCATTAGATTCCACACAGGAGTGAAATTGTGTGATACTTGTCTTAGCTGACTGGCTTATTTCACTCAGCATAATACTCTCCAGGTCCCTCCATGCTGTCTCAAAGGGTGAGAGTTCATTCATTTTGTACAGCTGCATAGTATCCCACGGTGTAAATGTACCACAGCTACTTAATCCACTCATCTACTGATGAGCACCTGGGCTGTTTCCAGATCTCAGCTATTGTAAATAATGCTTCAGTGAACAGGGGTGCCGACATTATTCCTGATCAGGGTTTTGGGTTTCTTAGGATATATTCCTAGAAGAGGATCACTGGGTCGATGAGCCACATTGGCTGAGTTAATCTTTACTAACTTTTAATACAGCTTAGGATTTAGAGACATGATCTTCTATTATCCTCACAAAAATCGCATGAGCTAGGTGTTATTACCCATTTTGCAGAAGAGGAAAGTAAAGTTCAGAGTCAAATAACTTGCTGGAAGCACACAGCTAACAGGCGTGGATGCAAAGCCAGATCCGTCCTACTCCAGGCCTGCTCTTCCCGTAACACTGTGCCCCTTTCCGGATCAGCCAGGCCAGCTACTCTCCTCTCCAGTTAGGAAAACAGGCCCAGAGAAGTTAGAGAATCCTGGTGCTTTTGTTGAGCTGACTGTCACTAAGATAGCTTCATCCTCAACTTTTGCTTCCATGGAATTTTATGTCATAAGAACAGTAAAGACGCCCTTCTGAAAGAGCACTGACTTTAACCTCCATCTTCCTTCCGCTGAGATTTCCCACGGCCTCACAGGTCAGCCTACAGGGCCTTCTTCAGTAGTGGCCGCTATTGGCACGATGCAGCCAACAAACAATAGAAACTTTCCCATGTGCTTACATTTAGTCATTTATAACAAGAATAGGCGCATCCTCTTCCTCCAGGTGCACAAAAGGGAGAGTGTGCTTCCCCGGCAGAGAAGCTGGATTACGCTACCTCAGTGCTGGGTCCCCAAAGTGCTGGCCTAACAGCCGGAGAGTCCCAAGGAGATGTGGCCCCTCAATGCGGGAACTGGTTTAACACTAACCAGCAGGGCTAAGAAAAATCTGTTAACCCAACCTCCTTGATCTTTAAACCAAAAAGTCACTGGAGATACAGAGCTGCTTGGAATTCGTTTAGGGAACTGACTGCATAAGAAATGGGTCCCCCCCTGGCGTTCCAGACAAACCATCCCCGTGGGGAGCGTTGCGTGCTGTCCTCGGTGCTCAGAGCTGGGAAATGGGGCAGTGCAGCGGAAGGGCCAGTTCCGCTCCGTCTCTGCCACAAACCACTGCGTGACACCTGCCTCTGAGTCTGTTTCTCATCTGTAAACGGGAAGACTCACCTGTCAGGATCCTTCAGGCCATGATGTGAGGATCACCTTGGGGATTGGAAAGATGGCTCTGAGCCTGCCAGCTGGACCCTGGGCGCAGCCAGCTGCCTTGGGAGAGACTATGCCAATGCCCCTTTCCTCCTGCCCCGGGCCGGAGCTGAGAAAGAGGATGGAGGGCGCCTTTGGGGCCCAGACTTACTGGGAGGACCCTCGGCAGTGACGCCTGTAGCGTCTGCTCGCTGTGCTGCGCACCTGAGACACTAACGCTGAGTGTCACACAGAACCGGGGAAAGGATCAGGCCGAGGGTGGAGGATACTCTCGCTTCCCGGAGCGGAAGTGGTGATGCTCTTTATCATCCCCCAGAATCCCGACGGCTTGTTATGCACCTCCCCCTTCTGGAACATGGTTCTCCGAGTCACTGCCATCCTGGAATGAAAAACAAACAAAACTCCCAAATAACAACTCGGCAAGGAAGCATGAGCCTGTCATTCCACCCACCCAGCCTCAGGCCCGCCGCTCCCCCTGCTGAGCTCAGGGAAGGCGGCAGCTCGGGGTCCCTGCTCCCCACCTGACGGCTGAGGGGAGACCGCGCGCCCCGGGGCGATGTGGCCTGGGCGAGGAGCGCGGAGTGGGGCTGAGGGAATACATGTGAGGACTGATCCGCCACTCAGAAGCTGTGAACCCTTAGGGTTTTCATTTCCTCCTCTATGGATAGGAAGAAAGACCCAGCAGTCACACAAACCTGGACTCTTCTAAACGCCATCCCTCCCCTCTAACTCCAATGTCCTCCGCTGAGTCCGCTGACAGGAAGCTCACTCCGCCTTCCTCTTGGCCTCGGGTCTGCAGGGCTGCCTCAGCGGGAGCTGCTGGCATGTGCCGGCCCACACTAAGGACACCAGGAACGGCTCTGTACGCCCTCTCCACTGCCTCTCCCTCAGTCCAGCACGGTAAGCTGAAGTCACTTTTACGTGGGTGAGACAGACCTTCCTCCTTATGTACATACCTGCTCCAGCTTTCCTGACTATGCAAATGGGGAAACTATTTAAAGTACAGTACCAATGGGGGAGAGGCAGTGGGAGAGAGCACACAAAGCCATTTCTAGTTTCCTTAGCCCAGTACAATAAACATAAGAACAGGGTTTTTGGCCAGTGTGGCTCAGTGGATAGAGCCTTGGCCTGCGGACTGTAGGGTCCTGGGTTTGATTCCTGTCAAGGGCACGTTCCCCAGGTTGTGGGCTTGATCCCTAGTAGGGGGCATGCAGGAGGCAGCTGATCAAGGATTCTCTTATCATTGATGTTTCTCTCTCTCTCTCTCTCTCTCTCTGTCTCTCTTTCTCTTCCTCTCTGAAATAGAATATATTTTAAAACAACAAAAACCGTCTTTGTGAGGAAAACTAAGATCATGAGTATATAAATGGGTCAAAGCCTACAGGCCTAAAATAAACCAGCATGAATCTAATACAAGTAGCGTAGTAGAACTAAAGAAAAATTTAACTCAGGAAAATTTTTGGGAGAGAGACAGAAGTGCTGAGGAGGAAGAAGTAGCTGGTATTTATGCAAATGTACCAATGGGACCAAATACCAAAGGGTAGTTCTATGGGCGACATTTTTTAAGCTATTGGTTAAAACAGCATTAACAGTAAAGAGTATTAGGTGTGCTGGCCACGTTGACTTAGCCATTCCTCTAAAAGGCCCTGCCTGGGATGGAACATAGCTCCAACCGGGTCCCCTGCCTCTCCCCTAACCACACCCCCCGGCAGTCAGCACTGCTGGAGATGTACCTGATGAGCAAGAAGCGGCTCAGACCTGGGAGATTCTGACTTGACAAGACTCACCCCCATAGCTTCCCCATTTTCACAGCCGGGAAAGCTGGAGCAAGTGTGCACATAGGAAGAAGGTCTCTCACCCACTGAGAAGCTTCCCATGCCGGACTGAGGGAGAGGATGGGAGAGAGGGCGGACAGAGCCATTGCTAGTTCCCTGGGTCCCGGTGCTCACAGCACAGCCCACACCGTGCCTGGCTGCGAGTGGGACTGGCTGACACGCAGGGGGCCCCCCCGCAGGCAGAGGCAGGGCCACTAGAAATGAGAGCGGCTGCACCCTGACAAGCCTGGCCTTGTTTTAACAATTCACTTTCACTTTTATCATCTGTCTCTAAACTAACTTTCTTTTTATCAAATACACTGCATATAAAAATATATGTTAATATATTCGAAAAGGAAAAAGGAACAATTAACGCCAGAGGTGTGGTAAAAGGAATAAAAACCAATAGGAGGTGCCACAGACGGCTGACTTTGACCTTGAACTTTTCTTCCCTGGCACCGCCACCACCACCACAGATCATCATCACTATTATCTCTCTATAACAGGGGCAGGTCCAGAGCAAGAGCATATCTATTATTAGCCAGATGCCTTTCAAACCCACAATCTGGAGAAACATCAGCTCTGGGCTGAGATGTGGCGGGTGTCTTAAGTGAAGAGGCTGACTCTGTTTCCTGTGGGTTAAATGTGCTACCACACTGCTTTCTGGTCTCCGTTTCTGGTGGGAAGTCAGCAACTGCTTTTCTTTTCTTAATTTATTATTAAATCCTTACCTGAAGATATGTTAATTGATTTGAGAGAGAGGGGAAGAGAGAGAGAAAGAGGGAGGAGGAGGAGGAGAGAGAGAGAGAGAGGGAGAGAGAGAGAGAGAGAGAGAGAGAGAGAAACACTGATATGAGGGAGAAGTGGGTCATCAATTGGTTGAAGACCCACCCCATGCACTCCAACCTGGGACTGAACAATCTGGGCATGTGCCCTGGCCGGGAATGGGACCGGTGACCTTTCGGGGCATGGTATGATGCTCAACCACTGAGCCACACCAGCCAGGGCATGCTTTTCTTTTTTAATTAAACATTTTATTTTGATAAAATTTTAGGTTCAAATGTGGTTGCAAAATAATAAGAGAGAGAGCCCATGCTTTCCCCAATGGAAACAACTTGCAAATTTACAGTACAGTATCACCACCAGGGTGTGACACCGACACAGAAATCTCCATGACGACAAGGATCACGCATGCTGCCCCCGTACATCACACTCCCTCCTACCGCCAGCCCCTCTAAGCCCTGTCAACCACGACTGCTTTCCATTTCCATCGTGTCACTTCAAAGGAGTATGTAAGTAGAACCACACAGCAGGTAACCCTTGTGGACCGGCACATCCGTGTCCGGGGAGACCCCTTCTAGTTTTCCTGGCTGTCTGGGTTTACTTTGCATATGTATTTTTAATGACGAGGCAGAGGTTTGGGTAGAGTTTGTATGTAGATTCTAGGTCCTATCCTTCTGCATTTCTCTGGCTTTCAGAATGTCCTTTTAGATGTCTAGTCACTGTGCTGATTTGAACTCTATTGACCAATATGCATGAGTGGATGCTGGAGGGGGGGGTGGGGCTGAAAAGCACCCCAGGCAAATAAGCCACACACAGGCAGGTACCTGAGACCCTTCTCAAATCTCTGCCTCTCTCTGGTTATTTTCCAGGGCTTTCACATATTTGTTTTTAATCATTTTTAGTTTTTATGACTTTCTATTGAAGGAATTGCTTGAAATCTTTATATAGTGCCATTCTTGGAAATTTCCTCGATGATGGTGTTTTAAAATTTTATTTACTTTATTTTTATTGGTTTCAGAGAGGAAGGGAGGGGGAGAAAGATATAGAAATGTCATTGATCAGTTGCCTCTGGTGCGCCCCACACTGGAGTTGAGCCTGCAGCCCGGGCATGTGTCCTGAGCGGGAATCGAACCGTGACCTCCTGGTTCACAGGTGGACACTCAGCCTCTGAGCCACTCTGGCTGGGCTCCTCTGCTATGTCTGACAGCAGCTATGGCTGGAGTTGACATTCCACAGGAGAATATGTATCTTTTCCAGATCGCTACACATTTTCAAGAGAGACTAAAATATCCAGGATAGAGGTTAATATTTTTCTTTCATAACTTTTACATGGTATAGACTCTAGTTTCTTTTGTATGTCACAAGCTATGTGAAATACCGTGGGTAGAAAGGGGCCCACTGGCGTTCTACAAATGAGTATTGCTCAAGACCTCTTAGCAAGTTAATAGGAACGAGATTTAGTTCAAGTTCTTTCATTATGCCATGGTGTAGTTGCACAGCTATATTTTCTATCTCTTACAAAACCCTAATTTCAAAATTGTACTACTACTTTGTGAACAGAGACTATATCATAAGTTACCAACACAAAAGCTTTAATATCTAAGTCAACAAAAGGACAAAGCAAAATGAATCATTAATTCTCTCAAGCAGAAGAAAGCTGCAAGGCTTGATCACTATATCACTATGGTCATTCTATCTGAACTAGTTTATTTTTAATCCTCAGCTGAGGGTATTTTTTCTATTGACTTAGAGTAGAAGAGAGGAGGGAAGAGGAGAGAGAAGGAGGGAGAGAGAGGGAGGTAGAGAAACAAAAAAACATCAAAGTGAGAGAGACACATCGATTGGTGCCTCCCATTCATACCCTGATTGGGGCCAGGGATTGAATCGGCAACAGAGATATGTGCCCTTGACTGGGAATCGAACCCAGGACCCTTTGATCTGTGGGTCAATGCTCTAACCACTGAGCCCACCAGCCTGGGCTGAACTAGTTTTTGATGAATGTTTCCTAAATAGAGCTCATCTATATTCAGTGTTCCATGTGAGAAGACAGTATACCTTTCTCCTGTCTCCATTTTCAACCATCAGCTTTTAGTTTCTATCAGATGTTATTTTTCTTATATGTCACTGCACTATGGACCTCTGCTATTAAATTGGAAGGCAGCCTGTGTTTGTGAGAACAGCTTTTCTATATTTTGGTAAATAACAAGGCCATTGTATGAACCCCCGGGCCCTCGCATTACCATGCCAGCTGTCGGCGGCTGCCCTGGGTACACAGCTGTGGTAACTATCAGGTTAGGAGGCTGGTTCACCTGAGAGCCACTCAAATTAATAAGACCAATCGCAGGGCCCAAACCACCCCAGATCCTCAGACAAGGTCAGTAGGGGTACATCAGAGCCAATGACCCACCAGAACTAGTGACAAGGTAGCTTACAAGTACACATCCACACTTGACATGGGTAATGACTTTATATTCATCTCGGTATGAATAAAAGAAATATAATAAAAGGGAGAATGTTCGTAGGAATCAAAATAGTATTGTTTCTATATAAATGTCCTCTAATATTGAATACTGTTGTTTTTATTATTATGTTTTTAAAATCTGCATTCATACTCATTCATGTAAAATCAATTATATAGAATAAATAAAAACAAAACATTTAAGTAAATAAATGTATACCTATGTGTATCTGCTTTCAATATCCTAGTAATTGGTTGGTGAATCTGGGCCTCTATCATTCGAATATCTATTGTTATTTCTTACATTAAGGCTTCTTTGACTTGACCTTGGGTCTCACTATAAAAAGGTGTTGAAGGAACATGAAATGCAAAACCACTTATGCAATTAAAAACCTGTCACCATTATTACATGGGCAATAATGACTTGAATAAAGACAGTGGACTAACAAGCTTCATGAAGGCAGAGACTGAGTACCCTGTTCACCTCTGTATTTCTATATATATTCAGCCTTTAGTACAGTGCCTGGAGCAAACTAGGCTTTCTATAATTACTAAGTAAATGGATATGTGAATAATAAATGAAGGCAAAGCATTAAAACCAAACGGTTATTCTGTAGGTTCTTAATAAGTTCTATAGTTTTCTTTAGCTTTGAATTATAACTCATTGTTCTAATACCTTTACATATCAGTTCACTATTATTATCTCTATTTTACAGATGAGGAAACCAAGACATAAGAAGACAGAGTACCTAGTTTAAGGTCACTGTGAGTTGTAGGCCAAGGATTCAATTCAGACAGTCTGAGTCTAGAGCTTATGCTTTTACCAAGAAATGCCACTTCGAAAACATACAGTTTAAACATGCTTTTAAAATAATAAAACAATAACAATAGTTGAAGACCTGAGAATTTTTTTAAGTAGTTAAGAAAAAGGAAGTTGAAAAGGTTGAAGACAGGCATGAAAAAGTTCGTAAACATTCAGGATAATAGACTTTTAAAAATCCAATGTAGAATACCTTCAAATATAAGTTATTCCAATATTTCATCGCAAGAGAATTGATCAAAAGGCAGGAAATATGACTGTATTTGAAAATTTTCTTTCACACAGGACTAGACACTGCTTTTGATCATACTTGAACTTACAATGGAAATGAGTAAGATGAAATTCCCCGTTAGCACCAATGCACAGTAACATTTCTTGTTGAGAAATTCTAACCGTTCAAGTTGTGTAATGAGCTGCTCTCTCACCTTTTCTTTTTGCTGATGATCATGTCCATGGTTTGGAGCAGTCGCCGCTCCAGGGCTAGGATGTCAACGTCCGTCACATTCCTATAATAAGCACAAACTGCTAGCAAGGTTTTGGGGTCCCGTCCTTGGGCATAACACAAGGCAGCTGGAGAAACACATATACCTCAATTGTTACCCAGCAATTCAAGAACCTGTCTTTTTCCAGAGAAAATGAAAATGAGCACAAATGTTGTCCTTTTCTATAGCTAATACTCCCAGGTCTCAGGACAATGGAAGGGAATTAGTTGTCCTTTAGTCTTTCTTAGCTTTCAGCCAGTGACATCTATGATGCACGTGTGAGCACAGTTTTAACTTGGCATTGTCTGTTGCACTTTTGGGAGGAACTAATTTGTTGGGATTAGCTCACATTACTGTCCACTGTGCCTTTAAAAAGGGGTGGGGTAAGGGGTGAAGAGGTTCAAATTGAAATTGTCATTAAAATAAATAAGTGTAGGACAAATAAGGGCAAGCAATATAAGTAATAAGACTTATTTAGAAAGATTCCTAGGCCAATGCCCATAAGGACAGAGGAAAAGAATAAAAAGGCAGTGTTAACAAGTCTGATTAAATACTTAAATAGTATTAATGATGGCGGCATGGTATGACATTTGTGTTCAAGAAGAAGAGGGAAAAAGAAACGTTCTCATTACCTGAGGAAGTAGGACATGTAGGTGTACGGGCAGTTGACAGCACCGAATCCAGAAAGAAGAGCCATGAGAGTCACACCGATCACACCCACGCGGCTGATGAGCTGTTCTATGGACAAGATCCCTAGAAACAGGCAAAAACATTAATTTACCGTTAGCTAAGGTATAGCTGCTTACCCTGTGCTGTCACTGTAAGCAGCCTGGGGTCCTTTTATAGCTCCTGTCCCTCATTTCTAATATCACAAATTTGAAACAAATTTGCCTCTCTGTGGTTTATTTGATACTAGTGGCCTGATATTCGTGCACATTAAAAGGGGATTAGATGAAATATTTTAACATTGCTATTTGCCCTTTCTCTATAATATAAGTGTAAAAGATGATAAAAATTAGTAAAATATATATGAAAATCTTTCTCCTGTCAGTCTGGGGTGCACTGTGGGACCCAGAGTCAAGGCCCCATCCTCCCACGGCACCTCAAAATCCTGCGAGACCCAGACCCAGCAGGCTCCGTCAAGCCCTGCCGAGTGGGGGCGCAGCCTCAGGTCCCCTGGCCTGGCACCAGGGTGGGGGGCATGGCTCAGGTCCCCTGCTCGGGCCCAGCATCCCGCAGACTCAGGTCCCTGCTGACTGCTCCTTAAGGCTCGTTACAGGAACTCAGCCCCCACTGTGGGCGCAGCCATCTTGTGTTACAGAAACCCCACCTCTGCTGTGGGTGCAGCCATCTTTGAGTGTGATGGTTAATTTGCATATTCTCTATTTATTAGCTAGGATAGTTTATATGAGAGCTATCTTATCAGCGTCTCCCTTCTCCAAACCTTTCCCTACACTGACATGGGCATGCTTACTATATTATCACACCCTAATTTCCTATCCAGAACGTTAGTTACTTTCCTGATAGAAAGATAAATAAGATGTACTTTCTGACCTCAGGGAACACATAGGTGAATGAGTTCATCTACTACCTTGGCAAGACTTAAACTTTTTTTCATTCACTGATTCAATAAACAGGTGGTAAACGCTTATGTGCTAGGTTGCTCGCTAGGCACTAAAGATACAAAGATAAATGTAGTTTCTGACCTCAGGGAACTCATAGCTGAATGAGGAAGTCAGAAAACAATTATACATTTTATATAAGTACATTGAGATGGGAGCAATCAGTATTCTGTAATGAAGGCCAAAGGAACAGACGAGAGTTGACTATTGAGAGAATAAATCAGCATTTCCCAGGTAGAGGGGGGGGGGTTGTCCAGGTTGATAGAACAGCTCCAGAAACTTTGAGTAGTTTGGGAGGACTGGAGGGCAGACACACAGAAAATCAGGCCACAGAGCGTCTTGTACACCATGTTGAGTTTGAATGTTTTTGGTAGGTTGGTGTTTCTTAACTTTTTGGCCTTCTTTAATGTTATTTAACATTTCAAAATAGTTTATAAAATATACAGTTGTTTATGATGTTGCACATGCTTTTAAAAGCTGCACATTTCCTCTGTTCCTCCTGCAGGAGTCTCATAACCTCCCTCTTCCAAATCCCTGTCATAGGAAACTAGGAGATGCGGAAAAATGCATGGGGGAGAGGCAGATCCTAGATCTGGCTCATTCATTATGCTAACCCCTTCCTAGCATGCTCCTTATACTGCAGAACCTGGAGGAAAGCCAAAAGTTCTTTTCTAGATTTCCTCGAAGGCAAGGTCTGACTGTTCCCGAGGCTGCATCAAATTCACCTGCCGTGTGAAAACTCAAATGCATTCCTAACTATGTGGGAATAACATAGCACCTGGGACACAGGTTCTATGGTCTGGTCCCTGATGTCACAGTCCTAAGTGGCAGGTGATGACTTCAGTGGTTTTGTTTCAGGTTTAGTCCTGTGGTACTTCTATGATGCTATACACCTTTGTCTCCTCTTTACATATATATATATATGTAATTTTATAGATTTTTCAGAGAGGAAGGGAGAGAGATAGAAACATCAATGATGAGGATTATTGACCGGCTGCCTCCTGCATAACCTCTACTGGGGATCGATCCTGCAACCTGGGCATGTAGCCTTGACCAGAATCAAACCTGGGACCCTTCCATCTGCAGGCCGACGCTCTAACCACTGAGCAAACTGACAAGGGCTACATATATAGTTTAAAAGCTCCAGTATAAAAGCTCTAGTATGTTTATTACAGGTGAGCTCTCTAATTGATTTTAGATAAATCTGTATATGTATTTGTGAAGTAGTTCTGGAAGAATTTGTTAGTCAAGACATTTTTGTTTGAAATTAGGACTGTTCGTGACCTGTTCCTGGATTTAAAATGAGCTTCCTTGTGTGAAGAGAGAGACTGTTTCTTAGAAAGTTTTTCTATTTTCACTAATTGTGTTTTATGTCACTGCTCTTTCCCCAAATCCATATACCCACTGAAGAGAATCTTTAGCCTCATGTTAGCAGTGGCCACAGACCTTTTGGGAACCTGGTAAAAGCTTATGGACATCCCACCTCCAAATACACATACAAATATAGTCCCATAATCACATATAGTGTCAGGAGACTGGAGTTACAGACACCTTTGTCTCCTCTTTACTCCCTTGGAGTGTATTCACTACCCTAAGCTCAAAAGCTCCTTTCTGAAAGGAAAAATCGGCATGTGACACCTCTTAGGATGGAGGAACAATTTGGTTCAAAACCAGAAAACTTTTAGAGACTTAATTTGCTATATTTCTCACAATCAGAAGTTTTAAAAATGATTTTTAAAAAAATATCAGAAAATTATAAGTAACCCATTCCTCTTCTCCCCTCAACACATACGCACTCACCGTGTTTTGGGCTGAGAATGGGAAATGGATCTCCTAGTTTCCAGAAGAAATACATAAAAGTCAGCCATAAGAGGCAGGAGAAAAGCAGCCGCTGTTTGTGCACTGAGAGGGAGGAGACAAGATGAAGGTTAAACAGATAGAGGCTAAAGAGCTTGCTCTACTTAAAAGCTATGGGATAACACTAATTTATATTTGGCTGGCTTGTTCACTTGGCAAATGAGGGATGGAACAATGTAATTTTTAGAGAACGCATCCTTACCACTTTAAGAGAAACTTGGCTGAAATTAAGCTGTGGGTTGAGTTAAGGGAGAGGATCTGATAGTAACAGAACCAGATCTGTGACAGGACAAATACCCTAATCGTTCATTCAATATTTACTTTGTGCCAGCCCTTTAAGATGCGGTGTGGGAGGTGGCCCCAGACTACAGCCCCGAGGGTCCAACACTCACACAGGCGGATGTTGCTCACAATGAAGTAGCCGATGTAGAAAGGCACCAGGAAAACCAGGATCAGCAGAATGACACACAGGTTCAACTTCCAGTGGAAGTAGCGGGAGCTGCAAGACAGGCCAAACCGTCAGAGGAGGGAAGGGGCGCAGCTGCCACACCCCTTAGTCTCCCAGAGGATCTCCTGCTCTTTGATCTCAATGCTGAATATACCCATCTAGCTAGTCAACGAGGCTGTTACTACCTGCTCATTTATAGAGAGCAGGAAAAAAGTTCCAAGAGGTATATATAATCATCTTAACCTCTTAAATTTTCACTTATTAAGATGAGAATGTTAGTGCTCTAGTTACATTCATAGACAATGTATTGCCAGAAGCTAATTCCAGCATGTCAGCAGGGCTGCATCATCTGGAGATGGCTGAGGGCATTTCCCCAAACCTGAAAAGAATGCATAAATGATTACTTGCTGCCAGACAGCTGAGAGCATTTTAATCTACATGTTATTGCCTCCTACTGGCCAAACACCTGAACAACTAAAGGCAGTTCCTCCAATTTGACAATGGATTCTGTATATCAAACTTGGCCTTTGATATATATATATATAAAATCTTGTGCCTTAGGACAAGTTGTGTTAATAAAAAGCAAGGGGTCTAGAGATACAGAAGAACTTGATTTCTTTAGCTAAGTTTTCTCTGGCTCCCCAAAATGCCTTCCAAAATTATGTTTCATATCTGGACTCTTGATTAATTTATACACAGCGCCTTCTCCAGATTCCTAAACCCTTCTAGATGCTGGATTAAGACCCCCACCATGTATAATAATATATATGAACATACATTATTACTGACACAACGACTATTGCTTCACTCACCACTGGGAATTTTATTCTGAGAATTTAAAAAATGTTAATTAGCTTAATGTGTGCTATAAAGACTCAGAAATACTTCTGTATCTTGTGGTAGAGAACTAAACATCTGATTTGCATGACTTCATTATTGCATCTAAATTTTATTTATTAAAATATTTTAGAATTTTTATAGTAATTTTATTGAGATACAATTCACCATTTAAAGTGTATAATTCACCCAGCCGGTGTGGCTCAGTGGTTGAGCAGTGGTCATAAACCAAAAAGTCACAGTTCAATTCCTCGTCAGGGCAGATGCCTAGGTTGTGGGCTCGATTGCCAGTGTAATGTGTGTAGGAGGCAGCTGATCAATGATTCTCTCATCACTGATGTTTCTATTTCTCTCTCCTCCCTTCCTCTCTGAAATCAATAAAAATATATTTAAAAATAAAATCAAGGGAAAAAAAGTGTATTAATTCAATGGGGTTTTAGTATATTCAGAGAGTTGTGTGAGCATCACAATTAATTTCAAGCATTTCCAACACTGCCCAAGGAAATCCTATATTCATTAGCAGTCATTCCCTTCTTACCACTTCTCCCGCCCAGGAAACTTTCTATCCATACGGATTTGCTATTCGGAGCATTTATTATAAATGGAATCGTGTAATATGTGATCTTTAGTGACTGGTTTTCTTCATGTAGCATAATTTTTGTTTGTTTTGTTGACCCTCACCTGAGGATATTCTTTCCATTGATTTTTTTTTTTTTTGAGAGAGTGGAAGGGAGCGAGGGGGAGAGAGAAACATAGATGAGACACATCAGTTGGTTGCCTTTCACTTTCATTCCGACTGGGGTCGGGGATTGAACCTGTAACCCAGGGATGTGCCCTTGACAGGGAATTGAACCTGAGACCCTCCGGTGCATAGGCCAACACTCTAACCACTGAGCATACTAGGCAGGGGGACTTAGCATAATTTTCCAAGGTTTACCCATACTGTAGCATCTATCAATACTTCATTTCTTTTTATGGCTGGATAATCTTCATTCCATTGTATAGATATATCACATTTTGTTTATCCATTCATTTGTTGGTGGACATTTGGGTTGTTCTTTTTAGCTATTATAAATGTGATGCAATGGACATTTGTGTATAAGTTTTTATGTGAACACGTTTTTATTCTTATTAAATACCTAAAAGTGGAACTGCTGGGTCATATGGTGACTATTTAATTTTTTAAGGACTACCACTGTTTTCCAAAGTGGCTGCACCATTTTAATTCTCCCTGCAGTGTATGAGGATTCTAATTTCTCCGTAGCTTTGTCCATACTTGTTATTGTTATTTTGGTGTGTGTTAATTCTCATCTGAGGATACTTTTTCCATTGATTTTTTTAAGAGAGGGAGGGAAGAGACAGAGAAAGAAACATAGATTGGTTGCCTCCCATATGTGCCCCCAACCAGCATCTGGGATTAAACCTGCAACTGAAGTATGTGTGAATTAAATCTGAGACCCTTCAGTCGCAGGCCAATACTCTAACCACTGAGCCACCTGGCCAGGGCATTACTGTCTTTTTTATTATAGCCACCCCAGTGGGTGTCTATAATAAACTACAAAGTGGTATCACATTGTACGGTAGTTTCTTTTATCTGCTGTGGAGTATCTCTTCATGTGCTTATTGGCCATTTCATCTTATTTGAAGAAATGCCTATCCAGATCCTTTGTCCATGTTTCAGTTGTGTTATTTGCCCTTTTATTATTGAGTTGTAAGAACCTTTTATATTCCCTAGACAGAAGCCCCTTTTCAGACATGTGAGTCCCATACGCTGTGGACTCTTCCAGTCCAGGAAGGTTCGGGTTATTCCTTTAGTTGTTGGTTTGAGTTAGGACTGTAGCAAGCGCTACCGCTCTGCATTCCCAGATCACAGCCGCCCGCCCAGGCCTAACTTCTCTAGGGATGAACTATTTGTACCACGGCAGCAAGAACATCCCACCTTTCTTTTCTTTTTCTTTTCTTCTTTTTTTTTAACAAAAACAATTCAACATCATTTATTGTCATCTAGTAGTTACTTAGGGTTATTATAAGCCAATATGAATAAATGGGTAAGACATATTCTCCAAACAAAGGACACCATACAACAAAAACTATATTGTTTCTCAGTAACTCCTCACTTAGCATTCAAGCCATTTCTAGGTGTAGACACTTTGGAGCAGAGTAATATTATCTCCTTTCAGCGTGATCCGACCTAGTTGTTTTCTTGACTTTGTTTTAGAATGAATCTCTTCTGCATCATCTAATATGAGGTTCATATACTCATCAAAACCAACGATACAGCCTTCTATCCGCATATTCACTTGCTCATAAAGCCACATCTGAATCCGAGATCTATTTTGCAAAGTATCTGAAGATGAGGTTGATGGGCTGCACCATCACCTTCTGCACCTTCTGGCCCTGGCCGCGGTACGCCATGGTGGAAGCTGACAAAGACCACGCTGAGCCCCACGCTAGCCTCCGAGCCACTCCAGGAAGAACCGGAAGCGGAAAAGTGCGCGGTGCTGGCATAGCGGCCAGCGCAGTTCCTGGGAAGTGCTTCTCTCCCACCTTTATTTTCAATCTTGTTTCCAGTCATTCTTTTATTTTTTTAAAAGAGTTTTAAATAGATTTATAGAGAGAAGAAGGGAGAGGGAGAGAGAGAAACATTTATGTGAGAGTGGAACATCGACTCAACACATGCCTGGGTTACGGGCTCAATCCACAGAGTGTGTGTGTGTGTGTAGGAGACAGCCGATCCATGATTCTCTCTCATCATTGATATTTCTCTCTCTCTCTCTCTCTCTCTCCTCTCTGAAATATATATATATGTATATATATATGTGTATATATATATGTGTGTGTGTGTGTGTGTATATATATATATATATATGTATATATATATGTATTAGAAAAAAAGAAAGAAACCCATAACTAACTTGGAGGAATTCTGACCCTCTCATGTAGAGATTTGTCAATCCCCAGCACAATGTGGAAAGCTGTTATTGGAATTCAGTCAGAGAACAGCTGAGAAAAAAATAAAACTTCTAAGAGTAAAGCCTCAGTAGGATGAGCCTCTTAGAAACTTGCTAGTGGTCAGACCTTTCCCCTGCTATTTCACAATCCTTGTCAAACCCGCTACCAGGTGGTTGAACCCATGTTTGGTGTTATGATTTCAGTGCTGAGACTGAACTACTCACACGGCGGGCATTTTCAGCTATGGGATCCGAGAAAGCCATCTACCGCAAAGAAAGGCGCACAGGTCTCTCCCAGAGGAGAGCCATTCATACCCTCACTCACCTGCTGTTCAGCACTCCTAAGATCTCAAAGATGATGAGCTCGAACATGGTGCAAGAAAACGCAAAAGTCACGGAGAAGATCACCTGCACGACATACTGACGTACCTGTGAAAAGCCAAGCAGAGAGTAAGGGTCATTTTCTTGTTTGAAATACCGAATTGATCATCTTCTGGTTATAACCCAGAAAACTTATTTTGAAGAAATTCTCCAGTCATTAGAAAGAGGGGCACAAAAGTAACTTGCCTGGAGCTAAAGAAATAGATGAAAGTAGGTAATGGGAATGCAGACTGGTACAGCCACATGGAAAACAGTATGGAGTTTCCTCAAAATATTATAGTGCAGCCGAAACCAGTTTGGCTCAGTGGTAGAGCGTCGGCCTGTGGACTGTAAGGTCCCAGGTTCGATTCTGGTCAAGGGCATGTACATTGGTTGCGGGCACATCCCCGGTAGGGGGTATGCAAGCGGCAGCTGGTCGATGTTTCTCTCTCATCGGAGTTTCTAGCTCTCTATCCCTCTCTCCTCCTCTCTGTAAAAAAATCAATAAAATATATATTTTTTAAAAATATTATAGTGTAGTGAAGGCCTGGGGGAGGGGAAGGGGACATCTGTAATACTTTCAACAATAAAGATAAACTGTTAAAAATTAAAAATGGAACTCCTTTTTGACCCAGGGACCCCACTTCTGGGAATATATCTGAAGAAACACAAAACACTAATTGGAAAGAATACACGCACACCTTTGTTCATTGCAGCACTATTTATAATACAAGATTTGGAAGTAGCCAAAGTGCCCATCAGTAGATGAATGGATAAAAAACTGTGGAGCATTTACAGAGAGGGGTAATACTCAGCCATAAGGAGGAAATTTTACTCAAATATATGATTTCACTGATTTGTGGAATCTAATGACCAAAACAAACAAACAAAATAGAAACAGACTCATAGTTACAGAGAACAACTAACAGCTGTCAGAGGGGAGAGGGGCTGGGTGAAATAGATAAAGGGATAAAGCTTTAGGAAAACCTCACACACACACACACACCCACCCCATCCGCATAGAGACAGACAACAGTATGATGATGACCAGAGAAAAGGGGGGTAGGGGCAGGTAGGAGAGGGTAAGGGGGGATAAATAGTGACAGAAGTAGATGGGATGGTGAACACACAATACAATATACGATGTATTGTAGAATTGTACACTTTGAAACCTGCATAATTTTATTACCTAACATAACTTCAGTAAAATATATTAAAAATAAACTAGAAATTTTTTTAAAAAAAGGTGTACTTCTGAATCATGGGTCACTATTACTATCATCCTGCGGAGGGAGAAGTTAAGACATAAGAAAGTGAAGTGACAGGGTCACAGCAGCACTTAGAATTCCTGATGCCACTGACAATAAAAATGGCAGGTTTCTGTACAAAGGTTAGAGCTAAAAGGTTTCTTCAAAGGTCCAGTTCCGGACCCTCCCCGGAGGTCTTAAAGCCTTGAGCAGAACAGAAACTCTAGATTCCGGCTCTTTCAGTCGGACCTGGGAAGTTTAATGGCGAATACCCTAGGATGACCTCAAAGCAGGCTGTAACCATGGAGCTTTTACTAAAAGAGGAGGATTGGTTAGGAAAAGTCCAGTTGAGGTTGGTATTTTTATGAATTAAGTGATTTTGGTATTAATTTAGGATGTAAGATAGGTCATTGATACTGAAGGTCAGACACCCAAATGAACAGGAACATTATTGAGACATAAGTTAAATTCTCTCCCAAAGAATAACTTTGCTTTTGGTGTGCATACTGATGTCACCAAGGCATGGCATTTCTTGTTTCTGACTTCTTGGCTATATACATGACTTGCTTAAATAAATAAATAAATAAATAAGCCAACTAAACCTAATCATAGTCTCCAAGTTAAGAATTATATAGGACTCATTTGACAAAAACTTCTATCTTGGAAGTGAACATGACCTTTATTTTACTTTTCTCTGTCTAGTTTATTTAACATGAATATTCTTTCTGCCCCATTTTAAGACGATTTAAACTCATACAGTATTAACATCATCAAGATGATCTCTTCTCACCTCGTAGTCCTTAAACAGTTGGCGCATGAAGAAAAGCCACCCAAATCCGAAGAAAAGTATCTGAAGGAGAAAGAAGACAGAAAGTCAGTACACATAGCTTTTGATAAATGCCTTATATATTTTATGATAAAAGGTCTGCTAACGAGATAGTTAATTTCAGATATTAAAGATGAGACCTACTCATAAAAGATCTATTTACTGAAATCCTCAACATAAGGATATTAAAATACTCTTCAATCTTTGAAATTATCCATGTTTTAGAATGTGTTTTAAGTTAGACAAAAATTAAAGTATGTTTTTCTTGTAATCTTTTTTTAAAGTTTTCTTTAAAAAATGTATTTTATTGATTTTAGAGAGGAAGGGAAATAGAGAGAGATAGAAACATCAATGATGAGAGAGAATCATTCACTGGCTGTCTCCTGTACCATCCCCCCTCACCCTTACTGGGGGTGAGCCCGCAGTCTGGGCCTGCGCCCTGACAGGGATCGAACTGCGACCTCCTGGTTCACAGGTCAACGCCCAAACACGGACCCCACCGGTCGGGCTTTCCTATAATCTTAATGATAATCCTTTTATGAGCCAGAAAAGTTAGCAAATAAAAAAAAGCCAGCGAAACTTGCTGTTTTACAGATGATCCCTGTTTGCAAGCATTTCAAAAATCAACAACAAACAACTTCATGGGAAAGAAGTTAGGATTTAAAAAAAAGAAAAGTAGTAGAAAGAGTGATATTTTTTATGTTTTCCTTCGTGGGGCCTTCTTAGCTTCTGTAGCATCCTTCCTAACCCAGACAAAGTGGCTTCCATCTCAGTGCAAATGCAAGCGGCTGCATGTACCACTTCGTGGGTTTGGCTCATCAGAGGCAGCAGCCACATGGCAGCTCTGTTCAGTGCTCGGAAGCTGGTTTGTCTTCCACAAGTAAATAGGACCTTCTACACATATCTCCCCCCGCCCCCCCCCCTCTCTCTCCTCTTATATTGGCTAGGAACATTATGGAAGAATAAAATCCTTTATGCCTTCCCAATGAATTGAGGAGCAAGGGTGAACTCTGGGGCACAGTTTAACGGAGATTCCTCCTCCTCTTGCTGTGCTCCTCCTACCCACCAAGTCCTAGCTTCAGCCGCATGGAGCTGCCTTTGGCTTAGACACACACTGCTTCATATCAAGACCTTGCATTCTCCAGTCCCCTCCAGGTCCCCACATACCTCTGGAAGGCCTCCTCCCAAATCAAAACAAGTTGCTCTTTTTACATGATCCCCATTCTGTCCCTCCTTCCTCTATCAAAGCACTTACCATACACGTTTCCAATGTTTAATTTAAATACACAGATTTTTATTCACTATCCACTTATGACTAAAAAACTCTCAACAAAACATCAAAATACCAAAGTTTTTGCAGTGAAGGAAATTATCAACAAAATGAAAAGACATCATATCAATGGGATAAGATACACCCAATTAGGGGTTAATATACAAAATATAAGGCACTTATAAAGTCTAATACCAAAAACCCCATACAATCCAATTAAAAAATGGCAAAGGTCCTGGGTATACATTTATCCCAAGAGGACATACAGACGGCGATAGACATATGAAAACATGCTCAACATCACTAGTCATTGGAGAAGTGCAAATTAAAACCACAATGAGATACCAGCTTACACCTATCAGAACGATTACCATCAATAAACCAAGAAACAGCAGTGTTGGCGAGGATGTGGAAAAAAGAGAACCCTCACGCACCCTGGTGGGATTGTAAACTGGTGCAGCCACTATGGAAACCAGTATGGAGAGTCATCAAAAAATAAAAAATAGAGCTGCCAAATGTCCCAGCAATTTCACTTCTTGGTATTTATCTGAATAAAACAAAAACACTAATTCCATAAGACACATGTACCCCTATGTTCACTGTAGCATTACCAGTAATAGCCAAAATAAGGAAGTAACCTAGGTATCTATTGATAGATAAATGGATAAAGATGATCTATCTCTCTCTCTTCTCTCATATTACTCAACAATGAAAAGAATGAAATCTTGCCATTTTCAACATGGATGGACCTAAAGGGTATTATGCTAAGATAAAAAAGTCAGCCCTAACCGGTTTGGCTCAGTGGATAGAGCGTCAGCCTGCGGACTGAAGGGTCCCAGGTTCGATTCCGGTCAAGGGCATGTACCTTGGTTGCGGGCACATCCCCAGTAGGGGGTGTGCAGGAGGCAGCTGGTCGATGTTTCTCTCCCATCAATGTTTCTAACTCTCTATCCCTTTCCCTTCCTCTCTGTAAAAAAAATCAAAAAAATATTTTTTAAAAAAGTCAGACAGAGACAAATAGTCTATGATTTCACTTACATGTGGAGTGAGGGAGCTATATGACAAGACACACTGGAGGGCATGGAAAGAGACCAGGAAGAAGGAGAAGGAATGGTCATGATTTCACTTACATGTGGAATCTAAACAAAACAAAACAAAACAAAACAAATGAACAAACAAAAAAGAAACAGAAGCATAGTTATGGTTGCCAAGGGGGAGGGGAGAGCAGGGATGGGTGACATTTAAAAAAAAAAATCAAACACTTATTGATAAGTTGTATAAGCTAAATTAAAAAGAAGAAAAACAAATAATAAATGCGCCAGGCACACACTAAGTACCCAGTAAATGTTGTGTTATTATTCTTGCTACTTTTACTCAGGGATAGTGAGGCACAAAGTTTGAACAGGGAAAGGGGAAGTAAAAGAAAAACTAGGGAATTTCAATCAACTACAAAAAGACTAGAAAACCATAGGAAAAAAAAGACTAGAGGCAAGGGTAAATTTTTAAAAACAGACCCACCCCTAAAATAAATTAAAAATATGTAAAAATAAGTAAAATAATATGCAAAAAACAACTTAGAAACAATGTAACTATTAATGCCTAGATAAACATAAGGGGAGAGAAGATATAAAGTTGCTTCAATGTACTGATTAACTTATCTTTTATAACATGAGTCCAAAGAATATTGAAACTGATAAGTCAACTAACAGATGTAAAAGAACACTTAAGGGTTATATAAAGATATATAAAAGTACAAAGGATATTTAAACATAGAAATACTAGAACAAAAAGCATAATCCTATATAATAAAGCCCTACTATGCAAACTGACTGAACTGTAAACGACTGGTCACTATGATGTGCACTGGCCACCAGGGGGCAGATGCTCAACACAGGAGATCAGTGCACTCCCACAGGGAGAACGCTGCTCAGCTGGCGAGTGCGACGGTGGTAGTTCTGACCCCTCAGGCTGAGAACTACTAGCAGGATCGCCTAAGACCATCAGAAAACAGATATTTACATTCTGATTCATGAACAGTAGCAAAAATTACAGTTATGAAGTAGCAACGAAAATAATTTTATGGTTGGGGGTCACCACAAGATGAGGAACTGTATTAAAGGGTCGCAGCATTAGGAAGATTGAGAACCACTGGCCTAGGTTAAGAGGTAGGAAGTGGAAGGAAATCACACCTTTGACCTCGCTTTTGTTAATAAAGTAGGAGGTAAGGCCATCTGCTAAGAGTACAGAGGTGAGGAGGGGGGAAAAGGATTTTGAAGAGAGTGATAAAGACACAGAGCAATGATGAGGGGAATGGAACAAGTAGCTAACTGCGGTAAAGAAAAACACACCATGACTCAGTGTCCATCAACTCATGGCACTGGCAAGCCGCACAACTGCCTGATTTTCTACATCAGCCCTCAGGCCCTGAGTTAACAGCGGACAAGCTATAGCAGTGACCCAAGTGTGGAGTTTTGTATGTAGGTAAAGAAACAAGAAGGTGTGAAAAAGTAGTTTTGAAATATGAATCCAGACTGAGAAGAGGGGTGAGCAGATTAGGAGAAAACACCCCTAGGCCACCCAGGAGACCCTCTGGCTACTACTGTGTTTCCTCGAAAATAAGACATCCTCTGAAAATAAGACCTAGCGCATGGAAAGATAAGACATCCCCTGAAAATAAGACCTAGTGCAACTTTGGGAGAAAAAATTAATATAAGACACTGTCTTATTTTCGGGGAAACAAGGTATAAATTACTACGAGAGAAGACATTTAAGTTGAGAGTGTAAGGCCATGTTTATATGACTTTTAAGAAGTCATGTCTGCAGTTGGGGGAGTTAGGCATTTAGGACTGGGAGTGGTATGTCAAAGACAGGTGATTAAAAAGGTAATCTATAACATTAAGAGCACCTGAAATGGATCTTTATTTTTTTAATATATTTTATTGATTTTTTTTATAGAGAAGAAGGGAGAGAGAGAGAGTTAGAAACGCCGATGAGAGAGAAACATCGACCAGCTGCCTCTTGCACACCCCCTACCGGGATGTGCCTGCAACCAATGTACATGCCCTTGACCTGAATTGAACCTGGGACCTTTCAGTCCGCAGACCAACGCCCTACCACTGAGCCAAACCGGTTTCGGCTATTTTATTGATTTTTTTACAGAGAGGAAGAGAGAGGGATAGAGAGCTAGAAACATCGATGAGAGAGAATCATTGATCAGTGCCTCTTGCACACCCCCTACTGGGGGTGTGCCCACAACCAAGGTACATGCCCTTGACCGGAATGAACCTGGGACTTTTCAGTCCGCAGACCAACACTCTATCACTGAGCCAAACCGGTTTCGGCTTAAAATGGATCTTTAAACAAGAAAAAGAAAACAAGCAAAAATGACAATAAATATAAAAGGAGGGGAAATGGAAGACAAAGAAAAAGAAATCTATGCTTTTAATATTTCTTTGTGGGCTCCTTTCACACTGACAAAAAAGCTTAAGACTTTTACCCAACTAATAATAATAAAAATAAAGGGAACTGGAGAGTTAAGTCCAAGGTAAATATGAATTCTGGTAAAACTATAGAGAATCTAAAAACAAGCAGAAGGAAAAAAAGCATTTTCAAACAGTTTTGCAAATAAAAGGTGCACAGCTTCTTATTCAAAAAAGAGGGTTAATATTTTAAAAATTATACGGTCTTGACCTTGGGACTTTGGAACTGATAAATCGTATGACTGCAAAGAAGGCTCAAAATGTGAGCTAGGTAACAGTTGCTTTTATTCACAAAATCACTCCTACATTGAAAATTAGTTCCAGGTTTAAAAAAACAACAACACAGCAGTTATTACAGAACTGACTGAGAAAGACCCCTTTCTTGGATCACTCATTTACCATTTTATTCACTTAACAAATATTTCTTAGTGTCTAATATGTGCCAGGCCCAGGAGCAGAATGGTGGGCTGCTCTGAAGGAGTTTATAATCTATGGAGGAGAGAGACAAGTAACCACAAACCAACGTGAGCATGTAATTACGCTACAAGCGAAGTCGGCAAAGGGTTCTATGGAGGTGGGAGAGGCTTCTGGGATGTTCATGCTGAAATCTGAAGGAATGAGCCGGGAGAAGGAAGTGGAGGTTATGGATGGGTGAAAGGCCCAGAAAGAGAACAGACTGGAGTCTGAAGGCTAAGGGACAGAGGGCTAAGCAGAAGGTGAAGTGGAAGCCGGTGAGAGCCAAGGCGGGGGAGGGAAGAGCTGGGTTTCCTAAGACTCAAGCCGTGCTAAGAATCCAAACTTCGTCCTGTGACGGGGTGAACATCTCCACACCAAGGTGTAACCTGAAGCTGAGAGCTTCATTAGTTTACCACCGTAATTTCAGGTTTTCGTTTCAAATAAGTCTCTCAGTTCATAAAACCAGGAAAAATGAGGGGCAGGTGTTTCTCAGGGGCCTGCATCTCCCCAGGCAGGTGCTTTTACTGAGTAAATTCTGACTAGGTCTCTACTATCTGCAACTGAGCTAGATGCTAGGGACTACAGCAGAGAACAAGAAAGAATATCTTGGACCTCATGGAATTTATACTTAACAAAAACACAAACAATAGTGATAAATGCTAAGAAAAAGTTAAAACAGGGAATTGAGCCCGGCTGGCATAGCTCAGTAGTAGAGCACTGACCTCTGAGCCAGGAGATCCCGGTTTGATTCCCAGTCAGGGCACATGCCCCGGTTGTGGGTTCAATCCCCAGGGTGGGGAGTGCAGGAGGCAGCGATCAATGAATCTCTCTCATCACTGATGCTTCTATCTCTCTCTCCCCCACTCCCTTCCTCTCTGAAATAAATAAAAATGCATTTAAAAGAATAAAAATAAACAGTGAAATGAGACAGTAGGTGGCTGTAATACAGACTACTTTGATTGGGGCTGGAGAGTCAGGTAAAACCTTTCCAATGTGACATTTTTACTGACACCTAAATAAAGATGAAGCAGCCACATAAATATTTGGATATACAACATTACTTGCAATGAATTCTTGGGGTCTTTGTTTCTCATTTGTAAAGAACAGGTTTAAGAATTTAATACTGCATGAGAAATGCAATGTGTAAAAGTTAAAGTTATAGATGGCATAAAATATCAGAAAGCCACTTTCTTGGTTCAACTTATCAATCAATTACATTCATGTTAAAAGTCTTAGGGGGGGAGGTCAATCGGGGAAAAAGGAGAAATATGTAAAACTTTAGGAAAAAGAAAAGTCTTAGAGGCTACATGCATTGCCAATTTCCTCACTGACATCTTTATTTCTACACTGAGTAAAAAGTTATTTAAATATTGCCATTTTTCTTACATCTGACAAAATAGACTTTAAAACAAAAGCTATAACAACAGACAAAGAAGGTTACTGTGTAATACTAAAGGGGTTGATCCAACAAGAGGTTATAACCATAGTAAACATATATGCATCTAATAGAAGAGCCCCTAATATATTAAAAAACACACACACACACACACACTTAGAGGTCTTTAAGGGAGAGATTGATAGCAATACAGTGAATAGTAGGGGACTTTAATACCTCATTATCATCACTAGATAGATTTTATAGACAAAAACCCCACAAGGAAACAGTGACATTAAATATCACACTAGATCAGATAAATTTAACTGGTATTTACAGAACATGTCATCCCAAAGCAGCAGAATATACATTCTTCTTAAGTACACATGGAACATTCTCCAAGACAGACCACATGTAAGGACACAAAATAAGTTTAAAATCATATCATCTCAGATCACAATGGTATGAAATTAGAAATCAACTACAATAAGAACTCTCAAAAACATTCAAACATATAGAGGCTAAATAGAGCATGTCGTTAAACAATGAATGGGATGGCAAAGACATAAAGGAGGAAATTAAAAACTTCCTGGAAACAATGAAAACAAACACAAAACAATCCAAAATCTTTGGGAAACAGTAAAGGCAGTCCTGAGAAGGAAGTACATAGCATTACAGGTCTATCTCAAGAAATAAGAAATATTTCCAATAAGTTATCTAATACTACAACTAAAAGCTCAGAGGAAGCAGAAGGAAGAAAATAATAAAAATCAGAGCAGAAATAAAGGACTAAAAAAATAATATAAAAGATCAATGAAATCAAGAACTGGCCCTTAAAAAAGATAAATAAGATTGATGAACCTTTAATCAGTCTCATCAAGAAACAGAGAGGACCCAAATAAATAAAATCAGAAATGAAAGAGGCAAAGTAACAACAGCCACCGCAGAAATATAAAGATTTGTAAGAAAATACCCTGAACAACTATAAATACCAAAAATTTGGACAACTTGGATAAATGGACAAACTCCTAGAAACATAAAATATTCCAAAACTCAATTAGGAAGAATCAAAAAATCCAAATAGACCAATAACAATTAATGTAACTGAAGCAGTAATAAAATAAAAAAAATACCTAGCAAACAAAAGCCTTGGACTGGAAGGCCTCACAGGGTCTTACCAAACATTCAAAGAACTACAAAAAAAAAAAAAAAAAAAAATTCAAAGAACTAACACCTATTCTCCTTAGACTGTCCCAAACAGTTCAAGGGGAAGGAAGACTTCCAAGCTCTTTTTACAAGGCCAACATTATTCTAAATCCAAAACCAGATAGATACCATAAAGGAAGAAAATTATAGGCCAATATACCTGATGAATATAGATACTAAAATCCTCCAAAAAAATTAGCAAATGGGACCCAACAATACATTAAAAAGATCATACACCATGATCAAGTGGGATTTATTCTGAGGATGCAAGGCTGGTACAATATTCACAAATCAATAAAAGTGATACATTACATAAGCAAAATGAAGGATAAAAATCACATGATGGTATCAATGGATGTAGACAAGCATTTGACAAAATTTAGCACTTATTTATAAAAGTCTCAGCAAAGGGGGAATATAAGGATCATATCTCAACATAATAAAGGTTTTATATGACAAACCTACAGCAAACATAACACTCAATGGGCAAAAACTAAGTGTTTCCCTTAAGATCAGGAACAAGATAGAAATGTCCACTTTTACCAGTCTCATTCAACATAGTACTGGAAGTGCTAGTCATAGTGATCAGAGAAGGAGGAGAAATAAAAGGCATCCAAACTGAAAAGAAGGAAGTAAAACTGTCATTGATATTGACATAGAAAACCCAAAGTCTCCACCAAAAACTACTAGATTTAATAAATGAATTTGGCATAGTAACAGAGTACAAAATAAAATCCAAAACATCGATGGCATTTTTATACACCAATAATGAACTCTCAGAAAGGAAAACCAAAGAGACAATCCCATTTACCACTGCAACAACAACAAAAATATATACCTAGGAATAAACTTAACCAAGGAGCTAAAAGACCTGTGATCAGGCTGGCAAACAGAAGTGGTTAGGGGCAATCAGGAAGGTAGGCAGACGGACAGTTGGGAGCCAGCAGTCCTTCATTGTGAGAGGGATGTCCGACTGCCTGTTTAGGCCCGATCCCACCAGCAGTCCGACATCCCTCGAGGCGTCCCAGATTGGAGAGGGTGCAGTATGGGCTGAGGAAAAGCATCACCCCCACCCCACCCCCGCATGAATTTCGTGCACTGGACCTCTAGTCAGTAAATAATAAACAAGTGCTGGTGAGGATGTGGAGGAAAAGGAACGCTAGTGCACTGCTGATGGGAACGCAGACTGGTGCAGCCACCATGAAAAACCGTGTAGAGTTTCCTCAAAAAATTAAAAATGGAACTGCCGCTTGACCCAGTGACCCCACTTCTGGGAATATATCCTAAAATCCTAAAACGCCAATCAGAAAGAATATATGCACCCCTATGTTCAGACCAGTGTTACCTACAATAACTAAGATCTGGAAACAGCCCAAGCGCCCATCAGCAGATGAGGATAAAAAAGCTGTGGTACATTTACAAAATGGAATATTATGTGCCTATCAAAAAGAAGGCCCTTTTATCCTTGAGGTTGCATAAGAGGATCTGGAGATTATTGTGCTAAGCAGAATAAGCCGGTCAGAGAAAGAGAGATATGACATGATTGCACTTATATTGGAATCTATTGAACAAAATAAACTGATGAACAAAATAGTGCAGAGACATGGATGCATGGAACAGACTGACAGATCTCAGAATGGATGGCGGTGGGGCAGAATGGAAGAGATTAATAATAACATATGCGTATATTGTATATGCATAGCCAGTGCACACAGACAGTGTGATGAAGGCCTGGGTTCGTGCAGGGGTTGGTGGCTGAGGGAAAATGGGGGGGAGGGAGGGGCATCTGTAATACAGTCAACAACCAAAGAAAATATGAAAAACAACTATATCCTAATAAACTGGACAATCTGGATGAAACTAATTCCTAGAAACATACAATGTTCCAAAACTGAATCAGGAAGAATCAGAGAATGTAGACAGTTTACAACTAGTGTAATTATGGCAGTAATTAGAAAATTTCCAACAGACAAAGGTCCTGGACCAAATGGCTTCACGGGTGAATTTAACCAAACATTCCGAGAAGCACTAACACGTTATTCTATTCAAATTATTCAAAAAAAAATTCAAGAAAAGGGAAGACTCCCAGCTTGCACGTGAGGGGACCCCCATTCAGCTATGAACTAGGCAGGAGAGGAGGATGAATGCTGTGTCCACGTACAAGGAAAACCTCGCGCTGTGAACCTCTCCAGGGACAGCGCAGCCTCGTCCACACCCGGATTCACAGGTGTCCCCAGGAGCCGCCCACGTGTCCCCAGGAGCCGCTCCCATTGGCCGCCGCGCCCGGCGCCGGAACCGCGCTCCCCAGTTCAGGGGTCCGGGGCTCAGCCTGAACCTTCGGGGGCCGCTCCGGTCTCTGCGCGCTGCGGCCGCCGGACCCCTTCCCAAACCGGACGAGAAAGTGGGGGGAGGGAGAGGGATGGAGGCTGGGCGGGGCGCGACCGCCGCAGGCCGCCTCAGTGGCGGACGCCCGGACCGACGCGGCAAACCCCAAACCCTCCCCCGCGAACGGTCGGGGCGGCGCGAAGGCGACTCTGTGGTCGGACAAGAGAGGCCGGATCCCGGGCCGGAGGCGTGGCTCACCTGGGAGGTGATCATGATGCTGGAGTCTATTAGGAAACTCATGGCGACGTGCGGGGCGAGCGCGCGCCTCCATTGCCCGAGCCCGAGACCGCAGCAGCGGAGGCCGCCGGCCCCTTACATCTGTGGCCTTCGCCCGGGGCGTCGGCTGGCGGGGACCGGGCCGCTCAGCCTGACGCCATCAAGCTGCGCCCGAGCCAGCCAATCAGCGGCGACACCGACTGCTTCTCCGTCCAGGAGTGGGCGGGACGGACGCGGGTTGCCTAGGAGATGAGGGCGGGGCCAGGACGACACCATTCTGGAGGCGGGGTTTGATTGGAGGTAGCCTGGCTGAAAGGCTTGGAGAGATAAGATACTGTGGTCTTGCCCTAACCGGTTTGGCTCAGTGGATAGAGCTTTGGCCTAAGGACTGAAGGGTTCCAGGTTCCATTCCTGTCGAGGGCATGCACCTTGGTTGCAGGCACATCCCCAATATGGGCAGGAGGCAGCTGATCGATGTTTCTCTCTTCAGTGTTTCTAACTCTCTATCCCTCTCTCCCTTCCTCTCTGTAAAAAATCAATTTTATAAATATATATAATTTCAAATTATATATATAAAATTATATAAACAAAATCTCACACATACACACACACACACACACACACACACACACATATATATATATATATATATATATATATATATATATCATGCTGTGGTCTGAAAATCCAGAAGCAGTGGTAATGCAAGGTAGTATTTTCACTTGTAAAGCTGAAGTGGGTGGGGCTGATCTAACATTTTAAGTGGTAATTCCTTTTTTGTAATGGTCACAGTGGTCATAGCTAATAAGATGAAGTTAATAATGAGTGTTATAATGAGACCATAAGCCAGGCATTGTGTTCTAAATGTTACGCCTTATACTTGGCTCCACAAACAACGGCACAGATAAGATGAGGGAAGAGTGGAAAGGCAGGTGAGATTTTTAGTAAATACAGCTAACCAAGTAAATTTCTGATGTGATGACAACAAAGCCCTCCATCTCCAGCGAGGGAGTGATAATGTCCTGCCAGGTACCCTCATGGTACTCCATACATAGAGTGCTGCATTCTTTGTACCACAGATGAAAAAGAATGTTGTGTTAATGCACAAACGAAATATGTGCATAAATCAATATGGGTGAAAATCTCTCATGTGCCCTGACTGGGAATCGAACCGTGACCTGCTGGCTCATAGGTCGAGGCTCAACTATTGAGCCACGCTAGCCAGGCTACAGCCTCATTTTGGATATGCTGAGCTTAGGCTGTCCTGTCCTGGACCTTGATTGGTTCAGCTAAGAGTTCCCTCTGAATCAAGTGCCTGGCTGTTCTCCAGGCCGGTTTGCTGAAGAATGAAACTTTAAGGAAGTATGTATCCCTGTACGAGCAACTTCACTCTCTGCACCTTATTTTCCTCATCTCAAAAAGAGGGAAAGTAATAGTAGCTTATTTCATAAAGTTATTACTAGGAATAAATAAGTAATATACTTAAAACTTTAAGAAAACTATGTGCTTTTTATTAAGTATGCAATGATTTTACCCATTATTACTATTATGAATTTCCATTCAGAGTTTTCCTTTATTATTAATCAGCTTAAAATTCGTGGTTGCCAATTATTCACATGGAAATAAACAAACTGATAAAGAGAGACATATGCAATACTTTCAACAATAAAGAATTAAAAAAAAAAAGAAAATAAAAAGACTGATGGTTATATAAAGTTGGAAAGACTCAGAGGCTTTGTTTAAAATATGCAACATTAGCCAAAACCGGTTTGGCTCAATGGATAGCTTGGGGAATGAAGGGTCCCGGGTTCGATTCCGGTCAAGGGCATGTACCTTGGTTGCGGGCATATCCCCAGTAGGGGGTGTGCAAGAGGTAGCTGATCGATGACTCTCTCATCGATGTTTCTAACTCTCTATCTCTCTCCCTTCCTCTCTGTACAAAATCAATAAAATATATTTAAAAAAATATATAAAAAATAAAATATGCAACATTAAATTCCCCCCCCATTTATTAAAACTCAGAGGATTACCTACTAATATGGTTCTCATACAGAATTAATTTGATCCATATAATTTGTGAATAAAAGGGAAGAATAATAGAAAACTTAAAATTGAATATATACATTGAAAGTCACACATAAAAGTAAAAGATGTGCATGCCCTTCCCTAAGAACTTTCTGAGCTTCTCAACACTTACCTTTGGGTGTCTGGCCCTCTGGGCCTGAGCGGGGCCCAAAGCTCTCCCCGCTTCCCCACCCCTTCTTGCTCCAGGACTAACCTCTGCTCAGGACACTACCAGTGAGAACGTTTCCTTATTTTAGAGAAGCCCCATCTTTATCACTAAGTGTGATTTACCCCCATGGCTGTGGTCAGATGGTCTCAAAGGAGCCCAATACTGGAATTTTTAAAAAAGTATATATTTTATTGATTTTCCACAGAGAGGAAGGAAGAGGGATAGAAAGCTAGAAACGTGTATGAGAGAGAAACATCAACCAGCTGCCTCCTGCACACCCTCTGCAGAGGATGTGCCCGCAACCAATGTACATGCCCTTGACCGGAATCGAACCTGGGACCTTTCAGTCCGCAGACCAAACCGGTTTCGGCTGGAATTTTTTTTAAATATTATTTTTTATTGATTTCAGAGAGTAAGGAAGAGGGAGAGAGAGGATCATCAATGATGAGAGAGAATCATTGATCTGCTGCCTCCTGCTGGCCCTACACTGAGGGTTAAAGCCCTCAGCTTGGACATATGCCCTGACTGGGAATCAAACCCTGACCTCCCGGTTCATAGATCGATGCTCAACAACTGAGCCCCGCTGGCCAGCTTTTCTGGTGTATTTTTTTTAAGTCTGGGATATTCATTCTTATTTGTGGTTACTCAGTTCTGCACCCATACCCAGGCAAACATACTTTTTCATTTTCCCCAAAATGGGTTCAATACGCAACACATGTTGCCATGTAGTTAGACATATACCATGAGCATTTTCTCATGCTGAAGATTTTACAACATTTTTACTGATTCTGTGACATCCATGGCTTATTTCACTAGTCTGCCTTTTCTGTTTGCTTGGTTGTTACAATAAAATAATACTGCGGTGAAAAACTTAGTTCACAAAAAACACTTATCCAAGTCTCCAAACTTCTCCGGGCAAGGGGCGCAGTCATTGTGTCTATGATATAGGAAATATTAATTTAATACTCCATTACATATCCATTAAGTCAGACTTACAAATTGCATTCAGGTCCTCTATGTTTTTGTATTCTATTTATTTGTCAAGAATTGAAGGAGGCTTTTTAAAGTCTCTTACTACTACTATTTTTCTTTTCACATCTTCTATTTCTGATGGCTACATGTGGTCTAATTCCTACTTTTTCAGTACAAAATGATTCATATGTCTTTGTTGCATGCTATATTTTATATCAATAAAATTAAATATTTTGGTTTAATTTAATTTTGGCTCTCTCTTATTTTGTGTATCTGGTTTTCATCCCCCTCCTTTTTCTATATTGACTGTATGTTTCTTATTTTCCCCCTTAGTACTTTGGAAGGCATACATTTTGTTTTAAAATAACACTTTCAGTTTTTCTAAGTATTAGCATAGAGACTAAAAATATGATCTTTGTACATTAAGAATATTGGGGACTTCTACTTTCTCATATTTCTCCTCCCTGACTTCCTCTGCTTCATGTAGTTCCCAAGTTTATTATAGTATAACCTGGAGTTTTAAACTTCAATTAAAAAAAATACAATGTGTTAAGGATTTTTTATGACAGTTGTATTCTGTTTATAACTATACATACTATAGTTTTGTTTGATTGATTTTATACTTAATATCTTCAGTATTCATCGTCTTTTTCATATTTTACCTTATTTTTTATTTATTTCTTTTTTATATATACTTTATTGATTTTTTTACAGAGAGGAAGGGAGAGGGATAAAAAGTTAGAAACATTAATGAGAGAGAAACATCCATCAGCTGCCTCCTGCATACCTCCCACTGGGGATGGTGCCCACATCCAAGGTACATGCTGGAATTGAACCTGGGACCTTTCAGTCCGCAGGCTGATGCTCTAGCCACTGAGCCAAACCGCTTAGGGCATATTTTACCTTCTTGAATTTTGTGTTGTTGGTTGTTTTTTTTTTTTTTTTTTTAAATAAGATCTCAATCTAATATTTAGGTATGTGGATATGCTTATTTTTTAAAAATATGACTTTATTGATTTTTAGGGAAAGAGGAAAGGAGAGGGGTAGATAGAAACATCTATGAGAGAAACATCATTGATCAGCTGCCTCCTACATGCCCCCTACTGGGGATTGAGCCCTCAACCACAACCAAGGCATGTGCCTGACTGGGAATTGAACCAGTGACCTCTTGATTCACGGGGTTGATGATCAACCACTGAGCCCACACCGGCCGGGCTTGAATTATTTCTTAAAATTACTTCTCCTTTGGTTAAACACATTTTTCTTTAAAGAAGGTTTTGCAGGTATGTTGAGTTTTTGCATAGTTGAGAATGCCTTTCAATTTCCTTCACTTATGAATGAAATATGGCTTATTGTGGAGTTCTTGACTTAAATATTTAATCCTCAGTCTACAGATGCTCTAGTCTTTTCTGAAATGTAATATGTATGGAAAAGTATGAAGCCAGCTTGATATTTTCTTCCTTTGAGGGTAACTTAATAAACACCCTTCTTAACTCCACATTGGGAGGGATGGCTGCAATGGAGAGACCTGAGGTTTGGGTTTCCTGTCCTTACCTTGCCTCTCTTTTCCTTTGGAGCTATGATTAACCCCCACCTCCATCAGTGGCCTCTGAGAGGGAAGGGAATCTCTCCTCCCTAGCCTTTCAGGCCAAGTGCACAACCCTCCCCTCAAAACTCTGAATCCCAGCTGAGTCTAAGGTGTCTTAGCAATGAGACTGTGCTGAATGATAGCAATTATGTCACACAGAATAACATGTGATGGTAATGATAGCTAATAGTTACCAAGTGTTTACCCTGTGCTGGGTACTATTCCGGGACTAACTCATGAACTCCCTATCTCCATCCTTAGCAGATACCATTGTTCCTTATCTTTTGGAAACATATTGAGCACATTGGGTCTTGGGATTCCAGGCTCAAGGGAATGAGCTTCAGAAGAGAAAGAAATTAATTCCCGCTTCTTCCTTTTTAAGGCTCGCCTTCCAAATCCTTTTTTTCTCTTTCTCATTTTAGAATCTTTCTCTTTTTCAGGATTTGACATCAGAATAGCCATTCTCTGGACAGGAATCCTCAGCTCCTACTGACAGGATGTGATCCTACTCTATGTTCATACCTGGGCAAGAATGTGAAAGCATAACTGTCCATTAGCAGCACACAGACCACGGCAGGGGTAGTTTCCTTATATTTTGAAAATGGTAGAATAATGCCTCTACACTTGCAAATAAAAGTGTAACTAGTTTTGTCTTTCCTTTCCTTTCCTTTCCTTTCCTTTCCTTTCCTTTCCTTTCCTTTCCTTTCCTTTCCTTTCCTTTCCTTTCCTTTCCTTTCCTTTCCTTTCCTTTCCTTTCCTTTCCTTTCCTTTCCTTTCCTTTCCTTTCCTTTCCTTTCCTTTCCTTTCCTTTCCTTTCCTTTCCTTTCCTTTCCTTTCCTTTCCTTTCCTTTCCTTTCCTTTCCTCCCTTCCCTTCCCTTCCCTTCCCTTCCCTTCCCTTCCCTTCCCTTTCCTTTCTTTCTTCTTTTTCCTGGTCCATGCTGAATTTCTTTGAATTCTTAACTCTGCCAACTCCTTTTCCAACTCAGTTTATCATCTTATCATGTGTTTCATCTCCTGTTTTATAGAGTTCATGTTTTCTTTAAAAATTTTGAGAGCACGCCGAAAACGGTTTGGCTCAGTGGATAGAGCATCGGCCTGCGGACTGAAAGGTCCCGGGTTCGATTCTGGTCAAGGGCATGTACATTGGTTGCGGACACATCCCCAGTGGGGGGTGTGCAAGAAGCAGCTGGTCGATGTTTCTCTCTCATCGACGTTTCTAACTCTCTATCCCTCTCTCTTCCTCTCTGTAAAAAATCAATAAAATATATTTTAAAAAAAATTTGAGAGCACAAAACAGATGTTAAACTTTTCCCCCGCTAAAGTGTATATCTTTTGAAATTACACAATTCTTTTACTTTGGAGGAGGGGGACGGAAGGGGGAGAAGATGGGGGATGAGGAGGGGGAGAAGGGGGAAAGGGAGGGGAGGAACAGGAGGAGAAGGTGTCCACTGGTTGTTTTCTTCTCTGAAACTTTTCATAGACTCCAGGCTGTCAGTAACCCCTTTGTTGTTATTTTCCTTTTTCCTTGTCTGTTACTCATCAGTCCCAGTACATGTGTGGGACCTAACTAGATACAGTAATTAGGTCAACAGGGTTTTTAACAAGCCAAGAAGGGTCTTTGACTACTAGATAAGTTCCTAAAATATTTATTTTATTTTATTTTTATCGAATTTATTGGGGTGACACTGGCTAACAAAATTATACAGGTTTCAGTTGCACAATTCCACAGCACATCATCTGTACACTTGGGTTCACCACTCCAAGTCAAGTCTTCATCATCACCATTTTTCCTGCCCTTACCCTCTTTTACCCCCTTGATGCCTATGTCTGTTTCTTCCAAAAGTCAACTTCCATGGTGGCAGGGCGGGTAGAGAGAGGGAAGCAGGACGCTGCTTCATCCAAGGAGGTGCGCTCACCCACACACGTCACCCAGCAGAGAGGAGACCAGCAACTGTCACCACTGCAGCTGCATCTCCACAGCACCGGCAGTTTGCTCTCAGAGAAGCTTTTCTCTTCCGGATTCAGTCTGAGTTGAGAGACACGCTATCCTTCATCCTGGTAAGGACCAAGCTGCTCGCAGGCTCGGACTTGATGTTTTCTTAAAATTGGCCTTTGGGAGCAGCATGGGAGGGGTAATCGTGTAGCCGGTTGGGGTCCGTGATGCCCTGTCTGCTTCTCAGGCTGGGACTTTGCTACTACTCTCACCGGACAGAAGATGGTGTGGAACAGTGTTGGTGGCAAGGGGAAGATTCAAGCAGCAGCCAGAAGGTCACGTCTATGAGATAAATATTCTGCTCGTGGCCTGAGACGTTCTTTCATTGAAAGTTGATCACTTTGGCCGAAACTGGTTTGGCTCAGTGGATAGAGCATCGGCCTGTGGACTGAAAGGTCCTGGGTTCGATTCCGGTCAAGGGCATGTACCTTGGTTGCGGGCATATCCCCAGTAGGGGGTGTTCGAGAGGCAGCTGATTGATGACTTTCTCATCGATGTTTCTGACTCTCTGTCCCTCTCTCTTCCTCTCTGTAAAAAATCCATAAAATATATTAAAAAAGAAAAAGAAAGAAAGAAAAAAAAAAAAAGAAAGTTGATCACTTTGGTTGAACCGGGAAAATATAGTTTGATAATTACTCCCCAGGGTAATTATCAAACAATCAGACCTTAGAATGAATTTAATCCGTAGACCCCTCTGCTCTAGAAAGGGCACCAGGAAACGGGCACATTGTCCTGGGGGAGGGATGGTTTGAGGGAAGCTTCACTCTGGAGTGAATATCTTCAAAGGGAACCAGTGGCAACCAGAGGGCAGCACAGGGGAGTTAGGACGGAGCTGGTTGTGGGGAAGATGGAAGGCAGGCAGTTTTTCTGGGGACCTTTATGGGGTCCTCCGATGGAGTCCTGTCTAGATCCCTGCCAGGTCAACTTGGTTTCTCCTGCCTACCTTAGCCTCCTACGGCATGAAGCATCACTTTGGAGTAGATGAACCATCTTGGTGACCGCTGACTTGCTCCCTCTGCCCTGGGCATGGATTGGCGCTGGAACAGTGGCTCCGTGTGTGAAATAGGTACATGCACCTGAGGCTTCTCCCTGGCCGGCCGCTATGCTGAGGGTTACTGGTGGTGGGCATGAGGGACAGGAGACCTTAGAGAACCCTCTTGTTCCCTTCGCCTCTACATCCCTTCCAGGGATGCAGCCTGGCCCGGGGCTGAATTTTGGGGCCCTGGCTGTTTGGACTCATTTCGCTCCCTAGTGCCACTTGGATGGGCCAGCTGGTGCCCGGGAGCTGAGCCTCCTTAAGGCAGGTCCGGGGGCAGGCATCCTCTGGCTCCCAGCGGGGCTGGGCCCTGAGGCTGGAGAGGAAGGGAAAGAAAGGGGCTTCTTTGCTTCAGGGAAGAAAACTACCTCCAGGCCTGGTAGCCTTAGTTGCCAGGGAGGCTTTGGGCCTTGCTTGCTTTCTCTGATGGGATTCAGAGCAGAGTTCCCGACAATGTGAGGGGCATCACTGTGTCAGAACCCAGGGCCACCGCGACTCAAAAGAAAGGACACTGAGAACTCTGGGTATCTCTTGGGCTGATGATTTCTTTTCTTTATTTTTTTAAAATATATTTTTTAATTGATTTCAGAGAGGAAGGGAGAGAGAGATAGAAACATCAACAGGGAGAGAGAATCATGGATGGGCCGCCTCCTGCACACTCCACTCTGGGGATCGTGCCTGCAACCCAGGCATGTGGCCTGACCGGGAATCGAACTGTGACCTCCTGGTTCATCGGTTGACCTCAACCACTGATCCCGAGGGCTGGGATCTCAGACTGATGATTTCAACTGAACACTCAAAAATGGTGCAGAGCCGTTCGGAGGCCACAGAAACAAGTTGAAACCATAAAAAGAAATAAAAAATAAAAAAATGAAAAACAGGACCAACAGCACCGGAAAGCTGGGCTCCCTCGTGTATGCTGACCTTGCAGATCGATGCCCTGCCATTTGGCTGACACACGACCGGTCTGGTCCACACGGGCACATGAAAAATATTGGAAATTTCACTTAAATGTTTGCGTTTCTGGCTTCTCTTGAAAAACCGGGAACTGCCGCCTGGAAGCCAGTGCCTGGACGGGTGGGCAGCTGCCCTCTGCTCCCCAGTGTTCACAGTCCCGGCTGCCAGGGCATGAGAACAGACCCACCTCCCCAGCCCACTCCCCAGCCCAGCCTGTGTCCTGGAGGGGCTGCCTTTGGCACCCCAGATACAGGGTCACATGGTGTCTGCCAGGGAAAGGCTGGGTGACAAAGTCCGACCCAGTGAGCTTAAGACAAGGCTAGTCAAAAGGTCTGAGGCAATCACAAGTGTGATCAGAAGGCTTTCTGTGGAGAACTGGGGACCAAGGCAGAGCCCAGAGGGCAGGGCAGTCGCAGGAGCCTGGGGCTGGGGACCGGGGTGGGACAGTGGGTTTATCTGGGCAGCCCTTACTTATGGGACAGACAGTTCACTGACCGTGCAGCGGGCACTGTCCCACCAGGCCTGGGTGCGGGGAGGGGCAGAGACAGCAACTGGGGGCATTTTTCCTGGCACCTGGGCCCACAGGCCAGCTCCCTGCTTTCCTTCTTCCTTGGGCGCCGCCTCATATAGTTAGGTCATCGGACCGGGCACGGCTGCTGGCTCTGCTCGCTCTGCTCGCCCTGCTCAGGGGCCTGGGGTCGTCCCCAGCCGGCTCTGGCCCCGGGGAAGGTGCCTTCTCCGCCGGCAGCAGCCTTGGTTTGGCCGCCACCTTCTCTGCCAGCAGCTCCTCTTCCTCCCCCGGCCTCCCCACCCTGCAGGCCCCATCGTCCTCCTCCTGGGGCCCCGCCAGGGTCTCCGGCCCGTCGGTGCGCACCCTCTCCGCTCCCTGCCTCTTGGGGTCTGCGGCTTCCTCTCCCGGGGGCTCGTCCCCCTCGCACCCCAGGGCTCCCACCTGCGCGTAGGAGGGCAGTGCCTCCCGGATCGCCCCGGGCAGCGCCCCCGGGGGCCCCGCGCCCCGCCGCTCCTCCATCGGGCGGAAGGGCTGGGCGGCCCGCGGGCCGGGCTCTCCCAGGCCCACCTCGGCCAGAGGGAAATAGTGCGACACGATCTTCTCCTCCTCCAGGAGCCGGTAGCCCTGGGCCGCCTGCACGGCGGAGGCCACGGCGACCAGCGGCGGCGGCTCGGGCCGGGCCCCCGGGGGCCGGCGCAGGGCCAGGGCGGCGCGCACGCGCTTCAGGCCCAGGTGGCTCACCTCCAGCACGTTGAGCACCAGCGACACGGCGGCCACGCACAGCATGAACACGACGAAGACGGTCTTCTCCGTGGGCCGCGACACGAAGCAGTCCACCACGTTGGGGCAGGGCCAGCGGCTGCAGCGGTAGAGCGGCGGGATGCGGAAGCCGTACAGCAGGTAGTGGCCGGCCACGAAGCCCGCCTCGAACAGGCTCTTGCACACGATGTGGCCCACGTAGGTGCGCAGCAGGGCGCCCTCCAGCCGCAGCCGCCGCGCCCCCTGCTGGCCGCCGCCGCTGCCGCCGCCGCCCTGCCCGGCGCCCTGCTCCGCGCCCGCCTCCCGCGCCCCCTGCGCCCCCCGCGCCGCGCGCTTCTCCTCCGCGCGCGCCCGGTGCACCGCGTGGCCCACGTACACGAGCGACGGCGCGGACACGAAGATGATCTGCAGCACCCACAGGCGCACGTGCGAGATGGGGAAGGCCGCGTCGTAGCACACGTTCTCGCAGCCCGGCTGCTGCGTGTTGCACACGAAGTCGGCCTGCTCGTCGCCCCACACCAGCTCGGCCGCCGTGCCCAGGATGAGGATGCGGAAGATGAAGAGCACCGTGAGCCACACGCGGCCCACCACCGTGGAGTGCTCGCTCACCTCCTCCAGGATGTTCCCCAGGAAGCTCCAGTCGCCCATCGCTCACCGCCTGCAGGGGGAGGGGAAGGCGAGAGTGAGTGCCTGGTGCCATCTGCAACCCTGGACCCTCTGCTAAGCTGCGGCATCTCTGTAGGAACAGCGTCTATTAGAGCTTCCTCCGGGCAGAGCAGGGCCGGCGACCAAGGGGCCTCAGAGAATCTTCTTCTAATAGCTCCCGTATCTGTAAATTGGTGTGTGTGTTTTTTTTTTAATTTTTATTTTAAAACAGTTAAAAAATATGTTTTATTGATTTCTTACAGAGAGGAAGGGAGAGAGTTAGAAACAGTTATGAGAGAGCAATATCTATCAGCTGCCTCCTGCACACTCCCTACTCGGGATGTGCCGGCAACCAAGGTACATTCCCTTGACCGGAATCGAACCTGGGACCTTTCAGACAAAACAAAACAAACTAATGGGAAACATCACAATCAGGCAAGCAGCCCCAGCATAAATCCTGTTGGTGGTAGAGCAAAAATAAATAAATAAATATATACATAAATTAAATAAATAATACCAGAATTTCTCACCAAATGATTGATTCTAACACTCATGTTAAAACTACACCTGCATTTTACTCTTATAAGATCGTGTCTGACATCAATGTACTCTGCCAATGAATCTAGTATTGCTAATGTTTTATCCCCACGGATACAGCCACTCAGTGTTGGAATCTCACTTACGTTGCACCATGTCAGTCCTGTGGGAAGTCTCAGGTGCCCACATGAGAGTAAGCGGCAGGCACCTCCCTCGGGACTGTGGGTGAACAGCCTTGTTTCCCCCTTTGGGATCAAAGCTCCGGGAGGACAGGTACCACGTTGTCCTTATCTTCCCTGAACCATCGTGACCCAGAACTGAGACCATCAGAGTGGGAGCTCCGCAGACAGCAGTGGCGGGACCCACAGTGATGACCGGGAATCTGGAATTCTCGGTCCCCAGCACGTGTCATATCGGTATTCCTTAGCGTCTAGGGGACGCAAGGCCCCCCGTTGCTGCAGGGAGCAGTGGGAGGTGGCAAACATACAGCGTTCAGACAATAAATTGATCCCAAAGTTGCTGTTTGGAGACAACGTTTTGGATAAAATTAAACATGAGCGTCATGACACTTGTTCAGACACATGAAGACCTCCTGACCAGCCAACTGGTAATTTCTTTTCTTTTTATTTTATTTTATTTTATTGATTTTTTACAGAGAGGAAGGGAGAGAGCTAGAGAGCTAGAAACATCTATGAGAGAGAAACATCAACCAGCTGCCTCCTGCATACCCCCTACTGGGGATGTGCCTGCAACCAATGTACATGCCCTTGACTGGAATTGAACCTGGGACCTTCAGTCCGCAGACCGACGCTCTACCCACTGAGCCAAACCAGTTTCGGCTACAATTTCTAATCTCAAGCCAGACAAGCCTCCTCTTCCACACCCCACCCTGCGATGCTAGGAGTATTTGAGTGTGTTTTTGTTTTTAAAGTCTAGTTACCACATGTAAGAAGGAAGGAGAGGAACTGTAACCTAGGACCGCATCTTTTCAATCCGAAGTTGCTGAAGCAGGCCCTGCGTGCTGTTGAGGAGGGAAGCCTGGGAGGGCTCAGGGCGCGTGCCTCAGGGCGCGGATGTCTGACAGCACAAATCACATGGGAAGGAAGTCAGAGCGAGCAGCTCTGCTGGAGCCGAGGGAACACTGAAAGAATATTTCCCTTCTTCAAAGATGCAATTCCCTGTTTTCGCTTGCTTGTGAACATTTAGTGAACAGGTGACAGAGGGAAACGGAACCGCGGAGTCCAGGTTTCCCGCCCCAGGCCACCCACCAGAGCATCCGAGGGGGATCCTGGTTTTCCGTAAGGATTACAACAACACCCCAGGGCTGGGTAGCCCTTATCTAGTTACCAATTATATACTTTCACACGTTGTATTTCAGTCCTCATAACATCCTGTGAACCGGCTCAGTGATTCCCAGACCTGGATTGCACAGACTAGTACAACAACAACAACAGCAGCAGAATAGGGCGGCCAGCCTAGGGCGGCCAACTTCTTATCTTGCCGAGCAAGGACGTAAAAACGAGAAACATATTAAATCACTAACTATGACTACAGTCTGTTTTCACCATCGCTTCATAAAAGAACTTTAATATCACAAAACTAGAAAGAATATGATTTCAGAATGAAAGACAGGCTTTTCAATCTAACACACTTAACGAGGTGGAAAGCTGCTCGATATCCCATTCTCACCTCTCTGTCACAGGCTGCTGAGAAATGCACTGGGACCAGCACTGACCGTCCGCAGGTGGGTGCTGGAGAACGAGTGAACGAGGCGTTAGTTGCTCCCATTACCAGGGAGGGAGACAGACGAGGCGGGAAAAGAAGTTTCCTATGCCAGTTTAGCTCGTGAGGGCAGAAGGGGTGAGGGGGAGTGGGCCATGACTTTCCAGCTACAAGCCCAGGTCCATTCCCACCCAGCACAGATGTCTCCTGGCTTGGAAGAGGCAGACCAACACCTCCACATCCGTATTAAGAAGCTCCCCAGAGGGTTAGTGGCCACTTACCACGCCGCCGGCTGGTAAGGGACGGTGGCCGTGCCTCCATTCATGCTTCTAGAGCATTCTCTTAGCCAGTAGCTCCTGTGAGAGGCATCGGAACCTACCCCGAGGCGGAGTTTTGCAGTCCTTAGCCAGACCCCTTCCTGGGATCCGTGAAGCGCCCCAACATCTAAAACCGGGAGCACGAAGCCACCCTGCCCCGCTGCACTCTGTAGCCATTACCCGCACTGCCATTGCAGAGGCTGGGTGAGAAAGTGCACAACTGTTTCATACGCATCAAACACTCGCCCTGGATTCCTGGGGCCTGCTCACTCATTCTGCAAACTGGAAAGACCTCAACCCGACAAACTGTAGCTGGATTTCGGACATCTCTGAACCCCTCTCGCCCCCATTCCCACATTCCTTTTCTTTCCTCGCATCTGCCGACTCTTCGGCCAACTCCAAGAGGGTTTTCGGAATTGAACTCTCAGTCCAGCCATCCCAACCCATACCCCACCTTGGCGGCAATCTTTTCCCTTTTGGAGAAGCCAGGAATGGCCCTTCGATTAGGCTGGGAAAGAAGCAGGGGGAGAAGGGAGAGGGGAGGGAGTGGGGAGGCTACAAACTAATGTCACCCAAAGCAAACTTGCCTATGAGAGGAGGGTCTCTGGAGAGATGCGTGCCCTCTTTCTCCCTTGGTGCTCCACAGCAAATGGCAACTTGGGCCGAGTTCCTTTGGCTCCTAAAAGCCTGCCTCCCACTCCCCTCCCCACCCCTGTGCGCTGCACGACTGAGCAGATGTGACTGGATTGGCCCTGATGGGTAGGGTTTACTGTCTAGCAAGGCTTTAAGCTCCCAGCCAGACAGCTTTGATGAAGGGAGGCATGTTTGGAAGACAATAGGAGCGAGAGAATGGGAGAGCTAGCTGGGCGCGGCGGGGAGGAGGGCGAGAACGCTGACATGGGAAAGCTTCGAGGGACTTCTGTAGCCTCAAAAAGTTTCTTTCTTAAAAAAACAACAACATATTTTTATTAGTTTCAGAGAGGAAGGGAGAGGGAGAGAGAGAAACATCGATGATGAGAGAGAATCATCGATCAGCTGCCTCCTGCACACCCCGCACTGGGAATCGAGCCTGCAACCCGGGCATGGGCCTTGACAGGAATCGAACAGTGACCTCCTGGTTCACGGTCGGCGCTCAATCCCTGAGCCACGCTGGCCAGGTGTGCTCCCAACATTTCTCTTAGGGGCAGGCAGACCCTGACGGCAGGGTCCTCTGGCTTCTTTCTCTTCCGGGGCACGGGTTCGGGTGTTTTCTCAGTGTCTCACATCAGCTTAGAGGGTCTGAGGGATGGAGGCCTGGTGAGAGGTCACCTGTGCGCACCCCTCTGCTCTGAGCCAGGCTGTGCCAGAGCCGCCCGGAGGGGCTGGTGTTTCATGGACGGGATTTCACCCTCCTCTGGTGGTTTGCTCTCGTGTCTCAGAGCTTTCAGTACAGCAGACTCCCTGTTTGCAAAGGAAGGAGCCTTGGTACTCAAAGGATTCTGGCAGCGTCCGTCAAGGTGATGACATTTCCCACCTTGTTTCGCTGACAAATACTTAAATTTAAAAAAAAAAAAAAAAGATTTAGGAAGGAAAGGAGAGGGGGAGGGAGAGGGAAAGACTCCTGCCTCCTGTATGGGAACCTGCCACCTTTTGGATGACGCTCCAGTCCACGGAGCCACCCCCACCGGGGCTCCGGTCCCTCTGAGGAGCTGCAGAATCGGGGGGACTCTTCACTGTCAGGTATTAGTTCTGACGTTAGCGCCTCCGTCTGTGAAATGGGGGCATGAGGTTTTGCTCACCGAGAGATTCCCGATGACGCCCCTCACCGGTGTGATTTCATGAGGAAGGATGCTCAATTGCTGAGTCACCCCGGCCAGGTGGGAAATGTAATTTTTGTTTCTTGTTTATCCTTTGCTTGCACATTTGTTTGTTTTTTTTAAAAATATATTTTATTGATTTTTTACAGAGAGGAAAGGAGAGGGGTAGAAAGCTAGAAACATCGATGAGAGAGAAACATCGACCAGCTGCCTCTTGCACACCCCCCACCGGGGATGTGCCCGCAATCAAGGTACATGCCCTTGACTGGAATCGAACCCGGGACCCTTCAGTCTGCAGACCGACGCTCTATCCGCTCTATCCACTGAGCCAAACCGGTTCCGGCTGCTTGCACCTTTTTAAAACCCCAACATCAGCCCATGAGACACCACCCAGCATTCGCTGTGCAGCTTGCCCTTCCCGCCCACCACAGGCTTCTGCTGAGGCTGTGCCTGGCCTGCGCCGGGAGCAGAGACTGGGAAGGCACAGGCTGTGGTGGCGCCGGGCCCGGGGAGTGTGCAGAGGCCTCTGTACTCGAGCTCAGGGGCGGGGCACGGTGGGGAGTCTGGTCTCCCAGCCCGAAGCCCCTGACCTGGCTCAGCACAGGGGCTCCGTCTTGTAGGAAACTGACCACGGGAGCATTTACACCAGGCTCTGGCCTGAGGTGGCCTCAGCATCAGCACCAGCCCGCTGCCCGCTGCCCCCCGTGCCTGAGTGACTCTGCCTCTGCCTCAGTCTTCTCTTGTGAGAAGTGGGGAGCCGTGCCTGCCTCAGGGAGTTCAGAGGTTGAATAAAAGGAGGTGCGTGACACGGAGCTCAGTGGTGGCCTGCAGTGAGCACCTGGTGAGGAGCCGGCGTTGCCATTGCGGGAGGAAGGTTTGGTGCTGTTGGAGGAGGTGCCAGGGCTCTCTGCTGCGCCAGCCTAAGGTTCAATGCCCGCTTCTCCCTGTGCCACCTGGACAGGCCCAGGAGGTGCGCGGCCCCTCTGGCCCTCTCCCTGGCCCATTGGGGTGTGAGCCAGATTCCTATTCACAGCCCTTGGCTGAGGTTCAAGGGCTCCCGTGCCCTGAGGGGCAGAGGGCGAGTGGAGGGGGCACGCACGGTCAGAGGATTTCCCTCACAGACGCGCTGTCAGGATAGACGGCTCTATTGAACAGAGCAGCTCATGCGTGACCAGCTGAGCCTATTCTATAGACACCCCCCCCCCCCCCGGCTTCTCCTGCTGCAGAGTTATCTCTCCCATCTGCCTGGGCAGGAGGGCTCACTCCCACCCTGTGCTGAGCGCACACCAGGCAGGACCAGGCAGGGCTGCTCTGGCTCCTGGCTGAGCTCTGCCCCCAACCCCACCCCCTTGGGTTGTCCTCAGCTGTCCCATCACCTTGAAGAGAGAAGCACAGACTGCAGAAGCTGCTGTTGGCCGGTGGTGAGATGACGGTGCCTGGGGCTGTGCAGAGAGAACATTCTAGAAGCTGGGTAGGGAAAGAGGCTGCGGCTCTAAAGTCCACGGGGCGGGAGCGGTGGCTGAGGTCCAGGTCAGTGGCCACACACCGTGACTCCCAGACCCACGGCATCAGGGGAGTCTGGTCTCCCAGCCCCGACCCCCCGACCCGGCTTGGCCTGGGCCTGCATCTCGCAGGGAATGGAACCTGGAAGCGCTCACACCGGGCTCTGGCCGGAGGGTGTCAGCATCACCTGAGAACTCGTTAGGAATGCACGCTCTCCAGCCCACCCAGGCCTCCTGGATCAGACCCGGGGGACTGGTCCAGCCAGCTGGGAACAGGCCCTCCTGGTGATTCTGACATTTTATCTTATGTATTTATTTTTTAAAAACACATTTTTATTGATTTTAGAGAGGACAGGAGAGGAAGAGAGAAACATCAATGATGAGAGAGAATCATTGATTAGCTGCCTCCGGCACACCCCCTACTGGGGATGGGGATCACAACCTAGGAATCAACCCAGGACCGTTCAGTCTGCAAGCTGATGCTCTACCCACTGAGCTAAACCAGCTAGGGCGCCTGCTAACACGTTAGAAATGCCGCCAGCAGTGGCCCCAGCCACTGAACTTCCCCTTCCTGCTCCTGCGGCCAGAGCTCCGTGGTACAGCCCTCCCTCCCCCAGCCACTGTGCTTCCCTGCACTCTGCCACCAGATGGGGCCCTTTACATGTATTTTTATTTTATTTTATTTATTTATTTTTTTAAAAGCCAGGGTGTTGGTTTAAAATCTTTTAAAAAATATATTTTATTGATTTTTTACAGAGGAAGGGAGAGAGATAGAGAGTTAGAAACATCGATGAGAGAGAAACATCGATCAGCTGCCTCTTGCACACTCCCTTCTGGGGATGTGCACGCAACCAAGGTACATGCCCTTGACCGGAATCGAACCTGGGACCTTTCAGTCTGCAGGCTGATGCTCTATCCACTGAGCCAAACCGGTTTCGGCTACACGTATTTTTTTGGTCCACTTGAAACAACAACAACAACTACAACAACAGCCCTGTGGACGAACCTGCAGTCTCTCAGCTGCCCCATCAGCCCACCCTGCGAATAGAACGATATAAACCAGAGGGGAGAGAGAACACGTGCACACACGATGGTGAGTTGAGACGGAGGGAGGCACTTTTATTTCCACGTCACGGGGACTCAGTGCGGAGAAGCCACTTGCTCCCGGGCAGACAAGGAGAGGGCAGGGCGGCCCGGGACCGGCTTCCCGGCCTCCAAAGCCCGGGTTTGCTCCGGCCGCCCCGCCGTCTCCTCTAATCCTGAGGTGGCTGCCAGCCGGGCTGTCAGAGCTCCGGGCTTTGCCTCTGTGCTCAGCCGCTAACATTTGGGTAAGGTGACCAGTCATCCCACTTTTGGTGGGACAGTCCCGATTTTTAACAATTTGTCCCGCATCCAGCGGGTTTTTTAAAAAGTCCCAATTTTTCAAATTTGGGGTGTCACAGACTTTCTGGTTCTGAAAAACCAACACAGCTGCAGATATTTTCTCCATAGACTAATTTACTCTGCACCTATCCACATGTGACTTTTACATCACAATGTACCGCATGGATACTTGCACAAGGAAAAAAAAAATCAAGCACTATAGGAGCTTGTGGGATAAAAAGTGACAACCTCTCCTTCCTCTCTTCTTTCTATGTTGGCATCACGGTAACTGTGCTGAGCAGTTTGGAGGGTATCCTCCCGGGCCCTTTTTTATGCACATATGTATATAAAGGTAAACGAGATTAATGCATTCTATGTTATTGTGTGACTTGCTTTTTTTTTCACTTAATATATCTTGGTGATCTTTGCAATACATACAGATCAACCTCATCCTTTTAATGTCTACAACAGTATTCCGTAATAAGGACATCTTACACATTTGTTCAATCTGGTTCCTTTTTTTAAAAAATATATATTTTATTGATATTTTACAGAGAGGAAGGGAGAGAGATAGAGAGCTAGAAACGTCAATGAGAGAGAAACATCAACTAGCTGCCTCTTGCAAACCCCCAACTGGGGACATGCCCTTGACTGGAATCGAACTCGGGACCTTTCAGACCGCAGACCGATGCTCTACCACTGAGCCAAACCGGTTTCGGCAATCCGTTTCCTTTTGAAGGACATTTAGGTTGCTTTGGATTGTTCAAAAGATAGGTAAGATATAAAAGTTGGTAAGTTCTACCAATTACCCTAACAACGGACTGTTCCAGACTCTACTCTTGATAAAGCTTGTGAGAGGGCACTTTCTGATATTCTGTGCTAGAGGCCCGATGCACGGAATTTGTGCAAGCGTAGGCCTTCCTTCTCCCAGCTGCCAGCACCGGCCTCCCTCTGGCACCTGGGACCCGGGCTTCCCTTGTAGCCCTGGTTTCCGGAAGGTCATCTGGTCTAATTAGCATATTATGCTTCTATTATTATATATTCTTACCATCACTGGCTATTGTCCATCTTTACATTTTTTGACAATGGAATGGGCAGAATATATTGTTACTATTTAACTTTTTAATTTAATTTATTGGGGTGACATTGGTTAATGAAGTTATGTAGGTTTCAGGTGTATAATTCTATAAGACATCGTCTTTATGCTGTATTGTGTGTTCACCACCCCAAGCCAAGTCTCCTTCCATCACCATAAACTCTTCTACAACCCCTGCCCCTTTCACTGGTAATCACCGTCCTGTTGTCTATGAGGCTTTAAAAAAAAAAAAAAAAAAATATATATATATATATATATATATATATTGATTTTTACAGAGAGGAAGAGAGAGGGACAGAGAGTTAGAAATAACGATGAGAGAGAAACATCAATCAGCTGCTTCCGCACACCCCCTACTAGGGATGTGCCCACAACCAAGGCACATGCTCCTGACTGGAATCGAACCTGGGTCCCCTCAGTCTGCAGGCCAACGCTCTATCCACTGAGCCAAACCAGTTTGGCAAGGCTTTTTTTTTTTTTTTTTAAATGTCTTAATTGTGTTATTTTAATTTACATTTTCCCCTATTACTAGAGAGATAAAGTGGCTCTCATATGTCTACTAGCCATTTACTTACTTTTTCTCATATTCTTTGCTCATTTTTGGTGGGTTGTTTGCTTTACCTGTATTGATTTATAAGCTCTTTTTAAGTAGACTATAGCTATCATTCCTCTTCCACATGTTATGAAAAATTTCAAACTATCATCTGTAACTTTGCTTTTAGTATGTTTCGCTGTACAGAAGATTTATATTTTTATGTAATCAAATCTGCCATTAAAAAAAATGTACGGTGTCTTTATTTTGGGCCTGGCATAAAAAGGCCTCTATGTTTTGTTAAAATTCAGGAAACCAGTCAGAAAAAAAAAATTGCCAGAATAGAATCTGTTTCAATTTAGTAGCATGTAAGCCTAAATTCTTGAAAACCTGAATTGCCAGAGCAATATGAGTGCTGCCTGGTCTCCTCCTAGTTTTTAGCCTCTTTTTTCTATGGATCTTTTTATTTTAATAATAAGGAAATCCTATAAATTTTATTCCTCAATTGATGCATTTGGCAACAGGTTTCACCATCATCACCATTTTCAAGGGCCTATTCTGTTGGCTGTTCCTGGGTGTCATCTGTGTTCTCTGGTTTGCTGGAGGCTGTTTGGTTTTGCCTCCTTATGGTTCCAGACGCCTAATTTGTAAAATAATTAGTGCACTTGGGGGTGGGGGGTGGGGCGGGGAGGAGGAGAGCTCTCTCAGCCTGACCTGCACCCTCTCACAATTGGGACCCCTTGGCCTGGTCTGAGATCTGGGCCTTTCTTTCCCTGGGCTTCAGGCAGCTGGCCCCACCCCTGCCGCTGCCACTGCTTGCCATCTGTGCAGTGCTGTCCCCCCTCCCCTGCCACCAGTGGCCTCCTTCTGCAGGCAACAGGCTGGGGTGCAATGGCTTGGCTGGCCTGGCCTCCCTCTTCCTTTGCTGGGGCCAGGGCCAGCCCTGTGACTGGCCGTCGGCCTACCTGATCACTCCTAACTGCTCGCCTGCCTACCTGATCACCCTTAACTGCTGGTCTGCCTATCTGATCATTCCTAACCACTGGCCTGCCTATCTGATCTCCCTTAACTGCTTGCCTGCCTACCTGATCACCCCTAACCACTGGTCTACCTACCTGATCACCCCTAACCACTCTGTCTGCCTGCCTGATTACCCCTATCCACTTGCTTGGGGGCACGGCCAACCCTGTGAGGGGCCATCTGCCAACCTGGTAACCCCAAACCCCTCTGCCTGCCTGCCTGATTGCCCCTTACTGCTTGCTTTGGTGAGGGGCCAGCACTGACTTACGGTTGGTTAGCCTCCAGTCATTACTGGTCATTATGACCCAGGGTTTTTATATATTATTAGATGCCTGGTGCATGAAATTCATGCACAGGGGTGTGTGTCCCTCAGCCCAGCCTGCACCATCTCCAATATGGGACCCCCCGAGGGATGTCAGACTGCCCATTTAGACCCGATCCCAGTAGGGCTGGAGTAACAGGTTCAGGGCTCTCTGCACTCTGAAGCTCGCCTGTTACTCCAGCCCTACTGGGATGGGAACTAAACAGGCAGTTGGACATCCCTCTCACAATCCAGGACTGCTGGCTCCCAATTGCTTGTCTGCCTGCCTTCCTGATTGCCCCTAACCGCTTCTGCCTGATCACCCCCTAACCATTCCCCTGCCATCCTGATTGCCCCTAATTGCCCTTCCCTGCAGGCCTGATCACCCCCAACTTCCCTCCTCTGCTGGCCTGGTCACCCCTAACTGCCATCCCTGCTGGCTTGATTGCTCTCAACTGCCCTCTCTTGCAGGCCTGGTCCCTCCCAACTGCCCTCCTCTACTGGCCATCTTGTGGTGCCATCTTGCGTCCACATGGGGGCAGCCATCTTTGACCACATGGGGACAGCCATCTTGTGTGTTGGAGTGATGGCCAATTTGCGTATTATACTTTATTAGATAAGGAGGATGTGTGGGTGGAGGAAGAGAGAGCAAAGAGGTTATTCCATTTTTTTCTTTACAGGCATTTTTCCCCTACGCTTTTATGGGGAGGAGATCTTTTCTTTTTTCTTTTTCTTTCTGACAAAAAAAAAAAAAAAAAAAATTAGCTTGTGGTCTGGGCCAGTTGCCCTGAATTCCAAAAAAGCCTCTTTCTTTATCTTTTACCACTGGGTGGCTTATTTTTTTAACCTAAAGAGGGGGTTTACATTTGACCACATTCATCATTCAGAACATGGTTCTAGCAGCAGGAAACCTTCACTGTCCATGGCTTATGCTAGCTGGTCTCTCCGTCACCAAGGCCCTCAGGTTCTCCGCCTGGGAAGCAGGGACACGTCAATCGCATGTGGATCATCTAGCATTGGGTCCCCGTCCAAAGGGGACTCAGAACAAGTATTGTTTCCTGCCCAGCACCAGCTTCCTGAGCTGTCACAGGCTAAACAAAGAGCCATCCCTCGCCGAGTTGTTTTGGGAGTTAAATAAGAGAATACAGAGTTTTACAAATACATGTGGCTCAGGTTATTCCCAACAGCAGCTTGGTTCCTTTTGGGGTCCTGCTGCCTTTGGACCACTAGATGGCGACATCAGCACAGACAGCTGGCTCAAGGATGGGTCCCTCTGAAATCCGAGTGGGGGAAGGCTATCCCCACTTCATTTTCTTTCCTCTGAGTACAATAAGTAGCAACAATGACTGCAGATGTGACAAAGAAGCTTTCATTTTTTTGCTGCAAATCACTTGTCACTCTCAGAGCCTTTCTCAGGTGATCAAATTGCCCCAAGGAATGGTGGGAAGTGGGGTCTGGAGCTGGAGCTGTCTTTCTGCAACAGAAACTTGACCACACCCTCCCCAGACTGAAAACCCTTCGGTAGCTTGCCACTGCATCAGAGATATTGTTCAGTGTTTTTATTTAAAGTCCAACTCACTCTGGAATTGTGCATATGAAACCAGTCACCGAGGTCGAGGGGATAGGGCCCCGGCCTGCCCCTCAAGCACCACAGCCAACCCCAGTGAGACAGGCTCCAGAACCGCTGCAGGGTGAACCCCGGAGCCTTTGACATGGCACACAGGGCCCCCTGCGCTCTGAAGCTAGCCCGTTACTCCAGCCCACCCCTGGCCTCTCAGGACTTCTCACTGGACCCTGGGATCTGCAGTCCGCCGAGTTCCCCACACACATTGCCCTGATGCTTGCCTCCATGCCTTTGCCCATGCAGTTCCATCGACTTTGACCCTCCCTCCCTGAACCATCGATTAAATCTCATTTTAGGCTATACTTTCTCCAGAATTGTTCTCTGACCCTAGAGAGGAAGTAGGGGAGGAGGGAGAGAAATTTCACTGTGACAGAGAAACTACAATCGGTTGCCTCCCATATGCGCCCTGACCAAGGCATCAATTCTGCACCCTGGATATATGCCCTGATTGGGACAAGGACCTGACACCTTTTGGTGTATGCGATGATGCTCCAACCATGTGAGCTACACTGGCCGGGGATAGGTTTTTAAAAATTTTTAAATAAATCTTTATTGTTCAGATTATTACAATTGTTTCTCCATTTTTTCTCCCCAAGCTTCCCTCCACCCGGTTGCCACTCCACCCTCTGCCCTTACCTCCCCTCCCCCGCACTGTCTTCATCCATAGGTGTACGATTTTTGTCCAGTCTCTTCCCATACCCCCACACCCTTTTCCTTCTGAGAATTATCAATCCACTCCCATTCTATGCCCCTGATTCTATTATATTCACCAGTTTTTGTTCCTTATATTTTTAATTCACTTGGTTTTTAGATTCACTTGTTGATATATATGTATTTGTTGTTCATAATTTTTATCTTTACTGTTTTCTTCTTCTTCCTCTTCTTAAAGAATACCTTTCAGCACTTCATATTACATTGGTTTGGTGGTGATGAACTCCTTTTGCTTTTTCTTATCTGTGAAGCTCTTTATCTGCCCTTCAATTCTGAATGATAACTTTGCTGGATAGAGTAATCTTGGTTGTAGGTTCTTGCTATTCATCACTTTGATTATTTCTTGCCACTCTCGTCTGGGCTGCATAGTTTCTGTTGAGAAATCAGCTGATAATCGTATGTGTGTTCCCTTGTAAGTAATTAACTATTTTTCTCTTGCTGCTTTTAATATTCTCTCTTAGTCTTTTGCTCTTGGCATTTTAATTATGATGTGTCTTGGTGTAGTCCTCTTTGGATTCCTTTTGTTTGGGGTTTTGTGTGCTTCCTGGTCTTGTAAGTCTATTTCTGTCACCAGGTGGGGGAAGTTTTCGGTCATTATTTCTTCAAATAGGTTTTCAGTATCTTGCCCTCTTCTTCTGGCACCCCCATAATTCTAATGTTGGTATGCTTGAAGTTGTCCCTGGGGCTTCTTACACTATCTTCAACCTTTTGGATTCTTTTTTCTTTTCTGGTTGATTGTTCTTTGCTTCTTTGTATTTCAAATCTTTGACTCGATTCTTGCATTCCTCTAGTCTGCTGTTGGGTTTCTGTATAATATTTTTTATTTCAGTCAGTATATGTTTAATTTCTAGTTGGTCCTTTTTCATATCCTCGAGAGTCTCATTATATTTATCTGCCTTTTCTAGAAAATTCTTGAAAAATCTTATAACTGTGGTTTTGAACTCTATATCCAGTTATTTGTTCTCCTCTATTTTTTTCATTTGTGATTTGTTTCCTTATCTCTTCATTTTCGCTGCTTCCCTGAATTGGTAGGGTGGTTTTGTGTGCTAGATGTCCTATATGGTTCAATTGGTCAGCCTCCCAGTTACCTGAGGTGGACACTCTTGGTGCACCTCTTTGTGGACTGTGTGTACAGCCTTGTTGTAGTTAAGTCTTGATTGTCCTTGGGGTCACTGGGAGGAATCGACCTCCAGGCCAATTAGCTGTGAGGACCCACTGTGTCTATAACAGAATAATTACTGTGCTGGAGACACACTTATGGGGTAGGACTTGTTCCAGTGGGGCTTTGGTGCTCACTGAGTCTGCCTCTTGAATGTGTCCCTTATGAGAGTAGTTGAAATCTGGTGTCATCTCACACAGACCACTAGATATACTAGCTTCTGGATCTCCAATGGGGTGCAGGTCAGCTACTGTCTGAGGAACAGATCATTAGATACACTAGCTTCTGTGTCAGCTACTGTCTGAGGCCACCCAGCAGGAGCTACAGCAAGAACTAAAGTTTTCTCCTCTTTGCTTGAGGTTTGGAGGTTTTGGAGCTGTCTGACTAGAGCTGAAGTTTATTTGGTTAAACTGCTCCAGGGCAAAGCCCCTGCACGGAGCTTGGTGTGTTTGTAGATTGTGCGGGGTGGAATCTCAGAGTGTCTCTAGGTTGGGACGTGGCAAACAGCGATGGCTGCCCGTCAGCCTTCACTGCCTTTCTGCGTTTCCAGGTCCCCATGTCCTGCACTCCAGCGCAGTAAACAATGATTGCTGGGCACACCTCTGCAAGAAAGTCAACCTCACTTTCCGAACTGATGGCTGACAGTCCAGCTTCTCCCTGGAGGAGTTCGGTTCCCCCGAGTCTCCCCAGAAACTGGATTTCAGAGTAATTGGGAGCGTGTCTCCCTTCGGATTAAAAAAAAAGCAGCGTGCCCAATCGCCCACCACCAGCCCGATTCGCGTGCCTCCGTACCTCAACTTTTCCAGCGCTTGTGCTCTTTTCTCTTTCCTTCTAGTTGTAGAACTTCCACTCAGCTAGCTTTCCCGTGGTTCTGGGTGATAGACGTTTTGTCTTTTAGTTGTAGTTTTGAAATCGTTGTGCAAGGCAGCAGTTTAGGTGTTTACCTTTGCTGCCATCTTGGTTTCTCCCAGGATTAGGTTTTTAAATGGCTCCCCTAATTTATGCGCTTTCTGAGTACAGGAAATGTGTCACACTCATATCTATTTTAGGAAGGCTGCGCAAAAGAAAGATCTCAATGGGTTTTTGGTGAGTGAATAAATGAATGAGTGATGAATAGAGGGAAGGACATTCCAGGTAGGTGAGATGGCAAGAGCTGCAGACACAGGCATGGCAAAGGGACAGGACAGCTTCAGAGGACGGGTGGTTTGAATCTGGGAGTGAGGGGAGACCTTCTCAGGCCCCAGCTGAGCCGCCCCCAGGAGACCAGGGTAAGCCCTCTCCTCTCAAAGGCCTAGGGCCAGGCTTCCCAAAGGGTCAGCAGGGGGAGGGGCGTTATGCTTCCCTCGCCATCTAGCAGCTGTGAGAAGACCCCAGCAATGGCTGCCTCTAAGAAACCTTTAGACTGTGAGGTCAGGGGCCTGGGATTGAGGGTGTAGAGCTGCTCAGGTTCATCTAAAAACAAGGGCACATGAAGCCTCCCGTTTTCCCATGCTTCTTCCTCCTCTGGGGCAGGAAGAGGCCTGAGAATGTCCGCTGCCTTTTCCTGAGAAGGGTAGGAGAGGGTCCCTTGGGTTTAAGGAAGGTGACCTTGCCCAGATGGGCAGCCAGGGGAGCAGCCCCCACGGCTTCCGGAGGGAAGAGCTGCAGGAAAGGGGGCAGGGCAGCAGGAAGCGCTGCTGGTTCACTGGGACTTCAGGCACGGGGATCGGCCCTGAGCCAGCGCTGTGTGTGGCACCAAGAGAATCGACCCAAACTCCATCACTCTTCAGTCTCCGGCCCTGCAGGGCACAGGGCTTTCAAAACACGGGGAGATGTGCTTTCCCCCAAAATGGCAATGGGATTGCCGCACTCCTGCCCGGGGCACTGCCTGCCTAAGCAGAGTGCCCACTCTGCTAGGGCGGCCCAGGACTTTCCCGTGAGAATGGCACCCAGTGCTAGTCACCTGGCTCCGGAGCGGGAGCCCTTCCTTGAAACTCCTGTGAATTTATAAAGAACCGAAAAGTCTCGCTCAAAGGCCCTTGGCCAATTCCTGTCTCTCCCTCCAGGGTGACCTGGGATGAGGCTGCCTGGCTCCTGAAGACTTGCCACTGGAGGGCGCTGTGCTCCCGGGCCCCATGGCTTCTGAGGGGCCTGGGGTTTCCTTTAACGTTGATGTTTCTGATGGGACTTGCCCAGGCCTGGCCCCAGCCCCGGAGGCAGCAGGCCCCTCTTCTCAAGGCAGTTCAGGCAAATGGGTGACATCAGATCACACTCCCGCAGGCAGGAAGGGGCCCTGGACATGGAACGGTGTGTGTGGGGAGGTATCTGTGGGAGATGTAGAGGGCAGATTTAAAAAAAAAAATGTTTTATTGATTTTTTACAGAGAGGAAGAGAGAGGGATAGAGAGTTAGAAACATCGATGAGAGAGAATCATCGATCAGCTGCCTCTTACACATCCCCTATTGGGGATGTGCCCGCAACCAAGGTACATGCCCTCGACCGGAATCAAACCTGGGACCTTTCAGTCTGCAGGCCGACGCTCTACCCACTGAGCCAAACCTGTTTTGGCTAGAGGGCAGATTTCTAGACCTCTAACCTTTCCACAAGCAGAGGGCTTTAACTGAGGCATGTAGCTGCTCCCCAAACTGTGTAGAAAGGACATCCTGGCAACAAGCCCCATTTTGTACCTGGGAGCTTGGAGGAGTCAGGGAGGAGCATTGAGGAAGTGAGAAGGGGATTCTACGGGAGGGCGGGGGGCAGGGGGGAAAAGGGGAGGGGCAGGCTCCGCTCATGGCCACCCGTGCTCCCTCTCACCGTCCACAGGGGTTCCCCCGAGGGCAGAGGAGGCTCTGTGTCTGCACCTGGGGAAGAAGCCACTGGAGTTTTTAAAAAATTGACTTCTTCCTTCATTTGCCTTCCGAGCGGGTCCCCAGGCATCCAGACAATGCCTCTCCAGGCAGCTTGGCACGGATGCCATGAAAGGCAACTGGAACCGGTATCTATGGAAACAGGCTGCTCCTCTGGCCGCCGTCCTGCTGCTGCTGGCTGGGCTGGGATGGTCTGGACGCTGGGCTCTACGCTCCTGTCCTGGCTGCTTCAGCCTTGCCCAGACCACCCTCCCGTGCCCGGACCACCCTCCCGTGCCCGGACCACCCTCCTGTGCCCGGACCACCCTCCTGTGTCCGCTGTCCTCCTCACAGAGGCAGGGGAGGCGCTGGGAGGAGGGCGACCGGGTGATGTCAGAGCCTCAGATGGTCCCAAAGATGCTGCCCAGAGGAATACTGTCCATCTGCCCAGGGCCCCAGGGGGAGCAGACAGCACAGACCTGGGCCCCCGGAGCTCGGTGTCCCCATCCTGGCTTCCGAGCTCGAGGCCCAGAAATGTACCCAATTAGCAAAACCCTTCCCCTGCCTTCCCCACCTGCTCAGGCTTGGCTGGGGTGCTCTGGGCCTTTCTTTTCTTTGCTTTAAAAGGCAACTCAGGAGTCCTTAGGGCTGTGGTCAGCAAACTGCGGCTCTCGAGCCACATGCGGCTCTTTGGCCCCTTGAGTGTGGCTCTTCCACAAAATACCACGGCCTGGGCGAGTCTATTTTGAAGAAGTGGTGTTAGAAGAAGTCTAAGTTTAAACAATTTGTCTCTCCAAAGAAATGTCAATCATTGTCCTGTTGATATCTGGCTCTGTGGACTGATGAGTTGGCCGACCACTGCCCTAAGGGAATGTGTGACGGTGTGTGATTTGAGAAGGTTTTCTTTCTTTCTTTGGCGGTAAGACAAATGGGAGTCAGTCTGTTTCATCGTGGCAGAATGGAGCACATGGAATCGAGGTGATCAGAGCTCTCTCTTCTCCCCCAGCCGGGACCTGCTGACCTCCCAGACCACACGTGTCCGTGCAGAGGTAGGGCTGGGGGGCGGGGGGCGGGGTGGCGTGTGGAGACCTCACCATCCTGACGAGTGTAAGTTGAGTTTCTAAGGAAGCCATTTCCACTCCCACGGTGTGCCTCCCCAAGGGGAGTCCTGGAGGCTTCCAGAACCTTGGAGATTGGCCTTGCATCACTAGGGGGCGGTGCTGTCTCTCTTTTGCTCTGTTTTAGGAAACTTTCAGGGGCTGTGGGCAAGGAAAGAGGCCATGGCCAGATCTGTAACCCCTGAGGGCACGCTGGGAATCAGGCCGGAATGGACTGGCCTGGTCTCAATGGGAGTGGCTGACAGCACAGGAAATGTTAAGGGGTGAGAGCTGGGTCTGAGTTTGGGGGACTGTTTGTCATGTGACCACATTTCCTGGGGGGCCTCTTGGTGCCCTCCCTTACTCTTCAATGATTGTTACACAGATGACGCTGTACACCTCGGAGGGTGTCCCCCATTCCCCTCTTCTTTTTCCCTACGCACTGCTCCCCTTTCATCACTTAAATAATGACCCCATCCCTCACGCGCCCGGGCCCCAGACTGCCAAACCTGAGTCTCAACAACCCGCCCCCAGTCCTCTCTAACCCTCCCTCTCCCTTCTCCCGGGTCTGCCTGTCTCTTCTGGCCCCGCACAATCACACTGATGGTACCAGGGCAATAGGTGACCGTGAAAATCGCAGTAAATCGCAGAGAACGTGGGTTCCACGGTGGCAAAGCAGAGGGTAAACTTCAGCAGACGGCCGGCCCTGACCTCGGAGAGAGAGAAACGTTTGGGGGCCATTTTGGTTAAGTGACGGAGAGTGCACCTAAGAGCTGAGGTTGTGGGCACTTAGCTCGTCCGTTTGCTGTGGAAGCCTGTTCCTGGAGCCAGGGCTGGTGGGCTCCTGGGCCTGGGAGCTGGCCGCGAGGAGGCCTCCTCGGCCGCGAGCAGCCCACCCTGGAGCTCGCCCTTCAAAGGCCTGTTCTCTGGTCAAAAGTCACAGCCTGCGTGACAGACTCCAACCGGGCTCCCAGTCATCCTCCCCTTGGCCTGGCTGCAAACCCGTTAGCGTGGAGACCCTAAGGGATTTCTCTCCTCACCGGATCCAGCAAGCACGCTTCCCCGGCCTTCCAAAGGAGAAGGGTTCTGCACGGAAGCCTCTGTAGTGAGTGTTTATTGCTGGCTTTCTCAGTGTGGCTTAGTATTTCCTTCACTCTCAGACTCTGTAATCAGACAGCCAGGCTCTGAACCTACTGCTTACTAATATCTGGCAAGTTAACCCTTTAATAAATTATTATTATTTTTATTGTTGAGAATATTATAGAAGTCCCCCGTCTTTGACCCCCTCTCTCTGGCTCCTGCCCTAGCCAAGGCCTTTCCCACACTATTGTCTGTGTCCATGAGTTCTCTGGTCATCTCTTCTCACCCACCCCCCCTTCCTTCCCTCTGAGATCTGTGAGTCTGTTCCATGCTTCTGTGTTTCTGGATCTACTTGTTTGATCATCAGTTGTTGTTGTTGGTTTTTTTTTAAATATATATTTTATTGATTTTTTTTGTCCCCCTCCCTCCCACACATACCCTCCCTCCCCAGAGTTTTATGTCCATTGGTTGCACTTATATGCATGTATACAACTCCTTCGCTTAGCATAATAACCTCCATGTCCGCCCATGCTGTCTCAATTGGTAAGAGGTCCTTTTTACAGCTGCATAGTATTCCTTTGTGTAAATGTGCTAGTTTTTTATTCACTCATCTGCTGATGGGCACATGGGCTGTTTCCAGAGCTTAGCTGTTTTAAATAATGCTACAAAGTGAACCTAGGGACACATACATTCTTTAAAAATTTGTTTTTATTTATTTTCTTTTATTTCAAATATATTTTTATTGATTTCAGAGAGGAAAGGAGAGGGAGAGAGATACAAACATTAATGATGAGAATCACTGATTGGCTTCGTCCTGCATGCCCCCTACTGGGGATCAAGCCCACAACCCAGGCATGTGCCCTTGACCAGAATCAAACCCGGACCCTTCGCTCTGCAGGCTGATGCTCTATCCACTGAGCCAACCAGCCAGGGCCATATCTTCTTTTGAATTAGTGTTTTGGGTTTCTTCTAATAAATTCTCAGCAGCTTCCATTTAAAAAATTTGAATTAATTCCATATTGCTTTCCACAGAGGCTGCACAAATCTGTCTTCTTACCAACGGTGTACAGGGTTCCCTTTTCTTCACATCTTCGCCAAAACTTGTTTGTGCATTGATGATAGCCATTCTGACAGATGTGAGGCGATATTTCATTACGTTTTTAAATTTAATCTGATAATTAGTGCCATTGATCATCTTTCCACATGTCTATTGGCCATCTATATGTCCTCTTTGGAGAAGTATTCCACAGATTTTTGGGTTGTTGTGTTCTCATTTTCATTTCTTTCAAGGTATTTTTTAAATAATTTCTTCCTTGATCTCATTGTTAACTGGTTCATTGTTTAGTAACATCTTATTTAGCATCCATGTCTTTTTTAAAAATATATATTTCATTGTGTTTTTTTTTTTACAGAGAGGAAGAGAGAGGGAGAGAGAGTCAGAAACATCGATGAGAGAGAAACATCAATCAGCTGCCTCCTGCACACCCCCTACTGGGGATGTGCCCCCAACCAAGGTACATGCCCTTAGTGCTAACTAAAAGATGAAGTAATCCCCTGCTCCGTACTCTGTCTGGTTAGTCTCTGGATGGGCACAGGTTGCTCCTGCCTAAAGCCCAGGCCACTGTTGCTGCCAGAACTTTCTCCCTAAAGGATGCCAACTCCCTTCTTTAAACTCTATATGATGAATGAGCGGAAATAGGCCGAGAAATGGTTCTGTCAGTTCCTGGAGCAGAGATATTAGTTTAGCTCCATTAATCCATCATCCATTTTGGTTGGAAATCTGACAAAACATAAAGAAAGCATAGCAACTTCTTGCTCAAAACCTTAAGCAGGAAGGTCTGCTACTGCCTGTCACTCAGGCTATTAGGGACTGACACAATGCAGTTCTCATTAACCACTTATATCCTAAGAGTTAGAGGTGTGGATGTGAGCATTGATGTTATGGGAAATGAAAACACTGAGTAGTGTTTTTTTCCCTAATAGTTGCACTTACTACCATGTTTCCCTGAAAATAAGACATCCTCTGAAAATAAGACTTACTTACAGGTTTCCTTCTGAGGGAAATATAAGGCATCCCCCGAAAATAAGCCCCTCCCCCCAAGCTAAACATGAGAGATTTGGTCCACTGATTCTGAAAGAAATGGAGTCACAAGAAATTCACCAGGAAATTCAGGAATTGGATTGTTATGATGATGTTCCAGAAGATGATGACATGATTGTCATTGAATAAATGAGTAAATTCTTGATACTGTAGGATTCACAGTTTGTCTGGTTTGTCTTGACAACTATTGTACTACCGTACCGTATACAGGTAATAAATTTCCTTTATTTTCATTTAACAATAAATGTGCACTATATTCTTCTTCATGGAAAAATAATATATCCCCTGAAAATAAGACCTAGCGCCTCTTTGGGAGCAAAAATTAATATGAGACACTGCCTTATTTTCGGGGAAATAGGGTAAATACACATTATACGACTTACAGTCTTACACCTTTACATACATCCTTTCATTTGATCATCATATAAGCCCTTGAAATTAGCACTTTTATCCCCATTTTAAAGGGGAGTAGAAATTAAATATGTTAACTTACTTGTCCAAGGTCACTGTGCTAAGAAGTTTCAGAATCAGGATTTAGAGTCAGACCCCTGAACTTGAGAGTTTGTGTATTTCTTCCATTATGTGGTACCGGCCCTTTGGAGAACGTGGAGATAGAGATGAACCTTAGAGTCCAAGGTTCTGGTAACATTAGTTTTTTTCTCCTGATGAAGAAGCAAGGAGGGGAGCGGAGGAAAGAGTCTACAACGGAGCTTTAAGCTGGGATTGGTGGGAGTGGGTCTGACATCAGTTTAGGCCCAGCATGTTTTATTGGGTGGGAATGAGGGGTGGGAAGGAAGGTGTCTGCTTTGAGTGGGGGTGGAAGGCCTTGTACGTTCATGCACCCGTTCAAGTGAGAGGTCCAATATACTCAGACAGGAGATAAAAGAAACGGAGACACATAACTGGCAAATACAAAAGAGATAAAAGGGGCCAAGACCCAGAGGATTACCAAAACGGGGACCAGAGCTCGTTGCCAAGCTGGAGCTATTTCTGTTCAGAGAGAGGCCAAAGTTCTTCCCGGGCCCTTCCTCCTTCGTCTTGGAAACGTGGGGCCCTGGGGTCACTCAGGCTCACCCTCTCCCTTATGACTCCCCGTGTCATCAGATCCACCCTTTTAAGGAAGGCGGCCCTCGCTGATGTGTCTCAGGGTTTATGCATAACTCAGTTCCTTTCATGTTTTATGGTGTACATTTTTGCTTGTGAGTTGCATTTTTGAAACCTTCCAATGGTATGATTTTCCATGTTCCCATTTCTTCTATTCTTAGAAATAAAAAAAGCTATGGCACCAAAGGGATCTTTTTTCTCTCTTATGTTAGTTTTAATTTTAATAGTTTTCATAACTCTTTAAATGGGTCTTTCTCCCCCACTAGCATAGTGAAATAAAGTTTGTGTTTATAGTTGCATAGAAGTTAATTAGCTTAGTTTAAGAATGGACTTAATGTAGCAAACTTTCACTTAACAACTGAAATAGCCACCACAATAATGATGACACTTAGTATAATCAATGAAATAATTAATCTAGCTTAATTATTATTATTTTTTAAAATATATTTTATTGATTATTTACAGAGAGGAAGGAAGAGAGATAGAGAGCTAGGAACGTCAATGAGAGAGAAACATCGACCAGCTGCCTCTTGCACACCCCCTACTGGGGATGTGCCCACAACCAATGTACATGCCCTTGACCGGAATCGAACCTGGGACCTTTCAGTCCGCAGGCCGACACTCTACCACTGAGCCAAACCGGTTTTGGCTAATCTAGCTTAATTATTGACAGGAACACTTCTGGTTGTTAGAATTTCCAGGCAAGAGCATGATTCTAGAAATTCCTGGTTAATAGCACACCTTTGCTGACCCAATTCAAGTAGATAAGTCCTGGAGAAATGGAGGATGCTGGGTTTCCATCTCTGCTCCGAAAGGCAAATTTGTTACTATTTCCCTAATTTTCCCCATCCTGCCTTTCACATGTCTTCTCTTCCCCTTTTTGCTTCCCCTTCCCCCCCAATAAGGCATTTAGACTGCTCTATTTGAGAATGGGATTGGATGGAGACAATCACTAATTGTCTTAATTCTAATTAACTGTCATTGCAGGAGTTTTATTAAATAGGTGCTCAAAAAGTGTTTGTTGAATGAATGAATAACTAATTTCTCTCAAGTTGGTTGAGTGTCGTCCCATACACCAAGAGGTCACTGGTTCAATTCTCAGTCAGGTTACATGCCCATAAGCTCAATGGGAGCTCAACCCCCAATAGGGGACATGCAGGAGTCAGCTGATTGATGTTTTTCTCTCACATCCATGTTTCTCTCTCATTCTCTCTCCCTCTCCCTTCCTTTCTAAAAAATTAAGAAAAATATACTAAAAATAATATACAATGGAGTAAAGACATTCTCTTCAATAAATGGTGTTGGTAAAATTGTACAGATATATGCAAAAAAAAGGAAATCACCTCCTTACACCACATAAAAGAATAAATTAAAAATGGACTAAAGACATAAATTTAAGGCCTGAAATCATAAAACTTCTAGAAGAAAACAAAGGTAATAAACTCTCTGACATGGCTCACAGTAATATTTTTCTGCTATAGCTTCTCAGGCAGGCAAACAAATAGAAAAAAATAGGGCTACATCAATCTAAAAAGTTTTTGCACAGTAAAGGAAACCATCAACAAAACAAAAAGACAACCTACTGATTGGGAGAAGATATTCACCAATGATATATTCGATAAGGCATTAAATATCCAAAATTTATAAAGAACTCATGCAACCTAACCCTAAAAAAACAAACACTCCAATTAAAAAATGGGCATAGGACTGGAACAAACATTTCTCCAAAGAGAATATACAGATGGCCGTAGGCATATGAAAAGATATTCAATATCACTAATCATCAGAGAGATGCAAATTAAAACCACACCCGTCAGAATGGCTATCATCACTAAATCCACAAACAACCAGTGTTGGTAAGGATGTGGAGAAAAGGGAATCCTCATGCACTGTTGGTGGGAATCCAAACTGGTGCAGCCACCATGGAAAGCAGTATGGAAGTTCCTAAAAAAAATAAAAAATAATAATCTTATAATGCAACAATTCCCATTCTGGGAATTTATATGAAGAAATCCAAAACACTAATTTCAAAAGATATCTGCATCCCTATGTTCATTAGAGCATTATTTGCACTAGCCAAGATATGGAAGCTTCCTAAGTGCTCATCCATAGACAATTAGATAAAGAAGATGTGGTACAGTCCTGGCCTGGTGGTTCAGTTAGTTAGAGCATCGTCTCATATACCAAAATGTTATGTACTTGAATCCTGGTCAGGGCACATACCTAGGTTGCAGATTCTATCCTCATTCAGGGTGTGTACCAGAGGCAACCAATCAATGTTTCTCTATCACACAATATCTCTTTCTCCCCACACCACCTTTCTCTCTCTCAATATATATATATATCTCCATCCTTAGGTAAGAATTGAAAGAAAAAAAGATGTGATACATATATACAATGGAATATTATTTGGCCATAAAAAGAATGAAATCTTACCATTTGCAACAACTTGTCTGGACTTAGAAGATATTATGCTAAGTGAAAGAAGTCAATTAGAGAAAGACAAGTACCATATGATTTTGCTTATATGTGGAATCTAACAAACAAAGTAAACAAATAAAACAGAAACGAACTCATAGATACAGAAAGCAAACTGATGCTTGCCACATAGAGGGGAGTTGGAAGGTTGGGGTGGAAAAGGTAATGGTATTAAGAAGTTCAATTGGTAGTTATAAAATAGTCATGGGGATGCAAATTACAGCACGTGAAATTTGGTCAACAGTACTGTCATAACTATATATGGTGCCAGGTAAGACTAGACTTATCGGAGAATCACTTTATAAATTATATGAATGTCTAACCACCATGCTGTACATCTGAAACAAATATAAAATAATATTGAGTGTCAACTATAATTGACAAATTAAAAAAAAAAAACTTGTCTCACTTAACATCACCATGCAGTGACTTGAACTTCCTAGAAAGCCAGACAACAAAATATATAAATAACCACAAAAAGGATCAACATTTGATCCCAAAAAATCTTAAGTAGCTATAGTATAGACTAGCTAATGATATACTAATGAAATACTAACAAGTCTAGATTTTAAAAAACTAAAAGAGCTGCATTGGAAATACCCCACACTAGCCTAAATTCCTTAGTCAAAATGGCGCCCAGTTCTAGCTTAAAGGATTTCGTTTTGGATGGAAATGAAGGTGCTGTGTTGTAAGTCAGCATGGGATCGGATAATTGCTGCTGAAACAGAGTGAAGTGTACCAGAGCATCCAACATAGCAAATAGCAGGAGCAGAAAATAAAGGACGAGGGAGGAGACATCCGACCTTTACTTTAAAAATATGTCATTAGATTCTGGGACCACTGAACTCATCAAACTATGTTCTCAAAAGCTGTACAGCCATTTGTATATAGTGTGTTGGAGAAAGCCTATTCAAATGCAAAGGATGGAGTCATCATAACAGACCAACGGAAGACAAACGAATCCGGCAATAATGACAGGTAGTAGTGATGGATAAAGGGTAAAGCCATCTGTGCCTTAAGAAGAGGAGCCAGCACACATGGGATGGTTGGGAAATGTCTCCAACGATCATCTCGGTGACTATAATGGTTATGCGTCCATTAGACAAGTAGCTTGAGGAACTGAAATTGCTTTACACAATGCTATCAATTTATACAATATTCCTTTAGAATCACCCACATATTTATCATTTCTGTTGCCTCTTTTCCTCTCTGCATCTTTAGCCTGTCACGGGGACAGTTTCCTTTTTCCCCCAAGAAGAACCAACTTTTCCTCCTAAGATCAGAAAAAGTTCTCTTGCTAATATTGTATGGAAGGTCCCCACTAATAAAATATGGCAAGCAAAAGAAGCAGACTGCACACTCGGCTGGTGAGGCTCAGTGGTTGAGTGTCCGCCCATGAAGCAGGAAGTCATGGTTCAATTCCCTGTCAGGGCACATGCCTGGCTGTGGGCTTGATCCCCAGTAGGGGCGAGCAAGAGGCAGCCGATCAATGATTCTCTCATCATTGATGTTTCTATCTCTCTTGCCCTCTCCCTTTCTCTGGAATCAATTGAAAAAGAAAATAAATAAACCGCACAACGTTTGAAAAAAAGAGGCAAAACTACCTTTATTTTTAGATGGTCTGATTGTGTATGTAGAAAATTCTAAGGACCCTAAAAAAATACCCCACTGGAATTAATAAGATCATTTAGAAAATCATGGAATATCGAGTCAGCATACAAATATCAATTGTGTTTGTATACATTAGCAGTAAAAAATTGGAGAATAAAATGTAAAAATATTATAATGGTATCAAAAATGTCAAACACTTAGGAATAAATTTAATACAAGGGCAAAGTGTCTACACTGAGAAGGATAAAATGTTGAGAGAAATTAAAGGGAAGAAACAAATGAAGAACTATATCATGTTCGTGGGTTTGAAGAATCAGAACGGGTAAGGCACCCATTCTCTGCTGTTTGTTCTATAGATTTAGTGCAATTTTAATAAAATCCTAGATGGTTTTAAAAAATATAAATTAACATGTTGATTCTAAAATTTGTGTAGAATGCAAAGGACTTAAGTAGCCAAAATAATCTGGAAAAAGACCAAATTGGGAAAATTCCCATTATCTGAGTAAGTGAAGACTTTAAAGCTACAGTAATTCAGTCAGTGTGTATTGATGTGAGCCCAGAGCCCAGAAAGAGACCCAGTTTCACAAATTATCAAGTCAGCTCAGCAGAGAAAGGACACTCTTTCCCCAAATGGTGCTAGAACAACTGGATAAATGTATTTCTAAGTGAACTTTACCCTTCGTCCCATATTAAAAAATTAATTTGAGATGGATCATAGACCTAAAAGTAGAAGTTAAAACTATTTGTGTGACCTTGAGGTCAAAAGTACTTCTTAGAGAATCACAAAAAGCATAAATCAAAAAGAAAAAAAATGTTAATAAATCTGGTTTATCAAATTTCAAAACTTTTGCTCATTAAAAGACATTAAAATGAAAAGGCCAGCCACAGTTTAAGAAAACAAAAAGGGCCCAAACTGGTTTGGCTCAGAGGATGGAGTGTCGGCCTGTAGACTATAAGGTCCCAGTTTCGATTCCATTCAAGGGCATGTGCCTTGGTTGAGGGCACATCCCCAGTGGGGGGTGTGCAGGAGGCAGCTAATAGATGTATCTCTCTCATCGATGTTTCTAGCTCTCTATCTCTCTCCCTTCCTCTCTGTAAAAAAAAAAATCAATAAAATATAAAAAAAGAAAACAAAAAGTAAGACATATATGACAAAGAATTTATATATATCTTACAAAACAATCATAGAAAGATAATCTAGCAAACACAATAGGCAAAAAACAACAACCTTGAATAGATATTTCATGAAAGAAAATACATAAATGACTAACGTGTACATGAAAACGTGTTGGAAAATGTGAACTAAGACCACAGCCACATCACACTGCATGCCCACCCAAGCGGCTGCCATTGAAAAGGAGTGACAGTGAATGCTAGCAAGCGGGGGAGCAGCTGAAACTCACACACATGGGCCACCATGTTGCAGCCGTGCTGGGAAGTTTATAAAAAGCGAAAACACACCTGCTCTGCAAAACCCAGCCACTTAACGAGCAGGTATCCCCCCAAGAGAAATACAAACATATTGGCAAAAAGGGGCGTGCAAGAATGCTCCTAGCAGGCTATTCATAAAAGGCAAGACCCGTAAGCCACCCAAGCAGGTAAACAACAGAATGAGCAAACAAATGGTGTGTCTCCCTGCTGCTCCGGTGGCTGGTGCCACGGCAGGCGACAGGGCGGGGGATGCCTGAGCGCCAGGCGCACAGTGGTTCCCGGGAGCTGGCCCGTGGTCAGTGTGGTCGGCACAGCTGGCACAGCAGGGGCGGAGCCTGGTGGTGCCTCTCCTCCTGGCCAGCCCCCCTCACCCTCCCTTCACCAGATTTTCAGTGCCCAGAGCTGTCATCACGGTGGGCGGGAGGGTGCAGGGAATCGCCATCCTGCTCCAGCTTCCTGGGATGACGCTGTACGGACACCCCCTCGGGTGGGAAGGATGGGGAGACGTGGTGATGAGTCACACGTTCCATAAGGTGGGACTTCGGTGGGCATCCTCTTCATGCTTCCCGGACACTCCCCACACGGACACAGTTTGTAGTAGTCGTGGGCAGTGCAGACAGAGAAAGGGTTCCAAACGAGAGAGCCCCGAAACACGTGAGCCCCCGAGGACCCAAGAGCAGCTGGAATGCTACCCTGCTTCCCCGAAAATAAGACAGTGTCTTATATTAATTTTTGCTCCCAAAGATGTGCTAGGTCTTATTTTCGGGGAAACACGGTAATAAACAGCGTTAAAGAACGCGTGACTGCGGCAGAGACCCCCAGGGTTTGGGACCTGCCAGGGTATGGCAGGCGTGGGGTCTCTGGCCGGGAGGGAGTCTGCCTAGGACCTGAGTGGATGACCTGGGATTTAAGATTCGATGAGTGACCCGCTCTGCTCAGAGGCTTGGAGTAAAGGAAGCTCCGGGCTCTCCCTGGAGGCGGCAGACATTAATCGTTCAGACACAGAGTGAAAGGTCTTCAACTCTTTCTACAAGAAGAAACATGAAGAACATTTATTTGAGCTGAAACCAGTTTGGCTCAGTGGATAGAGCCTGAGGACTGAGAGGTCCTGGGTCCAGTTAGATTCCGGTCAAGGGCATGTACCTTGGTTGCGGGCATATCCCCAGTAGGGGGTGTGCAGGAGGCAGTTATGGATATTTCTCTCTCATCGATGTTCGTAACTCTCTGTCCCTCTACTCTCCTCTCTGTGAAAAATCAACTATATATATATATTTTTTTTTTCTTTTTTCTTTTTAAAGAACATTTATTTGAAAACAAAGCAGAAAGTTTCACCTTCGAATTGCTTTCTCATTAATTTCGCCCAAAGCAAAGGTAGGGCCGTGATTGGCATTTTCCTCATGAGGAGCCCTCTCAGGACGGCGTGTGGCCTGCTGTCGGGCTGACGAGCGTTAGGCGTGCCAGTCTGCAGACAGGGACGCGGAGTCAGAGTGCCCGCCCCCGGCTCCGGGGACACGGACGCCGCAGGCGTTGCAGCCTGAGGCCAGGTCCTTCCATGCTGTGCCTCCTCCAGACCTCGCTGCCATCGGCATGAGGCCCGAGGGAGGGGACAGGCACTGAAGCAAAGTGTCTCCTAAATGCCCCTCTCAGCCCGGGGGTGCTCTTTCCTCCGGCAACACTTCGACGGACATCAGTCCCTAGTGCAGAGTCTCCCCCGCACGCCCCTCGTCCCACCCTCCGCAGACAGCCCTGCTTCAGAACGAACCCGCGTTTCTGGGAATTAGCTCCCTCCCAGCCCGGAGGCTGGTCACAGCTCCTTCCGTAACTGCCCGCGTGGTCCCGTTTCTCCTGCATTAGTGCCTCAATGGTTCGCTTCCTTCTGAATCCATGATTGAGCTCTACTATGCCCGGTGCTGGGAATGTAGCTTTGACCAGGAAGATGGTCAAGGTGGAGCTCCCATTCTCACAAGCAGAACCTTCCTTATTGGATTTCCAATGTCTTTCAAGCGGCTCCATCATCACAGCCACACCCGCGCTCAGCGCTCTCCCTGCTGAAAGGAACCGTGGCCCGTCCACACAACGGGTTCTGCTCAGCAGTAAAAATGAGCAAACTACAGATACGCACAACACCATGGATTTCAAAAACGTGACCCTGAGTCAGTGGTCGGCAAACTCATTAGTCCACAGAGCCAAATACCAACAGGACAACGATTGACATTTCTTTGGAGAGCCACATTTTTAAAACCTAAACTTCTAACGGCACTTCTTCAAAACAGACTCGCCCAGGCTGTGGTATTTTGCAGAAGAGCCACACTCAAGGGGCCAAAGAGCCGCATGTGGCTCGCGAGCCGCAGTTTGCCAACCACTGTCCTAAGTTAAAGAAGTCAGGCACAAAGGGCTATGACTGTGTGACTGACTCTCTGTGAAATACCGGGAAAGGCAGAATTATAGTTATGGAAAGCAGATCTGTGTGGCCAAGGGGCAGGGAATGAGGTGGGGGAGGGGATTAATGCTCAAGAGGCTGGAGGGACTTTGGGGGCGATATAAATGTTCTCTCTCTTTTTTAAAAAAAATATATATTTTATTGATTTTTTACAGAGAGGAAGAGAGAGGCACAGAGAGTCAGAAACATCGATGAGAGAGAAACATTGATCAGCTGCCTCCTGCACACCCCCTATTGAGGATGTGCCCGCAACCAAGGTACATGCCCTTGACCGGAATCGAACCTGGGATCTTTCAGTCCGCAGGCCAATGCTCTATCCACTGAGCCAAACCGGTTTTGGCATGTTCTCTATCTTAATGGCAGTGGTGATTGTGGAAACTTAGCAAGTTGTGTATACCCTGAGGGGTGAACTTTATGGTACGTAAATTACACGTCACTAAACATGCTAAAAAACACAACCTCATGAGAATGGGCATTATTGTTCCTATATTACAGGTGGGGAAATGGAGATCAGAGAGGCGATATTAACTTGCCCAAGTTCATACAGCAAGTAAGAGGTAAAGACAGAATTTGAACCTCCGTATGTTTTAAAAAACCTTTATTGTTGAAAGTATTACATATGTCCCTTTTCCGGTGCGGGCCGGGCATTGGAGCTAACGGGGCTGGAGGGAGCCCTGCAGGGCAGACCCCCCTGTCCAGACCTCCCCCAGCGTTCCCTGTGTGTCTGTGGGGGAGGGGAGGGGAGGAAGAGCGGTTTAAGAATAACACGCTGGTCCTGGGCTTTGGGCTGAGGGTGCTGCTGGAAGCCGGGGAGGGTCAGCCTCCAGTTCGGTCTGGCTTCCCTTCCACAGGCGTCTGTTCCCAGCCCCTGGCAGTCTCCCCTGTATGTGGGGGGCAGGGAGGGGGCCACATCCGTGGGGACAGTTCCTGTTTCCCTGCCTTCATGGACCCTTGCCTTCCTGAACGTGATACGATTGTTTCTCTGGGCACAGAGCAGAGATGCCAGTGGAGAACGGAAGTGTCTCATGCCTCAGCAATTTTTTAAAGCGAAAAAGAAAAGGCGATTTGACTTGGGAAACCAGGCCCTGGAGTCCTGTCTGCCTGGCGAGGGAGGGGAGACACTGCACAGGGCTCGTCCGTCAGCCCCAGGCCGGATGCCCAACGCGGGAGCCACTGACTCCCACCCACCAGCTCAGCAGCGACAATCACCCTGAGCTCCTTCTTGCTCTCAAACTGCCCTCTTTATGCTGTTCCTCCTGGGGTCTCAGGACTTGGAAGTAGAGGGCTTTATCCTCTGCTCCCCTCTTTCCACACCCTCATCCCCTTCTAACCTTCATTCACTTATTCACTCACTTGCTCACCAAATATTTCTCGGGTCTCTACTATGTGTGTCCTGTGCTAAATACTGAAAATACAGCATCGCTTAAAGGACACCCCATCCTGTGCCTCGTGCTCTTAGAGACTGAAGAAAAAGGTGCTTCAATGTGTGCAGGTACCGCTGTAACAGGCATGGAAAGACAGAAAATACCGAAGTAGAGACATGACAGCACTGAGGAGCGTGGGTTAAATGCCACTGTCCCGGCAGAGTCTTTCCGGCCAGATCTGGAGTAGATGGATTCTGGAGTCTCTCCCTCCTCACCCTCTCACCCCCGTGGCACAGCTCTTTCCCTTTCCCCTGGGACACCCCCGCTGGTATCACGTCTGCTGCTGCGTGCAAACTAGCAGACCGAGTTCCTTGAGAGCAGAATGGTCTTGGCCAGCTTCTAGCTCCATCTCTTCTGGCCCCAGCACAGCTTCCGAGACACCGTGAGCTGTCAGGCGTTTGTTGAATTGCAAACCACTGTGCAGCCTGAGCTCAGGTTCTGTGCCCACTGAAGGCCGTTAGGGGAAGCGGCAGGGCCGTTAGGGGAAGCGGCAGGGGAAAGAAACCTGTGGCTCTCCATAGCCTGCGTGGTGACCGGAGAGGCAGCTGCCGAGCTGTGACTTCAGGGGTCAGCGGGCAGCCGGCAGGGTCGGCAGGGCTGTGGGCTGCTGGGGACCCGAAGCCCCTGACACCTGATCTCCGTCCAGGCTCGCAGGAAGGCCAGAGGGGATGTCTTATCTGATGTTCCATTTAAAGAAACTCTTCCCGGCCTCAGTAAAACTCATAAGCTAGACATCAAAGGGGAGGAAACAGCTGTATGTTACCTATAAACTCTGCTAGCCTTGAATACTCTGAAAATGCTATGTCATGTAGTTTTAGTATGGCCCATTTTATTTATTAAAAACTTCAATCTTATTCAAAGATATGTTTATTGATTGTTAGGGAGAGGGGGAGGGAGAGAGAGAAACATCTATGTGAGACAGAAACATTGATCGGTTGCCTCCCATATGTGCCCTGACAGGAATCAAATCCATCACCGTTTGCTGTACCAGCAATGCTCCACCTGCCCAGGCCATAGGCCCGTTTCAAAGATGAAAAGATTCGGAGGGGAAAAGTAGCTAAATGGAGATTAGTAGGGGCCATCAGGAGAGAACTTGGGGGTCAACTGAGGTGGGGCACAGACCCTCAACCCCAAAACTTTGCAGGGGCCTGATACTTCACCCCTGCTGAGGGAGTCTCCTGTCCCCATGGCTGCTTAACTTCCCATGCCCAGCTCAAATTGAGACTCGGGGTAAAAGACAGAGACTTGGCTGACAGCATCCGCCCTCGCACTACAACAAGACTTGCTTAGGTTGTCTTGTAAACATGGTGTGGGGAAGTGGGTTTTTGATATCTAGATCCAGCCTACTACCAGGAATGCTCAGGGCCTACTCAAGAAGGCAAATAATCCTTTCCCCTAATATTTACACGGTAAAATAAGATTGTTTTAGAGTAATAAATTTGACAGTAAAATAGTAGACACGTTTTCAGGCTAATTTAAACTGGCTCATTGAAATAAGTGAATATCCTAGAAAAACTAATTGCACTTGACAAAAAGCTGTTCCTAAAGTGTTAACTAAATTTTTCATTTTATTTTTATTTGGTAGTTCATCTCAGAATAAAATCTCACAACAGGAAATGAACCTAACGCAGTCATATTATAGTGCAAAAAATTAAAATTTAAAAGCTATCAAGACTACATTATAAAATTTTCAAAAGCTTCTTAATATTTAAATCAAAAAAGGGGGAAATAAGAATATCATGTAAGGAAAAATATCCTGAAAGTAAATTACATCTAGGAAATGTGTACTTTAGAAAATTATTTGTAATGCTTTCAACAAGACACCCATGAAAAACACACATGGTGTCAAAACAAGCCAGAGGAAAATCATTTGGGCAAAAAATGAAAAAGGATCCCAAGTCAAATTTATAGAAAATATTCCTTTATTAACTTTTGGTTGAGAATATATTTGTATATTTTCAGAAAATAACTCTGAGACCATGTGGATTTTGGCAACAGAGAGGAATTGACAGGACTACTCCAACCATGAAGACAGAAGAGAAGCAGTCCAGAAATGGAAGATGCTGATGACACCTTACCATAATAGCAGACAGCAGCTGTGTATCACTACAGGTTGCCCAGGACCAAACCAGAGAGGATTGGACCTGCATTACCACCATTTGCCCGCCATCCAGAACTGAAATATCATTGCTGACATGTACGCATAAGGAACTGTTTGACATTGAAATTGAGTCTCAAAAGAACTGGTGGCCCAGAAAGAAACTCACTACAGACTGATTCATATGCCTTTCAGCATAATGATTATTGCTTGTCTCATTTTTGATTCATATAAGTATATTTCCAGTAGGACATGACTCACTCATCTAGGGGAAATGGTGAACAACATAGACTGATGAACAAGAATAGACCCAGAGATAAAGAGCCATGGGTCAGACTGTTGGACCTCAAAGGGAGGGTGGGGATAAAAGGGAGAGATCAACCAAAGGACTTGTGTGCACACATATGAGCCTAACCAGTGGTCAAGGACAATAGGGGGGTGGGGGCATGAGTGGGGGTGATGGGGAATTGGAATGGGGGGTTGAGAACAAATATGTGATACCTTAATCATAAAGAAATTTTTAAAAAATCTTAAGACTCACTTTAAAAATAAATAAATAAATGGAGCTTAGTAAATAGTGATTCAAATTCAAGTGTGAGTGTGAAGCCTGCTCTCCGTTGTAGCCACTCAGTGCTGTCATTATTTATTGAGCGTCTAATAGGCACAAACCTCTGTGTTAGAGTATTAAAGATGTAAAAAAGTATAGGGCATGGGTCTTACATGTGTCATCTACAGTTGAGTTTGGGGTGGGTGAGTTCGCTGGTGCAAGGTAACTGAGATACACTCAAGACAATGAGCAGTCCTATACAGACACACACGTTTGTCTGTATGTGAAAATATAGCGAACAAATGACTACCTTAGTAATTGCCACTGGGAAGACAGGGGAACGTTCCTCAGAGGAAAGAGGCATTAAAGAAAAGGCAGGATTCTGAGTTTAAGAAGGAAATCTTATGTTTCTTCCCAGCCCTTCCCATTGTTTAGTCCTGGGCAAACTACACACTATTGGCATTCTTAGGAATGGCATGGATTGGAATATAGCTACATTTGGAATTGTACATGGACTCAGACTTAATGAACCCTAAATCGGGATATGCTGCATGTGTAACCAAAAGGACAATTCAGAACAAATTTTTGTCTAACGTTTTGGACTCACTAAAGCTAACTTCCGAAGCGATTAAATGGCTCCCAGATGCTCTGTGAACAGCAAAAGGCTGTCATGTGTGGTAGGCCGACAAGGCCGTCACACAGCATCCTGCTTTTTCACTGATGCTGCTGTGCAGCTCATTTTTGAATCTAAATAGAGGACTTGGTATCTATGTTATCTTTCTTCTTCTTATCCTGGGGTGATCATTTAAATTCTGACTGTCAATATATTTTTATTGATTTCAGAGAGGAAGGGAGGAGAGAGATAGAAACATCAATGATGAGGGAGAATCACTGATTGGCTGCCTTCTGCATGCCCCACAACGGGGATCGAGCCCACAACCCAGGCATGTGCCCTTGACTGGACTCGAGCCAGGGACCCTTCAGTCCACAGGCCGACGCTCTAGGGATGACTGTCAGTCTTTATATTTCCTACTCTTAGCTTCATTTGTGCTGAACACTGATATACCTATTCCTGTATTTTCATCCAATTTATTGTTAAATTGTTGCATGGAACAGGCTGAGGCCAGCGGCAGAGGCAGCAGTAGAGGATCTGAACTGTCTGGGCACCGCTGTCTCCTACAGCACCTGGCCGTGCTGGACATGGACACCTCCTGGAAGCCCAGGGACACAAGCTGGTGACACACTCAGCTCCTTCCACTCAGAATGGCCCAGGCAAACCCGAACAGCCGCTCTTAGTGTTGTATAAAGACTCCGCACCGCTAGCAGCCACATCTTTGAGGGTTTGACTTGCTCTCAATTGGTGATCTCATGAATAATCACACGAATCTCATGAAGCAGGCGTGCAGATGTTGCCATACTGATTTTCAGGGAATGCTGACAAAGTGAAGGCTGTCAGAAATGAAGTAAGTTCTTGAGGCTCCTGTAGCAGTACATAGGAGAGCTGGGTCTCAAATATTCTGATTCCCAGACCTCGGATTTTGGCATTTGCCTAATAACAATCGCCATTTCCATTGAAACTTAAAGCATGATTTTTCTTATCGTCCCTGCCCACACTTGTGCAGACTGGCCAGCTGCATCTGCCCACGGGGCTCTATGATCCCTGAGGGCAGGGACCGTGTGGTCCTCATCACAGCTGCGTCCTCTGTGTCTACATGGCGGCCAGCACAGGAATGTGCCCAATGAGTGTGCGTGGAATAAATAACGGATTAAACAAAGCTACTATATACGGTGTAATTGTCAATAATAATTCTTATTTTAATTAGCAGGGTTAGGGGTTAACCTTGCCACCTTCCTAAGCACTGAGTAAATACAGCAATATGGCCGTCCACTTCCTCTTCAGAAAGAACTCAAGACACACCTGCCCACCGCCCTCTGTTTATTCTCTCACGCACTTTGACAATAGGCAGCGGCTAGTGTGCTATTCTCAGGTCATCCACAAGAGCGGAGAGATTCTTTATCTCACCCGAGGGCGCGCAGACGTGCATGGGAGCAGCTGTTAGTGGATTTTGTTTCTTTATATTCAGTCCTTCGCTGAGACTGCTAAATCCGACTGAAGTACCGGAGCCGCACGCTGCTTCTCAAGGGCTGACAAGTCTCCCAGAGCGAATTCCTGGAAATGGCTGCATAATTGTGCAAAAACAGCTGGCGGCCTCCCAGCAGAACTGGCTGCAACCAGTTTAGTCACTTGCGGAGAGAAGGCAGTAAATCTCATGCAAATATCAGTGACTTTCCTCATCTATACTAGTAATAGAGGAATGTGCAAGTTGTCCAGGAACACCATCATAGTAACTACCAAACAGCAGGCTGTGTGGGGTGACCAGGCCAGCAGGGTGGGGGCAGTTGGGAGCAACCAGGCCAGCAGGGGGTCAGTTAGGGGTGATTAGCAGGCAAGCAGGTGAGCAGTTAGGAGCTAGTGGTCCCAGATTGTGAGAGGGATGTCAGAAATCTGGCCTAAAGTGGCAGTCAGACATCCCCTGAGGAGCCCCGGATTGGAGAGGGTGCAGGCTGGGCTGAGGGAATGACCATCCGTGCACAAATTTTATGCACTGGGCCTCTAGTATTATAATAGCAAGTAGACCTATTTCTGAGGAGACTTCGGCCAGGCCTGGTTGGGTAAGGAGGATTCAGGGGCAGACAGAGACCTGCAGTCTAAGCAATGAGATATTTCAGAGCCAGGCCTGGGTATCAGATTTGTGACTCCATGACAGATAGAGCACGTGCTTTGTGAATGGCAAGAATGATTCACCAGTGAAGTTAAAGCAGACATGTGGACAGAGGAAACCTTGAACCCTGCTCAGGTGCCTGCTGCTGTTCTGAGGATAGTAGCTCCTCTCCGCAGCCTGAAGTTGGCTGCAAACGATTGCTCTCCATTCTCACAGTTGGGAGGGGGCCTGCAAGGCAGAGGTGGGGGTAGCCTACCCAGGGGGAGTCAGGCCATAGCCTAGCTTTAAAAATAGTGTATTTAATTAAGTATTTTTGGAAAGAATTACAAAGTTCCACAAGAAGCTACAAGTACCATAGAGGTAAGTATTTTCCCTTAGCTCTTTGAGAATAGGTTGCCAACCTCATTCCTTTTACCCTGAAAACTTCGGTGGGTGTATTTCTTACACATCTCTTATATCCCTCTGCACTCCAGCAATATAAGCAACACAATCTGAAAATTAACCTCATTCAAAGTTTTGCAATGATATCCTTTAGAGCAAAATGATCTAGTTTAAAGTCACAGGTTGCATATGTCAAATCTCTCCACTTAAATCCCATTTTAATTATTCTTTGACTTCATGTCCTTGTCACTTTCAAGATTACAGGCCAGCCATAACCAGTTTGGCTCAGTGGACTGAAGGGTCCCAGGTTTGATTCCGGTCAAGGACATATACCTTGGTTGAGGGCACATCCCCAGTGGGGGCTGTGTAGGAAGCAGCTGATCGATGTTTCTAACACTCTCTACTCTCTCTTACTCTCGGTAAAAAAAAAAAAAAATCAATAAAATATATCTTAAAAAATATATATCTTAAAAAAAAAAAAAAAGATTGCAGGCCAGCTATTTTGCAGTGTCTCCTCATTAAGGCTTGCATGGTGTTTCCCCAGAGTAGATTCAGATGTATCTTTGGGGAATAACACAAAACTAATGCTGGGTCCTTCTCAGAGCATCCTACCAGGTGGTACATTTCAAGCTTTTCTGTCACTGATGATAACGTTGGCTACTTCATTAAGATGATTTCGTTCAGTCTTCTCTGATCTCAAGTTACTCCTTTTCTCTTTGCAACTAAGACATACTTTGTGTGAAAAAAATGGAAATGGTGTAACTATCCTATTCCTAAACAGACCTCCAATTTATTAATTTATTGGTTTATATCTGTGAGGGTACATGTTTTTTTTCTTCCTATTTTATTTAATGATTTATAATCTTTTACTGTCACTATTTATTTTGATATTCCAATTGTCCCCAATTTAGCCATTGAAAACCTCTTCAAACTGGTGTTGGGTGCTTTTGATATATCCCTATCATTCTTTGAGTACCTTCTTGCCTCTGGGGTAACACAGGATGTTATAGAATTATTTTGTACTTTCCATGCCCAGCCCTGCACTGAGACATTTCTCTAAGGAGCCCTAGTTCCTTTAAGTGGTGGATGGTGTTTAGAAGCCAGGAGCTGGGCAATTGGTGTGCTTACTGCTATTAGGATGTTGTTGCTCCCAAGATGTCTTATTGGACAAAGCTTGCATCTGTGTATTCATTGCATATTGATACCACCAATTCCAATCCAACATCACAGAGTTCATTCTGTTTTGCTTTCCCATATTTGTGATTCCATTTTTCCGATGTTGAGAAACCTGACTCCCACTAATCTAGATCATATTTAATCCCTTTGATACCCCAAAGTGAAACCAATCTGTTATCTCCATGGCCTTCTCTCACCTTCCAAGATGCCCCTCGCTCTACTCTAGCTCTGGCTTGGAAGAGGACCCCGAACTCCTGACAGGAAACTGGAAAAATTCCTCAGCTGCAAACATGGAAGGAAGAATGACTCAGAGGATAGAACACAGAGTCATGAAGGAGAAGAGGTGTAGAGCATTTACTCCCACACCCTGAAACCTAATCAAAGAACTCTAATATTTGCCTGGCTGAATGTCAGAAATGTGATGAACTAGAAACTCTATCACATCTCATTTCCTCCATTTTGAACCAGAATGTTTAAGCTATCATCCTAAGACAGACTGCCCCACTATTATGTATTGGACTAGAGGCCTGTTGCACAAAGATTTATGCAATAAGCCTTCCCTCCAATGTCTGCTGGCACTTGTTTGCCTCTGGCACCCAGGACCTGGGCTGCAGCAGAGCCTTCAGTCTCCAGCCTTCAGTTTTCACTTGGGTGGAGCCTTCAGTCTTCAGTCTCTGACAGTTTGCATACTCACTCCTGATTGGCTGGTGGGTGTCACGGAGGTACAGTCAATTTGCATTTTTTTTTCTTTTATTAGTGTAGATAGGTTGTAGGTAGATAATTGGTCTCTTTAGTTTCACGGTCCTTAAGTGGAGAGGAATTATTCCCCAAGAGTTGTATACACAGGATCCTCCTCCTCATCTGATTTAGATGAAGAGATTTTGGACTTTGAGATGATGAAATGAAGATTTAGATGATGAGATTTGCTGATGATGTAATGGGGTTGGTGTATTAGTGAGCTAGGGCTTCAACAACAGAAATGCATTTTCTCACAGTTCTGGAGGCTAGAAGTCCAAGATCATGGTTCAACAGGGTTGGTTTATCCTGAGGGCCTCTCTGCTTGGCTTGCACATGGCTGTTTTCCCTCTGTGTCTTCATGTGGTCTTCTTTTGTACATGTCTGTGCTCAAATTTCCTCTTCTTTTTTTTTTTTCTATTTAAAATTTTTCTTTAATTATTTTTTATTGTTGACAGTATTATATATGTCTTCCATCTCCCCCTTTCCCTCCTCCACTCAGGCACCACGCCCCTCCCAGGCTTTCACCACAGTATTGTCTGTGTCCATGGGCTAACCATACACACATATAAATACTTTGGTTAATCTCTTTCCAACCTTTCTACTCCCTACCCCCCTGAGATCTGTCAGTCTGTCCCATGCATCCATGCCTCTGGACCAATTTTGTACCCCAGTTTATTTTGTTCATTAGATTCCACATATGAGTGAGATCATGTGGCATTTGTCTTTCTCTGAGTGGCTCATTTCACTTAACATGCTAATCTCCATGCTGCCCCAAAGGGTAAGAGATCCTTCTTTTTTACAGGCACATAGTACTTAAGGGTACATCCATTCTTTCTGATTGGTGTTATGGATTCTTAGGGAATATTCCCAAAAGTGGGATCACTGGGTCAAATGGCAGTTCCATTTTTAATTTTCTGAGGAAACTACCTACTGTTCTCCACAGTGCTTGCGCCAGTCTGCATTCCCAGCAGTGCACTAGGGTTCCCTTTTTCCACATCCTTGCCAGCACTTGCTATTTGTTGATTTATTGATGATAGCCATTCTAGCATGTGTGGGGGAATACCTCCTTGTAGTTTTCTCTGATGATTAGTGATACGCATTTTTTCCATATGTCCTTTTTGGAGAAGTTTCTATTCAGCTTCTTAGCCTATTTTTAATTTGGATTGTTTGTCTTTATGGTGTTGAGTTGCATGAGTTCTTCATATATTTTGGAAATTAACCCCCTATCAGATGTATCATTGGCAAATATGTCCTCCCATACAGTGGACACCCTTCCCATTTTGATGACAGGTTATTTTGCAAGGCAGAAGCTTGTTAGTTAGTATGTAACATTGGCTTATTTTTTCCCCTTTGTTTCTCTTGTCCTAGGAAATGTGTTAGTGAAGATTATGCTATGTGAGATGTCTGAAACCTTACTGCCTGTGTTTTCTCCTAGAATTTTTATGGTTTTGTGACTTATATTTTTGACCTTTTACCCATTTTGACTTTATTCTTGTGTATAGTGTAAATTGGTGGTTTAATTCCATTTTTTTGCATCTACCTGCTCAATTTTCCCAACACCATTAATTAGGAGACTGTCTTTACTCCATTGTATGCTCTTGCCTCCTTTGTCAAATATCAATTGACAATAATGGAGTGGGTCAGTTTCTGGGGTGTCTGTTCTGTTCCATTGATCTCTATGCCTGTAGGACCCCCTCTCCTTGAATGTGAGTGGGACCTGTAAATAGGATGCAATAGTCCCTCCTGTGGTCACCTTCTACTTTCTAAGACTCCATGTTGTGTACTGGAGAGGGCGAGCTTCTCCTGCTGGCCTTGAAGAAGGAAGGACCAGGTTGTGAGAGGCCACCTGTCAGGGAACTGTGGGGCTTCCAGGAGCCAGGAGGAAGAGCCAGGAAGAAAGCAGGGATCTTAGCCACAATGAATAAACCTGCCAACAACCATAGGAGCTTGAAAGGCAGCTCTCAAGCCCCAGAACAAAATGCAGCCTGACTGACATTTGGATGGCAGCCTTATGAGGCCCTGAGCCGAGGACCCAGCTAAGCCATGCTGGGCCTCCTGGATCACAGGAACTGACTGATATGAGTGAGTGTTGTTTTAAGCAAAGTTTGTGGTAATTTGTTACACGTCAATAGAAAATGAATACCAGCTGAAGTTTCTAGCTCTTGTCTGCTCTAAGCTGTCATTTTCTTTTCTTTCTTTCTTTCTTTCTTTCTTTCTTTCTTTCTTTCTTTCTTTCTTTCTTTCTTTCTTTCTTTCTTTCTTTCTTTGTTAAAATATATTTTATTGATTTTTTACAGAGAGGAAGAGAGAGAAATAGAGAGTCAGAAACACTGATGAGAGAGAAACATCAATCACCTGCCTCTTGCCCACCCCCTACTGGAGTTGTGCCCGCAACCAAGGTACATGCTCTTGACCGGAATCAAACCTGGGACCTTTCAGCCTGCAGGCCGACGCTCTATCCACTGAGCCAAACCTGTTTCGGCATAAGCTGCCATTTTCTGCATTTGCACCCCAAAATCTAACCAACTTTGGGCTTTATAGCAGCCAACAAACAAGCATACCAACAAACACTTCTTTCAATAAGTATTGGTATTCATTGCGTTTAATGTTTGCTACTTGAGAATATCCCGGGTTGGGCTTCACGGAAGGAGCCAGCAGCTGGTGCCCGTGTGCCATCCTTTCTCCATGAGCCCCCAGTTTGCATTGGAAGAAGATTCTCCTTGATTCTATGTGGTGAGTGAAGAACCACTGCGGGGAGACCAGGTCGGAGGCTGCTGTAGAAGCACAGGTGAAAGGTGACGTGACTTGATAGGTGATGCGAGGAATCTGGAAGGAAGGCACGGCCTTAGGAAAGGCAATGGAAGATACTCACAACCTCAGTGCTCAGAGACAGCCAGTGTTAACATTAACCATGTGAATATTTTGGTGTTTTTCTTTCTTTCTGTCTTCCTTTTTATATACAAAGGTATGTACAGTTGGTCCTCCATATTCATGGGTTTCACATGTGTGGATTCGATTAACCATAGATAAAAAATATTAAAGAAAAAAGTCATGCTGTTGCTGATATACTATGTAGTTGGGCCTATGATAATGCGTCTGTACTGAACATGTACAGACATATTTTTCTTGTCATTATTCCCTATAGAATATAGTACAACAACTACTTCCATAGCATTTGCATTGTATTAGATATTATAAGTAATCTATAGATGATTAAAATATAAGGGAGAATGTGCATGGGTTATAGGCAAATAATATGCCATTTAAATGAGGGATCTGAGCATTCATGGATTTTGGTATTCATAGGGGTCCTAAAACCAATCACCTTTGGATACTGAGGAACAACAGCAATGCTATATTTTTGTAGTTGGGATAACACTGTGTTTATAATTTTGTATATGAACCATTACCCTTATCTTTTTAAAAAATATATTTTATTGATAGAGAGTTAGAAACATCGATGAGAGAGAATCATCGATCAGCTGCCTCCTTCACACTCACTACTGGGGATGTGCCCAAAACCAAGGTACATGCTCTTGACCGAACCTTGTACCCCACAGTCCACAGGCTGATGCTCTATCCACTGAGCCAAACCAGTTAGGGCTTAAAAGTATTTTTAATGTGATTACTTTTTTTCATGGTCACTGGAGTCACACTAAAACATATTAATGAAAAATATCTAGAAGAATTTAGGAGAAAAAATGGAGTGAATGATGCTGGAAGCTAGGGGCAGTGTAACCTGTAGATGCACGGATTCTCTGTGAGAGAAGGTGGAAGCCCTGTGACCCACATGGAGCTTACGCCTTGGAGGCGCTGCTTGGGGAGCAGGCCCTGGTCTCAGTGGTCAGTCCTTGACAACAGTCCACTCACCCCTTGCATCTGCCATAGCTCACCAGCTGCCAGGTGCTGGCTATAAGCTATAGGATTTAATACCGGTCAACAAGTTTGCCACCGTGTAACCACTCACCGGGTGCAGAGAGTGACCTGGAGTGGTCAGGAGTACGTTTTCAAATGGCCTTTTAGGAGGGGACAAGGACAAACTAGGTATTAGGAGAGCAGCTGTCTCTTTTTTTCCTCTTCTTCAAAACAAGTCCATGAAAACAATAGATCAGTCATCCCTTAAGAGCTTATGAGTTCCATTTAAGCCAGGAAAACTCTCCTGCAATCCTTTTCTCAGAACTTGTTTTCTGCTTCCAAGGAGTCTTTACATAGATTACACCCCCCCTATACCCTTCCCCCCACCCCCCCACTCACACACACACTCACTCACACACACACCTCCTCCCCTTCCTCCATCCTCTCCCGCCTGAGTGCAGGCTAAGTAGAGCAAGTGGTCAAGTTGGCGAGCCATATCTCTGGCATCCTCTCACAGCCCTGGCCTCCCACTTGGCATTCCCCCAGCCTGTCTCCACTTCACCTCGCCCCAGCGGGGTCTCTTTCCCACACGCACTTGGAAAGCTGTCAAATAATTTAAGCCAAGGTGTCTGCTGATAACAAAGGTGCTGCGGCTGATAAGGAAAGTGTTAGCTGATGGGCTCAGCATCTCAGGAATATGGGCATTTTCCTAAGGGCCTGCGACAGAGGAGGCTGGCCTTGGGCCTCAGAGAAAGGAGTAACTTGGAATGGGTTTGGGGGATTGACGTTTGGGAGGACAGCTCCAGCTGTGTTGTAGAAGTTCCCCTCCCACCTGCACATACCCTTTATTTTAATTTTTTCTATTTTTCCCCTTTTTGTCGAATTTATTGGGGTGACACTGGTTAACAAAATTATACTGGTTTCAGGTGCCCAATTCCGCAGCACATCATCTGTGCACTGTACAGTGTGCTCACCACCCCAAGTCAGGTCTTCATCTGCCTGCCACCATTTGACCCCCCTGAGCCCTAGTCCATACCCCCCCCATTCCCCCTCTAATCACCACTCTGTTGTCCATGTCCTTTAGTTTTTTCTCTCTTTTTTTCACTATTTTTCCACCCCCCTCATCCAGCCCATACCTCCGACAGCTGTCAGTCTAGGAGTTTGTCTCTATTTGCTTGGTAGTTGAATTTGTTCATTAGATTCCACACATGAGTGAAATCAAATGGTGCTTGTCTTTCTCTGACTGGCTTATTGCACTTAGCATAATGCCCACCAGCCCCATCCATGCTGTTGCAAATGGTAACATTTCTGTTTTTTATGGTCAAGTAGTTTTCCATTTTGTCGATGCACCAAAACTTTTTCATCCATTCATCTACTCATGAACAGTCAAGCTGCTTCCAAATCTTGGCCATTGTAAATAATGCTTCAATGAATGTAGGGGTGCATATATTCTTTTGAATTCGTGTTTCAGGTTTCTTCAGAGAAGTTCCCAAAAGTGGAATCCAGCATCATAAGTTTCATTTTTAATGTTTTTGAGGTAACTCAATACTGCTTTTCACAGTGGCTTCACTAATCTGCCTTCCCACCACCAGTGCACGAGGTTCCTCTTTTCTCTGAGTCCTCAACACTTGCTGTTTGTGTATTTATTGATGACAGCCATAGTGACAGGTGTGAGGTGACATCTCATTGTGGTTTCTAAATATATATATATATATATATATATATATATATATATATATATATATTACAGAGAGGAAGGGAGAGAGATAGAGCGTTAGAAACATTGATGAGAGAGAAACATCAATCAATTACCTCCTGCACACCCCCCACTGCGGATGTGCCCACAACCAGGTTACATGCCCTTGACCGGAATTGAACCTGGGACCCTTCAGTCCACAGACCGACGCTCTATCCACTAAGCCAAACTGGTTAGGGCTCATTGTGGTTTTAATTTGCATTTTTCTGATTAGTGACATAGTGCATCTTTTCATATGTCTGTTGGCCATCTGTATGTCCTCTTTGGAGAAGTGTTTATTCAGGTCCTTTGCCCATTTTTTAAATTGGATTATTTTTTTAAAATTTTTATTTATTTATTTTGTGTGTGTGTGTGTATGAGTTTTATAAATACTTTATAAACTTTGGATATCAACCCCTTATTGAATGTATTGGTGAATATGTTCTCCCATTTAGTGGGTTGTCTTTTCATTTTGTTGATGGTTGTTTGCTGTGCAAAAACTTTTTGCCCTTGACTGGAATGGAACCCTTCAATCTGCAGGCCGACACTCTATCCACTGAGCCAAACCAGGTAGGGCAACCTTCTTCTAAGGTTAAAGGAGCTCCTAAGCCCCTCCTCTCCACTGGGAGCCAATGTGCCTGTCCTCGGTTAGGCACTGTGGGGATGTCAAGACGAATGAGACAGTCCCTGACCAGCAGGGCTACTTGGGACAAAAGACTCCTGGACAACAGGGATCTGAATCACAGGTAAGGAGAGGGATTAATTCCCATGGGGCTTCTTCCCATCCCGAGAAAGAGCCAGTGTCAACCTGCATGCTTCCTCCTGCACCAAGAAGAAAGGCCGTCTCAAAGCAGCGCTTCAAGGGTTCCATCTAAACCTGCAATGTCTCCCGAGAACCCGGGAGCCTGACAGCAATAAGCTCCAGACTTGCCCCTCGCTGCCTTCCTTCCTCACTAACTGGGAACTCTCACACGCAGCAACCTCCTTGTCCTGTTCCTATGAGCTCATCAAGGGCAGAGGTTTTCCAGCGATGGCTTCATTCGTAGAGTCCTATGGAATGTAAAGTACTTTCTTTTTCCATTTACAGAACAGCTGAGTGTCAGGAATTTTTCTCCCACAAAGCCCTGCTGGCCACCCTTTCTGCCCCCCTGGCTTCTCACCTTTAGATCCTTCTTCTCCCCAAAGACAGTATCATATGGCTGCAGGCACACCCAGGGAGTGCGATGTAATCCCAGCCCGTTTCTTCAAGGGCATTGCTCTTCCGGAGCACATTTTTGGGAGAGCAGAAATGTCTTAGGTCTGACCACTGGCATTCCTTGTCCTGCTGGCAGCCAGCCCCTTTGTGAATGCACCCCCTTGTCTCCCTCAGCAGTCTCTTTGTAAACCTATTTTGTTATCTCTGGTTGCACCAGTAACCCTTCCCTCACTGTCATGATTCCTCAAGCCCAGGTACCCCCAATCACCAGGGATTTAAAGACCACTGCGCTGGGCATGGAGGTGGCTCTCGTGGACATGTCCAGGTGCAGAGTCCGTCCTTGTCGATCACAGAACATCCCATGCCCTCCAAATACCCTTAAGTAAACCAAGTCCTTGAACGGCTTGTGAGTTCTGTTTCTGGTGCAAGTGCTTTCAGGAACAAAGAGGACTCTTTGTAGAGCATGCTAAGCTTACATAAAAGCACACCTGTAAATCCAACTTATTCTTCTTTGTTGTTGTTGCTAACACTCATCCAATGATATTTTTTCCATTGATTTTTAGAGAGAGTGGAAGGGAGGGAGAGAGACAGAGAGAGAAACAGCGATGTGACTAGGGTGGAGATGAAGCCTGCAACCAAGATATGTGCTCTTGATGGGAATGGAACCTGGGACCCTTCAGTCCAAGGGCTGATGCTCTATCCACTGAGCCAAACTGGCTAGGGCTAAGTTATTCTTTATGTCCTTAACACTACTAACAGACTCCCCTCATTTTAGCAGATTACAACAAAAAGTCAGCAATGCTTTAGTGCACTAGAGAGCACTAATCATGGCTGGGTGTACATTTCTTGTGAATGTAACAAATATCTATAGGTTTTGCTTTCTGAGCTGCCCTCAGGATGTGATGTCATAACTCCCAGAGGCCCTGGGGACAACCGGGTAGTGCAGTAGCAATCTTTGTAAAGTGGTTGGTCAGCTATAGCCTTACCCAACAATGTGAGTGAATTTCACAAAAAGGGTGTTGAGAGAGAAAAAGCCAGCCATAAAAGATAAACTACTATATGATGCCATGTTTTAAAGTTCAAAAAGTAACGTGTTATGGCAGAGGTCAGGATAGTGGTTACCTTGGAAGGTAGTAACTGGCACAAGATGGGCGGCATCTAGGGTGCTGATAATATTTCTTGAACAAGTTCAAGAATATTCACTTTGTGAGAGTTCATAGTGCTATACATTTGTGATTTGTGCACTTTTCTGTATGTGTGTTATCTATAATAATAAAAGGATAATATGCTAATCAGACCAGATGTCCTTCTGGACATCATTCTGGACGAAGCCGGGCTGGAGGGAAGCCACCTGGTCTTGGAGTGAAGCCAGTGCCTGCAGCTGAGGGAAGGAAGGCTTACTCTTGCACAAATTTTCGTGCATTGGTGCTCTAGTATTCTAATAAAAAGTAAAAAAAAAAAGTGGTTTTAACTTTTTATTAGAATATAAAATCAAGGTTCTGGCTGCTGTGTTTGGCTTACTACAGTTCCAAGTTACCTGTGTTGATAACTTTTGAAGATGGCGAGTTCCTTCCAATCACCCCCTCCCGCCCCTCATAACCGTAGAAGAGGCAGGCCATGGCAGACTCTCAGTAAAATACATGGAAAGCTTAAGGAGCTCTAGGAATCACATTGGGCATCCCCCATGCTCTTGGATGCTTTACCTCTGAATCCTACACTAAGTGGGGAGGGTGAGAGAGACAAGCCCCCGGTGCTGGGGCAGGCCACGTGGCTCAGGCTCAGCCAATGGATGCTTCGGTCCTGGTTCTGACTCTTTGGGGCATTTGAGAATGATTAAGGGAGCAGAGGCAGAGATTCAGGTGCCTGGCAATGATTCAGTGGAGTGTCCAGTAGAAGCAAGAGTACATCGGCGGGGTTCCCTTCCACCACAGCCTTCCAGACGGGCTGCTCTTGTTGCGGACTCTACATGAGTTTTCTCCACTGCTTACCCTTTCTGGGGTCTGTCTGACTTTTCAGTTTCCCTAGAGTTCCCAGAACAGTACCTGACACCCTTTCTAAATCCTTTTTTCTAATCAAGGTCATCAGAGTACATTTCTGTTATTTGCATTCAAGAACCTTGACTAGTACAACTGCCCTCCTGCATGGCCGCCCCTACCCTTTTACTGTCAGCCAATTCTGCTTGCAATTCGTTGCCAAAAATGTATCACACGACCTCTAATTCACTCACTAGAGGCTAGTTGGGGTTACCTATGCTTGTTTTAAAAGTGCAGGGCAATTCAGCACTCAGAACCTTGATGTGAATTCTTTTGGTCCAGTTGCTTTTTCCTTTATCTCTACCTGAGATCAGTGCTTTAAGAAACTGGGATGGAGGAGGGAGGGGCTCAGGAGGAGTTCATTGAGAAGCCTGTGGCATCCCAGGTAGGCCAGGAATGAGATGGGGTGCCAAGGTGGGATCCTCGGGAGGACAGAGGGGCTCATGCGGTCACAGGGTTCCTGTGGGGTAGGGAAATTAGGGTATTCTAAAACAGGGAGGGGGTCAGAGAAGCAAAGACAAACTTCACAATTCACCTTCAGGCTGGTCTTCGGTATTAAGTAGTTTTGCTTTGTGTTAGGGGAGGTCAGGGGGAGCTCTGGCCTGCTAGAGCTCTGGGAGTGATTACAGGTGACTTACCCTGTCATTGCCACGCCCAGCACCCAGCATATGCTCAGACATCCTCAGGAGAAGTGCGGGCTCAGATCATCCACCAGGCTGACCCATACAGAACAGCAGGGGCTCCCGCAGAACCAGGAGTGCCAGACGGGGCTCATTTCCTTTGTTGCTGGGAGATCAGCCCGGTGGGTTTCCGCAGGACAGAGCTCTGTGAACCTGGGATGGTTAAGTACGTTTGTAACCGGGTGAACAATCACAGGCAAAGACGGATGGTTCATGAATCTGTGTCAGCTTTGAGGGAGGTCTCTAGTCACTTGCTGCAGGGTCTCAGTCAACATTTTTAGTCATGACTTGGCTGGGTTTGCAGAACAAGCTGATCAAGTGTGCTGAGGGGGTTGGATGACATGATCAGGATTCAGGAAGCTCTCAGCAGGCTGAGGCGATGGCCCAGATAGATATAACAAGGAGGGACTCAACAGGCATGAACGGGGAAGCCTCCCACTTAGTCCTAAAAGGCCAGCTGTGTGAGTGCAGAGGTGAGCTGGCAGGATGAGCACACTGAGGGAGACTTACTCTGAAGCAGGGGCAAGGTGTACCCGAGGGAGCAAGAGCCCCGTTGGCTCCCTGCTCCACGGGCAACACCCGGGGAGGGGGGCTCGTGCTGGGCACTGTCCTTGCTGAGCAGCCGGGACCCAGGGGAACATGTCCAGAGGTGGGAGCCGGGCCAGGAGGGGCCGGAAGCCATTCTGTAGGGGAGAAGATGGATGAGGGATGTCTAACCCACAAAGGAAAAGGTCTGGCATCAGGCCACCTGTTCTTAACGACCTGCAGGCGGGTCAAATGGAAGGTGAGTGAGGCGCCTTAGGTGGCTTCAAAGGGGAAAACTAACAATCGTGGGTGGAAGTGGCAGCCTCCCCTAAACTATGATCCTTAGGAAACCTTTCCAACCACGAAGGAAGCAGGGACGCTTTGCTGTCAGACCACAGGCTTAGGAGCTTGGCCTTGGTTGGAGTCTCAGATATGCCACTGGTTAACAATGCATTTGGGCAAGCTTAGTTCTCACTCCTATTTCATGAAGAGTAACTGAGGTAATACAGCGCGTAGCCTGTGGGCCACTACACGTAGGGTCCTCCATGGAGAAACTGTTAGTCCTCTCTGAGAACTAAAACAGCTCAGCTGGAGCCCAGCTGAAGAGGAACTGCAACTCAGGAAACAAGTCAGGGGCCCAGGAGGCAGCCGCACTGCCCTCATCTAAGTCAGAGTATTGGGCCCATTCCTATACTCAGCATTGACTGAATGTGTACTCTTTGCTAGACACCGGGAGTGGAATCAGGTGCTAGAGGTGGACACATTAAGATTCTGGTCTCAAAGATGCAGGTTCGGGGAGAGAGTGGTCAGAACAAAGTACCGAATTAAGGTGGGAGTTCAGAACTGGGGAGGCAAGGGCAAGAGGTAAGGCGGCTTAAATTGAGAGTAACAACAGCAGTTACCAGTTATGGGCACTTGCCATGTTTCTGTCCTTTGGACGTATTATCTTGCTAAATCTTCACCCAAGAGTAGGTGTTTTGTACCCATTTTACTGTTCAGAGTCACACAGCTAGACTCTAAGGCCGGTGCTGTAACCACCATACCACAGCCCCGGGTGGATCTAAGAAATGGGGCTGGGCTTAGAATGAAGGGAGAATGGCTTACAAAAGGGCTGGGGTATGGTAGGCAGAAAGGCCAGAGCTGACTTCTCTGTTTGGCTTGCTACCTGATGTATATTTATCCAATGGTTATCACCCCAAGAGTTTATTCTGAGAAGGAGAGTAAGATCGGAGGGTAGCCAGTGACAGTGAGAAAAAGATGTAGGGGAAAAAGAGTTTGAGGCACATTTTGCTAAACTCATTTTTTTTTTTTCAAGAGCTGGCTGTGGATAGATAAGACTTGCCCAGTAATTAGAACGAATTTAAGACTTGAACCAGCTCAGAAACTAAGTTTTCTAAATCTTTCAGATGGAAGCCTTTGCGCTTCTCCGTCTAGCCGAGCTGAGGCCATTCCACCTGACAAAGAGGAAGCAGCGACAGAGAATTCTCTGTCGATTTGGGAATTAGCCCATGAAGGATGGTGATGACCAAAGGGAACTGACTACACGGGGCACATAGCCTGGACTTCAGTGTCACATTTATTAGGTAATTCCGTCTTTCATTGAGTGAGTGTCACCTAGTTGAGTTGTTTATTGGAAGGCACGGGCCTGGCCCTCAAGCAATTTATCTCTGAGGTGGAAGAAAGGGTGGGGGAGTAGCCAGTCCTTTTGCCTTGGCTAAAGAATGTAAGGAGTGAGACAAAAATAAGCCACAGCATCAAGCTGCCAAGGCAAAATAATAAAGCAACTTGACTTATTGCTCAACCTTACGTCTGTTTATGTTTCTATTTTTGGAGAACGTTTCCCTTCACTCCCATTACTTGAACACTGATGGTTTTCCAGGCATCTCAGCTCAGTAACACTCAGAGTGTATGTCACAAGATCCGTGGGTCTGAGGAAGTGGCAGCATACACGGCCAAGGACCAAAATGTCCCAGGCTGCTGGGCAAAGCAAGGCCAACCCATGGCCGGCGAAGGAGACCTAACATTCATTGTTGGCAACCAACTCCAACAACCCCGAGTGATTAGCAAGTGAAGAAGGTGCGTCTGTGATGGCTCTGCTGGCTCCGACAGTCCCGATGTCAATCAAGGACTTTTTTTTCCCCTTCTGAATTTTCTTTCTTTTGGTGTATTCATTCTTCAAAAAAGATAGTTTTTTGAATATACTAGTACAACTGAACGTGAGTTAATTATTTTGGCTTGGCTTTGAAACACTTTTCATGTAAGTTAGTGCATATGAAAGAGGGGGTGGGAGAGAAAAACACCAATCATTCTTATCCTGAAGTTGTGCATTCCAATTTTTGTTTTTTGAAAAATATGAGACATTAGGAATCAAAAATATATGTTTTTCACCTGTAAGAAGCAGCTTCTTGTCAGAAAAGGAGTTGAAGCCAGACTAGAAGAAGTCAGCAGTGTAATCTACAAGTCTGGGCAAGGTAGCTCCCCAAAGTTTTGAAGTTACAGTCAGTTGAGAGAAATTGGGAAGGGAACTAATATCCATGGAGCATCTCCCTTGCGCATGGCTCTGGCCAAGTGCTTCCCACACAACCTCATCCAATTTTCATAACTGCTCTTCAAGGTGAGCATCATTAACCCAATCTCTACATATAAAAGGCTAATATGCTAAGTGTCCCTCTGACCATCCAACTGGTCGCTATGATGTGCACTGACCAAGAGGGGGCAGATGCTCAATGCAGGAGCTGCTGTGACATGCACAGGCCATTTACAAAGAAACGGCACTGTGCACTTGGCACTGACAAAGTAACACTCGGCTTCCCTCAAGTGAGACACAGGCCCTGCCACCACCCCAGACCGACAGCTCACCAAATCGCTGTTGATGCTACCAATACCCCCGTGGTGAAAAATGCGGCCCACAGCCCAGCCCAGCCCAGAAATGGTAGTAATGTCACATAGCAAAGCCTTTCTTCTATTCCCTAGCGACTAGTCTTCTTTGAGTTTCTTTAGCCCAGGAGCACAACTTGCTTTATAGCCAGGCGAAAACATTTTACACTTTAACCAAATGTCTGTGAAGCATTTACACATGCTTCATCTCATTTGATCCTCACAGAAATCCTGGAGTAGGTAGATAAGAAATTTGGTAGAATCCTATTTTCTTTTCATTAGCCAGAAAATGGAGATTTAGAAATCTTGGAAACTTGACCCAACTGAAAAGAAGTAAGAAATGGTGGACCTTGAAAATGACTTCAGGTTTTCTCAGAATATAGTCAAACACTGCTGCAGTTAAATATTTTAAACTTTGTTCTCCCTGTGTAATCCACAATAATAATCTGCTTCATGTTGATATTTACTGCTGTGTTGATGACAATTACCTAAAAGAAGTTGGGGTGCTTCACTGGGCTGGAAAAAGTTTAGCTACATCAGAAAGCAGGTCTAATTAGGTAAGTTTGTCTATATAAAGCTCTCACTGGCACCAATCCCATGCATGTGTTACCATCTGTCATTGTTGATTGTGAATTTGGTTGACACTTCTATTATAGAGGGTGAATAGTGATATTAAAATATTTCTTCTAATGAATTTCCTTTTCATGTGCACAAATTCATGCACCAGGCCTCTAGTTTGTAGATAAACACTCTGAAGCCCACCATTAGTGCCCCTTAAAATGACTAAGCAATTCTTTAAGTCCTCTTTTTACAAGATGTGCCTATAAAGAAACATTTTCCTAGCAAATGAAAAAAGTGAGGGAAAGATTTGTTTGTTTAGAAGAGAGAAGGCCCCCGTCTTGGCTCTGCTCATGTCAGAGCTCCTACTTTTCCTCCAATAAATCAACAGGTGATTAGTCACTTGGTCCAGTAACAGCAGTGGAGATGATCTTATATTTGCACCTTCTTCATAGCAGAACGGGAGCTTCCAGTCTCCTCTCCCATATCATGTGTGTGAGTCATTTGAGATAACTCTCTGGACCTAGCACGATAAATCTTTCCTGAAAGCTTCTGCTTTGACTCAAGAGAAACTAAATAAAAGCTTTCAGCATGCCATTGTGTTATTATCTACTCCATTTCAAAGGAATCCCAAGTGGAGGATACAATATATTGTTTTAATTACAAAGGGATAATAGCCTAAAGTAAAGGAGTTTTACCAAGAAGAAATGAGTCTCACAAAATGAACAATAATTGCCAAAGCTGGTTTGGCTCAGTGGTAGAGCGTCGGTCTGCAGACTGAAAGGTCCCAGGTTCGATTCTGGGCAAAAGCATGTACATTGGTTGCGGGCATATCCCCAGTAGGGGGTGTGAAAGAGGCAGCTAGTTGATGTTTCTCTCTCATCGATGTTTCTAGCTCTCTATCCCTCTCCCTTCCTTTGTAAAAAATCAATAAAATATATACATTTTTAAAAAGCTACTGAAATTGTTATTATTGATTTCATTCAGGACCAGACCACAGCAAGCTTGGGACAGAGACCAACTTGTACTTGAACACCATTCTCCCTTGCCCCATGCATTTTCTTCTTCTCTGGGCATCATTTCTCTCTTCCTTTTACATAATTCTCAATTTTTTTTATTAAGAGTAAACCCTGGGTTAAAAGTATTTATACAAAGTAATAGGGTTGTAATGTGTTACTTCTTCCAGAGGTATTTACGTTTTATTTATTTATTTATTTTAAAAAAATTTTCACCCAAAGATGTTTTTCCCACTGATTTCTATAAGGGGGCGGGGAGGGGGAAGAAACATCAATGTGAGAGAGACACATCAATTGGTTACCTCCCACACATGTGCCTACTAGGCCTGGGAAACCTGCAACATAGGTAAGCACGCTTGACTAGGAATCAAACCCTCCATCCTTTGGTCTGTGGGCCAATGCTCTAACCACTGAGCAATCATATAGGGGGTATTTACATTTTAAAACTTTGCCCAGAAAGGGCAATACTGAATGCAAAGGAACAAGTTTCTAGCGGTGGAATTGTGGGCCCTATGGAAGGGAGGATTTCACAAGAGACTTTTAGAGACAAGGAAACCAAGGGGAAAAGAGGAGAAACAATGGTATCTTCTTATTTTCATTACACAGGATAATGGTCTAAAATAGCACAGTGAGTAGGATAAAGTTCTTTTTCTGATTTCCCCATACCATATACTATTACATGGAGGTGCCTATTGACCTTGCTTCTACATAGAGATAGCTCTGGTTTTATTTACAGTTTTTACTAGTACAGCAGGATATTTTGTTTACTGCATTCTACATCAAAATGAGTCATTTGAGAAGTGGCTTAGCTCAACTCAAGTCAAGTCAACTGGGGGGAGTGTGTGTGGCGATACAAAGGAGTGAAATATGGTCCTTCCCTCCAGAGAGATTCTAATCGCCCTGGGAGACGGGATTGGTACACCCAGCAGTGACTCTGGGGCCTTCTATTCTCTGGAAGAACTTGGGGCAGAGAGCTGGACAAGGGCTGGATGATGTGGCTGGAGAAAAGATGATCGGCCTTGCCCATGTCCAGTGAATGGGCAGTGCCCGCCCCCACCAGAGGAACCGCTGTGTCTGCCTCATCCTGCTGTGATCCACGGTGAGGGAAACAACACTGGGTTACAGAAGGGAAGGGCATGAAGTATTCAAAGTAATGAAAAACAAGGATCTACAACCAAGACTATTCTAACTAGCAAGGATATAATTTAAAATTGAAGGTGAAATAAAATTGCCAAGACAAAACAAAACACTAAAGAAGTAGTATATTACCATCAAACTGGAATTGTAAGAAATGTTAAAGGAAATGCTTTATATATATTGTGTGTGTGTGGTGTGTGTGTGTGAGTGTATGAACATAGGTGTAAAGAATGAAAATGGCAGTCAATAAATACCTATCAATAATAACTTTAAATATAAATGGACTAAATGCACCAATAAAAAGGTGAAGGGTAGCTGAATGGATAAGAAAGCATGATATATATATATATATATATATATATATATATATATATATATACTGTTCACACAAGACCCACCTCAGAACAAAAGACTCACACAGGATGAAAGTGAAGGGATAGAAAAAAAAAATACCATGTAAATGAAAATGAGGAACAAGCCAGGGTAGCAATACTTACAAATAGACTTCAAAACAAAGGCCTTCACAAGAGACTAAGAAGGTCACTACATAACAGTAAAGGGATTGATCCAAGAGGATATAATCCTAGTAAACATGCATGCACCCAGTATAGGAGCACCTAAATATATATAAAACACTCTTGGAGGATTTTAAGGGAGAGATTGACAGCAATACAATCAGTCATATTTTAACACCCCACTCACGTCACTGGATATATCTTCCATATAAAAAACTAACAAGGAAACAGTGAACTTACATGAAACATTAGATCAGATGAATTTCATTGATATTTACAGAACATTTCACTCCAAAGCCGAAGAATATAAATATCCTTAAGTACATATGAACCATTTTTAAAGATAGACCACATATTAGGACACAAAAGAAGTTTTAACAAACTCAAAAAGATTAAAATCAAATGGAATAAATTACTAATGGTAATGATTTAATCAGTCATTAAATGTGGGGTTCAGAGAGCTTCATGTTGGTAGACACATGGACAGTGGGCAGGTCTGGGAGCATGGAAGCTCCTGCCTCTTTCCACATACCTTGCACTTAAAGACAAACTGAGGCAGATTCAAATTTTTAAGAGTTTATTTGAACAAACACCAACTTGAATGGGGCAGCCGCAAACCAGACATAGTCAGGAGCACGCCATCATCAGGAGATAGGAGCAAGGTCTTTACAGAGAAGACTCAGAGGCAAAGTAAGGACATTGACTGGCTATAGTTCGATGGCTGTCGCTCCAGGTAGATAGTGCTAGAATTGAGTTAAATTATAGGGTACCCAACTGGTGGGACAGAATTGCTTAGTGTGGGAAACCTCTTATCCCCCACATTTGGTGACCAGAAAGTGCCAGAAGTGAAGTTCTGAGAAGAGAAGTCAAACAAAAAGAGCATTTTCTCACACACGTGGGAAGTTCAAGGGTCCCCTAAGAGGGAGAGTATCCACCGTATCCACTCTCTCTGTACTTTTTGCTGTTGTTGTTGTAAATCCTCAGCTGACAGAGCGTGAAAGGGAGGAGAAGAGACAGAGAGAAATGTCGATGTGAGAGAGACCCATTGATTGGTTGTCTCCTGCACATGTCCTGACCCAGGCTGGGATGGAGCCAGTAACCAAGATACATGCCCTTGACTGGAATAAAGCCCACAACCCTTGAGCCTGTGGGCCACACTCTATCCACTGAGCTGAGCTGGCTAGGGCTCTCTCTGTCCTTTGATTCAGGCTGCAGTGCCTTTGCTGTCTTTCTGGACCACTGTGGGTTTCACTTTCATTGGACTTTCTCTGGGTATCAGGCCCTCTTTTACCCCTGAATGCTGATTTCTCTTCCCCATTTACTCAACACTCCCAGCTGTAGCTGCCTTTGTTCCCTTGCCCATTCAAACAGGTCAGAACCCTAGACCCCTGTTCACTTAGGAAGGGGAGTTAGACACTGGGACCCTATGTAGCAAGACCAGCAGCAGCAGCCACTGTTCTCTGAGGCTATTTAGATCAATGGATGGGGACTGTGTGATTGGTGAGCCCCTGGAGAGTCCCGAGATTCTAAAATAACTGTGATACCATCCCGTTTCTCCATGAGGCACTGGGGAAGGCAGGAAATCCTCCCACTTCACCCTGGAGGGTACAGCAGAGAATAGTTATTTATATATAGCCAAGGTTTCCAGCTATTTAGCTCCCAAGATGTTAAGCAATCGCAAGTAGTTTCTTAAAAGAGAAATTCTTAAGTGCAGAGGATGTGTTGAGCTTTGTACAAAGACAGAATTAACAGCGAGGACAAGTAAGAACTAGGCATCTGAGGCAGCCACCTGAATCAATTGAGGTCATCAATCTCATAGAAATGGGATTTTTGCCATACAGCTGGGATATTTGCTATTAGTTTAGAGCTGGGACTCTCAAAATATGGTTCCTAGCCCAGTTGTATCAGAATCGTCTAGGGGGCTATTAAAAATGTAGATTCCTGCCGAAACTGGTTTGACTCAGTGGATGGAGCATCAGCCTGAGGACGAAAGGTCCCAGGTTTGATTCCTGTCAAGGGCATGTGCCTTGGTTGCGGGCACATCCCCAGTAGGGGGTGTGCAGGAGGCAGCTGATCGATGTTTCTCTCTCATCAATGTTTCTAACGCTCTATCTTTCTCCCTTTCTCTCTGTAAAAAAATCAATAAAATATATTTTTTAAAAAAATGTAGATTCCTGGGTTCAGACCAAGTTAGGATGTTTTCAGCTGCAAATAAGAGAAAACACAGTTGTTTAATGTAGAGGCCCAATGGCTTCTTCAAACACCTCCGTTCTACCTCTCTTCCTCTATGTCAGCCGTGTCCGCAGGTTAGTTCCACTCATGCTTGGAAGATGGCTTCCAAGTGCAGCCACAAGGATGCGCAGTGGAAGGAATGACTAAGGGAGCGATGAGCCCTGTTCTAGCATCCTCCCTGACATGGGTGGCTTCAAGGCCATGACACCTTGTGTAGTCACTTAGGCCTTGTGCTCAGAAGGGCTGTGTAGTGGCTTCAGTGCTTGTTTAAGAATGTCCCCATCTTGGAATTCTTAATAATGTTATCTTTGAACTTGCTTTGTAAGTGAGTTCTGAGGGGGCAATGGCACATGAGCAGAGGAGATTCGTGTCTCTGCCCTTCCTTCACATTCTGTTCTCATAAAGCATTTGTAATGTCCCATGAGCACAAATAGGTGGGAGTTCAGAATTCATCAAAACCCAAAGCTAGTCCAAGGTAAGAATGCTGGGGAAGCCGTCGGCTTCAATAGTGTTGGTAGGATATATGCACACCAAGAAGTAGAATAAAACAGCTGAGTTTTGTACAGCCTTTCCACTGTTCTGGTGAGAACAAAGTACGTGTATGAGCTACACAATAGGAATTGTGTGAGTTGGGTGATTCTGCATATGAGTTAAATGCTCTTATACTTGCATTTAAAACCAGTAGCACACAATCCTATATAATAAAAGGCTAATATGCAAATGGACTGAATGGCAGAATGACCTGTCACTATGACATGCACTGATCACTAGGGGGCAGATGCTCAATGCAGGAGCTTCCCTCTAGTGGTCAGTGCGTTCCCACAGGGGGAGTGATGCTCAGCCAGAAGCCAGGCTCATGGTTAGTTAGCACAGTGGTGGTGGGAGCCTCTCCTGCCTCCACTTCAGGTTGGCAGTAAGGAAAAAGAGGGGTCCCAGACGGTGAGAGCCCCAGACTTCAAGAGGGATGTCTGTCTGCCAGCTTAGGCCTGATCCCCCCCACTGTCAGGTAGACATCCCCTGAGGGGTCCTGGACTACAAGAGGGTGCAGGCTGGACTGAGGGAACACTTCCCCCTCTGATTCCCCCCCACACCCTCTCTCCCCGCCTCCGCCTCAGTGAATCTCATGCACCAGAACTCTAGAATAAAGATAAACAATAAAATTCATGCTAATAATTTAAAATTTTGTTTTTTTCTTTACTTAGGATGACAGTAAAACAAAGGAAAACAAAACAAAACACAACAAAAAGCTATGACAAGGTTAGAGAGAGGCCTCAGAAGACAGGAAAAAAGCTTTATATTTTAGTACCTTTAATGACAGTTCTTTCTTGCTTTTTGAACAAGGGGCTCTGTATTTTCATTTTGCACTGGGCCTCACAAATTCCCTAGCCAAACCTGCTCCCAGCAAACTTTCCATGTTTCCTTGACCATAATTATTACCAGAGAGGGGAATTGGGTTTACTATGATTAGAATGGAGAATGAAGCAATTTGCGGTGAGGATGTGGAGGATTATCAGAACAAAATCAGGATTCTTTTAGGAAGGAGGAAAGGAAATGCATGATTGTTGGGTGGTGCACTGGACTGAATGTCTCCCCCTCAAATTCATATGTTGAAGTCCCAATTCCAATGTGAAGGTATTTAAAGGTCTTTGGGAGGTAATTGGGCCACAGGGCTGGAGTCCTCATGGATGGGATTCGTGCCCTTCTCAGAAGAGGCCTGACAGCCAGCTACTTCTCTGTCTGCCACTTGAGGTACAAGGACTAATCAGCTGTCTGCAACCTGGAAGAGGCCTCCCACCTGAGCATGCTGGCACCACCATCGACCTTCCAGCCTCCAGAACTGTGAGGGATAAGTTCCTGCTGTTGAAAAGCCACCCCAGCTCATGGCATTTTGTTACACAGAAGCTCAAATTGGCTAAGACAGATGGGTGGCCAACAGTGTATGCTTCACCTGTGTGCCTGGGATGTTGACAAGCACTGCAGGAAATTCTAAATAAGGTGAGGACTTTTCCACATGGTGTTTTGTGAGAAAGAACTAAATGGTAGATGGTGCTTCTTTAGCACCTTCGATCAGGTTTTTCTTTTGAGTTTTAAACATCTTTGGGACTTACTGAACACACTTTGAAAAATACTCCTCCTTTAGAGGTTAGGATTATCAAGACTAACAATACAGTAGGTGGGTTTCTGCCTCCTAGACTCTACATCTAAAGTTGAACTAAGTGATTAATCCTATATAATAAAAGGCTAATATGAAAATTGTCCCCTTGACCTGGAGTTTGACCAGGAGTTCAACCTGGGGGCGGGCTGGCCTGCCAACTGCCCGCATCCCCTCCCCGTGGTGGCCCAGCCTGATTGGCCACAATCTAGGCATGCTGGTCAGACCCCACCGGTGCATGAATTTGTGCACTGGGCCTCTAATAGAGAATAATAGAGGCCTACCAGTATTTATGACAATGTGGGCCAACCTACTAGGTTTTTTGCCAGATGTGGAGAGCTGAGCCTCACTTCATTTAGTGTGTGTTTTTGCAAGGGCTTATCTTCCATGAAAATATAGTTCTGTTAGGATAACTGCAAACTTTCCTTAACATGCTAGTCAACTGCTCTCGCCTCTTTAATTCTACATGCTTTCAGGAGTGTTAAAAATCCCGATTGCCCTCCCTTCATGATCATTGAACTATGGCCTCTTCGCTTCTCATAAAAAGCTTCCCAAAACAAACTGCGAACGTAGTTTCAGGTCTGATGATGAACTTCATGGGAAAGGATCTCGAGTCTGACTTTGCTACCTCACAGATAAGGCAGCTAAAGCCGGGAAATGATTTGAACAGGGTCACGCTGCAAGTGCGGAGCAGGATTCCAATTAGCATTCAGGTGCCTCGTGTGCTTTTTGGCTCTTCTTCAAACTCCTTCTTCCTGCAGCCTCAGCGCTGAGTTACGCAGAACCAGCTCAGAAAACAACAATGAGAACAATGTGAATTGGTCGGGTTTCCTTAGCTTGTTTCTCTTTCTCCCGTGACAATGTTCTCAACCTCGAAATCATTCTCTTTTTGGTCTCCTTTCCCCCATTCATCCTCCGCAGTTTCCCCACCTCTTATCCTGCCATTGAATTCCTAGTAAGAAGGAAACGGTCTATCCCTTGATAGACGTGGGGGTGGAAGGCTAGATCCCCAGGCTGGCAGGAAACAAGAAAACCATAGAGATTTTTAAACTGCTCTGCATAAAAAGTGACCGGGGACTGGGCAGGAGAGGCGTAGGGGCACAGAAGGGAGATATAAGGAGAGGCTCAGCAATTTAGATGGAAAATAACCCAAGTTGCTGGGAAATTGCAGGAGGACACAGACTCTTTGATAGTACATTTTAACTTGTTTGCATTCCCGCGTGGTAAGTCCAGCCTCCATGTTTCGCAGAGGGTCCGCAAAGGCCTTGTCAGATCTGCGGAGGTTGTAAGTAAGGGAACGGTTTCACTTCTGGGTGAGAGGGTGCGCTGGATGGAAAGGGCTGATAAACCGAACCAATTCCAGAACCAGAGACCACAAAAATGTGAGTGCCCTGGGAATGTGCAGATGTCTTGGGGAGGGCGATGAACTTTTCACAGGATGTGGAACGGAGACTCAAGCCAGTTTGATCGGGATCTCAAGTGGCAAGGGGCCTTCTGCTGGCATTTGGGTTATGCTAGATTCTTATTTTATTTCTATGTAATATAAAAGCCATTTCCTTGGCCTTCCATAATCTTGGCCTCACTCTCTGAAGCCAGCCTCTACCTAGAACCCCCTGCTCCAGGTGTAGTCTTCAGATTAGGTCACACTGGATTGGGGCATCCAAATCTCGATATCATTTTCCCTGAACCTCAAATGCCTTTCCTGCCCCAATATTCAAATCCTGGATCCCTCAGGGCCTTGCTCAATCTCCCCATGAAGATCTGGTCCCTCCTGTGCACACACTTTCTGTTTTTGGCTGCTTGTTGCTCCTAGTGTTCATGCCTCTGAAATCTACTTTAAAAAAAAAAATCAATTTAAGTTTTCTTGAGTAGTTTTAGGTTCCCAGAAAAATTAAGAGGAAGGTACAGGGATTAAAATAATGATAATAATGATAATAATAATTATATATATAATTATTATTATCATTATTATTATTATATATATATATTTGATTTTTTACAGAGAGGAAGGGAGAGAGAGAGAGTCAGAAACATTGATGAGAGAGAAACATCAATCAGCTGCCTCCTGCACACCCCACAATGGGGATGTGCCCACAACCAAGGTACATGCCCTTGACAGTAATCAAACCCGTGATCCTGAGTTCATAGATGGATGCTCCATCCACTGAGCCAAACTGTCAGCACAGTTCAGGGATTTTTTACATACCTCCTGTTCCCGTTAGTGTATTCATCATTATACATCATACAGAGTAGTCTTGCTGCCCTACAAATCCTCTGTGCTCCCCTATTCACCGTGCTTCCCTCTACCAAGCAGTGACCTTGTCCTCACTACCTCTAGAGTTTTGCCTTTCCCAGAATGTTCTATAGTTGGAAGCATACAGTAGGTAGCCTTTTCAAATTGGCTTCTTTCACTTATTAGTAGGCATTTAAGTTTCCTCCATGTCTTTTCGTGTCTTGATGGCTCGTTTCATTTTAGTGTGGGGCTTGTTGGCGTGGTGAGACCAGCCTTGCAGAGAGATCAGAGCGCTGTGCGGGGCTGGCCTTTGGTCCGCCCTGCGTAATTCTGTGGTGTGGGTGACGGAGAGATGGCGGCCAAGGAGCTGGGCAGAGCTGCTATTTCACGGCTTGTCTCCCTGGAAGGCTTCTGCTCAGGAGCCAGGCAGGCAAGTGCTGGGCCGTGGCTGCATTGTGGGGAGGCAAGTCCAGGTGCCCCTGTCAGTCCAGCCTGCACTACCCCAGGAAGGAGAAGAATGGCATACCCCCATCCTCCAGGGATTTAATATATATATTAAATCCCTGGAGGATGGGGGTCTTAAATATATATAATTTATTTTTTACAGAGAGGAAGGGAGAGGAGAGAGAGAGTCAGAAACATTATGAGAGAGAAACATTGATAGTCACCCTGGGCATCACCCCAATGAGAGACGGTTTGGGTTAGCCCTGCCAAGTCCCGGATACCTACCCTGGGCACAGTTCCGTGGGGGAAAGGGAGAACAGCTTAGAGCAGGAACTCTCAGTATGAGACCCATGGAAGTAAAAACTTAATAAAATTAAAAAGCAGGAATAGAGAAAGATGTGAACATAGGTATAAAGAAAAAATGACAATAAGTATTAATAATAACCTTAAATGTAAACGAATTAAATGCTCCATTCGAAAGACATAGGATAGCTGAAAGGATAAGAAAACATGACCCGTATATATGTTGTCTATACAAGACTCCCCTCAGAACAAAAGATGAGAGTGAAGGGATGGGGAAAAAATTGGTCTTTGATCTGAACCCCCATCTCCCAACCCCTAACTTGACTGACTCAGCTTCGTCCTTCTGGTTCTTTGGGTTCAGTCTTCCTCACTTTCCCTGAGGGATTCCTACTTCATTGCCCATCTCCACCCCCATCCCTCGGTTGCAGTGCTTGCTGGATCTAGCTCTTCCCATGCAAACCCAGCTTCTCACCCTCTGGGCATGCAGACAGGAACAGGGACGCGATTACAGCTGGGTACTCCATAGAGCCTTCTGATGGGAGTTTAATATTTTGTTATAATAACCTATATAATAAAAGCCCACTGACCATTATGGCAGAACAACCAGAATGACTGGTCGCTATGATGTGCACTGGCCACCAGAGGACAGACGCTCCATGCAGGAACTGCCCCCTGGTGATCAGTGCACTTCCACAGCAAGGGTGCCACTCAGCCAGAAGCGGGGCTCACGGCTGGTGGTGGGAACCGCGTGGTGAGGAGCAAACAGGCTGGTGGTTAGGAGTGAGGAGTCCTGGATCATGAGAGGGCACAGGCCGGGCTGAGGGATCCCCCTCATCCCACATGAATTTTGTGCCTCAGGCCTCTAGCTAGTAGCTAATGTTACTGAGACTCCTCTGACAAGTCTCCTGTGTTATGTCAGTCCATCAGCAGAATCCCACACTGCTGTAAACACAGGGCCCGTTCTTCCTCGTCTTACTTAGAATGACCTATGGGCTACATTTGGCTTTCCACACTTGCATTCCAGCTGCCCACTCTGGGATTTCCTCCTTTACAGTTTCCTATGAGAACTCCTCCTCTTTCTCCTGACCTATTCATACCAGTGTGACCAGGCTTGGTCCTCGGTCCTCTTTTCTTTTTATATTCATTTACTTGGGGATCTCATTCACTCCCAGGACTTTAAAGCCTCTCTCCTGAATGTGTACGTCCAACTACATACTTGACATCAAATAAACATCTCCAACTCACATCCTTCTGATCATACTTGTTCTACCCTCAGTCTTCTACAAGTCAATTGGTGTCAGCTGTATATTTCTGTGGAGTCACCTCCCACCCCCCACCTTTTCTTTGCACCTCACGCCCAATCCTTCAACACATTCTGTTGCCTCTAACCTTCATAACATCTAGAATCTGACCATGTCTCACCATCCTACTGCTGCCACCTTTGTTATCTCTTGCCTGGATTATTGCAACAGCCTCCTAACTGGTCTTTTTCTTCCATGCTTGTCCTCTCTATTATCCACAGCAGCCAAATATATCATTTAGAGAGGATAAGCCAGGCCATATCATTCCTCTGCTCAAACCCCTGTAACGGCTCTCTGTTTTTCTTAATATAAAAGCTAATGTCCTCACAATGACTTACGAGGTGTCCCTACACCATCGGGTCTTGTTACCCTTCTGACCTCATCTCCTACCTTTCTCCTTCTTTTCTTGGCCCCAGTCACACGGCCTTCCTCATGAAGGGGACCAGCATATGCCACTCCAAAACATGTCACTTTGGCACGTGGGCTGTTCTGAGCTGAAGACGACTGAGAAACAGCAGATGCGGGATGAACTCTCTGTCCTCTCCCCATCTACCTAAAAGCAGGGCACAAATTCCCCTGGAGAAGGTGCCCCCTCTCTCTTCTCCATGTCAGGAAGAGGCGATAAATGCTTGTCATTGGAGATGGCACAGACTTGAATCACATAAATACACCTACAGTGATAACCCTTAACTTCCAATAGTTTCTCTTCACATATTCACCTTCCCAGAATTCCCTGCCCCTAGAAGCCCAAGCGCTTTTCCTATGTCTTGCTACTTCACAAAGGTATTGTTTTTGGTAACATGGTAGAGAAGCTCCCAGGCCTAACCACTTCTCTGGGTTTTCACTCCCTTTTCTGTGAGATCCCCATGAACACATAACATTAAATTAAAACATAAACATCAAATAAAACTTGTTTGCCTCTTCTCCTGTCAATCTGCCTTGTCAGTGTCAGGGCCCCAGATACTGAACATGAGGATAACGGAAAGCTTTTTCCTGCTCTGCACTGACTATCCCTCAAACACGCAAGGCACATGCCCCCCCTGAGGGCCCTTGTATGAGCTGATGTCTCTACAGCAGTGTTTTTTCCCCAGACATAGGCCTGACTCGTACTCCTTTGCCTCCCTCAAATCTCCGTTCAGAGTTCAGATGTCACTTTCTCAATGAGGCCGACCTTAACCACCATGTTTAAAATTGCAAGGGACCAGAATCTTATTAACACCAATGACATCTTCTCTGTTCTCCGGGTGCACTCAGATCGAACTGTAGGTGAAGACTCTGAGACTTCCTTTAAAATAAATAAATAAATAAATAAATAAATAAATAAATATTGATTTCAGAGAGGAAGGATGAGGGAGATAGAAACATCAATGATAAGAGAGAATCATTGATAGACTGCCTCTGCACGTCCCACACTGGGGATTGAGCCCACAACCTGGGTATATGCCCAACCTTGACCTCCTAGTTCATAGGTTGACGTTCAACCACTGAGCCATGCTGGCCAGCCCTGAGACTTTTCTTAAAGGCAGTGATGAGGCCATAACACCAGGAAGTTGCCTATACCCCAGGTTAAGCTGAGGCAAGGATAGTGTGGGATATGAGGGAGGACCAGCAGAATCTGCATCAAGAAAGGAGACGAGAAATCTGGGTTCACCACAACTGAGCCAGTCCTTGTGGGTATTGACAGCTAAGTGTTGTCCTATTTCCTTACGAAGGAGGGGCTGCGAGCCCCCATCAGGGTCCCACTGCGAGGTGTTTGCACCCATAAGTACTCATATCCGCCGCCTACCATGCAGGAGGGCATACACCGCTCTCATCATCAACCAGGAGGAAACTCATCATTTCGATGTTTTCATCACTCTCTGGGGGTTGGACCTGAGCCCTGTGGATCTGATGGCTGTTTTGGTCCTGGTTACAGATTTCAGTTAGGGTAGGACTTGCTTGTTGACAAGGCATATTCTTGCACGTGTGTGCTCCGGCTACACCCGAATGTAGTGGGGACCCCATCATTGTTCAGGGAATGAGCATGGCTCAGGTGCCTGGTGCCATCCCCCATACAGCATCTCACAATGCAAATGCAAGGTCAATGCTCCTTACTCTGAACCCACATGCCCTTATTGTTTTTCTTTTCTTTTAAAAACACCATCCAGATGGCTAAGCACTGAGGAGTCAGAGTCTAGCTCCCAGTGTGACTCTCTGCTTTGTCCTTTCACCAGAGAAGGAGACACAAACCTGCTCAAAGGAGCATCTAAATAGCTAAAATTTATTCCATCTGATGTTTCCCTCAAGTTCAAGCTTAACAGTGACAGGTTCTGTTTTGGTTTCCCTGTTTTCTATTTATTTGTTATTCCTGAACTGAGGATATGTTCCCATTGATTTTTGAGGGAGAGCAGAAGAGAGAGGGAAAGACAGAGAGAAACATCGATGTGAGGGAAACTGTGAGGCCCCAGTCAGGACCGGGGCTGGAGAGGAGCCTGCAATCAAGGTACGTGCCCTTGACCGAAATTGAACTAGGGACCTTTTGGACCATAGGCTGATGCTTTATCCATTGAGCCAAATGGGCTAGAGCTGGTTTCCCTGTTTGAAATTCCCCAGGCGGGAGACCACTTGCTTTGATGAAGATGATTTAACACTGAAATTGTGTCATGGAGACAGAGAAGAAGGGCCCTCGGCTAACGCTGACTGTGAGCTTCTGGTGTGAATCAACCAGAGACCATTCAGCTGATGTCACTATTGGGAATGGGACAGCTGACTCCAGACGCTGGGCTCAGACAACTCTGGGTTTGAGTCCCGGCTGCAATGCTTTCTACCTGGGAGACCTTGGGCTGCTTCTCAATGTCCCCGAGTTTCACCTCCTCATCTCCAAAATGGGGAATTATAACGCCCACCGAACAAATAGCTCCTGTAAATACATATCATTATGGGAAGGAAGCTCACCTATTGCTTCACCCAAAGGGGCTGATAACGGACTTGAATTTCATGCACTCTCTCCTTCCAGAGACATTTTTCTTTTTAAATTTACTTTCTTTTTCCATCACCATATATCCCCTCTGTGCCCTCTTCCACCTCCACCCACCCTCCCTCCCCTACCCCCACGGTCACACACTGCTGTCCCGTGGTGAATCAGAGGCATGGTCAATAGCACCCAGAGCCTGGCTTCAGGGGAGGGAGCTCTGATTGGGGCACCGGGTGCTCCAGGTCTTGGGCAAATGACAGTGTGACCCAGGAGAAGAGGAGCTTCCAAAGTCAACAGAGCTGACAGTGTGCGCCCAGCAACGGGGAGAGAGTGACCCCGGTGAGGACAGTTCACTCATTCTGCTGATGTCCTCGGGCCTCCCATGTGCCGGGCGCCGTGCTCGGCCCCGGAGACCCAGCAGTGAATTCAAACCCTTCCTCTCAGAAGCTTGCATTCTAGTTGAGAGAGACGAGTAATGAGCAGGGGGATTGGGGGAGGGGCTTGCTGGGGTTTACAGTTTATTTATTTATTTTTTTTTAAATATATTTTATTGGTTTTTTTTTTTTTTTTTTTTTTTTTTTGTTTTTTTTTTACAGAGTGGAAGAGAGAGGGACAGAGAGCTAGAACCATCAATGAGAGAGAAACACCGACCAGCTGCCTCCTGCACACCCCCTACTGGGGATGTCCCTGAAGCCAAGGTAACTGATCAGCCCTTGACCAAAATTGAACCTAGGACCCCCCAGTCCGCAGGCTGACGCTCTATCCACTGAGTTAAACCGGTTTCGGCGGGGTTTACAGTTTAAATCAAGATGGTCCAGTATGCCTCCCTGACGTGCCCTTTGAGAAAAAAAGAAAAAAGAAGGGAAAAAAGGAAAGAAAGAGGAGGAGATAAGGGTATCTCCCAGAGGAACCGGGCTGCCTGGGGCCGCGGAGGTGGTGGACCAGGGGGAAGGGCCTGGCAGGAGGAGGGTTGTTGCCAGGTCCCTGGCTCCATCCGGCCCTCCGTGGCTGGTGACGTCAGAGGGCAAAGGGCAGCCTGTGCTCACAGGGATCCTCTCTCCTCCCGGTGGTGGCCAGAGCCGCCGGCTCTTTGCCTGCCTCCAGCAGCCTCGTCTTGAACACGGCGGGTGGACCAGCCCTCTCTGAGGTAGGATTGCTGTGTGTGGTTGTGCAAGTTGGACGCTGCTCGGGTGACACATTCTAGATGGGTGCATTATGGCAGGTGGCCATAGTACCCATTCCAACAAAGGCCATATATTACCTGACTTTCCCGACACTCGGAATAAAGCATCTGAAAGGAGGGGAGCCTTCTCATTCACATGAGGCGCCTGGCAGCCCTGGCCATCCAGATTTCCAGGGGGCCCTCCCGGTGGGTTTGGGGACAGATCTTGTGGGTTAAAGTCAAATGGCTCCTCTGCTGGGATTTCTAGTGTGGCTCCATCACACACTGGAGAGACCTCCCGGGACAGGCATATAAGCGGTGGGAATTCCAGAATTCCTGGTGGGAAGGGCTTAATGCAGCGATCCAACTGGAGGCTAAGGGAGCCAAGGAACCCTGCAGAGAAGCTGCCGTTGCAGGGCACATGTCCAGCGAGGGTTTAGTTGAGGGAGCAGCTGCTGGAGATGCGGGCAGTGAAGTCCACGCCCCTGAACCCCAGCCCTGCAAACCAGCTCCTCAGCTTGGTCTCTGCCGCTTCCCTGGCCTCCGCTCCCCGCCCTGCACCGAGTCGGGGCCCAGTCATCCCAGCTCCTCGAGGTGGAATCGCTTGCTTACATTTGCACAAGATTCTTCAGCTGCTGGGCGGGCCTGGGCCCAACCTCTTCTGCCCCGAGGCAGTGCCCCGAACCAGCTGCCCTGTGCCCGGCTCCCCGGCTGCCCGGCTGCCCGGAGCCTCTGCTCCCTCCGCAGGCCTTCCCCGACGCCCAGATCCGCTCCACCTACACGTGGTCGCTCTGTCCTGGTGCTCACAAGCATTTCACAGGAATTCCTTTCAAGCACCTTTTTCTCTGCATTAAAAGAAATACGCTTCTGTCCCTTCATTTCACAGCACCACGGGCTTCTCGAAGGCTTCATGCGTCTTGCCAACCAAGGCAACTGTCCCTGAGGGTGGATAGTTGTGCTGGGGCACTAAGTTAAAGTGACCAGACATCCCGCTTTTGGCAGGACAGTCCCAATTTTAACAATTTGTCCCGCGTCCCAGTCGGGACCTTTTTAAAACGCCGAGGGACGTGGGACAAATTGTTAAAAATTGGGTTAAATTGGGACCTTTTTAAAACACCACAGGGACAAGTTGTTAAAAATCGGGACTGCCCCGCCAAAAGAGGGACGTCTGGTCACCTTACACCAAGCGTAACTGGTCAGCATCTTCTGCGATGATAGAGAAAACGGTCCTTTCAAAGTCTGCATTTCAGAACGCTGGCACGTGCCCCAGGCTGCAGCTTCTAAGTCCCTTGCGTCCCAAGAGGCTGCTTTTCCCACCTGACCCGTCAGCGCCCAGCCTGACCACCTCTCAGTACCCGGGGCGGAAACAGGCACTGAATGTGCAGGTGCAGATGAGAGTAACTGGATCAAACTTCGGGGCCTGGATCAAACGTTCCAGCGGCAGCCTTCACGCGTGAGGGTAGATGCTCACGCCCCTTTGGGGAGAGAGAAGAATCCCGTACCCAATAAGGCAAGCACGCGTCCCCAGAGCCCGGGGCCCATACAGCTGGCTGGGCAGCCCCCCGGTGCCGCTGCAGCCCCGATCACTGGGGAAACACACAGAGTATGTGGCCTCGTCACCCCGGCGCAGAAGTCCTCATGGAAAGTTGCCATTCTCAGGCACCAGGCATGCCCCTGAGCGCGGTCCCCAGGGTGACGCGGGGACAGAAATATCCCGATGTAAAAATATGTTCCAAGTGGCGCATAAAATGTGTACAAGTTCAATTACCCTTGGCCCCCATGTGCTGTGGCAGCTGGCCTGTCTGTGTTTATTTGTTCCCCGGCCTGTGAGTATTCCGAGGGACTGCATTTGTCTCCCCGTCTCCTCCCCGACAGGCAGGGAGCCCCGTAGACGAAGGGTCGGCAGCCTCAAGTAAGTGGGGGCCGCCGGGGTGGGGGCGGCTGGGCCCCGGGGTGGAGATCAAAGGAGGGCTGCTCCTCCTGAGGAGACGGGACGGGCTGGGCGGCCGTGTGGTCACCAAGGGAGGGGCCTCCCGGGTCCCACTTACTGTAGATGGACAGCCTGCTTCTCTGTGTCCTCGGCGATGCGGGAGGGAATCACTCGTCTTATAAGGAAGAGTGTAAGGAGAGTTGGCAAAGACAACCAGTGATTTAAGCAGAGGGACCCATGGCTGTCTCTGACTCCCCTTTGGCTGGCAGGTGAGGAGTAATAAAACAAAAACAAAAAAGAACACCCTGATTGGTGTTGTTCAGTGGTTAGAGCATTGGCCTGCACACCAGAGGGTCTCTGGTTCAATTCCTGGTCAAGGACATGTACCTGGATTGCAGGTCATCTCCACTACCATCAGGGTACATGCGGGAGGCAACCAATCGATGTGTCTCTTTCACATTGTGCCTCTCTCTCTCTCTTTTTTTCTTTTCTCTCTTTCTTCTTGTTCCCTCCCTTCCACTCTCTTTAAAAATAAATGGGGCTGAAACCGGTTTGGCTCAATGGATAGAGCATTGGCTTGGGGACTGAAAGGTCCCGGGTTCAATTCCCGTCAAGGGCATGTACCTTGGTTGCGGGAACATCCCCAGTAGGGGGTGTGCAAGAGGTAGCTGATTGATTACTCTATCTCATCGATGTTTCTAACTCTCTATCTCTCTCCCTTCCTCTCTGTACAAAATTAATAAAATATATTAAAAAAACAATAAAATAAAAATAAATGGGCAAAATATCCTCACTAGGGTGAGGATTAAAAAAACAAAGAACAAAGAAATAAGAAAGTGGAGTCCCTTGGCGTAGCCTGCTGGGATTGGGCCGAAACTGGCAGTCCAATGCCACCTGCCACTCCTGCTGCCACTCCTGCTCATCCCCGCCCTGCTGCGGTTGCCACTGCTGCCGCTTGGTAGGCTACTTCCGCTCCTCTGCGGTCTCTGGGAGGCTGTGGCCAGCCATGAGCCCTGTGTCTGGCGCCTGTTGGTCAGCTGAGAGGCACTCCTGGTGTGGGAGCACACTGACCACAAGGGGACAACTTCTGCCCTGAGTGTCTGCCCCTGGTGGTCAGTGTGCACCAACTGGCTGTTCAGTTGTTTGGTCACTTAGGCATATATATATATATATATATATATGTGTGTGTGTGTGTGTGTGTGTGTGTGTGTGTGTATGCATAGCACACAGACACAGACAATAGTGCAGTAAAGGCATGAGTGTGGGTAGGAGGGGTGGAGGGGGCCAGTGAAGAGGAGAAGGGCAACAATACTTTCAACAATAAAATTTAAGAAAGGAAATAAGAAAGAGCCAATAAGCAGCTATGGAAGCTCTGGCCATGAGTCAGACTAAGGCAGGGTCAGCAGGGAGAGGGTTCGGGAACTGCCCCACAATCACCTGGCTGCTGAATGGTCACTCACTGAGCCTACAGTATGAGAAAGACGAGGGCTCAGTTCATGCTGCTTCTGTGATTTCAGCAACATCACTCACTGTCTGAGCTCCCGCCTCTGTGAGAGGCTCCGGGCACAAGAGGCTGGGCTCTGGAGCTGGGTTAGTTACAAAGCTCTGGGAAGTTACTCACCTCCTGGGTGCCTCGGCTTCCTCATCTGTCAAGAGGGGATAAAAACTGTGACTGCTTCATTGGGCCCTTGTAAGGATGGGACGCAGGAAGGGCTGCATATCCTTGCTATTGTTAGAACCATTGTTTCCTCTGCCATCCTCTTCCTAAACTGATGGGGTCTGAATTCCCAGGGCCCAGAGCTCCTGTTTCCATCTCTCACTCCAGCTCAGAACACGACTGAATGCAAAGGTTGCCACATCCCTTTCTGGTGGGGATGTGAAAGAAGGGCAAACAGTTTTGCCACATGCTACATGTGACAGGAACACAATCCGATGGGAAGAGTGGGGTGATGACTCAGGAAAACAGATTTTATACAAGTCCAGCCACACTGGACACATCTGCTTCCCTGGCCCCAGTTCCATCGTCGCCAAAGGGAGTGACTGGGAGCAGGTGATCCAAGGGGCTCCTTCCAGAGCTGACATTCTGACTTGGTCTGATTTACTTTGAGAACTGACATTCTGACTGTGGTCTGATTTACTTTGAGGTGTGATTAGTTGTAAAATTTTGAATTTCAAACACTCTCCTAGATTTAAAAGCTGATCATCAGATCTCCTCCTTATCTTAGCTCGACATATGCCACATCACCACGTGCCTCGCGGCATATGCCAGAGTAACCTTCAAAATAACAAACTACAAATTATGTATTAAACTTTAAAAAAAGACACAAATGTGTCACATTTTTTTATTATACATACAGATGATGGGTGGGTTGATAATAAAGGAATTCATACAAGGATATCAAATAAAAATAAACAAGTCATATAAGCTGAACTCTATTTATGCAGTTGTATAGAGCTAGCCATATATATCTCTATCTACAGATAGATATTTTGTTATTCATATGTCTAGTTATATATAGGTAGATAAATCTAAGATACATAACACATAGCCACCTAGTTCCTGGACCCTTTTGTCATAATTACCTGGAGCACTGCACTTAAGAAAAAAATGTTCATGATTTAAAAAATCCACCACTTTTATGAAGTCACATGTGTCTATATAGTTTCTATAGACATTTAATGGTGATTAAATGACTTTTAATGGTGATTATTTCAAGATGGTAGCATTTCAGATGATTTTTAACTATTATCCAATGGTTTATGTATTGTGAATTGTTTTTTACATTGAGTATCCTATATAATAAAAGGCTAATATGTAAATTGTCCCTTGACCGGGGAGGGCTGGTTGGACCCCACCCATGCACAAATTCATGCACTGGGCCTCTAGTTATATATACAATCAGAAGAATGAGCCCTTTTCATGGTGAAAGAAGAGTATCTAAAAGTCATTCATTCAGAGACTAGTATAAAGATAAAACTTTGAAAGGGAAAAATCAGCAAAAGGTCTGATGTAATAACCAAACTTTACAAAAACTATGAGTCTCCCAAGGTAATAAACCCCTAACACATGTCTCTAAATGCGGAGTTTATGATATTTTGTTCCATGGTTGAGTTCAAGGACAGCTCAGGGGACTGATTACAGTAGAAAAGGCTCGGAAATGCTCAGAGCTGGGCAGTCGAGCCTTTGAAGACAGTGGAGTACTTCAACACTCGAGAAATGCTTTTCTTTGTGTAGATTATTCATTTTCTTTCATTTTACAAAACTATTCATCATCACGTTTGCAGTGGATGCTTCAAAATGTTAATACTGGGGAACCCTTACACTGGGCCCCCCATCTCAGCCTGTCCCCCCAAAACACACACACACACACACACACACACACACCCCTACCTCAATCCTCCTATGAAACTGCCCTCTCCCAACTGCAGTCCTACCCCAGCGTGGCCCAGGCAGTGTGGCAGCCGCTCCCACAGCCAGGCTGTCGGGAGAGTGCTGAGTGCTGAACAATGGTGGAGGAAGCTGGAACAGGGCGCTGGGCTGATAGCCTCACAGCCGGCGTCTGGGGCAGGTGAGAACCTGGGCCCACTTCCTCCACACGGGAGCTCGTCTGGATCCGGCTCTTCTTGGGAACAAAGAGTCTCAGCAGCCAGGGCTCCGAGAGTGGGCAGGGGGAGGTGAGATTACCATCGTAGGAGCTGGTACCTCCAGCCCTGCTTGTGACCTGCTCATTCCCCCCTGTGGGCTCATGTGAGGGACCTTCCAGAAGCCACTCAGCAACATACGGGTGGCCTGGAGAATTCTCCTTAATGAGGGCAGCCCTACACAGTCCTCTTGCTTCAACTCACTCTTATTTATTTTTTTTTAAAAGAATTCTGCTAAAAAATACCCACTCAGTGCTTAAAACAGTAATAGTAGCAAATGTTTATTAAGCACTTATAAAGTGCCAGGGGTCAAGCTTTACGTGTGTAAGCTAATTTAATCTTCACAGCAGTTTTTGCCACCTTTACAGGTGAGAAAACTGAGTAATAGAGAGTCACTTTCTCTAAGTCACATAATGCGTGAGTAGCTGATAGAATTCAAACCCAGGTCTAGCTTTCCCTTGAGCCCATGCTCTTGACCTCTGCTCTATGCAGCCACATGCTGTGCTCAAGCTGTGAGCAAGGCAGGCATGGCCCTGTCTCCCTGGAGCTCACCCTCCAGCAGGAAGGAAGGACCAAAGAGTTGACTGTGGTGAAGCATGGTGAGAGAGGAGAATGGAAGGACCCACAGCAAAGAGCTGACCACGCTGGCCAGATGGAGACATGTTTTCGTGAGACACACTCTAGAATATTTCATGGACATAAGCCGAGTTTAAAAGCATACTCTGGCTTGCCAATACCTTGCCTGAATCTTTGATGTTAAGGAGCTACCTTCCTTGGATGATTCAAGGCTCAAAATTAGTTGGGGTTGGTGGGTAGGAGCAAGGTGAGGAAGAAATGCATGTAAATTCAACACGGAGATTAGGAAACTTTTCTCCTTCTTCAAATCTTTCATTTCATCTTGTCCACTAATTTCGTGTGTGTGTGTGTGTGTGTGTGTTTTAAATATATATTTATTTATTTCAGAGAGGAAGGAAGAGGGAGAGACAGAGAGAAACATCAATGATGAGAGAGAATCATTGATGGGTTGTCTCTTGAACGCCCCCCACTGGGGATCTAGCCCGCAACCCTGGCATGTGCCGTTGGCCGGAATTGAACCTAGGACCCTTAAGTCCGCAGGCCAATGCTCTATCCATTGAGCCAAACTGGCTAGAGCAGTGGTCAGCAAACTCATTAGTCAACAGAGCCAAAAATCAATAATACAACGATTGAAATTTCTTTTGAGAGCCAAAATTTTAAAACGTAAACTTCTTCCAACTTAAACTTTTTCTACTTCTTCAAAATAGACTTTCCCAGGCCATGGTGTATTGTGGAAGAGCCACACTCAAGGGGCCAAAGAGTTGCATGTGGCTTGTGAGCCGCAGTTTGCTGACTGCAGGGCTAGGGCATTGTCCGATAATTTTGGAATTTCCTCTGGCAAGGAGAATGGGAGATTCTCTTCTCCCCAAAACATTTCTTTTGACCACTACTTGAGGATTCTAAGTGTGAGCAGTGATCCGGGCCTTTGTTTGAGAGAAAACAGGCCTTCCAGAGTAGAACAAGCACAGCCCTTCCTTAGTTTCACCTCCATGGCCCCTTTCCTTCCCAGGCCTCAGCATGGAAGTGTGCAGGCCAGAGATAGGAGCAAGGGCTAATCTTTGAGTTGGCCTTCTGGAATAGAAACTTAATTACAAGAAGGTACATGATTGTCCATATTTCTTTCTGTCTACATGAAAATCAAACCTTACCTTTTTCATTCTAAGAACTCTGGTAAATAAAGGATTTGCTCCCTTATCTGATTCTGCAAAGAGCAAAAGATAGTGTCAAACATATTGCAACTGCTGGAGCGTCTCCAAAGCAGGAACATGGCCTGGAGCATCATAGAATGCCTACGGAGGGATGGAGAATGTCCAAGGTTTCCTAGGAAGCTTGTAATTGCCAAGTCAACAATTCTGGGGAAATTGCAATCAAACTCTGTGCTGGCTGGCGAATCCCCTCTGGCCATTTGATTCATTTCAACACGCAACTACTTAGCCCCTACCATAATGCAGGGGGAGAAAGAAGCGTTAACTTGGAGTCCAAAAGTCTGGGATCTAAACCCTGTTGTTAGCGACTTGACCTTGAGTAAATTCTTTAAACTCCCTATTCTTTATCTGTCAAATAAAGGTTACTGCTTACCTGACAAGATCATTTAAAGGATCAACACAGTAATTGTAGGGGCCCAATAAAAGACATCCCCATTCTCTGTCCAAGTTGGGAAACAATGGGAGAGCTGGATGCAGGAGCCAGGCAGAAGGGGGTCAGGAGAGGACCTTTATTACTGCCGAAACCTAGTTCCAATGCTTGACTTACTGTGTACAGCAACAGCAAGCTCTTCTTCAGGGTCACCAGCTATGCCTCTCGGATTGGTAACTCAGGCTCTTTGTGCCTCAGTTTCTTTATAGTAGAACCTACCTCATAGGGCTATTGTGAGAAGAAAATATGTGTAAATATAGTGCTTAGAACAATGCGTGGTAGAAAATAAACATACCATAAATATTAGTGATTTTTATCATCCATCTTTCTCAAAGCTAGGATGAGGGAATGTTCTTTTCCTGACATTCATCTTGAGCAGCATGAGGAAAAAGACAAATTTCAGATACAGCTATGTCACTGTCAAATGGTGAGCAAGGAGGAGCATGTTAAATGCTAGCTTCCTGCCCACAGGAGACTCCCTAGGAACAAAGTGTGTGTGTGTATTGGGTGGGGGGGGGGGGAACAGGAGAGAGGGGAGGCAGAGCTACTCATACCCATGTGACTGGTGGGTCATTGAAACTTTTGCCTTCAGGGGCCCCTTCTGCATAAAAAGGGGTGAAAATTACATATGCATTGGCATACTAGTAAAGATAAATATACTAACATGATATTTTAAAACGTTTTATTTGACCTAACTTAAATGTTTCTTTTCTTATTTAAAAATTTTTTTAAAACATTTTTTTTTGTGGCTCCTAAAACTATTAGGGACCCTAGCCACTGTGCCAAGTCGATAAGTTGGCTTTGCATATCCAGTCCTTGTTCCCAAATTTCCCCAAACCCCCTCCTCATTTCTTGGGGACTATTGAATGAGGCCCAATGGAGAAAGGTATTGCTCCAGAAGGAGAGATGAATTCAGGAGATAGGGTGGTTCCTAGACCCCCAGCTAAAATGCTAAAAAGAAATGTGTGATGTAGCCGAGGTGAATAAGACATTCTCACTGCTCCCAAGAACTAACAGAACACAAGGCAGAGGGAAAGAAATGCAAAGTTGGAGAACAAGTCATATGCTGAGGAATTTCTAGAAACAATTCCTTCAGGGAGTGATTGAGCTTGGCCTTGAAGTATAAAAGATGTCTAGACAAGAAAGGCTGGGGAGGAGAGGTCATTCTGGACTGTGAGACTGGCTAAAGATGGTTTCACACACAGGGATGTTCTGGGAATTGAATTCAGAAGCATCCACTTACCTTACTCTTCTGGCTCAGAGGACTCTCTGTTTGATGTATTGTTGTTGTGTAACAATGGGTAGAAGGCAGGAAAGTTATCATTTATTCAGTATCTGTTGTGGGGTTGAACCCTAGAGTCAAAAATAAGACCACTGGAGGCTGCTAATTGATTTAAAAAGCAGGCAAGGATTTATTGAGCTGGCCAGCAATGGCCGCAAGAACACCACACGTAGGTGGAGTCCACCCTCATGACCATGCTGTTCCAGGTGTAGGCAGTCCCTTTAAAAGTCTAAACCACAAAATTTTTCCTTTGTTCTAAATTCTAAATTCTAAATGCTGGGAACAGCCAGCAGAGTCATTCCCAGCCACATCCTGCTGGACGTAGGAATGTGGACCCATCTTGCAAAAGCAGATAGTTCAGAAGCAGAACTGAGCAAAGTTAATCTCTAAAGGTTATCTGCACTTTCAACTCCTGGAGCAACTGAGTCAATAGGAATCAATTTCCTGTGGTCCTGGGCCACAGGCTCAGGAAAGTTACCTTTGTGAGTTTCCAGGTCTCAATCTGGAAGCTGAAGCAACTACCCTATTGTTTAAGCAAGTAAGTGCATGCAGAAGCCAGAATAGCAGGGTTAAAATTCAAACAGCAGTTTTTATCTAAGTATGGTTGCTCCCATACTTCAGTATTTCCTATGTTTCCAGTGCTTTATAGGTGGCACCTCATTTAATCTTCACCCCAGTGGTTTCAGGTGGAACTCATTGTCCCCACTTTTTCAGACAAGAAGGTTGAGACCCTGAATGTATAAACGATGTATCGAAGGCCACTGAGCCTGGTTGGCATCTTCAGAAGATACAACAGGACACCTGATTGCTGAACCAGGGCTCTGTTCCCTGCTTCCTTGGAGGTTTCAAAGGGGTTTCCTAAGGGGTCTACAAAGGGAGTTCTTACAATTGCATTGTAGATAGAAGTTGTCTTGGGGCTTCATTTCTGACATTCCACTAACCACTCTCTCAGAGCCCGGGGCATTTTCCCTCTCTTCACCCCATCTCTGTTGGGGGCCCCTCCGTGCCTGCTTTCATCTGTTGACAGTGCTGCCCTTCAGAACCCAGAACTCTGGTCTTCTAGGATCTCTGCGTATGATTCCCCAGAGGGATTGGTTCTGGGCTCCTGGTGCCTGAACCAAGACTGTGCTGGGTTTTGGGAGCTAACATTTCATGTTCAAGTAGCTCTGTGCCAGGCACTGGGCTTGGCATGTTCTCACATATCTTTCTACCCTTTCAGCATTCATTTGACATAGGCATTATTAACATTTTACAGGTAAGGACCCTGGAACTCGAAGAGATCATGTAACTTGTCCAGGTCACATGAATTTAAACCCCAAAGACTCCAAACTACCATCTTTAGCCACAATGGGGTCCAGCCTCTTATAATACCTAGAGCTTTACATCAAATTCTTCTGCTATTTGTGAGTAACCGGCCTCTCTGCCTTTCTCCAGTTAATTTCATTTTCTCAAAGTTGTTCATTGCTTTCAAGTTATCCTTTACATGGCTCTTAGTTTCTCAGAGTTTTGTCTTTTGGTTATTTCCTGTGAAAAATTTATTAATTATCTTATATCTGTATTTCATTCATCCCTTTTGTTATAAATATACAACAATCTAATTGCTATGTATCTGTTTTTTGTCTTTTTGCTTCTTGCTTTCTTTCATCTTCTCCTTGCAATAACCAGAAGAGAAGGATGGCAATTTGAATGTGGAATTCATGGGCAGGAAGATTCTTTTAAAAAAATTATATATATATATAATTGATTTCAGAGAGGAAGGAAGAGATAGAGAGAGATAGAGACATCAATGATAAGAGAGGATCACTGATCGGCTGCCTCTTGCACCCCCCCCCCCCCCAGGTATTGAGCCCACAACCCAGGCATGTGCCCTTGGCTAGAATCGAACTTGAGACCCTTCAATCCACAGGCTGATGCTCTATTCACTGAATCAAATGGGCTAGGGCTGGAAGATTCTTTTCCCTCTAGCAGGACCAAGCCATGAGAAGGCATCTGTGGGTTTTGTCTCTTAGCATCCATTGCCCTTCTTCATCTACACCAACATTCCCTCTCTTTCCTGTTAGAGGGAGTGTAGCGATGGTGAATGTCTCCGCTTGAATCCCAGCTCTGCCACTAGACCATCTGTGTAAACTTGGATTGGTAATTCAAGCTCTTTGTGACTCAGTTTCTTAATTATAATAGTATCTACCTCATAGGAGTATTATAAAAAGGAAATATGTATAAATACAGTGCTTAGAACAATGCATGGTAGAAAATAAACATACCATAAATATTAGCAATTTTATCATCAGTCTTTCTCAAGGCTAGGATGAGGGAATGTTCTTTTCCTGACATTCATCTTGAGCAGCATGGGAAAAAAGACAAATTCCATTAGAGCTGATTTATTTGGATAATCGTGCCTTGAAGAAATGGTTAGTTACTTCCTGCTCCCTTAAATCTTCAAAATTTCTTTTATTCTGTACCCACAACCAAACTTTCAACTGATTTTCCTCCTCGTCATTTTCCTCTTCCTCTTTCTTCTCCTTCTCATCCGCCTTCTCATCCTCCTCTGACCCAAAGTAATAAGCATTGATTTATGATACTTCCTGCCAAGGAATGTTTACTGAGCATCCCTTGCACATGGCCCCTTAGCCTTGGCTTAAATACTTCTATAGAACAATTGTCTCTCTCACTTTTAAAACATTGGTAAACCTATGCAAGGACTTCCTTATATCAGGCAGAAAGTCTTTCTGGGACTCTGGAGCTAGAATGTTTGGGTTCAGAGCCTGGCTCAGTTGTTTAGTTGCTGTGTGGTTTGAACAAGTTGTTCAGCCTCTGTCCTTCGAGGATGACAGTAGTAGCCAATTTATGGCATTGTTGTCAAAGATTCAGCGTCATGATGCTGTGAAGCACCTAGCTGCTGGATAAGAAGGAGTTAGCCTTCTTCCTTCCCCTCCTTCCCATCAGCCTTGGCTCCTCTCTGTGGTCTACACTGAATAAACTGGGAAGATCCAAACCTCAGTCTTCAACTTGCCTGCCTCGTTACCTCATCAAAATGAAAACACAACAAGGCTTTGTGTTAAAATGTGTCCTCTTCCATACATAATTTTAATTATGCAAGATGGGTAATCATAGAGGTCCACAGTAAAGCACAGTGCATATAGTATTTACAATACTATATTGTGAACTGAATTTGTTAAGAGGGTATAATTTATATTAAATGTTCATATCAGAGAGAGAGAAAGAGAGAAAGAGAGAGAGAGAACTTTTAGAGGTGATAGTTAAATCTATGGCATGGTTTATGATGATTTCTTAGATGTATACTTACTTTTAAACTCACCAAGATGTAGACATTAAATATGCACAGCTTTTTTGTATGCCAATTATCCTATATAATAAAGAGGGAATATGCAAATTGACTATCACGCCATCACAAAGATGGTGGCACCACAGTGGAGGCAGGGTTTCTATAGCACAAGATGGCTGCACCCACAGTGGAAGCTGAATTCCCGTAATGAGCCTTAAGGAGCAATCAGCAGGAACCTGATGCTGTATGGTGCTGGGCCAGGGCAGGGGACCTGAGGCCATGCCCCCCACTTTGCAGGACTTGACAGGGGACCTCAAGGTGCACCCCCTGTCCTGGTGCTGAGCTGGAAAACCTCATGCTGCTCCCCCCAGCCCTGGGCCAGGGAACCTGAGGCCGCATCCCACACCCCAGCGCTGGGGGACTTGAGGCCACGCCCCCTGCCTGGTGGGGCTCCACAAGGGACCTCAGGCAGCACCCCTCGCCTGGCAGGGTTTGACAAGGTGTGCCCCTCATCCTGGTGCTGGGCCAGGGGACCTGAGGCTGTGCCCCCCACCTGGCGGGGCTTGATGGGGGGATTTTAGACTGTGCCCCCTGCCCAGTGGGGCTTGACAGGGCACCTCTGGCTGCACCGCCCGCCCTGGTGCCAGGCTGAGGGACCTGAGGGTGCACTGGGGGACCTGAGGTGTGTGCTGGGGGACCTGAGGCTGTGCCCCCTGACTGGCAGGGCTTGATGGGGGTGAGGCCAGCTGGGTCTGGGTCTTGTGCAATTTTGAAGCACCACGGGTGGGCAGGGATTTAACTCTGGGTCCTGCATCATGCCCCAGACTGACAGGAGGAAGATTTTCATATACATCTTACTAAGTTTCTTTCATCGCTGACACTCCTATTATAGAGAAAGGGCAAATAGCAATATTAAAATATTTCCTCTAATTAATCTCCCTTTAATGTGCATGAATTTCATGCCCTGGATCACTAGTATATAATAATAAAAAATAATTATCCAAAAATAATAACAAAAAATAATTATCCAAAAAACATATATGCATAACCCATAGACACAGACCACAGAGCAGTGATGGGTAGAGAAAAGGGTGGGTCAGGCCGGGTGAAGATGGATAACACTGGGGGAAATAGGGACTTCTGTAATAGTGTCAACAATAAAAATAAAGAACAAAATAAAAAAACAACAATAGAATGTTGGGGGGAAATGACCCACTTCCTTCCATCCCAGGAGGGTCTGTGCCAACAGCTTCTGGAGTCCCAAGCCTTTGGGTGCTGCCTGGGCCTGAGGGTGAACACGGTCAGAAGGAAAATGGCTCAAGAAGGTGCATGAGCACAGCAGCCTGTAAATGGCCTTCCAGCCTGTCTGGCTCATCCCGCCCAGGCCTGTGCAGAAGCCGACCAGACCGTTCCTTCACTTCGCCTGCTCTGCCCCGGGATCATGGGCAGGGCTCTGTGCTAAGCTGTTTCCGGCTACAGACATGCCACTGACAAGCCTGAATAATGACCACTGACAGGAAGAGCTTTCCCTGTGGCTCGAAGGGCGAGAATCTGATGGATAGAAACATCGGTTGCATGGCACTTTGCATTTGGGACACATTAGTTCATTACGATATAGTGATGGGTTGTCAGAGGCGGAACAGCCATTTTTCAAAAGGTACGAGGACAGCTTAGCTTAGAGAGAGGCATGTCACACAGCCACCAGGTGACAGAGTTGGTGTTCTGAGTTGGTGTTTGCAGTTCTTTGCGATCTGCTTGTTCTGAAGGCTTTGTGGCTGCTGGGGGGTGATCCCTGGGATTGCATCACTTTGCCCTTGAGGCCATGGGGCCAAGACATCAAGAAGCAGGTGGGTGCTAAGTGAAATAAGCCAGGCAGTGAAAGAAAATACCACACGATCTCACTCATTTATGGATAATAAAGAACATTATAACTTGATGAACAACAATATAGATACAGAGGCAGAGAAGCATCAAACAGACTGACAAATTACAGCGGGGAGGCTGGGGAATGTTGGGGGGGGGGGGCGAGATAAGAGATCAACCGAAGGACTTATATGCATGCACATAAGCACAACCAATGGTCACAAGACATTAAGGAGTTGGGGGTGCGAGGGGGGGGGGCATATTCCAGGGGATAGGGGAGGCCTGGGGAAGGTCAATGGGGGATAAAAGGAGACATATGTATTACTATTTGTAACACTTTAAACAATAAATAAATAAATAAATAAATAAATAAATAAATAAATAAATGACAGTAAGAAGAATAAAAAAAGAAATAGGTGGGTAAGGTAGGAGGGAGGTTTCAGAGGAAAACTGAATTTAAGAAGTGAAGGGATTAAGAAGTACACATTAAGAAGGTAGTTACAAAATAGTCACAGGGATGTAAAAGACACAGGGAATATCGTCAATAATATTGTGGTAACTAAGTATGTGTACTAGACTTTTCCTGGCGATCATTTGGTAGGTTATATAAATGACTAATCATTACGTGGCACACCAGAAACTAACATAATATTGTGTGTAACTGTAATTGAAAAATAAAATTTAAAAGAGAATCAGGTGGTCTGAGAACCCTTGGACTTATAGACTTCCTACTTAGAAGCAGGGGAACTTTTGGATGTAGGACACAGCTTGAAAGACTCATTGTATTTGGTGAGGCTGCAAGGGTCCCCTGGAGAGAAGGGGAACAGACTGGTGAATTGGATGGAAGTGGTGTCATGGGGAGAGTCAACTTCCATTGTCTATTCCTCCTCCCAGCTGTGAAGTCCAAGGGAGCCTTCTCACTGAGAGGCTTCGTCTTAGAGATCTTTCCAGAGATTTTAAGGAGAACAAGTTCTTTGCTGGTTTCTGTTTGGACTTTCTTGGACCCAGGGCTTCCAGAGTGAATAAAGAGCCAGGATTCTATGGTGGAATGCTGCTGGGGTCTTCTTCCAGCCCTACTTTTAAGCAACAATGCGGCCTTTACTTCCCAGCCCTGGCCTGGCAGTAGGACTGACCTCTATCTGCCATTGCTGGGGCTGCTGAAAGCAAGGAGCAGGTGCCAAAGCAGAAGTGTTTTTCTTTTTTCTTTTTCAATTTAATTTTATTGATTTTTTACAGAGAGGAAGGGAGAGGGATAGAGAGCTAGAAACATGGATGAGATAGAAACATCAACCAGCTTGGGGATGTGCCCGCAACCAAGGTACATGCCCTTGACCGAAATCGAACCTGGGACCTTCCAGTCTTCAGACCAATGCTCTATCCACTGAGCCAAACCTATTTCGGCCAGAAGTGATTTTCTATTGAGTGTGATCCAGGATAAAGCACCGAGAAATCATCCCGTAGAGCCCTGAAAACTAGAGTCCTGACTTATCCCTTTCCTCAGCTCCCGCAGAACAAATGAATGTGGTTTGTAAAGTTCTTAACAATCTGGCTACAAACTCTAGCTGCTGCTTCTTCTTCTTCTTCTTCTTCTTCTTCTTCTTCTTCTTCTTCTTCTTCCTTAAATATATTTTATTGATTTTTTACAGAGAGGAAGAGAGAGGAATAGAGAGTCAGAAACATCGATGAGAGAGAAACATCGATCAGCTGCCTCCTGCACACTCCCCACTGGGGATCTGCCGGCAACCAATGTACATGCCCTTGACCGGAATCGAACCTGGGACCTTTCAGTCCACAGGCCAACACTCTATCCACTGAGCCAAACCAGTTTTGGCAACTCTAGCTACTTTGCAAGCCAAGCTCTCACATCCCTTTTGGTCCAGCTGTGTAGGATTATTCTCTGCTCGTCAAAGGCTACACCCCACGTCCCTCTCCCACTTCGTGCATGTGTGCATGCTGTCGGATGCTGCCTGGGGTAGACTTCCCCTGTTCTCTGTCTGGATAACTTCTATTCACTCTTCAAGACACACCACGTGGCATCTCCTCCATAAGGCTTCCTGGCACGTCCATTGCCTGCTCTTTTCTCATCCTGTTCTTATCTCTACTGGAGCACTTCCCATATTATCATACAGTTTGTTTTGTGGTGCACAGACATTGAAACCAAACTGTCTGCATTCAAACAGCAGCTCTACCACTAACCAGCGTGTGACCTTGACAAGGTCTCTGTTCTTGCTTTCCTCCTATGTAAAATGGGGACACTAATACCTATGCCACAAAAATTACTATGAAGATTAAGTAAGCTAATGTGTCTTGAGGACGTAGGCCACTGTCTGGAACTATAAGTGTTAGTCATCATGATCATCTGTTTGAAGTCATCTGTCATGATCCCCTACTCTTCAGGCCTAACTATCTGTGCTAATAGTTATCTGTACTTCAACCATCGTGATTAGGCTGCTTGCAGACCTGGAAGTGAATGGAAATCTCTCTCTCTCTCTCTGCATCCTTCCGGACATACATGGTTCCTGTTTTCCATTCTATGTTCCTCTGAGGTCAGAGCTCCAACTCCATTCCCTTTATAATCCTTGCCTCTCCTTCCAGCATCATTGCCCAGCCCCCGTGGTCCAGTTAGACCTGTTGGAAATCACCATGTCCTGGTAGACTTCCCCCTCTAAACCAAGATATCATTTTTCTTCCAACTAGTGTTCCATGCCTGTGGGACCTGCAGCGGTAACACCCTCAGTTGGCTCCCAGAGGTCTGGGAGCACTTGACACTTTAGGACACCTCTAGGTTTTTACTTCTTTTAATGATTGAGTCACTTGAATATCTCGTTCCCAGCACAGTACCAAACTCTGTGTTTTTTTTTTTTTAAATGGATGGGTGGATGATGGAAGAGTAAGTAAATAAAGATCAGTTACAAGTGGGCCATCCATTAGCTTTAACCACCCTATACATTCCCATAGTGTAGTGGTCAGTGTGGTTGACTGCACCTAGGTTTTCTGTTACTGACAGCAGAAAGCATCCTAATTGAAACACCTCATCGGGCATACCTTTGAGTTTTCAATGCAGTGCAATTGAAAATGCCTAAGAACATATTTTGTGTTCTCCAAAGTGCCGGATGCATAAATGAGGGGAGCAGCTATAAGAGCATAATAGTTGGGTACCCAAAACAAACGTCACCTCCTTCCAAGCTTGACTGACGAGTATGGAGAGAACCAATTACCTTGAGTCATAGAGACATCACATTTTAGAACTGGAAAGAACAGCCACTGTAATTTAGCCCAACCCCTTCCTTTTACCAAGATGGAAACTGAGGGCCAAAGAGCATTCGTGACATCTATGTCTTGACTGTGGATGTGTCAGTTAGGCCTGAATCTCTGAGTAGCGTATTTCTCCCCTACCTCGCTGTCCCATCAACACGTGTCTTTAATGCATGTCCTCGATGTCACAGGCAGAGCTGGTACCTCGGTCCCAGGGACATGTGGGAGCTCATGGAAGCCTGGGCAGGACTGGAGGCAGGAGGCATTGGTGAGAGTTGTTCTGGGCAGCAGGCTTGATGGGGCTGGCAAGAGCTTTTACAAAGTTTGGTTTAGCTGTACAGGATCTAACCTTCTCCCCTATTCACCTATAGAAATTGTCTCCCACGATTGTTGAAAGGCTTTCCAGGCTCGGTCAAGGTCAGTCTTATCTCCCCCAGTGTTTCCCCACTCACCCGCACACTTCCCTTTGTGTTTATGTGTATGGTGGGAAGGGGTGAGTTGATCGAGAGAGGCTGGCAGTTTTGTTTTGATTTGAATTGTTTTGTTCAGAAATTCTGCTTTTTCCCATGAGCTGTTGGCAAGGCTCTGAAGCGAGGGCTCAGAATCCCACGGAGGAACTAATGTGAGGCAGAGAGGAGATGGGCACCAGGTTACCGTCTTAGAGATTAAAAGGCACTGCTTACCTTCAACGTGGTGATGGTTATATTCATAGAGAAATGAAATGTCCAATGACAGGCCATTAAAATGAACTTTGGTAAGTCCACAGAGTAGGAAACTATGTGACCCAAGGCCTTGACAATGGGTGGGGAGTAAATTGCTGGCTTCAGCCAGGGGGTACCACATTGATTTCCTCTCACTGCACACCTGATAATCACTAAAACGGAGATGTTTCTCTATTGACATAGAAAATGTCTCTGAAATATTGCTAAGTGGGAAAAAGAGCATAAAATAGTGTTTATAATGCAATTTCAAATTTATAAAAAAAATGTGTAAGAATAAAAACGTGTTGGATAAAAAAAAGTAGCAATATTTTAACTGCAGTTATAGGTGAGTTTTAACTCCTGTTTGTATGTTCCCTGTATTACTAACGTTTTACAACATCAGACTATTACTTTTTATAATTAGGAAAACACTGTAAGGGTTTGAAAAGTAAAGCTTTCTGTGTGTGGCTGGGCTCAGAATTAGATTTATGAAAGGGATGATGCTGAGCTGGTCAGTCCTTGCACAGGAAAGTGAAGTGATAAGTAAACGTTGGCTTTCTTTCCTATGACGAAAGGAAGGCAGATGAGACCGTTCTCAGTAGAAACCCCTGGAGGGCAAGATGTATTCCTGGAGTTCCCAGTCAGAATTTGGCATCATTATTTCCCAACCAGAGACCGCCTTACTAGGTTGCTAGAGCCCTCAGCATCCTCGGCACTGTTGTTTAAGCAGCATTATGCCTTAAATGAACTTTTAAGGGATAGCCCGGGAAGCTAACCATCCTTCACAACATTGTTTCTATGGGAAAATATGCTCTAAATTCCACATTGCCAATTCACATCAGAGCTTTCAGGATGAAACCATTTTTAGTTTGAAGACTTGCAGTCCTTTCCCTTTTATTCACTAACTAGTGGCCCAGTGCATGAGTGGGGTCTCTAGGCCTGGCTGGTGATCAGGGCTGATCAGGGCTTGGCTGATGGGGGCCCGAAGGCCCCAATGGGGTTGGGAGAGGAGGCAACAGTTGCCGGGCCAGACGTGGAAGGAACAAATCCCAATGCTGATGCCGCCATTGTTGGCGCCCACCACCATGCAGTTCCCCACCTTCTCCCCCTGCCCCAGCCCTGATTGGGGCCTGCGGCTGCAGGGAGCAATGGGGCATGAGAGGTTGTTGGCCAGTGGCCCCAAGGAGGAAGCCATCTTTCAGCCCCCCCTGGGAAAGGAGCAACATCCACTGCCACACACACACACCCCCGCCCCCCCCCCCTCACCTCCCTCCCCAGTTCCCTGTCCAAGCCTGGGCCTGGCCTCAATTGGGTGATTGGGGCCTGCCAGCTGGGGGAAGGGACTGCAGGCAGTTTGGCTGGCTGTGGGAGGTTGGCTGTGGGAGTGCTCTGACCACCAGAGGGCAGCTCCTGTGTTAAATATCTGCCCCCTGGTGGTCAGTGCATATCATAGAGACCAATCATTCTGGTCATTCTGTTGTAATGGTCGCTTAAGCTTTTATATATATCAGTTATTTCAAGAATTTCCTCTTAGTTTGTAATAGATTGCAGACTTGTGGACAAATCCTTTAGCTTATGTTTCATTTGTTAATCCAGCACAGTCACTAGGTTTTCAAAACTGGAAAGATCGTAGAAATGGGTACCAATCATTTTTAAATGAGCATTACTTCTCATTAATTGAGCTGCTAAGTTGCCCAGCGATCAAGAAGTTATGCTAGTGATTTATGTCTTCCCAGTACTCCTCTTATTCTCACTGTGATAATTAATTTTCTGTGTCAACTTAACCGGACTGAAGGTGCCCAAGTAACTGGGTGTGTCTGTGAGGGTGTTTTAGGAAGAGATAGCATTCGATGCAATAGACTGAGTAAAGAGATCTTCCCTCACAAATTTGAGTCGGCATCATCAAATCTGTTGAGGGTCCCAATGGAACAAAAAGACAGAGGAAGGTTGAATTCTCTCTCTCTCTCTCTCTCTCTCTCTCTCTCTCTCTCTCTCTCTCCCCCAGCTTGAACTGGGGTACTCATCTTATCCTGCCCTCAGCTATTGGAGCTCCTGGTTCTTGAGCCTTGGGCTACTAGGACTTATATTGCTTCCCCCACTCCAGTTAGTTCTCAAGCCTTTTGGCCTTACACTGGGAATTATATCATCAGCTCTACTGGTTCTCAGGCCCTTGGACCCAAATTGAATCATACCACTGGCTTTCTTGGTTCTCCTGCTTGCACATGGCATATCCCAGCCTCCATAATTTCATAAACCAATTCTCATAATATCTATCTATCATCTATCTATCTATCTATCTATCCATCATCTATCTATCTATCACCTATTGGTTCTGACTAATTCTTTCACTTGCCTTTCCCCAATTGTTGGGAATGGCTTTATGGAAACAATTTCTTATTTTAAGGCTGTGCACACATTTCCCCAACATATCTACAAATTCATTGAGGTCAGGGCTAAGTCTTACAGTCTTGAAGCTCCCTTAGCACTTGGGACTTGACCATTAATAAATACTTGGAAACCTCCTGAGGTAGTGGGAAGAGTACTGCTCTAGGTGTGATGAAAGTTGGGTGTTGGACTTGGTTAGCTGTGTGAGTCTTGAGAAGTTGCAAAACCAAGGAATGGACAAGCTTACCTAAGAGGATTTTCCATATCTGATAAGTGTTAACTGAACTGAGAAGTACACGGCACCTCTCTGGGCAGATTTTAATCTGTTTGATAAGAGACTTCTAGGTCAGGGAAGGTGTCAAACATTGAACTCTGTCAGATTTGTTTGCTGTTTCAGTTTCTTAGGAGATGGGCAGAAAAGAACCTTTTTTGACCTTCTAGATCTGGAGCAGTGATCTTTGACCTCTTCTGGGTCAAGAAAACTTTGTGAATCAGATCAAGACTATATATAGTCTTTATTTTTGAATATGGGGCTCTTGAGGACCCATAAAGACCACCATAAAACTTCCATGGGTCCATTCGTGTAATACTAAAATAGCCTGGCTAAAATTCAAATCATCAAGTTCACTATTTGGCCAAAGATGCTTAAAAACAGCATAAGAACAAACATTTTTGCATCTCCTCTCAAAAACCTTCAAGATCTAAGGTCCTTCCTAGCTCTCGGAGACAAGTTGTTCCAGGAACTAGAGAGTTCAAGAAATCATGTCTTTTCTCTAGTTTTTAAGAAGGTAAGCTCCAGGGACTTTCAGTTCAGGGCCCTAGCAGAGGATAGAGGATCTATCCAGCTCTAAGGGAAGTCCCCAGGTTTCCTCTATTATTTGAGAAATTTGGCTCCTGCTCCTGACCTTGGCCTCACTATCCTCATTTGGTCCAATCACCCTTTAAGTTCTTTTCAAGCTCTAGCATCTTGCTATCTGTGAGTCCTTGATGCCTGTGTGGCACTGATACCACCTCTACGAAGTCGTGATTCTGGATTCTAATGTTGGTCTACTGCTGTCGCTGAGGACGTTTCTGTGCACAGAGAAATTTTGCAGAGCAACCTGCCTGAGAAGCATTTGGTTTCCTAGAGGCCTTTAAGAGGAGGGCAGAGAACAGAATCTTGGGGCTCTTCTGCTCTGTTCTAAGAAGAAGGAACTTGTTAAGAGCCATCTCAGGAGGCAGATGTCCACTGGGCACATATATGCATCTAAATGAAACCCTTGTCCAGAGGACCAGAAAAGGCAGGCCAGCATCAGGGCTTTAGCTGTGGCTTGAAGAAACAGAAATCTCTTCTCCAGGCATGGCCATTCCCCCACTTCCATGACTCACCTCCTCTCCGTCCAGAAAGTCTTGTTCAGAAATTAGTTTATGGGTCCGGTCCAGAGGTCTTTAAATAAACAGTGCTCCCAGGCCTTTCAGCTACCCAGACAAGCTCCATTCCAGGCCCTAGGGAGGAAGCTAATGACTTGTAGTTACTTTGCTATTGTTTTCCGAAAACAATTTGACTTCCTTTCAGATTAGCCTCAGAGTTCCTTCTTTACAAATTAAGGCACTGGAGCCCAGGAAGGGCTGAGCTCACCAGCTCAGTAGCACAATGCTCCAGGGCAAGATCTCCTTGCCTTAACAAGTTACAGAGGCCCCTTGGGGATGGGGGGCAGGGAACTCTGGAGAATGAAGAGACCCTTGTGCCTCTGCTTCTCTTCCTAAGATCTCACCGCCATCCAAAAAAAAAAAAAAAAAGTGAAAATAATGAAGGGTATGGTGTCCAATGAATTTGTGAAGAGGGTGTCATTGTGACCATGTGACCGACAAGGGTGTTGAAGCTCAGTGTTTGCCTGACATAGCACAACTAAGGGACAGGACCTAGATTCTGTCTCCAGTTTCCTGACTCTGAATGGCAATCTTTTTTGATGACCTCTTTGGAAGAGGCCTTGAAGATGCAAAGAGAAGTCATCTGTCCAGAGCTGTCAGTCTGGTCTATCCTATGAGAACTGAAACCTACATTTGAAATTCACTTGGTGTGGGGTTAAGTGGCAGATCCCTGTCCCTCTCTTCCTCTCCTCCACATCTTCCAAAGCTGGCGCTGGATTGAACCTGGTGTTGGGGGAGCCATTTCTGAACCTCCTTCCTGCTAGAGGCACAATGGAGGTTCTCAGCCAACTGGCCAGTCCCTCTGGTCATAAAGGTAGATCCTTACTGGTTTTTCCATGACAAAGGCATCTTGACTACTTTTTTATGGCACCTGTGGGACTTCTTTTTGAAGGGAAGTGGACCTTCTTACATTTTTGCTACTGCTGATCACCACTCTGCCCCCTACACCACTACCACTGTCACTTAGAATCAAAGCTGGTAACCCTCTAATCTCTCGTACCCATCTGTACATGTGCCCACTTTAGCACTCATTACATTGCATTCTACTTACTGGTGCACAGCCCGAGTGCCTCATTCTTCTTTATATATCCATTTCCTGTACATGGTATGTCCTCAGTACACTGTCACCAAATTATTGATTAGTGATCGAATGACTCTACAGAGCGGATGGTGATCTTCAGACTTTGGGAGGAGGGTGCTGGAAGGAAGTGTAGGTTACTCTGGAAAAGCAGTTGTTATGTTTTCAGACACAAAGGGGAAGGAAAGTGTGATAGTTACTTTGGGTGCACAACCTGTATGGCCATAGCTGGTGGCCTTGCTCCAAGAAGGCAATGAAGGCAGACATAACAGTTACAGCTGTAACAACAGTAACAACATGTTTCTGTGGTAACACTTCGAACTCTTTCCAAAGTACTTTCCCTTCTATAATTTGACTTTGATATTGAGAACAGATGTATGATTCGTTGCATGCTATATGTGTGTATTTATCTATATCTATTTGTCATCTGCCTATCTAGATATATATGTTTTATATATGTATTACATATATTTATTTAGCACTCACTATATGTTAAGCATATATATATATATAATTCATTTTCATAACCAATCTATAAATGTGATAGTTACTTTCATTATCCTTTTATAAGTAAGCCAGAAACAGTTGTAAGTATTTTTGCCTACCCTATAGGTTCATTACTTGAGAATTAAATTGGCAAAGATCAATGGGAGAAAAGGAGGCTTATTCACCTGTGTAGAGAGCTAACAAAAGTAATTAGCTTATTAAATGATTAAAATTAGAGGCTTTAAACTTGAACGTAGTACAACTTATTTAGGAAAAAAGAGGAAAGAAAAATAGGCTTCTATTGGAGGAACAAATAGGTTTTTTAAAAAAGACGAGTAAGTTTTGAGAAGAACCAATGGGGACAAGAGAGTGTGTGATGTTTATTCATGCGGGTGCAGTGGTCTTCCCACCTTCTCCACGGCTGTGGGGCCCCCTCAGAGAGGGGATTTATGGCAGCCTCCTTTCTCAGTGGCCTCTGTTTCCAGTCAGATAAAATCCAAGAAGGTTTCTTTCTGCATCTGATGAACCTCAAATATCTTCAACTTAAAATAATCTTCATACCAACTCTGAGTTTCCAAATGAGTCCCCACATGGCAAAAGCCCCCAGACAGCTGCGGAGTGGGGAGTCAAGACCTGAACGCAGGCACTCCTAACTACAGGGTTATTTGCCTCTAGTCCCATCCGTTTGGACTTGTATATTTAGCTGACTGTGATACTAATCTTGAAAAGACAGGGAATAGTCTTAATCTCCTAAATGTTTCTAACCTTCTGTAATAACTTGACACCAGCAGTTGAAGTTGTATATAGATACCAATTTTGGAGGAGATGTAAAAACCTTTGTTCTTGAATTAGGGTTTGACTGCCGTTGGTTAAATGATCACGACAGGCATGGGTGTTTTACACACAAGGAAATGCCTTTCTTCTGGAGTGATTGGTCTGAGGGCACCTGAGTTAATAGCATTTTTGGCGGAGTTTCTTGACCTTGTATTTTATGATTTTTGCCACTGGAACCACAACCTTAGATTTGACTGAAAATAAAGGAGAAGTAAGCTCTTTTGTGAGTGAGGTAGAAGACGGTAGACCAAGGATTTGTTAGAGAAGAATGAGGCATGCTCCAGATATGCATTGCAAAACCTAACCGTTGCTTATAATCAAACCACAACATCTTATGACACTTGGAGTTCCTGCTTTCAAGCACTTCCTTCAGATCTAGAGGGCAAATACCATACCAGCACTGTAAGTGGACAACCAAGGGGTCTGGGCTGCCGGTCATTACTTGAGCCAATTAAGCAGACATCAGGTTGAATCGTACTAGTATTTGAGTGTTTATTCCAATAATGCCAGCAGCATGGGAGAGCAGCAGGTCATCCACAAACATCTGCTCTGAGACCCCCATCCGCCAGCTGCTTATATTGGGTAGGACAAGGGTAACGTGGAGAAGTAGGAATTACAGGCATGAGGAAGTAGGCACAGGAAAATCATCACAGGTTACAAGTCATGCGGGCGGTGGGGGATGGGGGGAATGGCAGGAGGGTGGGTGCCTTTGGGCACCCCGGGAGCAGATTGCAGGTAATAGGGGCTGGGGTTGAAAGAACAGGTGCCTCCAGGACTAGATTGCTTCATCCAGGAGGTTGTAAATTTTTCCACGATGACAGGCAGTTCTTGGGAAAGGAGGATGGACTGCATTCCGACCCCAGGGCGTGCAACTCCCAGCCAGGTTAGAGTGTCCCTTCTTTAATAAGAACGAAATAAGCCAGTCAATGAAAGAGAAACACCGCATGACCTCACTCACTTATGGATAATAAAGAACATTATAAACTGATGAACCAAAAGATAGATATAGAGACAGTAAAGCAACAGCAGACTGTCAAATTACAGCGGGGAGGGTAGGGAGATATGGGGGAGATAAGAGATCAACCGAAGGGCTTGTATGCATGCATATAAGTATAACCAATGGACACAAAACTCTGGGGAGGGAGGGCATGTATGGGAGTGGGGGGGCAATGGTAAGATATGTACACATATAATAATTTAATTAAAATTTTTTCTAAAAAAAGAACAAAAGAACCATGGTTAACAGAGCATGATTAATATTTCTTATCTCTAAGGGTTGTCGTCAGTAGTGTATTTCTGCATCTAACAACATCTCCAAGGAAAGGGCCGAACTTCTGTCTTAGGATGAAAGCCCTGTACCTGGGACCACGGAGCTCCAGTGAGACTGTACCCATCAGCTGCCTCCAGGCCCGGCTTTTGGTGGGAGGTAGATGACGGTAGACCAAGGATTTCTTGAAGAATGAGGCATGCTCCAGATATACATTGCAAAACCTAAACATTGCTTATCGTCAAACCACAATATCTTATGACACTTGGAGTTCTTGCTTTCAAGCACTTCCCTCAGATCAAGAGGGCAAATACCATACCAGCATTGTAAGCAGACAACCAAGGGGTCCAAGCTGCCGGTCACTACTTGAGCCAATTAAGCAGACATCGGGTTGAATTGTACTAGTATGTGAACGTTTAGTATATGAAATTATATAGTATTATATATACGATTATATACACCTAGATTATAGCATATATAATCGTACTAGTATATGAGATTATATAGTATTATATATACGATTATATACACCCTAGATTATAGTATATATAATCGTACTACCGTAGTATATGAGAAGGATTTGGGTTCGCCCAACACTGTGTTCCTTCCCCTCCTTGTCTCACATCCACGGAGGCCACTGACCTAAGCCAACCACAGACAGCTCTGAAGATTGGGTTCCCAAAAGGTCCCATCGGCCTTACACCCACACAGTGGGATGGCTGTGACATTAACCTTTTCTTTGGGATTAAAGCTTGAGATGTGTTGGGAGTAGATCCCTAGGCCAAAGCACCAGGGACAAGGAAGTCTGTATTTCTTTCACGTTCAGCTCTTGGAACAGGGTTTCCTTGCCCACTTCAGCCACTCTTCGGGAAGTAAAAGTCTCAAAGGGAACCACCTATTTGTGTCTGCATAAATACGTGTGACCTCCGCCCACTAACCATGGCTCCAATTACCAGTTTTGTCCTCCAACGAGGCCCAGGGGACTCGTTGCTCTCGCAGTTAGATGCTTACAGAACGTATTTGCATGTGTTATCATTGTAGGCTCTCAGGGAGAAGGCTCTTTAAGCATCTGGACTGCAGTGTCTGGGGAAGGATAGTCGTAGATTCATGGATAAAAGAGACATTGAAAGGTCTTCTCGTTTGCCCTCTTGCCTCTAAGGAGAAGCAAAAGAAGCAATTTTCAAAATGCTACCTTTAAAAGACTTGTAGAAAAGGTGATTGTGTTTCTTCCCAACAACCTCAGGGGTGCATCACCTTTGCAGTCATAGCCAAACACAATCCCTCTTGCTAGAGTCCCTTTGCTCTCCCCTGGGGGCCTTGTCCCCGCCTCTCTGACCAGGCCAGCGTGTTTCGTGAGAATTTCCTCTACAGCCCTGGGCGGGTAGAGCCTGTCCTTTTGGCATCAGGCAAACCCGTTGTTCCTTTATTGGCTTCGGGCAAGTTACTCAACTCCTCCGAGTCTGAACTTGCTTTTCTGTGAAGTGGAAACCCTACCAGAGCGTCTGTCCGATGGCGTCGTGAAGTGAAAATGCCCGGTACCTGGGAATCCTTCGAAAAACGCACCTTTCCCGCCATTACAGCGCAGCAAAGAGATGGCTCTGTCTGAACCTGTTTCCCGAATGACCTCGTCCTCACACAGCTTAACACTATTACATCATTATGCATCGAGGACAAATCCATCTAGAACATGGCCATGTATGGTAACTGTTTTGTGTCATGAGCTCTTCTCTGCAACCAGAATGGCAGCTTCTTGTGGACAAGGGACGGCCCTTGTCTCCCTCGGAAGACAGTCTCCCTCGGAAGGATCTGGGGGCCCTCTGGACCCCGGGGCGTGGCCTCTGACTCTCTGTCCAGGAGACCTGATGGCTGGTTCCCATGCTCAGAAGGCCAGCTTCCTGTTTCCCATCTCCAAGGAGAATGCTTTGAAGCGTGCCCAGCACAAAACCAGGCACGTGATACATGTTGAATAAAGTCTATTTTGTCCTTCCATTTCCATAGCCTTTCACGACAGGAGTTACTTACCGATTCTATGACCAGATTTTGGCGTCCTCTCTCAGCCTCCTCTGAGTTCTGCATGGGTTTTAATGTGGGGAGCACAGGCCTCGGCACTCTTTCTAAGACCCTTCGTTAAGTGGAACTTGAGGATAAAAGGGAGGACGTGGCAGACCCTCAGTTTCTACCCTTGGCCCGTGCCCCACACCTCCTTCTTGGGGCATCAGGCATCTGCTCATGGTGTCCTTCTGAGACATGTGGTGACTGCCAGATTCAGTTCTTTTTAAAAATTGATCTTAAGAGGGGTGAAGAGAGAGAGAAAGAGAGAGAGAGAGAGAGAGAGAGAGAGAGAGAGAGAGAGAAGAGAGATACACCAATCAGTTGCCTCCCGCATGTGCCCTATCTGGGAATCAAACCTGAGACTTTCCAGTTCATTAAATGGCACTCCAACCAACTGAGCCACACTGGCCAGGGCAGATTCAGTCCCTTTATTATTATTATTATTATTATTACTAGAGGCCAGTGCACAAATTTGTGCACAAGTGGGGTCCAGCCAGCCTGGCCCCCCAATTGGGATGGATTGGGGCCAGGCCTGTCGGGAGGAGGAGATGGCAGGAGGTTGGCCCAATCAGGGCCAGGTTGGCTGGAGGTAGGGGCTGAGGGTGATTGGCCGGGGGACCCTGCCCCTGATCGTGGGGGGGGGGGAGGCAATTGGGGATGGGGCTGGCTGTGGGGAGGGGCTGCAGGAGGTGGGCCCCCACCACTCCAATAGGGGATGGGGCCGGCTGCCCCACTGCCCACAGCCCCTCCCCATGACTGGCCCAATCGCAATCAGCCTCCACCACCCATCGACCCATGACCCCTCCTGCCAGACAGCTCCACCCCTGATCAGCCCCTCTATCCCCTCCCCTCCCACACACACACCAATCAGGGGTGGGGCTGGGAAATCTGCAACTTGAAACCTGCCCTTGAACCTGCAGTCCTTTGAACCAAGGGCAGTGTTCTAACCATTGAGCAAACAGGGCAGAGCAGATTCAGTCCCTTTAGACAATCACCTTACACGCAAGCCCAAATGGCATTTTCCTTTATCGCATCAGAGTCTTTACCTGAGGCTGGGAGGGAACCAGGTGAGGAATACGATTCTGTAACTGGCTAAAGATAATAAGGGGTTTCCAGGATCCTTGGCTTTTGTAGGGTGGGATGGAAGGACAAAGACTTTGTGCACTGGATCTCTGTTTAGAGAAGGATCTGGATATCACCAGAGCTTTCTATGGTTTCACATGAGAATTCTACCTTGGAGTTTGGCCCAGCCAGGGTAGACACAGGCCAGAGGAAACAGGCATTGTGTTGTATCGTATTGTATATTATGTTGTATTGTGTTGTGTTGTGTTGTGTTGTATTGTACTGTGCTGCATTGTTTCATATTTTGCAGTCACATCCATAGCACTTACCATGCATCACACAGTGTGCTAAGTCCTCTACACGTATCCACTGTCCTCATGGCAGCCCTGGGAGGCAGTTATTACTACTCCCGTTTACAGGGGAGGAAACTGAGGCGCACAGAGGTGAATTTGCCCAGCGCTGCACAGCCAGTGAGGGCTAGGCCAGCATCCAAACCTGAGTGAGGCCCAGGATCTGCTCTGATGCTTCGCTGCAACGTGGGGAGGTTCTGGTGACGGAATCGAGAACCCTGGTCTTATTTTCAACAGGCTGTGCGTCTCTGGACACAGGAAAGCTGGCACCCTTCTTCCCCTCTTGAGAGCCTGAGCTTTCTCACGTATGGGAGACAAAGGGCTTTGCAAACTGCTGGCCTGTCTGTGAAGGTGCCAGGAAATGGAGGCGATGATGGGGAACAGGACATGGAGCTGGGTCTGACCCTGCCTCAGCCACTCACTTCACTGGGCGTGACAGCGAGTGGATTTGAGTGTTTGGGCCTCAGTTTCCCTGGCTGCTCCAGATCATCTCTGGGGGATTCCGCATAGCTCTTGCCATCCGTGGGCTCTTGGTGGTTGGTTATCTGGTTTCTGCCCGCTCACCGCCGTCCCTGCCGTTGGGAGGTGTCCCACTCCGGGGAGCGTCGCTGTGTGCTCGGCGAGGAGCGGAGGGGAGGAGTTGACAAGAGGAGCTGTCTTGCAATTTGTGCATTTGCTCAGCGGTGACCGGGATCTAACAAGAACCAGACAGAATTACTCCCATCCGGTCTGTGCCAGCAGGGAGAGCGGCACGCTTTTTGTGGGAAGAGCCAAGAGGTGAATTTGGAACTGGCTAAAACTCTTAATGCCGACTCTGTCATTACTGAGTCCTGTGATTAACCAGGATTATGTTATTTGATGTCGCTGAACCTCAGCTCTCTCAAATGTGGGATGCAGAAAGATCCGTCTGCCTCACAGCTTTGGAAATGGGATGATGAGGTGAGAGAAATAGAACATATACATCGAATGGCACCGCCTCGCCCAGTGCCTGGCACGTGGCAGGTGCTCTCGCCTCCTCGAAGGAGGGAGGAGGATGTGGGATGCCCCTCCTGTCCTTGGAGCTGGCAGGGACCCTGGTGTCCAGTCTGGGTGTTGGTGGCTGCAATTGGTGACAGCGGGCTCCCCTGCCAGCTGGCACTCAGCTCGCTGCAGTGGGCACAGTAAGAGTCCCCAGAAGACCTTTCCAGGATCCAGGGCCCTTTTATCTGAGCAGGAAAAGGATGAGGAGGGACCTCTGGGCAGTGCCAGCTTTCCCGCTCTGGCTGAGGTGGCTGGGGCGGCGGCAGAGGGTGGGCAGGCAAAGCCCAGGCCGTGCACCTCCACCCGCCTCCAGGGACCCGGGACGGGGGATCACGGGGCAAAGGCGAGCGAGCGCTGTGGCCACGATCACAGTGAGAGGGCAGCGGGGGAGGAGGAGGCTCTGCCGCCCTCAGGGGAGAACTCGGCTAGGAGAGGCTGCAAGGAGGTGGAGGAGAGAAAACTTTTTAAGTGAGCAAAGACTCTGAGAGCACAAAAGAGAGAAGGGAGGGAGGGACCCGGGGGAAGGGGGTGGAGAGAGAAAGAGTAGGAAGAGGGGGGAGGAGGGCGGGTGACAGATAGGGATTCAAAAGAGGGTGGAAGAGGGACAAGTGACAGGCTGGAGAGCCGGGAGCCGTGGGCGGCCGGAGGAGAGGCCCGGAGGACTGACGCCCCGGGAGTCCCAGAGCGGAGAGGAAGGTAAGGGGGGTGAGACCACCAGCTGAGGGGCAGGAGCCAGGAGGGCGAGCCCGGGGTGCAGGCTGGAGAACAACAAGCTCCTTCTCTGTGCCCTGGGCTCGTGCCCCACCGCAGCCTTCCCGAGGTGCTCAGGAAGGTGCTTTCCGAGGCCAGAGGAACGGCTTCCTGGGTCGCCAAGGAGCTGTGGGAAGGCGAGTGGGGGTCGCAGGAGGTGGTCCACCCTTTGAGGGGTTGCAGGGCTCCAGGAGCCACGGGAAAGGGGTTCACTGTCCACCTCCCAGCACTGGATTGAGATGGAATTGGCCCTTTAAAAAAACCTCATTGCTTTCGGCGAGTCCTCCAGGAGGGGAATCCTTTTTGAAATGCTCTCTGCAGCATCTAGGAGAGTGTTTGGTTTTCCCCTAAGGCATGCTGGAGGCTTTAAAAATACTCCTGCTCCGTTTCCTGCGCGGACCATGCCCCACTGCGCCCTGAGAGCAATCTGACCTGTCACTCCCTGTCCCAGGCCAGAGGCTGGGGGACCCCGAGGCGGGAGAGGCACCCGCTGGAGTGGCCTCCCCTGCGGAGCAGACAGGGCAGAGGGCTCTGGGCTGGAGGCTCTGTCGGCTCCTGACCTTTCTGAGCAGGTGGCCAAGTCCCGGCCTCAGTGGCCGGGAGACCTGGGCTGTGGCATTCTGAGTGACTGTCCGACCTGGGGCACAGCCTGGCACGCCCCTCGAGCCTCAGTTTACTCATCTGTACCCGGAAGGGCGCGAAGGGGCGGGAGCCCTCTGGTTCCACTCAGCAGTAACGTCCTGCAAGGCTATGATTCCTCAGGCTCAAGTGCAACTCAGAGAAACGGAGAAAGGGAGCCGGCATGAAGCTTTGTCCTGCCTGCACCTGGTTCTGTTCGCCCTGTCTCCCCGCCTGGCGGAGGGCTCGGGGTTTGCTCCTCAGCCTCTCCGCTGGCTGTTCCCTGAGACTGGGCCCCGGGCCTGGGGGCAGGAGGGCAGTGCGGGGAGCACTGGAGGGAGAGGCAGCAGACCTGGGAGAAACGCAGCAAAAGGAAACAGAAGAGACCAAGGTGGGGCTGTGGGTTGTGGCACTCCTGTGTGCTGGGGAGGCTGGCACTCCTGTGTGCTGGGGAGGCTGGCACTCCTGTGTGCTGGGGAGGCTGGCACTCCTGTGTGCTGGGGAGGCTGGCACTCCTGTGTGCTGGGGAGGCTGGCACTCCTGTGTGCTGGAGAGGAAGGCGGGCTGGTGGCTGGGGACCCAGCTGGCATCAGAGGCGCCCAACCTGACTCTAGGCTGGCAGCCACGCAGTCTCCATGGCCTCACCCCCAGCCCCTGACTCACTGCCCTGGGGACGGCTCTGAACTCTGCACCTTCCTGCAGGTTCCCCGGGGGCAGCGCCCTGGCCTGCCCGCCTGCTTTCCCTCCAAGCTGCTTCCTCCCGGCAGCTGCCAAGACAGTGACCACGGAGAGCACAGCAGAGAGTGCCTGGAGGCGGTTCCCTGGTTCCAACCGGCCTTCCCCCTTTGCCCCCCACCCCCCTGCCCCGGGCATCCCTCCCCAGACACGTGCAGCTCAGAGACCGAGGCGGGAGCATCAGCGAGCTCTTGGAAACCCAGGGTGCTCTTGCCCGGCCCCCCAAGCAGGTCTCCATGCCCGTCTCCTCGCTGCCTCCCCTCCGCCTCCCAGTGCTGGGCACTCGCACCAGAAGAGTTTCTGAGATGGCCTGCCTGGCTCCTCCTGACAAATAAGGGAACAGGCTGGCAGAGGAGAGGGACTTGCTGGGGCCGCCGCAGGGAGCCGGGCAGCGCAGCTGGGCGAATGCCCGCTCCGCTCACTTGCTCCAGGCCCCTGACTCTGCCCTGGGCTGTGGTGTCTGAGCCGCCGTCCCTTCTCCAGCCTCTGCTTCTTCCTTAGCATCTCCAGTCTATGGGAAAGCGACACCAGCCTGCCCACCGCTCCTTCATCATCAACACTGACAGGAGTAATGGAGGTTGGGGGGCCCATATAAAGGGAAGACCTGGGCACTAGCAGCCAGCAGATGGCCACGGTGCAGCCTGGCCCCCTGGGTACCGGCTGACCCACCGCTGGACCCAACCAGTCCAAGCAGGACAGGGAACTGTGTGTTGGATCAGCCAGGACAGGGACTGGAAGACCCCCAGGCCTCAGGGCCAGTGAGGCCCGGGCCCAGGCTCTGCCCTCTGACCCCAGGATGACCTCCGCCCCCGGGGATCCCCGCAGGTCTCTGTGTGAGCTGGGCCCTCTGAAGCTTGAGGACTGAGCAGACAAAAGGGGGAAACGCTCCTTGTCCAGGAGAGCTCAGGTGTCCTGGGGGAGACGCCGGCTTCCTCTCTGCGGCCAGCAGCTGCGGCTCCCGGCACAGGACAGCTGGGCGCCACGTGGCGGGTTGGTTATTTCCGACCGGCCAGCAAATGACGGCGAGAAACCTCCAGCCTCCGCCACCCGCTCGCCCTCGCAAGGAAAGGGAGTCGGGGGCTCGGGCTCAGGTATTGAAGTAGCTCAGAGGGGCTGGGAGCGCCTGGCTCAGGGGAGGGAGGATGGAGAGCCCGGGCCAGTCACGTCGGGTTAGCCTTCCTGTGGAGCGACCTTGGGTGGCATTTCACGTCCGATCCTTCGTTGCTCCGTCTGCCAAAGAGTTAGTAAATGCTTCCGTGTGGGGTTGGTTAGGGTTAAGTAAAACAATGCATGGATAAGGCCCTCCCATCGGTCAGTACTGTGGCTCCGGGCACAATAGAACGAGGGGGAATCCAGGCCGCCCGGCCCTCGGCCCACGGGTCATCACATGGCATCGCGTGTCACGCAGAGGCCTCTCGGCGGAGAAGGCTCCCTGCGGCGTGTCCCTCGGGTGTGGCTTGGTTTTATGACCACGGGGATTTTCTGAGACTCCTGTTGCTGACCTTGAAGCCGGGAGTCGGAAAATCCGGCTTCGCCTCTATGACACGTGGGCAGGGACAAAGCCTCCGGCGACTCGAGCCTGGAGCTGGAAGGGCCTTCACAGCCACCAGCTCCACCGCTGCTCTCACACCCGAGGGAGCCCAGAAGGGGACTGACTTGTCTGGAGCCGTGGTGGGCAAACTGCGGCTCGCGAGCCACAGGAGAGGCTCTTTGGCCCCTTGAGTGTGGCTTCTTCTACAAAAATACCACGGCCTAGGCGAGTCTGTTTTGAAGAAGTGGCGTTAGAAGAAGTTTCAGTTTAAACAATTTGGCTCTGGAAAGACATTTCAATCGTTGTACTGTTGATAGTAGGCTTTGTTGACTGATGAGTTTGCCGACCCCTGGGCTAGAGTCAGGAAGAAACGGGTGACCCTGAAAAGAGCCTCTTCTTGGAGCCTCTGGTTCACAGAGGACTTCCAGGCTTTCCATCAAACCCGGCGACTGCGTGGCACAGACCCTCCGGAGGGCGGGCGTGGCGGGGGCAGGCCGCCCCTCCCCCCAACCCCCGGGAGAAGCCTCCCATTTCTCCTCCACGCAGAACGAAGCCGTTCCCAACCCGCCGCTGTGGGCGTGCCCCCAGACTGGCGACTAGGTTCAAAGTGCGGCCGCTCCCGGGAGGAAGGGCCGGCAGGAAGCTCACATTGTACGGTAGGGAGTCCACCTCCAGGCCAAGGGCTCGGGTGCAAGGCCAGTGAGGAGGCTGCTGAGGCCGCTGCACCACTCACTTCCACCAGCGAGAGGGGCCTGGCCGGAGCAGGCCCTGCACCGCCCTCTTCTCCAGCCCTGCCTCTGGGGGCCGCATTGCTGGTGAAATCACCCACGCACAGCTGAGTTAAATCCCCTTCCCATTGCCCCTGCTTCCCCTCCTCCGACTCCTCCGCTTGGTGCCACACGGGGCCCTGGCTGTGCCACTCTCAGCAGCCTGCTGTCCTCTCAGATTCTGCACCACGCGAGCCAATTGGCTCACACGTGAGAGAAGTTTTTACTGGAAATGTCAGAAAAGAAAAAAACAAGGAACTAGCATTACCAAGTAGCTTCTGTGCGCCAGCTACCGTTCTGGGCAATTGCACATATCCACACATCGTTTACCATCCAGGAGCAAACACCCCCGCTTTCCAGATGAGGAGGAAACAGAGAAGTTAAAGGACTTGCCCAAGGTCACTCAACCGGAGCGCGATGGAAGCAGGGTTAGACTCACCATTCCTTAGGGGTCGCGCCTCCCCCTCACCTAACTAGTTCTGTTTCCTTTGTTCTCGTTATGATTTGACACCAGTGGAACACCAGAGCCTGCTGCTTAGCCAGCCGGGAACCTGGCAGTGGACACAGCCTCGGCCAAGAGCACTTAATGGCTAAAAAAGGAAATAGCTTTCTATATGTGAATTCCGGCCAAATGGTGGCAGATGCTGAAAGTCTGGGAATCCTGACCACTGTGGGCTGAGGGCCCGGATGTGATCATTAATTCTGGGAGCAGTGTGTGCAAGAGGTGGCCAGCCACCCGAGCCGGGCCTCTTCTGGGAAGCGGGGAAAGCCCTGCCTGGGGAGTAAGAGGCTGGGGTCTCTGGTCGCAGGCTTGTCACCGGCTGTCAGTCCTAGAAGCTCTTTGATTTTCTTTCCCTTTCACAGACAGAGAAAATGTAGGCTTTGGGACCAGGCTCAAGTGCCTTAGGCAGTCTCTGCTAGTTGTGTGACTTGGTACAAGCTACTTAACCTCCGAGCCTCAGTTTTTTCATCTGTGAAATGGGGTAATACTTCTTTCCTAGCAAGGCTAACTGTAAGGGTTAGAAAGTACAGTTGTACTGCGCTTCCCATGTGAAAAGCACTTAACTTAGTGGCACTTGTTCTTACTTAACTACCCTTGACCCTCGTCTTCATCTGGTGTAAAAATAAGGGGTTGAGTTTTTATTGACCTCTAGATTTCAGCTCTACTATACTGTGAATCTATGACAAGGTAGTGGGAATAATAAGGAAATGTAGTAATCATTTCATAAATATAATTTCCATTAGTAATTGTATAGCTTCTAATCCACCTCTCCGAGGACAATTAATAAAGACCTCTCAGTATTTAATTGTAATTGAATAGCTTTATTTGCCATCCTCTCCCACCCACTCCTTATAAATACTTTTTCTTCCAACATTTGAAGGAGAAAAAGTACTTAGCTTAGCGTAATCCCCTTTCTCCACTTTGCCTGCTCCTTCCCACCTCCTTGGCCCTGGAATAACTGTCTGCCAGCGGGGGTGTCTCTGAGCGGACCCCTCTGTCCTTGCCGGAACTAAATCATTAGATTGAAAGAGGAGTTAATTATCTGCCATTGGCCAGAGTAGGAGGCAAACTGAAGTGACACGTTGTCTCAGCCATCTGTCTCTCCTTTCTCTCATCTCCATCTCCCTCTCCTCTCCATGGTGGTCAAGGTTCCGACAGAATTGCCCCAACCACTTACAAATCAATTCTGACTGTGACTCACAAACATCCCGAGGCAGTCCTTCCAGGCAAAGTGGCGAGCCTTCTGTAAGGATTTGCAAGGAAGGAACTTCAGGTGATTTGGATAGTTCGCAGGGTTGTTAAGACAGGAGCGTTCTTGCTGGATTAGACAGGAGCTGGGTTTGAAGCCACCTCTGAATAGCAGTGCTTATTCACCCCTTTGAGCCTCTACAAGGGGGCGGGGATTCCTCACGGCCTCATGTGTTTGAGAGAACCAATGAGGAAAACATATAGGAAGAAACTTGCAAGTGCCTCGTATGCAGAAAGGTCTCAATGAGTGTTAGCTTATTTTATTATTACTATTACTATTATTATTACTATTACTATTACTACCCTAGATTCAAATCCTCTTTTTGGGTAGCTCTGGGTTCACTAGATAAGGGAGCCGAGACTCTCCAAGGATAATGGGGATCCCTGAGGTCTCTGAGGACCAAGACCACTTTCTCGTGTCATTCTCCCTGGACGGTCATTTCGGGGAGAAACTACTAGGAATGAGGGGAAATCTGGAAAAGGCACACGGATGATTAAGTACAGAAGAGTTCTGAGATGCCGGTTCTATCTGGCACTGTACAAGCCACCTCTGATGTCTGACACAGCCCGGCGGCCCCACAAACACTTTATGAACTAAAGGCTCTGACGGGATGCTGTGTCTACGGCCTCCACAAAGGGAGGTCCTTTGAGTCTATTTTATAACAGAATTCTCTCAATTGGGAAGCGAGTCAAGCCTGCCCCGTGGCACCTGCCACCGTACAGTGAGCTGGCTTACGCCGTGGAGCCGGGGGCTGCGTCTAAGACTATGAATAGCAGCCTTTGTGGCGAACCAGAGATCGGTCAGATACCGTCCAGAACATGCGTCACTGTCTAGAATTAGACTCAGACTCCGAGGAGTGGTCTTCACGTATAACTTTGACAAACTTGGGTGAGCTCCCCAGGGACCCGGGGGAGGAGGCAGAGAAGGAGTGGTCCCTGTGGATGGCGTCTCTGCTGCAGACATCCGGCCAGAGCCCACCCCGACCAGCAGAGGGCTCTCCCACGGGCAGAAGAAAGGCACAGTGACCTGTCTCCTTGATGCCCTGGCTCCCCCAGCCATTGAGGAGATACCCCTGACCCACCTTTCCAAAGAGACCCCTCTGCTGTCATGAGGTGTTTTGAGGAACCCAAACACGGTCATTCATGAACTGTTGCTGTTTTTTAAAAGTACACCCATCGACTTTCAGGTGTGAGGCTCAACATTAAGCAATAAGGGGAATAAAGAGGGAGGGGATTTCAGGGGGAGGATGCGGTGAAGAACAAACACGGGGCTTGTCTTGAAGGAGATCGGGTTGAGCTGGAGAGAGAATACATAGCCAGTAGAGCAAATAATTCACTTTGTAAAACCGAACTGAGTTATTCTTTTCGTTAGTCCCCTCACCCCCGCCACCCAGTGCAGGCCACAGCCAGGGAGCGTTGTATTGTTGGCTTGATTGCATAAAAGTTGACGCCCAGGCCTTCCTACACTACATGGCAGTGACTGTCTCAGTCATTCGCTGCCCAGGGTGAGCAGGAGCTTCTGAAGTTCCAACGTGGGAGGCCTAAGAGCTGATGGGCTTTGTCCTTAGAGGGAAGATGGAGGGACACTTTCTGGAGTGCACCGACTGGATCAGAAACGCTGGAATGAAGTCCTGGGTCTGTTTCCATTAGTCTTTGTTTCTTTGAATTCATCTTATCTTCTCTACACGTCTCCTCCTTTGCGAAACAGAGGTAATAACCATCACCCCACAAAGTGGTTATGAGGCGTCCTCATTCAATAATAAAAACTGAGCCCGGCAGGCATGGCTCAGTGGTTAAGCATCAACCTATGAACGAGGAGGTCAATTCCTCATCAGAGCACATGCCTGGGTTGTGGGCTCCATCCCCAGTGTGAGGTGTGCAGGAGACAGCCAATCAATGATTCTCTCTCGTCATTGATGTTTCTATCCCTCTCACCCTCTCTCTTCCTCTCTGAGATCAATAAAAACATTTAAAGAAATATTTATAATGTACCTAATGATAGAATTTAATGCAATAAGTATACAAAAAAGAAGATAGGGTTTTGGACTTTTGAAAAATCTACCAATTTGAGGGGGAAAGCTTTTACATCTTCGAGGGCAGAAATCATGCCTGGTTTTATTAATTCTAAAGCTATCATTGAGAACCTAATATGTGGCAGACCTGGTACTTCTTAGATATTATTTTCAGTACCTGGAACAGTGATAGGCACATAGTAGGGATTCCAGAAAGTACTTTCGAATTGGCTGATAGCAGGAAACTTTTGGAGAACAAGTGTAAGGCAGCATATAACTAAGCCTGGGAATGTATCCTACCTGCTGGATGGTAATTTAGTCTTCAGAGTTCAGGAGACATCAGAGAGGGCTGAGGTCAACTTGAGGAGTCTTCTCCATTGTCTACTTAGACATGTGGGGTCAGAGGAAGAGGTCCTGATGAGTGTATGCTAACCTGGGTTGCTCTAAATTGATTTTTTTTTTTTTGAAACATTGGCTGCACAGGGAGGCAACAGTGTTAACATGAGGAGGAGCACTGAGCTGGAAACGTAGATACCTTCGATACCAGAACTTTCTTTCTCGCCATGTATTGCATGAAGTAAGGTTATAAAATGATTCATGTTCACTATACACCAAAGCCTTCATTGGCCTTTTCCATCTTATCCAAGAGTCATGTCTTGTTACCAAACAAGTCCTCTGTGGATTCCTCCAAAACTTTTGCTTTGTCCCAAGCTATGACACATGGAAAGAGGATGTGGAAGGTTTAGTAGTGAAGAACCTTCGGAGCTGGGATGCTCTCGTCCAATTTCTAGGGACCACCTCCTCTTGGCTGGGTCACTTCAGAGCTGGTATGGGCTGCAAAGGGCTGTAGAAATTGATTTTCTCTGACGGGCCCTTCTCTAAGGAGGCCCTCCTCAACCCCCTGACCTAGAGTTAGCCTCCCGCCATATATTCCTATACTGCCCTGTACTTCCTTAATAGCAACACATCACATTTTACTGCAGTTATGGGTTTAATTTCTCCACCTCATGAAGGAAAATAAGGGCAGGCAAGCTCAGAAAAGATAGGGAGTCCTTGTTTGTCTTTTATTGCTATTGTTTGTTTGTTTGTTCAAATGTATCTTTATTGTTTTTTTAAAATGTATTTTATTGATTTTTTACAGAGAGGAAGGGAGAGAGATAGAGAGTTAGAAACATCGATGAGAGAGAAACATTGATCAGCTGCCTCCTGCACACTCCCCCCTGGGGATGGGCCCCCAACCAAGGTACATGCCATTGACCGGAATCGAACCCGAGACCCTCCAGTCTGCAGCCAATGCTCTATCCACTGAGCCAAACCAATTAGGGCTCAAATGTATCTTTATTGTTGAAAGTATGGTGCGTGTCCCCTTTTTTTCCTCATTGACCCCCTCCAACACCACCCCCAGGCCTTTCCAAGCTTCTTGGGCTAAGGTTGTGGGAGAGCCAAAGGGGACTTAGTGTAGTTAGAAAACTGGCTTCAGTCGGAGATCTTTCACGTTATAAACTGAGCAGCTGGTACGTGGTAACGATTTTAAGTTTTTCTGACCTTGCCTGAGTCACTCAGGAAGTCACAAACAAGAGGTCTTTCACCCTGTTTGCTGCCATCAAGGCCTTGTGGGGTAGCTCCACCCCACCACGCCCTGGCCAGTTTTCTCTTATTGTTTCCTGAGGAGCCATCATTTCCAACACTGACTTTCTGAGATTCCATGATGTTCCCTTCTGTCCCTGCTTCACTCCTTCCAGGTGACCCACCAAGGAGGGAGCCCGCAACGAAGACTATTGGCAGACCAAACCAGACCATCACATTCTTTGCCTGAAACTATTTTACACTTCCCTGGGGACTTGCAAGGAATAAGTGACAGAGTCGGAAGATCAGAGGAAAAGTCTTCGGGGCCTGAGGAGAGTTTGTAAAACGTGCCCCAAATCCTACAAGTGTATGACATTTGTTTCTTTCTTTCTTTTCACTCACTTTGTATTTGCATCTGTTTTCCTCCCCGCTCCTCCCTTCTGCTTTTCCCTCTGTTTCTCTCTTCTTTGTAATCTTTCTACTTGCTCTTTCTCTTTCCTTTTCCCATTATTGTTCTTCCCCACCACTGTCCTTGCTGGTAATGGCTGCCTTTTATTCAGTCCTTATATACTGAGCACTATGCTAAGTGCTTTGTACTCACCACCTCATAATATTCTCTGAGATAAATAATATACCATTTTGCAGGTGAGGTTATTGAGACACAAATCCAATTACTTCTCCAAACTCAGCAGATAACAGGGATTTGAGTTCCAATTAGCTAACCCCCAAGCCACCTTCTCTTAATCGATACATGGTATGTTTTTCTCCATTTCCAACTCCCCTTCGTCTTTTACCTTTTTTCATTCCTCCTCGTGCTCTTCATCCTCTTTCCTTCTCTCCCCCACCCCCTTCTCTTCCTCACCACATCCTGGTCTCCACACTTGTGCCTGACCCTGAAGGTGCTGAGCACTGTGCACGTGCCCAGAAGAGAGGACAGCCGTTTAAACTCTTATCTAATCGGGCATTTTCCTTCTGAGCAAACGCTTCACGTTTTCCCACATTGTCTGATCCAAACCAGAGGAAAGGCCTCAGGGACCGGGCTGGGCCTTTGATATGGAGGGGAAGAGAGATAAGGCCCTTCCACTGCTCCTGCAAGGATCCCTCATTCCCAGAGACTCTGTGTGCTCTCCGGGCTGGGGAACGTGAAGGGAGGTTAGAGATATTGGTGGATCTCTGTCAAGGAATCAGCTCAGGAGCCAAAGAAACCCGGGCCATGAAATGTGGCACTTCCACCCACTCCTTCCTCACATGTATAAAGACCAGGGCATACTGGCAGCAAAAATGTGAAGATCAAGGTTTGAGCTTGACAATCTTTTTTTTTTTTTAATTTAAAAAAATATATATATTTTATTGATTTTATACAGAGAGGAAGAGAGAGGGATAGAGAGTTAGAAACATTGATGAGAGAGAATCATTGATCAGCTGCCTCTTGCACACCCCCTACTGGGGATGTGCCCACAACCAAGGTACATGCCCTTGACTGGAATCGAACCCAGGACCCTTCAGTCCCCAAGCCAATGCTCTATCCACTGAGCCAAACTGGTCCTGGCAGAGCTTGACAATCTTTAATGCCACATCAGAGTCTGAGGTTTTATGATTCTAAGAATATTCCTCCCCTCCCCTATCCTCCCCTCACTTTCTTTTCCTTTTGTCATTCGGTTGATTAGAATTGGTTAGAAACTTGCTCTGCCTGGTATGGCTCAGTTGGTTGAACATCATCCCATGCACCAAAGGCCATTGGTTTGATTCCTGGTCAGGGCACATATCTGGGTTGTGGGATCAATTCCTGACCAGAGTACATATGAGAGTCAACTGGTCCATGTTTCTCTCTCACATCAACATTTCTTTCTCTCTCACATCAACATTTCTCTCTCTCCTCTCTCTCTCTCTCTCTCTCTCTCTCTCTCTCTCTCTCTCTGTCTCTCTCTCTCTCTGTGTATGTGTGTGTCTCCCTCTCCTCCCTCTCCCTTCCTCTCTCTAAACAAATATTTAAAAATCAATGAGAATTGATTAGAAGCTTAAGCCATAGGACATTTATTGTTCATCAATAAGAATTCTAGAGGTAGGAGATTCAGTGGTTTCAGAGGCCTCAGGACACTATCTACTATTTCTGAGATCCTCTGGGCAACTTCAGACCTCTTGGCTTACACAACCCTGTCCACGGGCAGGAAGGGGTGGGGGAAGGGAGGACTTCTTCAGAGGCTCCCTCCATTTACTGAGGGTTGGAAAAACATTTCCTAGAGCACTCCCTCCACATCGGTCTCTCCCCACACCTCAATGACCTGAACTAGATGCAGTGGAGACTGAAAAAGTGACCTCTGTCCTTTCACCCTACTGATGGGACCAAGGAAAGGAATAGGGACTGAGATCGCCTCTAGGTAGGAAACACCAGTGCTTGAAACCCCTTTCTTAATTCACTCAACAAAGATATACTAAGTGATAGATTAAATAGAGAAGGTAGCTGGAGGCCGGGATGGCTACCTTTGTTGGAGAGAAGGGTACCCCTGCCGGGTGCTTCCAGAGAAAGGGCACAGAAGAGAGCGAGGGCCGGGGTACAAGCACCTTTAAGGATAGGGGGCAGGGCTTAGGGCACTCAGCACACGCTGATTGGTGATTAGGGACCTAGGGACATAGGAGGGGGCTTAGGGTATTTGGCAGGTGCTGATTGGTGGTTTCAGAGCTCAGGAATGTCTGGCTATAGGTGAGGTTTACGTCTGTCCATCAACTGGAGGAAGAGAGGATCTATCACTAAGCACCCACTCTAGGCCAGGCTCTGGGTCAGGTGATGATGATACAGAGGAAAAGACAGTCCCTGGTCTCCATGAACCCTGACTGGAAGAACACAGCCAGACAAAGGATTACAAAACAAGATGGCAAGTGTAGGGGAGGAGTGAGTGTCCCCAGGGCCACTGCAGGAGCTGAAGAGGCTCAGCCTGAGAAAGCAGAGAGGGTAGAAGCAGCCACGACTGGGTCAATTCTGAAGGGTACATGGGATTCAGCTGGGATGGAGGGGGTCTATTGGAGGTGGTTTGGAGGAGGACATCTGGGAATCTTCCCGAGTTGACATGGTGGGATAAAGGGAACTAAAAGGGACAGGCAGGGGCCTAACAAGGGAAGGTTTTGTATGGGACATAAGGAATTGGGGCCTTTATCTAGATGTAAGCGTGAGCAGGTCTGTGGAGGGTACTTTCTGTGTGTGTGCAGGAGGCCAAGCCAAGCTGTACAGCTGCAATGGTGCTGAGGTGCAGGAGACCCACACTGCCCACTGCTTGCAGCTGGGGAACCTGAGCAGTCATCTGTGATACCTACCTGGTGTGACCCAAGACGTTTTATTCGCTACCGCCCAATACACCTGGTCCATACTGGATGGTTCTGATGATTAGAGAATGCTTCCTGAGTGGGGCTGCATTTGGCACTCGCTCTTTCCTCCTCTACCTAGTCTTGCCCTCTGGAGACATAAAAGTTTTGTTTTCTACCTAACAGTCATTCAAACACATGGGACATTTGTGGTATTTCAACATATCACATTGTTGGGTACACAGGTCCTAATCCTGCCCGACTAAGCCAACTGTTGGGTCCAAGCCCCTCTGCCAGGGACTGGACCTCCTTAGATGCCAGGTGGTAAATGAAGAAAGTATAAGAATTCATGGATATATAACAGTCTTTATTACAGGCCAAATAGCCATTGCTTACAAGGAGCCCTTAGATAAAACAGCTCTTCAAAGTAGAATCCCATAGGCAGGCAGCTGCACACTGACTGACTCATAAATACATCTTTCCCATAAAGTATCCTCCAACATAGGAGCTACACAAGAGCTATTATTAGAGCTACAGCCTCAGACTAAGGACTAATCCAGGAGCCTCACATAGTAGCAGCTGCATACTGCCGGTTGGTCAGTGGCAACTTATATACAAGCACAAACAAGCTTAAGAGTAAGAAGCTTTATGCCAAATAGTGACCTGAATATTATTTGAATTACAGAAGGGTACGCTGGCACAGTGCATAGATTGCTGCATCCTTGCTCTTGCACCTACATATGGCAATTTAACCTTGAACATTCTGATTAAGATCCCCACTCTCAGAGTGGCCTTGAACATCCAGCGTACTCTGAAAAGGCCTCTACACTCCAATTGGCCTTGAGCATCCGGGGTGTAGCTCTGGTGTAGCTCCTCCCATCCCTATTTCACAGGCAAGGAACAGACTCAGAGAGTTTGTGCCAAGTCACATATGCAGATTTGCAAGACTCTGGGTCTTGTTCTTGGCCAGACTGCCTCAGAATCACCTGATCTGCATATCGTAAATCCAGATTTGGGCGGGAAGGGGGGAAGACTCCAGACCCACTGAAGTAGAATCTCTGGGGGTAAGAGCACAGCATCCACATTGTAACACACATCTCAGTTCATTTCTAGATCCATTGGAGTGTGGGGACCATGCTCTGGTCATGCTACTCTAACCACTTCTCATCTCTTTCTTTGTATTTTTGCTGGGGGGAGAGAAAGGAGGGGTGGGGAAAAGAGCCTTTTAGCTGAATTTGACGTATTCTTAGAGCTTGCACTGGTATGCATCAGTGGCCTCCCAGGGCAGGACTGGAGCTCCCAGACTTTGGCGGAAGCACCCTACTCCTCTTCTCCCCCTCTTTGCAGGTGTCTGCCCTCTGCTGAGCCACCATGAGCGACTGGAGCTTCCTGAGGGAGTTCCTGGAGGAGGTGCACAAGCACTCCACGGTGATCGGCAAGGTCTGGCTCACGGTGCTCTTCATCTTCCGCATGCTGGTGCTGGGCACGGCGGCCGAGTCCTCCTGGGGCGACGAGAAGGCCGACTTCCAGTGCGACACCATGCAGCCGGGCTGTGAGAACGTGTGCTATGACCAGGCCTTCCCCATCTCGCACATCCGCTACTGGGTGCTGCAGATCATCTTTGTGTCCACGCCGTCGCTCGTGTACATGGGCCACGCCATCCACACGGTGCGCACGCAGGAGAAGCGCCGGCTGCGTGAGGCCGCCCCCGGGGCCCAGGAGGGCCAGGCCGCCGGCCCCTACAGCTACCCGGTGGCTGAGAAGACGGAGCTGTCCTGCTGGGAGGAGGCCAATGGAAAGGTCGTCCTCCGGGGCACGCTGCTCAACACCTACGTGTGCAGCATCCTGATCCGCACCACCATGGAGGTGGCCTTCATCGTGGGCCAGTACCTGCTCTACGGGATCTTCCTGGACACACTGCACGTCTGCCGCCGCAGCCCCTGCCCACACGCCGTCAACTGCTACGTGTCGCGGCCCACGGAGAAGAATGTGTTCATCGTGTTCATGCTGGCCGTGGCCGGGCTGTCCCTCTTCCTCAGCCTGGTCGAGCTCTACCACCTAGCCTGGAAGAAGCTCAGGCCGCGGCTGGCCCATGCGGGGCAGGGCAGGGCCGAGTGCCAGCTGCCCGGCCCCTCCGCGGGCGACGCCCCGGGCTGCACGCCGCCGCCCGACTTCAGCCAGTGCCTGGAGAACGGTCCCGGGGGCAAGTTCTTCAGCCCCTTCAGCAACAGGATGGCCTCGCAGCAGAACACAGACAACCTGGCCGCCGAGCAGGTGCACAGCCAGGAGCAGATGCCCGGAGAGGGCTTCCTTCACATCCTCTACGCCCAGAAGCCCAAGGTGCCCAACGGCAGCGGCTCCCCGGGGCACGGCCTCCCCCAGGGCTACCAGAGGGACAAGCGCCGGCTCAGCAAGGCCAGCAGCAAGGCCAGGTCAGACGACCTCTCGGTGTGACCCGCCGGTGTGGGGGCCTAGGACCAGGTGGGGACCACGGAGGCACGGAGAAGGAAGAGGGGTTTCTTCCTACCCCACCTGTCCTTTCTCATCACCGCTCTGCTCCTTTTGGGCCAGGGCTGTCCGAGAACTAGCCAGGCCTCTGTCCCTTCCCCATCCTCTACCCGGTTCCCTCAGTGGACATGCTCAGGTTACCGTACTCGCTGAACAGGGGGGCGTAAGGGAAGGGAACCTAGCCAGAGAGGCAGGCTAATCTCTCCATACCAGCCACACGCCAGAGGGTCCTCCCCGTCTCTGTGGCTCCTGTGAACTGAGTACCCTTCCTCCTGCAAGGAAGGCCCCGGAGCTCCCAGCCAGGAAAGACCATGAGCCACGGAACTTGCACGAGGAGCGCTCTTGAATCTGTGGTTTCCACGGGTCACGCCTTGGAGGTGGTGAGGTTGCCAGGGGCCCCCTCAGCTGCCGCAGCCTCTGCCCAGTCTTACCTAAAAAGAGGTCCTTGGAGCTTGCCCAGCCGCCTCGACTTTACAAGTGCCTTGGAATGTCTGCCTGGCAAATGTCCCCCCTTTGCTCGGCCAGGGGGTACACGCTCCCCTCTGGAGCCGCTGTGCACAGACCCGCTGGAGTTCTTGTCACCACTTGTCCTGTCACTCCTTACAGGTCAGCCCGATGACAGAAACCCTCCCCTCCTGGCTGCCCGTGGCTGCTTCCCCAGCGCTCCCCTAAAGGCCTGACCAACCAGCGCGCCCGAGGAGCCATCGTCCTTGCTCAGATCCTGACCAGATCACCAGCCACAGAGACCAGGGGAATCTCCCCAGGTCTGATTAAAACAACAAGAACATTGTGCTTCTCAGATGCCCCTTGGGCAAAAAAAAAGCAAGTCTGCTGTGAAGATAAAAATTAAAAGAGGAGAGGAAATACTGGAAAATGATTCTTTTCCTTCCTATTTATTTCCCTTGCTGACTGCCAATTAGAAAGTGCCAGAAGAGGGATGATGACAGCAATGGAAGCCCCCAGATCCTTCTGTCCCTGAGGGCATAGTCATCGAGGGGAAACGCCAGCTCTCATGGCAGGGTTTTCATTTAAGAGCACAGAGATCCCTGTGTCCTGATGAAACCGCCAGGAGGCGACTTCCGAGAAGCCCTCTCTGCCCAGGGACTGGCCTGGTTTCTCTATCCAGTCCATCCCTGATGGGTTGCCATTTTGGATGACGGTTAAGGATGTTCAGAATTGGACTCTGAGATGTATAGGGGAATGGTTACTTTTAACAAAGTATGTGTGTGTGTGTGTGTGTGCACGCACGCACACTCACGCGCGCTGACAGGGTGGGTGAAGGGAAAAGGAGATCTGACATGAGGAAAGGAATCCTTGGAGAAACCTGTGTCTTTCTCCTGCCCCTCAGCTGCCTCACAGAGGTGCGAGCCGCACCGTCTTCAGCGTCATCAGCCCAAATGGATGGCATGAGAGGTTGGGACAGGAGGGTGTGGGCTCAGACGGAGGCTGGGCCTGTAGCCCACCTGGCCATCTCCTGGCCCCTCTGCTGGTGTTTGGAGGCTATTGGTGGGTGGAAAGAAGGCTGATGGCAGAGGGAACTGACTGCGATACACTCTTATCTATTGTCCGGCGCTGGCCTCAAGACTCTCCAAAACAAAGCACAAAAGACGCTCCCTCCTTCCATCTCTGAAATCTTTGTCTTGTGAAATGTGTGTTCTTGATTTAGAGATGCTGTGAGATCAGGTTTTTTGATGATGGGAAAAAGAAAATATCATGTGCCATTTGTCTTAATAAAGTCTGGCTTGGCTCTCTGTTTCTCTCTCCTTGTGTCTCTTCCGTGCTGTGACTGCAGGAGAAGGACGGCAGACTTGGTGGGGGAGGGGAGCACGTGGGTCCCACGCACCAGCCGGTCGGTAAAGCCTAGAACTTTCAAGTCCGACATGCAAGGGTTGAAGTCCCACCTGCTGACTGACAGCTGGAGTCCAGCAAGCTGCTTGATCTCTGAGCCTTGGTTTCCCCAGCTGTAAACTGAATCTAGTCATTTCTGCCTCATAGGGTGGTTAAGTGAGAAACGTCACAAAGAATTCAGCAGAATGCCTGGGAAATAATAATCTGGCATTAGGTGGTAATTGTTGGCATGGTTGCTACTATTATCTTTAGGATTTTTGTTATTATGTTGAATATATTGTATTTGAAAATCTGGTATGCTAAGAGATGATCCCAGAACTTCCCTTTGGGGACCTCACAATCTCCCTAAGGTGGTCAAATTAACTCACATAGAGGAAACAATTAGAATAGAATTAAATGGGAATTCATTTATTGTTAATCTAAGAATCACAAGGCTCAAAAAAAAAAAAAAAAAAAGATACCGATGGAAAAACTGCATAGAAGAGGAGAGACCCTCCTTCCCTGAGCCTTAAAGAGTAGCTGAGGCTTCAGAGGAGCAAAAACCTCAAGTGGGAACAGGCCTTGGTATCCCAGTTACTGACCTGGAAACTGAGGGTTAAGATTTCTTGGTAACGGGGCAGCTTTTCGCTGGCCTTTCTGATTGGGACCATATCTTTATGAAAGAGGAGAGATGATTCTTGCCCCAAAAGGGTCAGGAACCGCCCTGCCCTTCACCCACAAATGGGTGCCATTTCCTAGAGAAAGAACAGAGGCTGGGAACAACTAGCAGTGCTGTCTGGGCTGCCAGTTAGTCTTGTTTGTCAGGGAAGGAAAACCTTTTTAAAAAGGGTGGCAGAGCCCTAACCGGTTTGGCTCAGTGGATAGAGCGTCGGCCTGCAGACTGAAAGGTCCCAGGGTTGCGGGCACATCCCCAGTGGGGGGCGTGCAGGAGGCAGCTGATCAATGTTTCTCTCTCATTGATGTTTCTGACTCTCTATCTCCCTTCCTCTCTGTAAAAACCAACTATATATATATATTAAAGGGGGCGGCAGAGAGTACCCATGTGACACAGTATTGAGACTCTGGTGCAGTGACCTCTGTCCAAGGGCCAGGCGCCTGCCCAGGGGTGTCATAGTCCAACTGGAAAAAGCATCTGGATCCTTTTTTTCCTCCCAGAAAAAAAAAAAAAAAGTGCATCTCGTGGTTTTATAAACATAGCTGTTAACACTTAACAGTTTACATTACACCCAGACTGCACACGCCAAGGGACTTGTTTTATAGTGATTTCAACCTCATGTCTCTCCTCTCATCTCCTCTTTCCTCCCCTCAATGGTTCACCAATTAAGATGGCAAGTTGAATAATAATATAGTGAACACACTAAATTGTAGGCTCCTTTCCTAATGTCCTTCCTCCAGTGTTAGGTAAGACCAGAGTGTCTACCTTGGTGTTTTATTCCTATGGCTAAAGTGATGACGTGGTTAAACTGTTACCAACACTTCTACAAAGAATCACACTAGGAGTGAGTTTCAGACTTCTCCCTAAAAGCAAATCTTGAGGGCAGAGAGGAAAATGAAAGCACAAAGGCACCGGGCACCTTGCAGGTGTCTCGAAGGGCCGCTTTCCTGGATGCGGAGACCAAGAGAACAGCTGGGCTGGAAGGCGCTGCTGATGGTAAGCTGCCTGCCTCCCAATCCCTGCTAGATCCTGGAAGCCCCCATTGTCGGCCCGAGTATTGGCCCTTGACACTGAGCAGACTTTACAAATAATATGTAAGTAGAATAGGATCAGGAGTTTTACTTATGTTGGTCACTAATGGGCAACAGAAATGGGGATGGTCTATACATTTTTTATCATTTCAATTGGAAAAGAGAAAGATGCTCATTCCACAAGCATTTATTGAGTGCCAAGAAGGAAACAGGGGCTGGCAAAGGTGGGTGGGCAGGAAGTCCTGTCTGAGGAGGCAACACGGATGCCGAGATCTGCCTGTGAGAAGAAACCAGGCATGAGGAACCCCAATTCCTGCCAGGAGACCCCAGGAGACAGCGTCCCTCACCGAGCGCTCTTTGGCCCCTTGAGTGTGGCTCTTCCACAAAATACCACGGCCTGGGCGAGTCTATTTTGAATAAGTGACGTTAGAAGAAGTTTAAGTTTAAAAAATTTGGCTCTCAAAAGAAATTTCAATCATTGTGCTGTTGATATTTGGCTCTGTGGACTAATGAGTTTGCCGGCCACTGCCTTAAGCCAAAGGAATGCCCAAGCACGAGCCACCCAGGCACCTCCTCAGGCACGGTGAGTGGGGGGATGGTTTTGGTGTGGAGCCTTTAAAATGACCCCAGCTGGCACTCACCTCCTTCACCCACACGTAAGGCCAGCACAACCCTGGGGGCCATGGCTTGGAAACAAGGCGTAAGTCCCCTCTGTCCCTTCAGCTTAGCTGACTTTTCTGTTGCTCTGATCAAGGACCTGGGATGGGCACATTGTCTTCCCAACAAGGGCTTCCCCAGACAGAAACCCAGGCCCTGCCCGAACCGGGCCAGGAGAGCTCCTCGCCTGGGCACTGCCCCTGGCCACAGGCAGCAGGGCATGCAAGCTGTTCCACTCCTCCTGGGCCTTTTCTCTAAACGGGCTGAAATATAACTTGGAAGGGTTAAACTTACAAATGCTTGGGGTAGAATTGCACGTGTGGAAACCAGTGGACCAACCTGTATAGGGCATGTGGCTGGGGAAAAGTCAATTAAAACCCTCCCACAGTCCGGCTGGTGTGGCTCAGTGGTTGAGTACCAACCTATGAACCAGGAGGTCATGGTTCCATTTCCGGTCAGTCAGGGCACATGCCAGGTTGCAGGCTTCATCCCAGTGTAGAGCATGTAGGAGGCAGCCGACCAATGATTCTCTCTCATCACTGATGTTTCTTTCTCTTTCCCTCTCCCCTCCTCTCTGAGATCAATAATAGAAATATATATTTTTTAAGAACCCACATATTTTGGTAATGATTATAAAATAAGCTTGTATTTGTTAAGTGCTGTTTTCTAGGTGTTTTTTCTAAGAGATTTTATTTTATTTTTTAACAGATTTTATGAATTACTATTTCATCCTTACAGTAGTCATATGAGGCCAGATGACCCCACTTTACAGAAAAGGAGACAGAAGGGCCCTTACTGGTTTGTCTCAGTGGATAGAATGTCGGCCTGTGGACTGAAAGGTTCTAAGTTCAATTCTGGTCAAGGGCATGTACCTTGGTTGTGGGTACATCCCCAGTAGGGAGTGTGCAGGAGGCAGCTGATCAGTATTTCTCTCTCATCAATGTTTCTGGTTTTCTATCCCTCTCCCTTCCTCTCTGAAAAAAAAAAAATCAACCATATATATATATATATATATATATATGGTTGATTTTTTATAAATAAATTTTATATATATATATAAAATTTATTTATTATATATTATATTATATATTATATTATAAAATTATATTATAAAATATATTATATTATAAAATTTATTTATTTTATATATATATATATAATTTATTTATTTATTTATTTTGAAGAAAAGGAGACAGAAGGATTCCGTGAGCGGCATAGCTAGTAGGTGGTGGAACTGGGATTCAAACACCATCTTGCTGTCTACAGCAGGCTTCCCTTGAGTGCTCACCTTAGAGTCTTAAAAGGCAAGATACAGAATCATATGGACACCCTGATGACAATGCGAACAGACAGGCACTGGTAAGAACAGAGCGGAAAGGAAGGAAGGTGACAGCGGTTGTGCCAGAGGGTGGAGCAGGGGTGCTGTAATTCTCCTTGTTTTCTAAACTAGGTTAATGTTATGCTTTTTGTAATAAAAAAAATTTAAAATATACACTGAGTGGCCAGATTATTTTGATCTCTGAACGCATAATAACCTGGCCACTAATTCATATTAGAGGCCGGTGCATGAATTCGTGCATGGGTGGGGTCCAGCCTGCCTGGCCAGGGGGAGGGGACATGGGCGTTTGGCTGGCCTGACTGCTGGTCAAAATCCTGGTTGAGGGGACAATTTGCACATGAGCGTTTTATTATATAGGATATACACTGAGTGGCCAGATTATTATGTGTCCAGAGATCATCATCATCTGGCCACTCCGTGCAAATTTGTATTCAACCTTTGAGCTACATTTGATGTTTCCTTGGGGTGCTGCCAGGACTGTTCTCCTCACTCGCGCTGCACTCGTGCTGGGAACATTCTTCTTTGCTTGGGCTCCGACTGCCACCCTTAAATGGAATAAGGTTAGCGAGGGGCGCCACGCCGGGGTCTGACTGTGTGACCACGGACGGCCTGCCAGCTGTGCCTCCGGAAGCGCCGGGCTTCGCAGCGAGTGTGGGAAGCAGACCTGTACCCATGAGCTCTCGCACACCCTCAGGTGGTGAGTGTGGAGGGGCCAGGCCCTGGGTGGGTGAGGGAGGGGGGTCAGTGAGGGAGGAGCTCAGAGGGGAGAGGAGAACGATCCCAGATCCCAAGGGAAAGCCTAGTGTGTGCGAGAGAAACAGTCCCGAGGCTTCTCAGAGCAAGGGCCCGGGGAGGGGCAAACCCAGGAGGACGTCACAGCGTAGGGAGCGCCTGCAAGGGGCTGGGAAAGGTGAATGCATTTATGATAGAGAGCGGAGAAGGCTTTCTTTCTTTTTTTTCTTTTTTTAATATATTTTATTGATTTTTCACAGAGATGAAGAGAGAGGGATAGAAAATTAGAAACATCGATGAGAGAGAATCATCGATCAGCTGCCTCTTGCACACCCCCTATGGGGGATGTGCCCGCAACCAAGGTACATGCCCTTGACCGGAATCGAACCCGGGACCCTTCAGTCTGCAGGCCAATGCTCTATCCACTGAGCCAAACCAGTCTCAGCGGAGGAGACTTTCTAGGGAGAGGAAACAGCGCACTCCAGCAAAACCAGCAGCAGAGCCCGTGGCACGCCCCAGGAGCTGGCAGGACTCTGGAGGGAGCCCTGCAGGGGAGGGGAGGCCGAGAGGCGGGAGCCGCATGTGCAGAGGAGTCTGGAAAGGGTGCCTTACACGCCGTGGGCAGCGAGGAGCTCTTTCGGTTCTTTGGGCGTCTGGGGAGAGGGGTGACCAGAGCTGCGCTGGAGGGGGACTAACGGCAGCAGCGGTCAACGCTAAGGGGAGACCCTGGGGGGTGGGAGGCCACGGTCATCCCCGGGACTCCCTTCTGAACACGGATGCAGTGAGCAGACGCGAACAGAGCCTCCGCTGTGGGGATTGGTGATTGACTGGTTAGGTGTGTGGTGGGGACTTGGCAAGAGAAGGAACGACTAAGGAGCTCAGGCCTCTGTGGCCATTTACTCGTTGGTTCAACAAAGATTATTTCACTCATTTATTTAAGGAATGAATTGTGTGTGCGGCCTGCTCTGTGCCTCACGCAGGTCCGGGACGTGGGGGTTCAGAGGAGAAGTCTGCGGTAAGACTGAGATTCTTACGCAGGAGAGCAGTGGTTCTCAACCTTCCTAATGCTGTGACCCTTTAATACAGTTCCTCATGTGGTGGTGACCCCCAACCATAAAATTATTTTCGTTGCTACTTCATAACTGTAATTTTGCTGCTGTGATGAATCGTAATGTAAATGTCCCGACCCACAGGTTGAGAACCGCTGCTGTAGAGCCTGAGACCGTCGGAAAACACAGGTATTAACATCCTCCGGCATTAGGAAGGTTGAGAATCATTGCAGGAGAGAGTGCTCGGTGTATCAGACCCCTTTATGCATCACTTCAGGTGCCCTCAGCCTCACCTGCCTCTGCGCCAGCGGCTTGTGGGTGCGGACCAACTGCCCTCGGCGCATCTGACCCCTCAGGCTTTCCCTACTGGCTCAGGGGTGGGACTCTGCTTGGCACCAGGAGGCATGGCATAGTCACTGCAGCACAGGGCCAAGCTCTGGCCAGTGGGAGACTGAGGCCCTTCCTCCACCCGATCCCACTACCCTGGGGGCTCAAGACCCGGTTATAGGGCTTCTCCGGGGGCAGCGCTTTGCAGCCTCAGCTGGCAGGCCTAGATGGGTAACACCTTCCCATAACTCCTCCTCCTCCTCTCCTATGAGATCTGAGCTCCGCCCGCTTCCCTGCCTCTCTCCCCTTGTCCCCACTCTTGCCTCTGAAACTGACACCCTAAGAAAATATTAGCACACCAGCCTCTGCCTGGCGCTGCTTCCGGAAGAATCCAGGCTGAGTCAATGACTCCTATGGGATGTCTAGCGGTCCTCACGCTGCTCTGGATTGTACGGCGTTCAGACTCAGCCCGGAGAACCGAGGCTGGCAGCGATCCTGCGCTTCCGGAACAAGAGTGGGTGTGCAGGTCAAAAACTCTGCCATTTGGTACTTCTGTTCGACGGGTGGCGATTCCCAGTGTTCCTCGTGTGTTCGCCTGGATAGATCTTTACCTCTGAGACCCCGCACCTCACAGAAAATGCTGGAAAATACCGGCCAAGCTGCACTGAAGTTGTTCTTTTATTTCTCTGGATTCCGCGTTGGCTCCCACTGCCTCACTTTATCTACAAAACAGTTTCCAGCGGGCATTTCCTTCCTGTCCTTGGGCTGCTGGTGGGGGGGCAGCGGCGCCGATGGAAACTCCCACTGAGCGTGCAGGTGACCGGCTCCCACAGGCCCTGTGTGATCACATCGGCTTATCGGGGGGCTCCCTGCCCCCAGCAGTTCTGCCTGAACAGCACCCCTGCCCCAGTTCTGCTCACATTTCCCGTGGGAAAGGGAGCTAATGTGCAGAAAGAAATTATCCCCCCTCCCCAGTTACCCAAGGCCTTCACTGTCCCTAACTTTTCTTTCTTCTTCCCCATCCCTAAAATAGTTCCAAGATTTGGGGAAAATAAAAAATTAGTACACACACATACACACACACACATGCATACACGTGTTGGGTCCTATGTTAACATGTGTGGCGGCCCTCCCTTGCTTTAGCATTCACAGCCCACAGGGCTCTCTGGGAGAGGGAGGCAGCCAGGCTGATGGCCGCTGGGGCCTCCTGTGTAGGGCTCGGGCAGAGGAGGCGGGTGGAGTGTGGAGGTCAGGCTAGGAAGGCACTTGAGCTGATCGGAGGCCGTGGAGGCGTTTCTGACGGCCAGGCTGGAGCTGTCAGGGGGGAAGGGGGTAGAGCTGCTCAGGGGGCAGCTCAGCCCTGAGAGAGAGAGAGACACCTCTGGCTTCTCAAACACGTGCCCTTTCTGTTTCCTTTTCCTGGCACCCACTTAGACGCTGCCATCCCAAGCCCTCTGCACCTTCCCTCCCACACCTCCCTCCACCCGGCACAGCACTGGGCCATGGGCAGCTGGGTTCATACACATGTAATTGTCTTCCCAGCTGGACCCTGGCCCATCGCAGAGCACATCAGACATTCCTTTTCTGTCTCTCTCCAGCCCTAGCATATGAATCAGCACATTAAATTTACTCATATTTTCCAGGAAACTGAGCTTGGAGAATCCGGGGTTCTCAATGCTGAGCACTCGTCCAGCCCGACCTCCGAAATGTTGCCATGACCTTCCCCTGCCCACTCCCACCCCTCCCTGCCAGTGGCCACCCGGCTCCTCCCAAGTGGCAAAGCGGTTGGGTGCAATCATCCGGGTCCCACAGGCTGGGGCTCAGAGCCCAGCTTCCTCCTAACATAACCTCTGCGAGCTCCTGTTTCTTGTCTGTGAAATGGTATAACACAGTGGTCGGCAAACTCATTAGTCAACAAAGCCAAATATCAAGAGTACAACGATTGAAATTTCTTTTGAGAGCCAAATTTTTTAAACTTAAACTGTATAGGTAGGTACATTGTTATTAACTTAATTAGGGTACTCCTAAGCTGGCCTTTGCTAAAAACTCAAGGGGCCAAAGAGCCGCATGTGGCTTGAGAGCCGCAGATTGCTGACCACTGGTATAACAGGATCTAACGAGTGCGGTGAAGAGAAATTGAGCAAACAATATCTAGTATCAAGTGATTAGTTAGTAAATGTTAACTATTATTATGCCATTTCCCAGAACAGCCCAACCTGTCTGCAGATAGCTCTGTTAGAAACTTCTTAACCTTCTTTTAGTTGAAACCTTTATTCCTGGAGTTGCCAAAAGTCACTTGTATGAGTTGCCCAAAGTCACTCAGTGAGTTAGAGCTGGCGGCAGACTTGGGACCAAAACCCAGATTTCTCCACAGGCCGGGCTGTCTCTGAAATACAGATGAAAAGGAAGCCAATTGGCCACAACGAACGGCTGTTATCATTTTCCCCATTTTAGAAGCTGAGACAACAAGGTGATTTTTCACTCGTCTGAGAGCTAGTTAATAGGATACCAGCTATAACTGCCTGTGTTTTCTCCGGCTTGGTGCCCTGTCACACTATGGTCTGGCTTTGATGAGGTTCTCTTTGTTCCTTCCGTAGCAGGCAGGGAGGCATTTGGAGATTCAGGTAGAGAGCAGAGTTCTATAAGGTCCCACCATCTCCCCTGCTCACACCTTCTTATGCTGAGGAGCTGGTAAAGGACAGGAATGGTTCTGGCCTGCAAGTGTATTGGAGAGACCAGATTGGTCCTTCAGGTCTATCTGGAGTCTTACATCAAAAACTAGAACACATTCTGCTTCCAGAGGGCCTGTTCTGTAGTGATGATGATCCAAAGGACGTGTGTGTGTGTGTGTGTGTGTGTGTGTGTGTGTGTGTGTGTGTTGGAGGGTGGGGGTACCCCACTGGGAGCATCCTGGGAGTTCAAGGACAGGAGGGGCACTCTGAGCATCTAAGGGGATTGCTGGAAGGTAGTTTGAACAGGCATTTATCAAGTGTATGATAATGATGTGCATTAAACACAGGCAGAACCTCATTCCACATCAGCGGTGATAAACAGAACATTTAAAATTGTGTTCATATATAAAACACTAGAAAAAGAAGTCTGTGTAGATCAGAAATAAAGCTGTTACTCCCCCCACACACAAAAAAAAAAGGAGAAAAAGAAATATACAGAGAGAACCCATAGTCACAGGCAAGGTTGGAGCCTTGTGGTCCGTGGCTGGAGGAAATACTTAGACATTATCTAGGCAGTTTCAATGCCCAAGCAAGGACAGAGGCCAGTGCTCCTATTGGGAGCTCCATTATTGACAAGGGGCTTGGACCAGAGTCTCTGAGGACACCTAAAACAGAAAGCTGGAAGAGCCTACTTCTGGAATTACATGCAAAACCTACCCGTAACTAAAAAGGAAAAGCCACCTTTATAATACTCAGTCATAAACCTCCATGATGAGTTCAGGGCTCAACAGTATTCTATTCCTCAGAGCATGGGTCTTCTCAATGAGGGCTCAAAGACACCCTCTCGACTACAATATTAATCAATTCATACCTTTTGGAGAAAAAAGAATGGCATGGCTCTGGAGAACTGATGTAATTCTGCAGCAAGAGGGAGAAAACTTTTTTTTTTTCATGGTGCTCTTTCCTTATTATTATAGAAATAAAGTCACTCTTAGTTGAACAGTTGCATACTAGGTGCCAGGGTATGTGTTGATTACCACATTACTTCCTGATTACCACGCTGTCCTTGATTCGCTTTGTGATAATCATGCCTTTCCTGCCTTTGACGGTTAAGTGCTGCTACTTTGCCTCCTCCATTTCAGGATCCCATCATCTCCTGTGAAATCAGGGAGCCCCTTTCAATTGCAGCATCTGCCACTGCCAGTCCCAGCCCAAAAGGACCCGACTTTCAGATGGATCCGCACAATATGCTGACACCAGCCATGAGTGGACTGCCATAGTGTAACAGCTCTACTTAAGGGATGGTTCGAAAGAATGTAGAGGAGGGATAGCCTCCGTTGTACAGGCCTTTGAAGAGTACGCATCATGGTGGAAACAATAGGAATTCGCTATTAAAGTAAAGATTATGAAGTCTTTGAACTTGTTGGAGGAAAGCAAGGGTCAGACTAGAAATAAAGCTAAGTTAGGGAACAGTCACCTGGAATTACCAACTGAGGTCCAGCTGAGGAAGCATCACTGCCAATCTCTTTTCATGAGGCCAGCATTATCCTAATTCCAAAACCACTGCAAAGAAAGAGAATTACAGATCAGTATCCCTGATGAACACAGATGCTAAAATCCTCAAATAAATATTAGCAAGTAGGATCAAGCAATACATTAAAAAGATCATACACCATGGCCAACTGGGATTTATTACAGAGACGCATGGCTGGTACAATATTCACAAATTAATAAATGTGATAAATCACATTAACAAAATGAAGGACAAGTGTCACGTGATCTCACTCATGTGTAAAATCTAGTGAAACAAAATAAACTGACAAACACAGCTGGTCCAGAGCCATGGAAGCGTGGCACGGACTGACAGATCTTAGAGGAAAGGGCATGGGGCACAGGAAGAGATTAATCAAAGGACTTATTTGCATGTGGACACAGGCAATAGTGTAGTGGAGGTCTGCGGTAGGGTGGGACTGGGTGGAGGGAAGCAAAGAACATCTGTAATACTCTCAACAATAAAGATAAATAAAAAATTTAAAAATAATCCATAAGATATCTTGCCCCACGAATGTTAGTTAGCCTATTTCCCAGTTACCTTGTATTTGATCCATGAGGTTATGAACTTCCCATGGTGGGAAGGGCTAAGATCACAGGTAGGCTGGCTGGCCACTGTCACTGCTGAATATTTAGTTCCCCAGAAGCAGCAACTAACTTCGAACCCTCAACATGTACCATGGTCTAGAGCAATAGTTCTAAACATTTCTAATGCTGCAACCCTTTAATACAGTTCCTCATGTTGGGAATATTTTCATTGCTACTTCATACTGTAATTTTGCTACTGTTAATGAATCGTAATGTAAATATCTGTGTTTTCCAATGGTCTTAGGTGATCTTGCTAGCAGTTCTCAACCTGTGGGAAAAGAAAATGTGGATATTGCCAATCAGCTTCTTAAAAGTGCCAGCTTTGCCCTGGCTGGTGTGGATGTGTATGAAAGGCGACCAAGGGATATTTCTCTCTTCTCTGTTCTCTCTTCTCTGTTCTCTCTTCTCTGTTCTCTCTCTCTCTCTCTCTCTCTCTCTCTCTCTCCCTCTCCCCCTCTCTTCCTCCCTTCCTCTCTCTCCATTCCTCTCCATTCCTCTCTCTATATAAAATCAATAAAAACATTTTTAAAAGTCCTAGACTTGAAGTGGCACACACCACTTCTACTCATATTCCACCAGTGATAGCAGTTAAATGGACGCAAGGGATGTTGGGATGGTAGTCTACTCTAGTGTTAACTTTATACTATGTGAATATTGTGTGGACAGCTAGTGATCTAGGTATAATGTTATTAGCTTGCCTCACAGGTAGACTGGTCATCAAATATCAGTACACACCTCTCTTCCCATATTTACAAACACACACACACACACACACACACACACACACATCACTTACTCACTAGATCTAGTTCAAAGTCCAGGATCTCTGGGTGATGTACAGTTCTCTCTTTCAAGTCCGCATGTACTTTCTTGTGGTTCAGAGACCTATGAACTCAAGCAGAAGTATATTTTCTCCTCTAACCAGCACTAAAAAGACATTGCGGAGGCAGAAAAAGAGCAGGCACAATAACATTTCCTTTCAGAAAAGAGAGGAATGGGAACTACAGAGCAATCACTTGTCTAAAGCATTGATAAAATCTTGCTGGATAGACACACTAAATGCTGTCTACTCCACTGTGAGGGTGACATCTCTTGATTAGATCTTAATCCTGATCTCTGGAGGAATTTCCTCATCCATTATTCTCCCCGGCACCTGCCTCCACCTTTGCAAGTTTCATCCATGCAAGTTTCACCTTTGCAAGTTTCATCTTCCTCCTTGGTCTCTGCAGTGAGCACTCTGAGCCAGCCATCCTTGGAACTCCACAGCATTGCAGCCTGCATCCAGCCGGTGTGCATGTGGGAGCCTGAGAGAGGTTTTATGTTATAAAGTAGTTTTTTGTTTTTGATATTTTTTAGTTTTGTTTCTAGCCCAGGATCATGATCTCACTGACAACACTATTCTCTTTCTCTCTCTCTCCCTCCCCCCCCCCTCTCTCTCAAAAAAAAAAAAAAATAGACTTTTAATCTATTGGCTTCCAGTCAATTCCATGTGGCAGCAGCTGTACCCAAGTCTTCCCTGACATGTCTCCATATCACCTTATCTCTCTGCCTCCTCATCCTCTCGCTTCATTGGAGACTATCAAAGCGTCCTCAGTGACAGGCTGAGTGCCGAGGTGGTCACTTGAAGTTGATAGTTTTCACAGACCGAGTCTCTATGTAACTATGAAATCTCAATGAGCCTTTGCTGCAGAGATATTTTGCACCTTAACTCTCATTGAGGCCCAGAAGACTTGACTTTTCCAGTTCTGCAAGGTCCCATATCTTTACCATCCCCATCGCCTTTAATTTCCACTTCACTAGCACACCCCAGATCATCTCCGTGTCTGCCTGAATCTAAGATCCCTGTCTATGTTCGTCTCCCTTTTGGGATGTAAACCCCACCATGGTGGAGACTTTGTCATGCTCACCACTGTACCCCAGTGCCCCGACTAGCATGTGGCATGTAATAGAAAGTGCTAGAATATTTATTGATTGAAAGAATGCAATAGGCGCAACTAAATATTTATGTAGTGAAAATAAATGAAGTGCTCACCTGGAGAGATGTTCTGGTAAACGCATTTTCTTTCATTATGTTCAGTGATGCTTTACAGTCCAGTAATTCTGTAGCACCTTTTTGATGGGCGGGTGGAAAGCTGCCTGGTGGGCCTGAATGAATGAGCATGGTGTGTGCCCGGAGCTTGGGAGAACAGGGGACACACAATGAGGGGGGGATGAGGTAAAGCAGAGCCTGCCCAGTAGGTACAGTCGAGAGGGGGGCAGCTCCACCACTGGCAAGAGTACGGTGGGGGCTTCTGCAGTCTCCCCACCCTCCATACAAGCAGCCACACTTCCCTTTGGCCAGGCAAGGAGCCGGCAGTCTCTCCTCAGCATTGTGGGAGGGAAGAGAATATCCAGCTCTAGGTGTTTCCCTTTGATAAAATAAACTCTGCGGCTGATGCCTAGTCCCCACAAACCTACAGCGTTTGAAGCACTTTGCAGAGGTGGAGCAGGGATGGTGGCAGCTAACATTGGCTGAAAATGAACTCGAAGCGAAGCAGACATTGTCTGTAAGGAGCAGGTGCTCTGGGGAAGTGGAATTTGACTTCTGAAAACAAGTTTCTCATGGGGCCTTTGCAAAGGGAGCCTGGGCACTTGGTGACAGCAATGACATTGACTTTCTTGTCTCATGCCCCCCAAAAGAAGGCTTTCCGCAGAAACCGGTTTGGCTCAGTGGATAGAGTGTCAGCCTGTGGACTGAAGGGTCCCGGGTTCGATTCTGGTCAAGGGCATGTACCTTGTTTGTGGGCACATCCCCAGTAGGGGGCGTGCAAGAGGCAGCTGACCAATGACTCTCTCTCATCGATTTTTTAAAATAATATATTTTATTGATTTTTTTTACAGAGAGGAAGAGATAGGGATAGAGAGTTAGAAACATCGATGAGAGAGAGTCATCGATCAGCTGCCTCTTACACATCCCCCACTGGGAATGTGCCCGCAACCAAGGTACATGCCCTTGACCGGAATCAAAACTGGGACCTTTTAGTCCAAAGGACGCTCTATCCACTGAGCCAAACCGTTTCAGCTCTCATAGATGTTTCTAACTCTCTGTCCCTCTCTCTTCCTCTCTGTAAAAAAAAAAAATCAATAAAATATATTTTTTTAAGAAGAAGAAGAAGAAGAGAAGAGGAAGAAGAAGAAAAGAAGAAGAGGAAGAAGAAGAAGAAGAAGAAGAAGAAGAAGAAGAAGAAGAAGAAGAAGAAGAAGAAGAAGAAGAAGAAGGCTTCTCAAGGCTTCCATCCCATCCCCCACCCCTAACACCACCACGTACCACTGCCCAGCACGGCTCCCCCTGGGTGCTTCACCACCTCCAGCCCAATATAGACTCACAAAGGCACCACCTTCTGCCCCCAGGATTACAGTCTCTCAAAATAAGTCGGACTGAACAACTGCTGCCCCCGGACACAGACCGAGTGGAAATTCCAAGGGACCAGGCTCACGCTCCCTTGTGCTAAAGCCCCCGCGCCTGTGTCCCCGCAGGCGCCAGGCCAGGAAGCAAATAGAAAGAGCAAATCTTTCCACGCCTGCGCTCCATTTTTACATCAGAAGGAAGCCGGGCAGGTCTAGGTCAATGTGTCTAAAGCTCCTTTGTCATATGAAACTCCTCAGTTACAATCCCCTCTGAGCTGGTAGGTAGGGCAGGCCAAACGGAGCAGGCTGGCTGAATGGGGAGGCAGGGAGAGGCCAAGCCTACCCTCTGCTCCATCTCTGCCGCTCCTTCTTGGGCACCTGGAGGAGCTGCAAGAATCCGCCCCATTAAAGCTCTGGGAAGTGCAGTGCCCCCGGGGCCCGGAGACTGCCCACAGGAAGGGACACACTGACAGAGCCAGACCTGGAATTGCACTGTACACGGCAGGCCCTCCGACCTCACGTCAGTATTTCACCACAGGAGCGGGGCCATGCTGAGCTGTCAGCCTGTGCGGGGGCCGGACACAGGGACGTCAGGAGGCTCAGCTAGGAGGAGAGAGGACTGCAGAGCCAGAAACCAAGTCAGGGCCCCAGACAATGAGCAGACCGTTTTGGCCCAAAGAGAACTCAGTGCTGACAGTGTTAGGCTTGGCGGAGGACAGCGGAGAGGAAAGGCGTCATGAAGGATCCAGTTAACGGACAACGCTGAAGGCTGGCATGGGAAGCCTGGGTTTGACCCAATAGGCAAGAGGGACCCACCATAACCTTCTGGGCGGAGAAATGCCTCAGGAAAGAGCCCCAGGAGAATGGCGGCAGGACTCGTGTAAAATCAGCCCTAACGGGCTCATACCTGGACTATGTAAACCTTTAATGAGCCCTTCACACGTTGTCTCTCAAGTCCTTCCCTTCCACCAGCTCTGCCCTAAGTTCAGGTGCCCGGACATCATGCCTCGGCTTCCGATCAACCTTCCTGCTAGTGCCCACCCTCCGCACCAACATGAGGGCATCCTCACCTGTGACCTTCCTGAAACACAGGTGACCTTCCTGAAACACAGCTTGGAATCACATGGCGCTCCCTCCTGCAGTGCCCCGTGGATCCTCATTGAACAGAGTTCAACGCCAAAGTCCTCCACAGCCATATCACAGCCTCCCTTCCCAGCTCTCTCCTCACTACACCCCCCTGCTCCTGTCCTCGTATGCTTTGCCACACTATCCCCATCTTCCTCTCCTCTCCTCTCCTCACCCTCTGCCTACACTCTGTCCCCGCTTCAGCCTCCCCCCGCCCCATACTGCTCTCAGAGTCTTCTGTTGAAGATCGGTGATTCTCTAAGGACCAGTTCTGATTTCATGTCCCTTGAAAACCCTTAAGGTCTTTTCTCCACTCTGAAATAGCCTCTCGGCTCTCAAGACCCTGCATTTGTATGTGTAGTGTATTTAGACTAGCTCTTAGCTGTCTGCCTAGTATCAGCATTATTTACATATGTCTGTTTCTCTTGTTTTGTTGTGCGCTCTTAGAAAGCAAAAACAGAGTTTACAAAACTAATACTTGCATTTCTTGTATGGACTAGCAGAGTTTGTAGAATTTGGGTGGAATAATAGCTCTAAAGGCATTTAAAAACCACCATCAGCCGTCCTGGGCCCAGGACAAACACTCTGAACTTTCCTGACCCACCCACCTAGCCCTTGTTCTCTGGTAGGTGAGGTCAGCTCCGGATAAGAAGTGCCAGTGAGAAGGCCAAGAATCCCCGCACCCTCCCCACCCAATGCTGTGTCTAATGGTGGAGCCAGGCAGGTGATTCGGGGAAAAGCATGGGGTCAAGATCAAAACGCTAGGAGCCCTTTGTCCCTGGGTCTCACTCTGATCTGTCATCTGAGGCTGACATGCTATGTAGTCTGTGAAGAATTTGGGGAGCACTTAGCAATGAGGAGAATGGTGATTTAAGAAAACCAGCAGTGATCTGAGATGCTTTATTCAGCATGGCTATATGTTGGGCCCTGGACTGAGACTGAAAGACACAGCCCTAAGAGATTAAGAATGATGGGTAAGCCGAAGCCGGTTTGGCTCAATGGATAGAGCGTCGGCTTGGGGACTGAAGGGTCCCAGGTTCGATTCCAGGTTCGATTCTTGGTTGCGGGCATATCCCCAGGAGGGGGTGTGCAAGAGGCAGCTGATGACTCTCTCTCATCGATGTTTCTAACTCTATCTCTCTCCCTTCCTCTCTGTACAAAATCAATAATATATATATATATATATATATATATATTTAAAAAGAATGATGGGTAAGTATAAATCAGGACTGTCTGCAGCCTGTAGACAGGCTCTGTTCCTGAACCACATTGCTTTTTGTTTGTTTGTTTTTATTTAAATATATTTTTATTGACTTCAGAGAGGAAGAGAGTAGAAGGGAGAGATAGAAACAATGATGAGAAAGAATCACTGATCAGCTGCCTCCTGCACGCCCCCCATTGGGGACTGAGCCCACAACTTGGGCACGTGCCCCTGACCAGAATCAAACCCGAAACTCTTTAGTCCACAGGATGGCACTTTATCCACTGAACCACACCAGCTAGGGCCTGACCCACATTGTTGAAATTTGGCATGCTTGCTTCAGAAAAACCTATGAACAGGAGAGTAGGCTTCCAGGCTATTCCAAGGAACCAATTTAACTCAGAGTGTAACTGGCTCTGGTATCTTTTTTTTCTTCTTCTTCTAAATATATTTTATTGATTCTACAGAAAGGAAGGGAGAGGGACAGAGTCAGAAACATCGATGAGAGAGAAACATCAGTCAGCTGCCTCCTGCATTTCTCAACTCCCCCCACTGGGGATGTGCCTGCAAACAAGGTACATGCCCTTGACTGGAATTGAACCTGGGACCCTTCATTCCGCAGGCCAATGCTCTACTCACTGAGCCAGACCGGTTAGGGCAAGCTCTGGTATCTTAACACTATAGAAGCCAAGCAGTCATTAAAGCCTGATCCCACAGAAAAGCCATTCTGCATTCCAGCCTGGAATACAGTCCCTGCCTGCCCAGGCGTGGGGCCCCCTCCTTCGCCCAGGGCCTCGGCAGCTACAGGAGTCTTGAGTTCTCCAAGCCCTCAGCCAGTATAAATGCGGGAGGGAGCATCTCTAAAGCTTCTGTAAGTGGCTGCCTAAGTGTCCCCCAGAGAGGGGAGTTCAGATGCTCCCCTCAGCGATGGGCGTCCGTGGCCAGAGTGGCCATTTATATGGAATAGGTGCTCACTGAGCGTGACCATAAGCTGAGCAGAGCCTGCACACTGACTTAGACCAGTTGGACACTATCAGAGCTGGAAATATGATTTAGGGTCAGCTAACCCAACCCCCACACTTTGTGGAGAAACCAGCCCCAAAGAAGTCCAGCGACTTGCCTGTGGCTGCACTAAACCAGGGGCACCACCAGGACGAGTCCAAGCCTGCCAGGCGCAAGTCATTTCATAGAGTGCAGGTCCTGTGTCTGCTTTCGGCGGTCCCGTGAGGACATGCGCAAGAAAGCTTCACAAACCGCCACGCGCCAGGCAACGGAGCTGCTTTTATTCCCTTCCCTCCCAGCTGCCGCTTATTCCTCTCGTCAAACTCAGTGGCTCCGTCAAGTGATACCAGAGCCAGGATGTGTGGTGGCAGCCCCAAAGCCTGCTGGGCCACCAGCCTGGGAAGCTGAGTGGCCTGTTCCCACTTGTCCTTGCTTTCCTTGCGTTTACCCCAAAGCTGACGTTTCTTATTGGACACGCTTCTTCCCCAAGCAAGAGAGGCCCTACCTCCCGGACAAGGTCTCTAAGCATCGAGGGAGACCAGCGCTTGTGAGGGAAAATGCAGAAACACTCGGGGGCTGTAAGAATGACTCTGGGAACCCCTGCGTGTCTCCCACTGGGAGGCTCAGAGAGCAGGGAGTCCTCGGCAGGAGGCTCTCAGTAAATGAGCTGCTTTCCTCCACTGCTATCTTTACTCCCCTTTCCCTGCCCTACCATTTTGAATGTTATTATTGATTTTAAAGATAAAGGAAGAGGGAGAGAGAGAGAGACCTGGAAACATCAGTGATGAAAGAGAATCATTGATGGGCTGCCTCCTGCACGCCCCACACTGGGGATGGAGCCCACATCCTGGGCATGCGCCATGACTGGGAATCGAACCTTGACCTCCTGGTTCATAAGTTGATGCTCAACCACTAAGTTGTGCCGGCTGGGTTGCCTTTGCCCTTTTGAATACCATGGTCCATCCTCTCCCAGTGGGGGGTGTGCAAGAGTCAGCTGCCTGCCATGGTCCATTCTCTCCCAGTTGCAGATATTCTTGCAGTAAGTTAGACACTATTTTGCAATTGCTTTCCATGGATGGGTCACGAGTGTTTTTTCAATGAGTCTATGCCACTTTTCCAAAAATGTCTCATCTGTGACTACCAGTTATGGGGTTTCCTTAGCTGTGGGAGCCCAGATGTCTGGGTGCAATAGCTTGTAAGGGAGGCCTTGTTGAGTTCTGATTGGTTGGTTTTCCTTGTGGCCAGTTGATCCTAACATCTCTCCACACAGCCTATTCACAAGACAGCAGGTAACGGTAACATCTCTGAGAGGGAGGTCCCACAGCCAGTGCGTTATCTCTTGTGAACACAGAACAGCCGTCAGTAAAACCATAACGGGGCTAGCATTCACTGAGCAGCGCGTTTCTCGGGCTCTGTGAGGAACGTGCTCCCCAAAAGGTCTCATTTACCCTCACAACGACCCTCTGAGGTGGTTGGACTAAAAAATACATATATTTTGCCGGGACAGGTTTGGCTCAGTGGATAGAGCGTCGGCCTGGGGACTGAAGGGTCCCGGGTTCGATTCCGGTCAGGAGCATGTACCTTGTTTGCGGGATGCCCCAGTGGGGGGTGTGCAAGAGGCAGCTGATCGATGATTCTCTCTCATCGATGTTTCTAACTCTCTATCCCTCTCTCTTCCTTTCTGTGAAAAATCAAAAAAATATATTTAAAAAAAAAATATATATATATATTATTGAATTTTTATGGAGAGGAAGGAAGAGAGATAGAAAGCCAGAAATCATAGATGAAAGAGAAACATCCATCAGCTGCTTCTTACACACCCCACACTCAGATGTGTCCGCACTCAATGTACGTGCCTTTAACCTGAATCAAACCAGGAATCCTTCAGTCCACGGGCTGATGCTCTATCCACTGAGCCAAACCAATTTCGGCTGGTCGGACTATTTTTATTCACATTTTACAAACGAGGAAACTGAGACTTAAATGGCATTCCCAGCCAGTGTGTGGAGGAAGCAGGGTCTGGTAGCGTTCATCTAGGCCAGTGGTCGGCAAATTCATTAGTCAACAGAGGCAAACATCAACAGTGCAACGATTGACATTTCTTTTGAGAGCCAAGTTTTTTAAACTTAAGGTTCTTCTAACGCCACTTCTTCAAAATAGACTCGCCCAGGCCATGGTATTTTGTGGAAGATCCACACTAAAGGGGCCAAAGAGCCAGCCGCATGTGGCTCGTGAGCCGCAGTTTGCCGACCACTGGCCTAGGTCAACGGGCATGGGAAATTCCAAAATGACTGAAAATAAAGGCACCCTTACACAGCAGAGCTTATGAAAAGCCCTCGGGTGCATAGAATGGAAAACGGTCACCCTGAGCTGCTCCGGCTCCTGGTTCAGGCCAGCAGGGAGGTTATGGGTCTGGCCTGAGCCCTGTGGCTCCGAGAGGACCCCGCAGGCTGGGTACAGCCACCAAGCTCGGTGACAGCAGAGGCACCTCTGTGGGTACCCAGGGGCGGAGCTCAACCACTCTCCAAGGTCACATTACTCTGAACGAGATCCTGGGAGCCTTCCAAGGAGTGCCATCTGCCTAGGTCACCCCTGTGTTGACACCCTTGGGTGCCTCTCCGGCTCTAGGCAGGGCTGTGTGTGCTTTGTGGGTCTAGCGCCCAAGCCAGCAGGGGACGCTGCAGACAAGGCTGCTGTTGAAAACCTCTCTCCTGCCTGCCTCCTCTGCTCCTCTGGCCTCTCACCTCTCCCTCGCCTCCTCCAGGAGGCACCCTGTGGGATCTTCCATTGGCTCGGGGATTAGGGGACAGTCATGGAGGGGCACACAGTCTCCTGTCACCACATGCACAGCTGAGGCCGGGTCCCGTCCAGCCACACTCTCATACCAGCTGCCACCGCAGCCACACCCTCCCTCAGTTTCCATGAGTCACAAGAGGCGGTTCCCAGTGACCCCCGGGGGTGGACAGAGCCGGAAACTGGGCCTGAAAAGGGACTATAGAAAGCAGCTGAGCCTGAGCTCTAAAACCACGCTGGGTCAGCTCCCCGCCCCCCTTTCCTCTCCCCCCAGGTCTGCTGGTTTCTGTCTCTCATTCAGCCGGTATTTAAACTGCCTACTCCATGCAGTGCAAGGACACACACACACACACACACACACACACACACACACACGGCAGCATCGTGATGGGCTTTAGACCTTCTCTGGGGAGGGTCTAAGTAAACGTGTTTCAGACACACAGGGAAGCCCAGGGGGCCATAGGCTCCAGTTACCCAGATCATGGGCGATCGCATGGCCTCTGCTGAGCTTTGAGACTCATTAAATATCAATCTGCAAAGTGCTTGCCCCTTCCCGGTCCTGACTGCCCTCACACAGCTCCCTCACAGGCGGAGCTGAGAGCTGTAGGTCAGGCTGAGGGTGTGTAACGTGGCTCTGTCTCCCACCTTGCTGCTGCTCCTCCGGGCCAAAAGGGACAGCGGGCAATGAGCCCAGAGTTTTGGCCTCCTGTGGTCTAGCCCTGGGGTGGGCAAACTGTGGCTCGCAAGCTACATGCGGGTCTTTGGCCCCTTGAGTGTGGCTCTTCCACAAGATACCACAGCCTGGGCGAGACTATTTTGAATAAGTGGCATTAGAAGAAGTTTAAGTTTAAAAAATTTGGCTCTCAAAAGAAATTTCAATCATTGTCCTGTTAATGATATTTGGCTCTGTTGATGAGTGAGTTTGCCGACCACTGACCTAGACTCTTGATTCCAGTCATTACAGGCTGTTGTTTTTCCTTGTGATTAAGCCCCATCCCAGTGGTCGGCAAACTCATTTGTCAACAGAGCGGCAAACCAAGGCTTGAGAGCCAAAGTTTGCCGACCACTTGTCTAGACAGTTTCTCACTCTCCAGGGTATGCAGAGACCACTGTGCTCCAGGGACCAGTCTCCATGGCAACAACAAGGCAGCCACCCGGAGCCCATGTTTCCTTCTGGCACATGCTGTCCACCTGGCTGGTTGCTCATCTCCTGATTTGGGGTAAAACCAGGTCGAAGTACCTTCACTTGGTGGGCATTGCCATCGTGGCCAGTCCTCCAGCCTAGACCAGCCCCATGTAATAAATGTGCGTGAGGGGAATGGAAGGATATTCTACAGACAAAGGACCAGGGACCTATGGGGCAGGGAAGAGGGATGGAAAAGGGATTGAAGGGGGAATAGAATAATAGTTTAAAAGGTCCTCAAAATAAACCAATAGTGATGGAGGAGCCATGAACGGAGGGGTGTGACCTACACAGTTCACCACCCCTGGGGTCCAACAGAAAATAGCTGAATAAATAAAAGTTTAAATCATTTTGGGAAGTTTTACAATTTTTTTCTGTCAAATGCATAAAGATACAGTAAAACTGCCAAGATAGGAAGAAATAACCATGTATATGTCTGGCACTTAGCAAGTGCTTAATAAATAGTTATTGCACAGTATGCACATTTAGCAATGCATATTTTGTTCATTGTACTATCTATGCATACTCTTGTACATTTATTTGCAATTGTCTTTCTTAAACTGCTAAAATTGCCTTTCTTCGTTTATATAACTCATGAAATCTATTTGTACCTTTCTTGCTTAATTTAGTCATACTCTTATACATTTATTTGCAATTGTCTTTCTTAAACTGCTAAAATTGCCTTTCTTCGTTTATATAACTCATGAAATCTCTTTGTACCTTTCTTGCTTAATTTTTATTGATTTCAGAGAGGAAAGGAGAGGGAGAGATAGAAACATTAATGATGAGAGAGAATCATGATTGCCTGCCTCCTGCACATCCCCTACTGGGGATATAGCCCACAACCTGGGCATGTGTTCTTGACTGGAGTTGAACCCAGGACCCTTCAGTCCACAGGCTGACACTCTATCCACTGAGCCAAATCAGCTAGGGATCTTGCTTAATTTGTTAATGGCATTTGCTGTCACAAAATGATCTCAAGAAATGTATCTCCCAAGCCTTTATTCTCAATTTATCTCTCTCTTTCTCTCATAGTCATACAAACACACACACTCATACACACATATGCACAAGTGCTCACACAACACATACTACAATCTTACAGTCTAGTTCTCTTTGTTTAACTTCCTACAGTCCATTCAACATATACCTTTTTGTCAGAATTTAATAGTTATCCATAAAGCATTAACAATGTTTTATTTATTCATATATTTTATTATAAACATAATTAATCTTGCTCTTTCATTTATTTAACAAGCCCAATGATAAAAGTCTTAAGAGAGCAACATATAGTTATTAATTAACACATTCATAAACGTGTTTTTGATGCATAAATCATTTCAATAAAATAACTATTCCTGTGGAAGATTTGAAGCACACTCAATTTTTTAAAATATTTTTATGTCTTGTATTATACAAAATGGGTAATTAATAGGAATTCTAAAATTATTTTTAAAAAGACAGCATATGATTTCACTCTTATGCGGGACAGAAAACTACTGAAACTCGTAGACACAGATAACAGCAGGCGGTTAGCAGAAGAAGAGGGTGAGGAGTAGTGGGGGTGAAGGGGACCAAATACATAATGACGGAGATGATTCCTCTTTGGGTGATGGGCACACAGTGCAGTATTCAGCTCCTGTATCATAGAATTACACTTGAAACCTATTTAATATTAACTAATGCAACACAAATAAGTGTAATTTTAAAAGAACATTAAAATGCTTCTCAAGCCGAGACCGGTTTGGCTCAGTGGATAGAGCGTCGGCTTGGGGACTGAAGGGTCCTAGGTTTGATTCCGGTCAGGGGCATGTACCTTGGTTGCGGGCATATCCCCGGTGGGGGGTGTGCAGGAGGCAGCTGGTCGATGACTCTCTCTCATCGATGTTTCTAACTCTCTATCTCTCTCACTTCCTCTCTGTACAAAATCAATAAAATATATTTAAAAAAAATAAAAATAAAAATAAAATGCTTCTCAATAGGACTTTTCACCTATTATCCATCAATATCTAAAATATGATTTTGTGTCTGTTCATTGGTTTGGACAGGCACCTGAGAGCCGCATCCCACTGAGTCCTGAGAGAAAGATACTTAAATATTTTAAGAAAAGTGTTGCTTTACTTAATACTAGATCTCTCTCCATCTGGAATTGCTAATATGACCTAATACTGGTCTCATCTTCAATTTTTCACCTTGTCCCCATGGCTCTCTATGCCTGGAATGTCCTGAGAACTGAGGCTGAAACTTCCAGAGCCAGCCTCAATGTCACCCCCATGAGGTGGCCTCCAGACCCAGCCTCAATGTCACCCTCTGTGAGGGGCCCTCATAGCCAGCCTCAGTGTCACCCTCTGTGGGGTGACCTCATGGCCAGCCTCAATGTCACTCTCTGTGGGGTGACCTCATGGCCAGCCTCAATGTCACCCTCTGTGGGGTGGTCTCATAGCCAGCCTCAGTGTCACCCTCTGTGGGGTGGCCTCATAGCCAGCCTCAGTGTCACCCTCTGTGGGGTGGCCTCATAGCCAGCCTCAATGTCACCCTCTGTGGGGTGGCCTCATAGCCAGCCTCAATGTCACCCCCGTGAGGTGGCCTCCAGACCCAGTCTCAATGTCACCCTCTGTGGGGTGGTCTCATAGCCAGCCTCAGTGTCACCCTCTGTGGGGTGGCCTCATAGCCAGCCTCAATGTCACCCTCTGTGGGGTGGCCTCATAGCCAGCCTCAATGTCACCCCCGTGAGGTGGCCTCCAGACCCAGTCTCAATGTCACCCTCTGTGGGGTGGCCTCATGGCCAGCCTCAGTGTCACCCTCTGTGGGGTGGCCTCATGGCCAGCAGGCAGCATGAACCATTCTCTGGGCTGCGTGGCTCCTACGGCACTTCTGGCCCAGGGATGTGTTTCCTGGGTGACTCTCCTTTGGCTTCAGAATCCCCTGAAGACAAGGACTGGGACCCTGTTGGCATTGTATTCCCACGTGGTGCCTGGTAGATGCACAGTAACTATTTGTAGAATAGACCGGCTGAGGCATTTCCGCTCTGCACTCAGACCTCTTCTTACACCTCTGCTGACTGCTGGGTGCCCCTGAGGCCGCCCAGCGCAGGAAGCAGAAGCCAGATGCGCTAACTGCCTCGTTGGATCTACTTCCTTGGCAGCAGCAAGCAGTCCCCAGCTCCCCTAGTCTGCTCTTCCACCCTCTTTCCTCTGCTCAGCTCTCCTCTGTGTTTCCCCAGAAGTGAGAACGGGGACAAAACCTCTGTAATGCACAGTATTTGAAAAGGCTTACATGCTAAAAAAATAAAATAAAATAAATAAAATTTTAAGAATTGCAATTAAGCTGCATCTTATATACTTCTGTAGCCCTCCCAGCAATGCCTACACAGTTCCTGGCTCAAACAGTATTTGATCAATTAATATGTGGCTTTATCGATGCTATAAAATTCCAGGAAAGTTAGATATTTAAAATAGAAAAATTATTAATTATTAGGATATCACTTTTTCAGGGCACATTAGTGGGGTTGGGGAGATTAAGTCCCTGTTGTTACTCCCACAAGCTAATGGGAGACTTGGCTTAGGCTACTGGGGTTGGCAAACGTATTTCATAGTCTTAGCAAAGGTCGACTTCCAGGTGAAGCAACGCCGGTTTGAACATCGGTAGCAAAATGGGTGAAGGCTGACTGTCCTGCACGGAGAGCCACAGCCAGACGCCGCCTGCCTCTGTGGCCGGGCCTCCCGCCTCTGGGCATTTCAGTTCGCCAACCACAGAAGGAGGTCAGACATTCAGAGCATTTTTGGAGGGGAAGGGACACAGAGACCATTAGCCAAGTTGTCGCAGCCCAGAGGCCTTAGATGGAATACACTGAAGAGGCGATGGGGGAGCAAGAGCTACTTTCACTGTTTCAAAAAGTCCGGGAAGCCGTGCCCTTACCAGGAATAATATGACAAGCACTCTAAAAACAAGGCTGGTTGACTCATGTCTGCCTTTAGCTAACCTTAGTCAATTCTGTGTCCTAAAACTCTCTCTTGCTGATTAAACTCTTTTATTATAAATGGAAAAGTTAATTATTTTTTTAAATGCCAGCTTTTTGGGGGAGCAGAGGGTGGGTTGAGGACCAGATCTTTGGAAACGTGAAAGAGGTCCATGGTGTGAAAGGTTTGTAGACGGCTGGCCTCCCCCAGCACACGCACGTTACAGCCTAGGAAAGGAAACGGCGGTGGGGAGACTTCCGGGGGTCACACAGCAAGCTGGTGGCAGAATCGGGGTGAATTTCCTGGGCCAGGGCTCCCACCTGTAACATCCTCGGTGCCCCTTCCTGAGCCTGGCTGTGCTTCCTGACTTTCTTTCCTGGTGTCACTGGATGGCGCACAGACAGAACGCACTGCACCCGGAGGGGAGGAGACCCAGCAGATCCCCAAAGCAGGAAACGCTGGAGACCAGCGACGCCCGCTGCTCAGCCTGCGGTCAGAAGTGCGAGTGTCCCAGGCAAAGGGCCTCAGAGCAGCTCCGGGGGCAGTGGGGTGGCTGAGAGGTGGCTGAAGGGGAGACACTGGACCAGAAGGAAAGATAAAGTTGGCTTCTGTCTCCCGGTGGCAAGACCTCCTATCAAAAGGCCAATGAGAATGTGAGACCCTCACTCTCCTGGCTCATGATTGCCAATCACTAGCCGTGTGGGTGGGGGAGGGGAGCATGTGGTGAGGGGAGACCCAGGAAAGAGGAAGGGAAAGCTGGATGCAGAAAGGCCTCCAGGTGTGTGAGGGCGGGCTTGCCTCTTGCGATGTCCTCATCTTCTCCTCTCCCATAGTCCCTAGCGCTTGCCTCCATGACTCAGTAACAACAAACATATGTAGTGGTTATTCCATATATCTGTTTATTCCTATAAGTAGGTACTATTATTATTATTATTATTATTATTATTTATGGAAACAGGGAGAGGTTTAAAAATTTGCCCAAGGTCTCACAACTAGTGAGTGGCAGAGCTGGTGTCAGATCCAAGCAATCTGGTCCAGATTCTGTACCCTTAACCACAGGCTATGCAATGAACACCCTCTAATGGAGTGGCTCTCTCCCCCCCGTCCCCCCTACCCCCCAGTCTCTGTGAATTCTCAAAGGTTAGAAACTTGCTTTTATTTTTGTTTTATTCATTGTTGTATCTACTCTGCTTAGTCACATGGTGGCACATGGTGGATTCTCAGTGAATGTTTGTGAACCTGAACCAAAACCCATCTCCTTGTCCTCAAATCCTTCAGCTTTCTAAGATTCCAGGAGCCCCCCCCTCCGCCGCCCCTGCCCCTCTCCTCCCCTCTCCCCCTCCCCCCATTTCCACCCCTCAGTCCCTACTTACCGACAGGCTTAGTCTCATGAGCAGTGTCTCTTATGCAGAGTATTTCTTTCTCTTACCCCTCCTCCAACCCCCCCCATAACCCCCTGACACACACACCCCAAGTTCTATAAGGCCTCTCATTTAACAGGATTCTACACTCAGCAGTCAGGAACATTAATTTATGCTAATATCGATAGCTTATAATATGTTGCCTCTCTTGGAGGGATTTCCTGAACTTGCAAAAATACAATTTGTTAATTCGGGCAGTGAAACAATTCTCTACAGTCTAATTCATGGAAAGTTAGGGCAAGACCATCGACTTCCATCTCCTCATCCTACAGAGGAGGAGAAATCTGAGTCCTGGAGCAGGAAGTGAGTGGTCCTGGATGGGGCCATGCAGCCAGGTAGAAGCAGAGCCCGCACTCTCAGCCTCTCACTGTAGGTAGGAAGTGGTCCCTCCCTGCGGCAGGTGTTAGCAGGAGTCCCCAGTCACTTCCTGTGGGTGCCACCTACTAGGGTGTCCCCTGCCTTTCACCTAATGGTGGCTCCTAACCATCTGGCCAGAAATGGGAGCCTGCAAAGATAAGGAAGCTGTGAGCACAGCCAGAAGCCAGTTATCATGAGCACTGGACCTCTAATATATATATATACTGAGTGGCCAATAATAATCTGGCCACTCAGTGTAGTTTTACTACAAGTAGCACCCCTTTTCTGCACTTGATCTTTGAACTGATGGAAGAGAAGAAGACATTTATTTGCTTCAAGTCTTGGGTTTGGGGGAACATTCCAGTTCAGAACATTTTCCTTCCAGCCAGTCCTCTCTTGTTGGCTGCCTGCTGATGCTGGTGTTCTTCATGGCCCCACTGCCCTTTCCTCACTTACCCTTTTCCTGGTGGGTCAGATCTGTTCTCAGGGCTTCAGCTTCCAAAGTGACCCTCAAACCCTTATCTGCTGGCCATTCTCCCCTCTTTACATTGAGCGCCTTCTGGACATTTCACCTGGATGACCCAGGGCCAATGAGACTCTGTAGCTTTCTGAAGCCTCGGCCAATCCTTTCCTCCAAAGTCTACCCCGTCCCTCCCACCCCAGACGTACTCTCACAGCTCTCTGGGCCTACAGTATGCTGTTGCTCATAATAGTTGTGATGCTTCAACCTGGTGGGCCATTGGGTGCCCAGACAGTTGGTCAAGCATGATTCTGGGTGTTCCTGTGAGGGTGATTTTGGAAATTGGTAGACTGAGTGAAACAGATTGCCCTCCATAATGTAAGTTGGCCTCAGCCAATTGGTTGAAGTTCTCAATCAAACAAAAGGCTGATGCCCCCCTGAATGGGGGAGCATTTCCTGGCTGGTTGTCTTTAAACCGGAACAGCGGCTCCTGCTGGTTCCACAGCAGCCTGCTGGCTCTGGACTTGAACTAGGCCAGTGGTCAGCAAACTCATTAGTCAGCAGAGCCAAATATCAACAGTACAATGATTGAAATGTCTTGAGAACCAAATTTTTTAAACTTAAATTTCTTCTAACACCACTTCATAATAGACTTGCCCAGGCCGAGCCACACTCAAGGGGCCAAAGAGCCGCATGTGGCTTGCGAGCCGCAGTTTGCCGACCACAGAACTAGGACATGAATTCTGCAGATTTCAGACTTGCCAGCCTCCATGGTCACATGAGCCAATTCCTTCTAATACGTCTCTTATATTCTATTGATTTTGTTTCTCTGGAGAACCCTGACTAATACAAAACTAACAGTATTTATTGCCTTGTGTTACTGTGTGCTGTAAGCACAAACACATCCTAGCTCCACTTAGCTCCCTCTGCAAACACATGTGGTATAATCTCTGCTTTATTGGCTAAGGATCAGGCTCAGAGTGGGACAGCAATGTGTCCAAGGTCCCACACTATGACGCTGTGATGGGACTCAATTTGTTGGTGACCTGTGTGACACCCTCACTGGAATGATTTCCTTTCCTCTCTCCACATCACTCACATTCATTCTTTCCAACAATGAAAATTTTACCTTTTCCTCCAAGTTGCTTATGACAGACATTCCCATCATCTGAGGAAGAGGAGCTAGGGAAAGTAGAGAGCAATAGGGGTCCTAGATTTTGGATACGCAGAACTCATAATAAGCGATGGGAACTTCCTATCACCAGCATTCTCAGCACACTGCCTCCTGCCTGCTCTCCTCGTGAATGACTTCCTGCCAAGATTTTCAACTCTGCCCATCAATTCACTCTTTCATCTTAACCAAGAGAAGACATACCTCCAGGTTTTTGTGTGTATGTTTTTTGGGTTTTTTTTTAGGAAAATCAGTGGTAAATAGAGTGTACTTTGTTTATTCATTTATTTATCCACTAGAGGCCCATTGCATGATATTCCTGCAATAATAGGCCTTCCTTCCCCTGGCTTCACTCCCAGCTGCCTGGGAGCTGGCACGTCCCTGCTCCCAGCCTACCCGGTAGCTGGCAACTCCTAACTTCTTTCTGCAGCACTGCTCCTGTAGCTCCATCCGCTGTCCCCCTAACCCTCATAGCAGGCGTCATGCTGCTCCAAGGCTGCATATGCAAATTAACCTTCATCTTTGCTGGATTAATTTGCATACTCACTCTGATTGGCTGTGGGCATAGCAGAGTGATGATTAATTTGCATGTTTCTCTTTTATTAGGTAAGATTCCTATCTATTTAATAGCTACCATTTGCCAAGTATTGGGCTACATATTGGGGCTGACAGATATTTTTAAGTTAAGGTCTGTACCTATAACTTAAAAATATCTCTTTTAGTGAGAAGTATATGTTCCTGAATGTTACCAGGCATGCTTTATTTTCAGAAATAGAAATGATCTAAGATGTGCTATACAAATGCAAGGCATGTTTTAGGAAATCTGAAATCATTGAAGACTGTTGAGCATTATTTGAAGTTTGGCAGCGTTCTGCAAAATGAATTAGAGAAAAGAAAGAGAGAAAGACCAAAAGCAGGGACACAAATTAAGAAGCAGTTGCAGTAAATTGGAGAATCTTGTAATTAGGCACAAGTTAGTAATCCCACCCTCTGGTTCTGAAAGCAGGGGTGAGAAAAGGGTGGGGTGGGTGACAAAGTATTGCAAAGGGAGAATGACACAGATGGTGACCAGCAGGAGCTAAGGGAGGAATGAAAAGTGACCCTAGGGGCTTGGTGTGGGTGACTGGAAGGGCACGTTGCAGGAGGGAAGGGTTTGGAGGGAAAGCAGTGTCAGCTGTGCTGAGGGTTGACTCACGCTTGGGACTTGTTCTACAATAAAAAGATTTTTTTTAAGTTAGATTCTCTCTGTATATGACTTTTGTTTCAACACAAAGCTTCTGTTTATTTAAGTAAAAAAGTGCTGAGACTGTGGGAATGCGATCTCTGGAAGGGCGATCAGTGAGGTGAAACAGGAGATTACACAAACCGTATCTTCTTGTGCAAATAGCCCTTGAGTTAATGCACAAGAAGACTGTACAGTCATTTAAAACGATGTATTTGGGCCGAGGCCGGTTTGGCTCAGTGGATAGAGTGTCGGCTTGGGGACTGAAGGGTCCCGGGTTCGATTCCAGTCAAGGGCATGTACCTTGGTTGTGGGCACATCCCCAGTAGGGGGTGTGCAAGAGGCAACTGATCGATGACTCTCTCTCATTGATGTTTCTAACTCTCTATCCCTCTCTCTTCCTCTCTGTGAAAAATCAATAAAATATATTTTAAAAAAATAATAAAATGATGTATTTGGGAGCATATTTGTTAACATGAAATGAACTTTGCATATTATTTGGGGAAAGCCAGTGAGGGGAGGAGTCTGGAAGGACTTACCCAAACGTTAACAAGGGCTGCTGGCCGTGGGTGCTATGATTATAGGTGACTTTTTTTCTTCCTTCCTAATAAATGGCATTTCTTAAAAATAAATCTTTATTGATTGCAGAGAGGCCAGGAGAGGTGGAGAGAGAGAGAAAAAACATCAATGCTGAGGGAGAATTATTGATCGGCTGTCTCCTGCACAAACCCTACTGCGGACTGAGCTTGCAACCCAGGCATATGCCCGACCAGGAATCATGCTGTGACTTCCTAGTTCATAGGTCAGCACTGAGGATGCTGGCTGGGCACGAGTGGCATTCTTAAACTTTTAGCATAAATATGCCATTTTGCCCTCATCTGAGACAGTCCCCAGCTCAGGGACTGAATGTTATGTGCTGCTCCCTTCAGCCAGCGTGGCTCCCAGCCCACTGCGCCATTGCCGGGAGCTTCCCCAGACTCCCTTCCTGGAGAAGAGCCTCCCTCCTGCTGGTGGGGCAGCCAACAAGCCTGCGGGGGCCAGAGCTCAGCCCCCTCAGCAGCCCCAGGCCCTCCCAGAGGGCAGAGCTCCCCTCTGCAATGTGGGGGGAGGAGAGCAGGGGCATGGGGGGGGGGAGGCTGTGGGGCACCAGGTCTGCCCTCAGCCCTGCTCTAGGGGGCAGTCTCCTGGGAGAAATGGGCTAAGGGCCTTGTGGGGAGAAGGGGTGAGGGGAGCGGAGATTCTGCCACAACAGGAAGCACAGAGCCTGTTTTGTCTGAATGAGCAGTGAACCCTCTGAGTGATCTCTCTCATTTATCACCATCTCCCAAAAGTTCTCTGCGTGTGAAAACCATCCCTCCGGCCTCCCTGATGCAAAAGAATGAGCTTGGGCCTTGACTGGTTTGGCTCAGTGGATAGAGCATCGGCCTGTGGACTTGAAGGGTTGATTCTGGTCAAGGGCACATGCCTGGCTTGTGGGCTCCATCCCCAGTAGGGGGCGTGCAGGAGGAGGCTAATCCATAACTCTCATTGTTGATGTTTCTATCTCTTCCTCCCACTCCTTTCCTCTCTGAAATCAATTAAAAAATATTAAAAAAAAAAGAAAGAAAGAAAGAAAGAAAGAAAGAAAGAAAGAAAGAAAGAAAGAAAGGAAAGAAAAGAATGAGCTTGGGATTAACACCCAAGGATGACAATCTGCATCTGGCTGCTCCACTTACTAATCAAATGTGTGCCACATACTGTCACTCTGCCTGTAAGACCTCATTTACTCCTCACAGCAACCCTAAGAGGCTGGTGGCTATTCTGTAACTGCCCCCCCTTTCACCCTGCACTCCTGCTACCTGCAAGGCTCACCATCTTAGATAAGCGGCTACCAAAACCAGCTCTACTTTCTCACTCCCGTCGTCCCGTCCCACTGCAATCCTCTTCCCTCCGACGCCTCAGCAAGGTTCCCAGGGACCTCCATGCTCCACTCCTGTGCCTTCCCCCTTGTCCGGCATCACCGGGCACTTTGTTAACACCCACTCAGTGTGAGCTACAGCCAGCGATCTTCTCCCCCCCGCCCATGAGTCATTTCCCAGGCTCCTCGGGGGCATGCAGGAAGGCTGGTGGAGAATTGTTCTACAATAAAGAGATTTTTTTTAAAGTTAGATTCCTTCTATATGTGATTTCCATCCCAACACAAAGCTTCTGTTTAAGAAAAAAAAACACACACACACACACAAAAACCCCACCTTATTGTGCTAACAATTGTGTATTACCAAAGCCCTCAAATTAAATTGCAAGAGAACTGAGAAATAGGGCTATTAAGAGATTTGAGTTATTTACTGAAGTTGAGTAAGGAGGGGAAACAGACTGTTCCAGCTTCCTCCTACCTCCTACCTCCTGCCCCTTACCCTCCCCCCCCTCACACACACACTCTCTCTCTCACACACACACACACACACACACACATGCATGCACACGCACGCACACACACACACGCACATGCACACACACACACATGCATGCACGCACTTTCACAGAGGAAACAGCTTGGATCCTGCCATGGTTTAACTGACGGCCACATGGACCCTCAGATGGAGCGTAAGGCTTGTCTTCTCTCCTTCTCCACCTCTTGTCATCTTGTGACTTCCCTCTCCAGGAATGACAGCTCCCCCTGAAACAGACACACAGTGGGTCCAGGCGCCTACACTACTTGAGTCAAACTGAGCAGAGACAGGGCTGAATCCTACGTGAGCGTTTATGCCCATCCTGCTGGCAGCATGCCATCCTGTAAGCTCCGCTCGCCCCGGTCCTGTGGCGGCCGGTTACAGGCGGATAAGTAAGAAGGGCTGTGAGCAAGCGGGAAGGGGCGGGATAAGGGCTGCAGAGTCCGTGGTCCACGGTCTCCTGCCAGGATCTTGCAGCCCGATGATGAGGCCGTTCATTTTCTGTGGTGATAAAACCCAGCTCAGCTCGTTCCTGGGTCCGGAGAGTGATCAGTATTTCTGACGCAAACTCCCGAAGGGGGTCAGGGTCCAGGCCCAGCAACCAAATCAAAGCAGGTCCCGTCCTTGGTTTGTTCTCAAAGAGCGTCGGCCTGTGGACTGAAAGGTCCCAGGTTCGATTCCAGTCAAGGGCATGTACCTTCGTTGCGGGGCACATCCCCATTGCAAGAGGCAGCTGATCAATGATTCTCTCTCATGGATGTTTCTAACTATCCTTCTCTCTTCCTCTCTATAAAAAATCAATAAAATATATATTTTTTAAAAAGTGTTTTCTTTTCTGAGTGATGGACCCATCTTGGCCCCATCTTGGCCCCAAGGCATCTCTTATCTTTTCACAGCCCTGTGTTTCCCACGGCAGGCAGCCATCCTCAGTTCCCCAGGGTCTGTAAGAAAACTCTCACCTGTAAGGTGAACAATCATGAAACAACCGTGGTCCTATTCTAATTGCCTGCCCTTCCCCCTGGCCACTCCACACGCTGTGCCTCAAGCACAGACACAGCCATATTCCTTAACTCAGACGTGACTAACACTGGTCTGACTGGAATAAACGCCCTTGGGACACACAGCCAAAGAGAGGAGCTGACAAATGCCATGGCACCTCCATGCCCAGCACCTAGGCCCCATTTCCACCGGGCCCAAGTTCTTCCTGTCTTCAGTCCGGGGCCCACCTCGTGTCCCTGCCTCTGCAATGGCACATCCATTGTCTTCTATCCTCTTACAGCGAACATGTCAAACTCGTGGCCTGCAGGCGGCATGCCTCGTTTATTTGTGCCGTGCTAGCCTTTGAGTTTGACGTGCTTGTCTTACAGGGTTCGCTGCGGTCCCTATTTATGACAAAAGCGGCCTGTTTTGTACACAATAACCCATGTGGCACACGAACCACCTAGTCCATGTCCTCTCCAGTTTGTTCTCTGGTGTGCAGCATGTGTGCCACTCCCGCCACAGCCTGGTCTCCTGGTCATAAGAGTCCCAACTACTTGAGCAAAATCCCCACCAACCCTCTCAGGCACACACAGCTTCAGAAGGCACAGCTCAACTGCAAGTGCGGAAGACAAGGTCCTAATACCGCAGGCAATAGGTCCCACTTCAGGTAATCCCTCCAAACAGCACTCCGCCTGTGGAGCAGGCTTCCGCAAGAACGAGTGGATACCTACGCCTCCCGCCCAAAGCAGCCACTGCAGAGACCCTCTCAGAGCAAGAGGGGAGGGACTCGCCAACACACTTCCCCACCCCGGAGCGCAGACACTGCCCAGCTCCCAGCTGGCACTTCTCCAGCTCCAGTGGCGTTCAGATCCCTCTTACACTTTTACAGCTCCTTTATTGCATCTATTCCTAATTTTGGTTTTAACATCCTTTAAGACAGCAAAATGTGAATGAAGCCTCAGTGGTTGAGTGTCGACCTATGAACCAGGAGGTCATGATTCGATTTGATTCCCAGTGAAGGCACATGGCTGGGTTACAGGCTCCATCCCCAGTGTGGGCTGTGCAGGAGGCAGCAAAGTTTCCAAACATAGTGGTAACCTAAATTATTTTTGCGTAAGTGCTGCTTGTGATATGTTGTCACTTATGCTTTTTAAATGTAAATTTGATCATTTTTGTCTAAGACTGTGTCTCCATATAGAGTAAGTTGGATGTGAAAATACCTAATGGTTTTTTTAACCTTCATACAGTTAGTGGCTGAGGAATCGTCCATTCCCTGAAAAAGTGAGTCACTCCAGTTATCCTAATGACTAAAATAACTGTGCTGGAGTTTAGTTGACATGAGTCAGCCTTCTAAAAGTTAGACGCTCAAAAAAAAATAAATAAATAAAAGACTCTCTGGGGTACCAGGAAATGGGCCTTCGAACCTGAAGACCAGACTCCACATTCTTAATGGACTCCCAGGGCCGAGGACCTTCCGGGGCGTCCCTCAGCCCCTCTCTACCTGTGACATCTCTCTATAGTAGCAGCACTCAGGCCAGGTCAGAACACATTTTACCAAATAACCATAAAGACCTTTTCATTAACCATACTTTGACTGAATAGTATTGCCACCTCAGAACACCCTAAATGTACCTTCAGCTCTTGACCACTTATTACTGTTGTTGGCTATCATTTATTCAGTTGCTCCTAAGTGCCAATCTCTGTGATGAGCTATTTATGTGTCCTTTGTCGAGTCTTTAAGAAAATCTTGTGAGGGGGGCACTATTTTCCTATTCTACAGATGATAACATGTAAGTTCAGAAAGTTTAAATGCCTTGTCTAAGGCCACATAGAAGGGGCAACACTGAGATCCAGATGCAAATATGTCTAGCTCTAAAGCTTCCTTTTTTTCTTGTTTCTGTTCTGGTATTCCCTGCCGGCTTACCAGAGAACACAGATTAGTGCCTCCTGTAGAAGTCAGAGCACAATAAACAGAGATATCACCGTAATTGGAGGAGATGAAACTTAATATAAAGAATCATCTCGCCGAAACCGGTTTGGCTCAGTGGATAGAGCATTGGCCTGCAGACTGAAGAGTCCCGGGTTCGATTCTGGTCAAGGGCATGTACCTTGGTTGCGGGCACATCCCCAGTAGGGGGTGTGCAAGAGGCAACTGATTGATGATTCTCTCTCATCAATGTTTCTGACTCTCTCTTCCTCTCTGTGAAAAATCAATAATAAATAAATATATATATATCATCTCTAATAGGAATATAATAAGGAATTGTCTAAAAAAAAAAAAAAATAAAGAAGACCTCTCACAATCCAGTGATAGGAAGACAAACAACTCATTTTTTAAAAAAATGTATTTTATTGATTTTTTACAGAGAGGAAGAGAGAGGGATAGAGAGTTAGAAACATCGATGAGAGTCATCGATCAGCTGCCTCCTGCACATCTCCCACTGGGGATGTGCTCGCAACCAAGGTACATGCCCTTGACCAGAATCGAACCTGGGTCCCTTCAGTCCGCAGGCTGACGCTCTATCCACTGAGCCAAACCGGTTTCAGCACAACCCATTTTTTTTCATAGGCAAAAGATTGGACTAGATATTTCACCAAAGAAGATATGTGGCTGGTTAAAAAGCGCATGAAAGATGCTCAACATCGTAAGTCATTAGGGAAATGTAAGTAAATACCACAACGAGATGTCAGTTCATATCCTCTAGGATGTTCGTAATAAAAAAGACAGGCAATGTCAAGTGTGGAGAAACTGATGAGGAACTCAAGAAGTTAAACATTTTTAGCTTTAGTTATATAGCTGATAGACTTGGTAATTTCAAAACTGGAACTCTCGAACAGTGCTGGTGAGAATGTTAAGTGGAAAACAGTGTGTCGGTTTCTTAAAAAGGGAAACAAAATCTTACTGTGCCACTCCGTGATTCCACTCCTAGGTCTTTGCACAAGAGAAATAAAACATGTCTACACAGAGCCCTGTGCATGAATATTCAGAGCAGATTCTTCGTAAGAACCCAAAACTTGAAACATGTCCATCAACTTGTGAGCAAATAAAGGGGATAGAGCCATAGAGTAGAAAAGAAATGAAGAACTGAAATTTGCTCAACATGGATGAGCTTGAAAGATATGCTAAGTGAATGAGGAGACACAAGAGCATATGCTGTATGGTTCCATCCACATGAAAGGTCCAGAATAGACACACCCATAGAGACAGAAAGTAGATCCGTGGTTGCATGGGGGTGAGGGTGGGGATTGACCGAAAGTGGGCTTGAAATGAGGTGATAGAAATGTTGATAAAAATGGGTCGTGATGATAGCTGTACAGCTCTAACAATGAATTATATACTTAAAAATGGGTTATATCATTATTATTATTATTATTTTAAAGTAAAGGTAACTCTAAGAGTAGATATAAGGAGCAGCCACTCCCTCCAGGGTCAGATAGAGCACCCTAAGATGAGCTTCGCACACCCCAGATTCCACCTCCCCACACATACTCTCCTCTAGCCATCTGCCTTGCCTCGGACGTCAAAGAAATTTGAAGCAATAAGACATGAATTCCAACTTCCCGTTTTTTCTTACCTGAAACCTCCCTCTCCTCCTTTCTCCAGACCCTTTTCCCAGCCTCAGAGCTGGCCGTGTGCTCTTCATCCCCCCTGGGCATGTCCTCTGGGCTCTGTGCCACTGTCCTTCTCCCTCTCCTAAGAGTCCAGCCTCTCCTCTGCTCCTCTTCACTGCCGTCTGCAACACGTCCATGCTCAGGCCTCTTCCACCTAAAGAAAGAGAAAAATATCCTCTTCAGCCCTGCACCTCTTCTAACTACTTCATCTCTTCTCTTTCTTCCTAACTTCTCAAAAGAACAGCTGGCAAGTAACACATTTTCACTCATCCTCCATTTACATGTCAATGCACAGCAATAAGGCTTCTGCCCACACCCCTCCAGTATATTGCACTCCGAAAACAAAACAAGGACTGCCTTCCAATTCCCCAATCACATAGATTTTCTTCCCACTTCATCCTGCGTGACCCCTCTGCTACTCCCTGCTAGGAGCTCTTTTCTCCCTGGGCTTCTGAGACCTGTTTCTCCTGATGCTGGTCACATGGCTGAGATCATCACCTCTTCTCATGCTCCTGCCCACTACCCTTCTACCCAGGGCTCCCCAGTGTTCTGACCTGGGCCCTGTTCTCTTCTCAGACCATATCCCTCCCTCAGCAACGCTTCACTCTCATGCCTTCATCAAGATACCTCTGCAGACGACCTCCAGCCCAGGCTTTGCCATAGAGCTTATGAGTCAAGAGATCCTCCATCTGGGTGGTCTCCCTGACCCGCTCCTCCTCCACGCTCCCTACCCCAGTAAACATCGCCACTGTCAACCTAGTTACTCAGCCATACACCTTGGAGCCACCCTTGTCTTGTCTTTCTCCCTTACTCCCCATAACCAAATTACAAAACTGTTGCTTTTATAATACAGTTTAAAAAACTCTTTATAATGGATGCCTCCTTTCTATTCTTAGTGCTGTTGCCTGGCTAAAAAGCAATATCTCTTGTAGTGTGTTATCTGTATTTGTTCTTCGTCCCAGATGTGGAATTATCATCACTGAGACTGAAGCCCCTTCAGTGATGCTGATGTGGAGCCTGATCTGGGGGACCCTTTGTTATGGTCCAGGGTTTGCCATGGAACAGGAATCAGAAACTCACCCAGAGGACCACGCAGGGCAACCCGATCAGCGAAGCTGGGAAGTGTGTAGCAGGAGAGCGACAGGGACTGAGGTGCCTGGCAAACGTGAAGACAGCGATGCCACTCTGCTCCCGTGGAAATGCAGCTAGAGAGTTGCCAAATATGCTGATCTCCCCAACACCCCCCCCCCAAAAAAAGCTCAAAATTCAAATTTTTATCTAAAAATCTTCTTTTTCAATCTTAGAAATGAATTCAAAATATTTCAGCCCAGCCAGGGTGGCTCAGTGGTTGAGCATCAACCTATGAACCAAGAAGTCACGGGTTCAATTCCAAGTCAGGGCACAGGTCCAGGTTGCGGGCTCGATTCCCAGTAGGGGGCATGCAGGAGACAGCCAATCAATGATTTTTTTCTCATCATCCGTGTTTCTATCTCTTCCTCTCCCTTCCTCTCTGAAATCAATAAAAACACATTTTTAAAAATTTTCCAAAACATCACGTAGTCAAACAAAACATGTCTACAGGACTGATGTGACTTCCACCAGGAAGGTTTTCTATCTGAGGGACATGGCAGAAGCGCTGTTCTGGGAAGATGTTTCTGGCAGTCATGTGCACAGTCCCAGCTGGTGGGAGAGGGTGTAGGCAGAGAGAACCAGCCGCAAGCCTAGGTATGGAGGGGGCTGGACCTGGGCTAGGGGGATGGAAGCAGAGAGAGAGAGAAAGCCATGGACATGCCCCACCCCATGCCCTAGCCCCGTGATCTGCAAACTGTGGCTCAAGAGCCACATGCAGCTCTTTGGCCCCTTGAGTGTGGCTCTTCCACAAAATACCACGGCCTGGGAAACGTGCAGCTCCCTTTCCCCCTGTGAGCCTTACCTCCCCTCCCCTCCTCCCCGCCACCCGTGCAGGGGGAAGGAGAGTTGCCATGTAAATTATTAAGGAAAGAGACCTGAGCCAAAGGGAGACACAGAAACGTCATTAGTATGTGTGGTGTGTGGCTGCCTTGGAATATTCTGCTTGCTTGGTTTCTAATTTCCTTTTCGTATGTGAGTCTTTCTCCCTCAGAAATCTTTGCATATCAATGTTCTTCTTCCTCAGTGTTCTGAGTGGGGGGTTCTCACAGCCCCTCCATGGCCAATCTGCTCCCCCAGACATGGCCGGTTTGAAGCCGCGCTGTGCCCAAGTATTGCCTTTGAAGGCAGATACCACCCTTTTCCTTCCTCCTGAAGCATGGGTCCTGTTGGGAGGGGAAGAGAGAGGTGCTGAGGAGAGGGGGTGGGCTGGAACTCCACCCTCTGCTCTCCTCCTCTCCCATCTGGCCACGGAAACACTCTTCAGCTATTAGAACAAACAAACCAAGCAACAGGAGCTTTTTGTGACTCTGACAGCTGGCTGATCGCAGAAACAAGACTCACAATTCCCCTCGGAATGGCACTTCGCCCAGAATCGACAGTTAAGTGCCCCCTGGTGGCAATGAGAGGTACCCTCTCTGAGAGGCAAATTCTCACATCCTATCCGAATTGGGTACTCAGACAGCCTTTTATGATGAGAAAAAAAAAAAAGTGCATTGGCATTTTCATCATTAAAAAAAACACAAAAAACAAAAAACAGAGAGAGCCGAAACCGGTTTGGCTCAGTGGATAGAGCGTCAGCCTGCGGACTGAAAGGTCCCAGGTTCGATTCAGGTCAAGGACATGTACCTTGGTTACAGGCACATCCTTAGTAGGGGATGTGCAAGAGGCAGTTGGTCGATGATTCTCTCTCATCAATGTTTCTAACTCTTTATCCCTCTCTCTTTCTCTGTAAAAAATCAATAAAATATATTTTTTTAAAAAAGAAAGGCTTCCTTTGGTATCAAGAGGAGTCCAATGTGCAAGCACATGTGTGCTGCTCTCATTAAGCCTCATTTCTCCCGCAGGGAGGCCAGGAGTGACCTCTGGATGGGGTGCGAGGTCCTGGTCGCCAGGGGCTGGTGGGGGGATGGGGGAAGGAGGGGGAGGAATGGAGAATGACTGCTAATGGGTATGAGGTTGTGTTTGGGATAATGAATATGTTCTGGGATTACATAATGGAAGTGGCAGCACATCTTTGTGAATATGCTAAAAATGACTAATTGTATACTTTAAGAGAGTGAATTTATGTAGGTTATAAATTTCCTTTTAATTCAGGTAATTCCAAGTTTATTAAGACTTCTCTGGGGGCGCTGGTTAGAGTTCACTACTCCCTCTTGAGCACACCTTTATTGTGAGCTGGTGTGATTTGGGGGCAATATTCCAGCCTCCTTTGATTTTTTTTTTTAAAATATATCTTTTATTGATTTTTTTCCCAGAAAGAAAAGGAGAGGGATAGAGAGTTAGAAACATCAATGAGAGAGAAACACCAATCAGCTGCCTTCTGCACACCCCCTACTGGGTATGTGCCTTGACCAGAATCAAACCTGGGATCCTTGAGCCCACAGGCTGATGCTCTATCAACTGAGCCAAACCAGTTAGGGCTAGCTTCCTCTGATTTTTACGGGTTCTCTAGACAGGCAGCTGGGAGACTGATTACAGGGGCCTTCAGTGCCAAAGTAAAGGCTCTCTTAAGTCCCGGAGTGAAATTTCAGTATATTTTGGTGTTTATTTTTACACTAGAGGCCTGGTGCATGGATTCTGTGCACCGGTGAGATTCCTCAGCTTAGCCTACGGGGATCGGGCCGAAACTGGCTCTCTGACATCCCCCAAGAAGTCCCGGATTGCAAGAGGGCAGTTCTCAGGTAACGCACCCGGAATTGGGCTCCCTCCTCTCTGGTTTTGGGCACATTACCTGAGAACCACAGCTGCCAAGTCACCACAGCTCAGCAGCTCTTGTGTTGAGCGTCTGCCCCCTGGTGGTCAGTGGGCATTACATAACACTGGCCAATAGGCCAGTCAGGTGGTCACATAGGCTTTTATTTGTATAGATAATATATTTTAAGTACTTGAGATCAGTAAAATAAAGCATTTAATACATTTCAAATAAAAAATTCATAAGCATAAGCAAAATGTAAATATACTGAAATAATAAAATAAACATTCTAATATTAATATAAAATACTGCTTAAAGTAAGCACTAAATAAAATAAAATTTGATTGGAGTTAAAAATGAAGTAATATTATGATCTTTTTATAGTGATAGTGCTCATCATTGATCTGTGAAAAACTTGCCAGTTGCTGAAAACTCCTTTCAGAATTTATACTAGTTAAGGGAATGATAAAGCAATAGAAGAGATAGTTTTAAGCTGTGCTTAAATATTTTTCTCTAGCCAATTATTTTCAAAGAATCCTCTCTCTCTCTCTCTCTCTCTCTCTCTCTTTAAATATATTTTATTGATTTTCCACAGAGAGGAGGAGAGAGGGACAGAGAGCCAGAAACGTTGATGAGAGAGAAACATCGACCAGCTGCCTCCTGCATACCCCCCACCGGGGATGTGCCTGCAACCAATGCACATGCCCTTGACCGGAATTGAACCTGGGACCCTTCAGTCCGCAGACCGACGCTCTATCCACTGAGCCAAACCATTTTCGGCGTGAATCCTATCTCTTGGTTGAGAACTCTGAGGAGATTTTTTGGGGGAGAGTGGACAATGCTTTGTTTCCTTGCAGAAACTATTTTCCCCCATCTATAAAAAGCTAGATTGGGCCGGGACCGGTTTGGCTCGATGGATAGAGCGTTGGCTTGGGGACTGAAAGGTCCCGGGTTCGATTCCGGTCAAGGGCATGTACCTTGGTTGCAGGCATATCCCCAGTAGGGGGTGTGCAAGAGGCAGCTGATCGATGACTCTCTCTCATCAATGTTTCTAACTCTTTATCTCTCTCCCTTCCTCTCTGTACAAAATCAATAAAATATATTAAAAAAAAAAAAAAGCTAGATTGGTTTTTGCTTCAAAGAAAGCATTTCTCATTTGCCTTCATCTTCATATCTTGACTAATATAAGTGGAGAGTCTAATGCAGACTCCATATTAATACCAATAGCATTCTAATACAAATAGTTTCCATTGGTTCGAAAGTCTTTATAACAACATTTCAATAATATATATATAATATGGAAATAGACTGAACAGCGAGCAGAACAACCAAACAACTAAACAACCAGTCGCTATGATGTGCACTGACCACTAGGGAGCATGTGAGGAACATTGGGGGCATTAGCAGTAGGTGGCAGAGCACAGAACATGGCAGGCATTGGTGGTGGCAGGATGATGGAGCAGGTGAGCAAGGGGGGAGCGCCAGACCAAGGCAGAGTGCTGGTCGCTGTCATCTGGATGATCCTCTAGTGGTTACTAAAAATTCTTTGTTCCCACACGCTGTGGTTCTGTCCAGTGCCTGCACCTGCTGCCAGCATCAGAGCGCAAGCGGCGGCTCTGATTGCTCGGTGCCGGTGCCGTCAGCAGGTGTGAGCAGTGGCTGCCCACCCCAATCGCCCCTCAGGGATTCTTCACCCTCCACCTGCTCCTGAGGGGTGGCTGGGGCCAGCAGCTGCCGGTTACACCCACTGCTGACACTGACCTGCTGGCACCTGCAGCCGGTGCCAGAGCCGCTATTCACACACATTGCCAGAGCCTGGCTGCAGTCCCGATCAGTGGGTGCGAGTGGCAGCTGCTGGCCCTAATCGCCCCTGAGGGCATTCCCATTCCTGAGGGTGCCATCAGAGGGTGTGAGTGGCCGGTGCCATCAGCACCTGGGAGTGGAGGTAGTGGGAGCAGAGCTGCCTGCTGGCAGACAGAAGTGGAGGGGGGGTGTCACAGGGAAGGGCCGGACAGGGGCATGGAGGATGGGTTGAGACCCACTCCTGTGCCTACTGCAGCCTTGGGGTCCACAGTTCCTTTCAAGGTGCACGAATTCATGCACTGGGTCCCTGGTATATCCTATGGATTCATTCAGCAAGTATTTATGGTCTACTTACCATGAGCCTGGCACTGTGCTCACGACTGGAGATAAAACAGTGAATATCATGATTGCTTCTTACCTAATCTCATGGTTAACATTGAGTTTTGGGCATTGTATTAAAAGACAATTTGGACATAATTAAAAAAAAAATTGACTCTCAAAAAACTTTAGATTTTATTAAAATCTGCTCAAATCAACCAAGAAAAAAAAAAAAGACAATTTGGTAGAAATTAGGGCTTACTTCCCAAGCCAGCCCTGCCTGGTGGTAAAACCAGGGTCACAGTGTCAGGTTCTCCCCATCCCCGAACTCTGGAGCCATCCCATCCCCAGAGCATGATTTCAAGATTTCTCTCTTCTCTGTTCAAATTGCAGCTTACTACCACTACCTGCACTGCACACATCACACATCGAGTATCTGTAGGACTCCCCAAGGCTGGTCTCACCTGTGTTGACATTCAGTGCTTTCAACTACCACATGGAGCCTGTGTTTTCCCACCTACCCGGCTCTGGCTTCCTGCAGATCTGCTGAGACATCCCCAGCACCGAACGCTCCCTAGGATGTTCCCCCGCCCCCACACCCCAACCACCTGCAGGATGAACTGCTGCTATTGCTCATGCAGGTCAAAGGTGCTGCTCCTGACGGCTGAGAGGTCTGGCCCAAGCTGCCAGAATGCAGGGCGTGGAGGAGGGTGGCCCGTTATGCAGGAGGCATGGATGCCCAGGTACCAATATCCCATGGTCTGGAAGGGGTCTGATGTGCTAGAATTCTCAGAGATGCTAATGCTGCTCCTATATCAGGCCCTACTGCTCTACAAAGCTGAGCCATGTTTTCATGGAGGTGTTAACAGCTCTCTCCAACCCAAATGTAATAAACTGGGTCGCCCTTCATTCCACAGGTTCCAAGGCTGTGTGGCCTGGTGCTCCTGAGGTCTTAGGAGGTGGACTCTGGAAAACCAGATTTTGGCTTCTAATCACATCAGGACAATTCACTCTGAACCATGCGTCCTCAGGATAGGCCAGGAGAAAGAGTGACAAGGTATAGTGTTCCCAAGTGGCCCTTCCCCCAAGGAGGACATTCAGAAACCTCTGGTTTGGTGAACCCCGCTAAACTCTCAGGAGCCATACTCCCTACATATATTTCCTTCATATGTGGTCCAGTTGGATTCAAGGATAGACTTCGGAATGAAGAAAGAACTGGTTAGATGTCAGGCTCTCTCACAAATGCTTCTCCTCTCAACGTGACCTTCGCCTTCAGATAGACGCTGATGGTCAGATGGTGCCCTGTTGCCAGGATCCGGAGCACAGGCCTGGGGTAGCTGTCTAGTCAAGAGAACCAGACCCACGGGTGGGTAAGGCTGGCTTTCTTCTTTGCAACTTAAGGTGCTTAGTCCCTATGACACCTGCAGACAAGGCCTGGAGTTTTCCACGAGAAAACAGTCTGGATGTAAGTACACACATCCGCGAGTTCAAACATCTGCGTGTTTTGCGATGATTTAAGTCTCTTTCAAGACGGGGCGAGAGGGGACAGCTCATGAAGATAGCGCCCAGTGCTCCGCTCTTAGCTTCAGCAACCCCTCCTTCCGGGACTTCGATGAAATCGACTACACGTGCTGGACCCAAAACCCTGCCCTCCATACCCAAGTCTGTCACTGTCCTCAATTCCTACTCTACCCGCCTGGCAAACTAGCTGATTCACTCCCACTGCAGCGGCTACCAGTCCTGGAGAAGACAAGTACCAACCTGGAGGGGGCGGGGCGCGGGGCGTGGCCTCTCCGCGCGCAGTCTTGTGGGACTTGTAGTTCTCGCGGCTCCACTGCGGGACGGGCGTCGCCGCGGAACTGGTTCTCCCGTGCTCCTCCGCGCGGCGTCGCGGGGTGCGGTCAGAGAGCCGGTCCTGGCTGCAGGTGGCGGTGGGTGCAGGGTGCTTGCAGGAAAGTGGGACCCAGCAGTCTGTTGGGGGTGTCGCTGTCGCCGAGGAACTCAGGCTGGTTCCTGTCCCTTCCAGAGTGCGGGAGGCCCGAGTTGGAATAGAAGTTTAAGGTTCCGCGAGGCGAAAGATTGGGAACTGACCCCCGCCCCAGGCTGCAGCTGGAGCGGCCGGCCCCCCGCGGGTTAAACCCCCCAGGGAGCCCTCCCGCTCCTACTTGGTCCTCACTCCACCTTCCCACCCGGGGGCCCAGGGCTCGGGGTCGCAGCGGTCCCACATTGGGGTGCCGGATGTGCGCGCCCGCTGCTTCCCGGGAATAGGGGGCGGCTGCTGAGCCCCGAAGCCCGCGAGGGGTGTGCCCCCCGGCGCCTCCTCTCCGGGGGCAGGAGGGCCTCGCCATGGCCAGCCGGGCCTTTGGGGTGCGCAGGTGGGCGCCCGCGGGCGCGCTGGCCTCGCTGGCGTACTGGGCCCACCAGCGGCGCGGGGCGCGGGCCGAGCCGCGGGGGGCGGACGGCGGGCTCCCCGCGGACCGGAGCCGGCTGGAGCTGAAGATGGTGCAGGTGGTGTTCCGGCACGGGGCGCGGAGCCCGCTCAAGCCGCTGCCGCTGGAGGAGCAGGTGAGCGGGGGCTGGGCCGGGGGTTCCTCCAGGAGACACCCCTTTGGAATTTCATCCTCTCGGAGCCGGGCTCGGGCTCGGTCCAGACGGAGTGAAAAGAGCCGTCGCCAGTTCACCCCCTGGCTCTTGAGCAGAGAGAGGTGCTGGTCTGGAGCCCGCCCTCGCCTCACCCCCCTGGGGCTCCCTGGGCTGCGGCTGTGCAACTTCCCCGGGCGCCCCTTAAGATTCTGATCCAGCCGGGCGGCTAGGGCCTGAGATTCTGCGTTTCTGATAGTTGTGTGACCTCAAGCACAAGGGTTGAAGTCTGTTTCCGTGTGAGGGCGTTTGAAAGCTGTCAAAGAGTTACAGCGACCTTTGTGACAGGAACCACCCTCACCGCTATCAGAGTGGGTAACAGATTTGGGAGCAGTTCCCAGGAGACCGTGTGGGATTTCCCTGAAGGCTTTTTGGTAACAAGTGCAGGATCTTGGGGTTCTTTTCTAGTTGGGGTTTCTAAACCTATTGGGAAAGAGGAAAAAAAGTTAAAGTGACGACTCTTGTGGTTCTAAGGTCTTAAAATATACCCGGTCAGGAAAATTATCATTAAGGCATGCATTATTAGCTTCTTAAATATATTTTCTGGAGTGAAGGTTTCTGGCCTCCCATGGCAGGAGGGCCTGGGACTGAAGGACTGGCTTTCAGTGCAAATGACTGTGCAGCCTGAAGCCTCAGGCCCAGCCTCCCTCTCACCTGTGAGGCTTGTGCATTGTCAGCCCTCCTGGTGGATGTCCAACTTGGTGGCATGCCCTTCAGGGTCGCTGTCCAGAAACCCTTTGGGCTGTGTGCTCACCTTGTGCACTGAAGCCCAGTTTTAAAGCTGGCCACAGAATACGTCCAACCTTTCCAGCTCTTCCCACACGAGTCAATCTTGGGTGGCACTTAATTCTTCTACCGAATTTCTAGCTAGCCTTTCCATATGGCTGTCCCACTTTCTGGTGCTGGAATTTCTTTTCTTCCCCCCTGCCATTCCTTCCTCCCCTCCATCCTCTCTCCCTTTTTCCTTCTTTGGCAATCCCTCACTTTGTCTTTATATATTGGGTCACCACATTTTCCTCACGATTTTGCACATAGCCCATCTCTTTGCACTCTCCCTCATTCATTTATTCTTGGTACAGGAAAACTGGAAAATAACATACAGGAATAGAGGACTCATATAAAAGACAAAATTATGAGAACAAAAGTCTGAATGTCTAGTCCTGGACTTAGTGTGTACAGTCATGAACCTAAATTTTTTTTTTAAGGGTTTCTCCTGAGCTGGGTGTGTGTGATGGTATCCTTTGCCTGTATGCTGCGGTTGTAATTCAGGAAGAATGCCCACTCCATCCATCTTCTGTCTGTACTGCCACGGGATAATGGAACACCCGAGTCCCTGGCCTCACTCTTCAGTTAAGAAAGGCAGTGACCTCTCCTGCCTGCACACATTCTCCAGGCAGATGCACTGATGATCTTTGCTATCTTGAAATGAAGTCTTATGCACACAACTAGGGGGTGGAACCAGCCCTCTGTTTGAGCTCTGAGCTGGTGTCGTCGGCCTCCTGTCACTTGTTTTTGGAGCTCTTCTCTTAGGCTTTCTTTTCAAGATCCAGTTTATTAGAAGTTGTTACTGGGATTTTCTAATCTTCCTGGTTCTGCTACTAATTATAGACAAAGGGACTACCTGGCCACAGATCTAAAACTAAAATAGCCTATGACCGTTGTTTCCAGACCTCTGACTGGTTTGTAGGTAAATGTGACAAGTCACTTCATTCCGTTATCTCAGAAGTCCTCAGGAAGTAGCTTTGTGTAAAACCAGGTATTTTATTGAGTTGCTTTCTGATGGCTTGAATGGCTGTGTCTTAACTGGTCTTCCTTTAGCTCTGCTCTGGAAATAAAACTCTGGAACTCGATTGCCTCCCACCCCCAACCCCATTATTAGATTGGATCCAAGTGCATATTCAAAAGATAAAGTTGTCCCTCCTTCCATGTTTTCCCTCTAGACAGTGGCAAAGTGGCCTCCAATTCAGGCAAGTTCCTGGGGTTTTGTAAAATAAAATGCAGCCTATCTCAGCTCCACTGTTGACTGAGGCATTTGGTTCTGTATTTACTTGGTAATGTAAATGAGCTGGAAAGCATAATGTAGTCTTATTGTTGCTTCATACCTGGCCACAGCGCAGCTAAGCGAAGGGTGTTCAGGAAGCACTGCATGGAGGATTGCTGGCCGGTTTATTCGTTCCTTTGGAACAGTGGTTCTTAGCCCGGGGGGACATCGGACTCAATGGGGAGCTTAAAAAACCTGACTTCTGGGTCCTCTCCCAAAGATTCTGACTTAATTGGCCTAGAGCAGTGGTCGCCCGCCAACCGGTGGTCCCTGTACCACTGATGGATGATCCGTGAGATCCGAAAGGTTGGTGACCACTGGCCTAGAGCATCCAGACATGGAACAGGCTTCTCTGGTGAAGCTTTTAGAAGGGTCTGGACTGGGCAGCATTAAAAAAGTTGAGGCTGCCGAAACCGGTTTGGCCTGCGGACTGAGAGGTCCCGGGTTCTATTCCGGTCAAGGGCATGTACCTTGGTTGCGGGCACATCCCCAGGAGGGGCTGTGCAAAAGGCAGCTGATCGATGATTCTCTCTCCTCGATATTTCTAACTCTCTATCCCTCTCTCTCTTCCTCTCTGTAAAAACTCAATAAAATATATTAAAAAAAAAAAAAGTTGAGGCCCCACCCCTAGGGGAAATGGATGTGATTGACTCAGGTGGGGTTCAGACATTGGTAACTTACAAAAATTTCCCGGTGGTGCCAGTGTGTGGTCAAGCCTTAAGACCATTGCTTTATTCTAAAAGTCTACACCTGGAAGGTTTGTGTTGTGTTTTATGTAGTTTTTCTTTTACTCGGAACGTGGCATATCAATGTCAGAATAGTACTGTCTTCACAGGACTATGCCTTGGTGAGATGCTCTCTTTCTGTGTTGAGGAAACCATGAGAAACTGTCCCACGGAACTCTCTGCTGTGACTACTGAAAAGATGTCCGTTATACACTGAGTGGCTAGATTATTGTGATCTCTGAACGCATAATAATCTGGCCACGCAGTGTATATCCTATATAATAAAAGGCTAATATGCAAATTGTCCCCTCAACCAGTCCCTATCCACGCACAAATTCATGCACTGGGCCTCTAATGTGTGTGTGTGTGTGTGTGTGTGTGTGTGTAGCTGCCAAACTGTTTTAGGGAGCCCGTGGGCGAGGGGGATGCTGAGTGGCTGGGGCTCTGGGTTCCCACTCCTGCTTCAACTAGGGAAATTCCAGGGCATGCCTTTACCCATACAACCTAAAGTTAAACTCTATTTGGCATTTACTAATTAAGAAGTTTAAAAACTGCTTCCAGGTTGAAGCAAATCAAACTACTTCTTTCCTATATACATTGTTCACCATTGCTCAAGCTTTCTGTGTTCAGAGTGGGGCAAAATAGGTTTACAGTTGTGAGTACACAAAATACAGATTTTATCCTAGCATTATTATTTATTAGTCATTGTATTATTTTTCCTATGAACAGCTGTAAACCTACTTCCCCCCTCACCTTGTATTCTTGAATTCTCAATACCATTCACTCCTCTTACCCACTTTGTATCTCACATCCTGATCTCTGCATGATCTGGGTCATACCAAATGAATCCTGCTCATTCCAGATGCCATTCTTTCCATGAAACTTGCCAGAATCCCCGGCCCAGAAGAGCAGGCCTGTCTTGCCTTTGAACTCCTGTGGCCTTCCTTTGGTTTCTTATAGCACGTGGTTTCTATTTTAGTACCGCTGTCACTTTCATTCATGGCTTGCCGTCTCTGCTAACCTGAAAATGCCAAAAGGCAGGTCAGTTATCTCAATCTTGGTATCTTCCACGGGAGCCGGCGGATTGCTGGAGCTACTAATTGTACTGTTGGGTGCCAGGCCCTTGGTTGGGCATCCAGAATGCAGAGGTCGTAGATGACCCAGCCTCTGGCCTTAGGGAGCTAAATCTACTGAGCAGGACAGCCTGGCAAAGGAGCTCTTCTCATACAATTGGGTAGAAGCCACCAAGGCCCCTGGGAGCTGGGGGCCATGCTCATAGCTTCTGGGAAAGTTTACGCTATCTTACGGGATGAGCAGAAGTCTTTCCAGATGAAAGAGAAAAGAAAATTCTAGGTAGCAGAAACATGAGGCTATAAGACCAACAGGTGTGAGAATGGTGCCATAGGGACACAGTTGTGTGGCTTGAGAAGCGTGTGTAGGGCAGGGAGAAGAGAGAGGCAGGGGCCGTCACACCCTGCGAGCCCGTGACAGGGTTTATGCAGGAAAGTGATAACTTCGGACCTTGGATGCGATGAAGAAAGGAGCTGTGATTAAAAGGTAGTAGGAAGAAGGTCTCCGCTCTGAACACCCCATCTTCCGATATCAGCTGCTACAGCACCAGCAGTGGGAGAGACTCCGGTGTTGGGAGTAGGTGCAGGTGGGAGCAAGGCCATTCCTTCTGGAAGAATGGAGAGCTTCCCTGTACAGAGAGCCCGGGACTCCTAGTGGCTCTCTCCTGGGATAGTTCAGGGAGGGAGTCCCGATAAATACAATCGTATGGGACATAATAGGTTTTCACATGTTAGTTTTAAAGCAAAGTAGTGGGAAATTGAGTTAAATATTGTTCTTTTGATTGGAAGTGCTGTAGTAGTTCAGGTAAAACCATCACTGAAAGCTGGAGTAGTCACTGATGTTTAGTAAGACCTGAGTTATCACTGAACCCTGAGAGAAGTTGGATGGGCCACGGGGACCGGAGTCCCTCTGAGCAGGTAGGGAACAAGCTGAGGAGGATGCAGAGGAGCAGTGGGCGCGGTCTGGCTGGGAGAGGAGGAGAGCGGTGGAGGCAGGACAGCTGGGGATGGGGCTGGACCGGGGCGCAGCGGTCCTGGAAGGCCAGGCGCTTCTCCTGTGAAACATTAGGGAACGCTCCTGGTGGGATAGGTGGGGTCTCAGCCCCTACCCCTGGGGAGCTTTTTCTTCTTATGTAAGGATGGGTTGTGGGTGCAGGGGGGGAATCGGTCGGGCTAGGCCTCAGGTGGTCAGGCTTGTGCTCTAACGGTGCGATGAACGAAGGACATTGGAGTGACTCTTTCTAGCTCGTGGTCGGCAGCATGGTGGGTCAGTGCGGAGAGTCAGATCTGACTTGGGGGCCACGTGTGATGTTTTGAAAACCATCTCAGTACAGTTGGAGCAGAGCCAGGTTGCAGGCAGTGAGGGGGACGGTGAGGAAGTGGAGGTTTCTAAGAGGCAGCGTCTTGTTTGAGGAATCGGGTGAAAGGAAGGGAAACGTGGTGGTTACAGGGACATTACGTACAGTCCTTGGGAGGATGGGGGTGCATAGAATCTGCAGGTCGATTCCTTACCAGTTCTTACAGGTATATATGGTCTCTGAGATTATATTCACTCATTCATTCATTCACTCACCAGTGTTTGTGTGTCGGGCATTCTGGCCCCTCTCCCTTTACTTCAGTCCGGACTTAGTGCCAACGCAGCCTCTTAACAGTGAAGCAATGACAGGGCTTGGACTAAGGACACCTGGACTGACACCCGGTCTTCTCCCCTTTAACTGGAGCTGGAGTCAACGTTTCCCTCTCTGCTCCCACGGGAAAGCCGCAGGTCTAGTGTCGGCGAGATTCTGGCTGAGTGTTCCTAGCGCTGCCGGATGTTAGTGCTGCAAGTTTCCAGAACCTTCTAAACAACGGCCCTTTTCGGTGTGCGTTTCTGTGTGTGTGATTACAACAGGTAGAGTGGCATCCCCAGCTCCTGGAAGTCCCGCCCCAAACCCAGTTTGATTACACCGTCACCGACCTTGCTGGCGGCCCAAGGCCGCCTTCTCCGTTTGACTCGCAGTACCGAGCGACCATCCTGAAGGTGAGCCGCTCCGCCGGGAAGCCCTGCAGAGCTCGGCCTCCTCGGGGCCGGGCCGGCTGACAGGAGCCTCCATTCTGCCCTCCTCAGGGGGGCGTGCTGGCTGGCCAGCTGACCAGCGTGGGCATGCGGCAGATGTTCGCCCTGGGAGAGAGGCTGAGGAAGAGCTACGTGGAGGACACCCCCTTCCTCTCGCCAACCTTCAACCCACGTGAGATCTTGTGAGTCCCTGAAAAGCGGAGGTGGCACCAGGGAAAGGTCTGGAGCAGGAGGAAACCGGATTCCCACTCTGACCGGAGGGCACCGGGGCAGTGGCCCTCCTGAGACAGGATCCTGTGGGACGGGGCCGTTGGCGTCACATTCGTTGGCTTTCGGTGCCTGGGGCAGCCGTCCCAGAGAGGAGAGCTCCCTGCCCGGAGCTCTGAGCAATTACTAGTGTGAGTAATGAAGTCTTCCCTCTTGAGTCCCGCCACCTTCTTGTTTTTTCCAGTGTCCGTTCCACTAACATGCATCGGAATCTGGAGTCGACGCGGTGCTTGCTGGCTGGGCTTTTCCAGTGTCAGAAAGAAGGTTCGAATTGGAGTCTAAACGTCAGCCCCTGCCCCTGGGGAGCGTTTTCTTCCTAATCCCAAAGCCCCGCCCCCTTCCTGGGGCCTTTCTGGGCCCGCTCCCCGGGCCTCTCCTGCACGCGTGGCTTCCGTGGCTATTGCTCCCGTGGCCCTCCTAGAGTGGGCTCCTGCCTGGCCCGCCTCATCGCCATGGCTGCAGAGTGAGCCAGCTGCTCTGATGGCGCTCTGCCTCCTCCTCCTCCTCCTCCTCTTCCCTCTCTTCCTCCTCCTCGCCCCCTCACCTGCACAAGCTGAGGAGGCAGCCCTGCGGCCCTGTGAGCAGAGGGGGCTTTTTGCCTAGGGGAAACACTGCTGAGAGGAGGAGGGAGGCTGGCTGGGACCGACGCCAGTGCCGTGGCCCTGGGCTCTGTGGCCAGCTGCCCGTGACCCGGGCAGTAGCACCAGCACTCGCTCGCCTTGCCTAGCGAGAAAGTCGATGGAGTTCGGGTTTTGACAAACTCAGCCGGGAGGGATCGCAGCAAGTGGTTCCCAGCTCTTCCCCCACCGAGGCTGCGGCTCATTGCCCTCAGGGACCCCGCACCGAGGCCTCTGCCTAGCAAAGGAAGCTGCATTTCCTCACACACAGCTGATTGAAATGCACACTTAGTGGCTGGTGTGAGTTTCAGCTCCGCATGACCTCACTGAGATTAAAATACGACCGTGGTGCCATGAGCCAGAGGCTCTGGTTGTTTTGTGCAGCTTCTTTAGCAGCATCTCAAGTAGCTGTGACTTGTCCTCAGGCTGTTAAACGTACAGGTACAAGGATGGAAACCTCCAGGCCAGGGGAGGCTGGCCTTGCTCCCAGCCGGTTGGTGGCGCTGCAGCTTCCTGCTGAGGTTGGCTGCTGTGTGTGTCTGAGAAACACAGCCGACAGGATGGACTGCCTCTCACTTCCAGGAGCCCCTGAGCTTAGGAACAACCCACAGAAGTCTGCTCTCAGGAAGGAAGGAATGTGTCCTCAGCCTCTGGTGTGGCTGCCGGGAGCAGCTCCCTGCGTGGGACCAGCTATCGTGGGCCTCCCACTGTGCTCTGTCACAGCCACGTCACACCTGCCATACCTGGACCATATCGAGGGGCTTGAATAGACCAGAGAACCCCACAAGGTTACGATGGATAGGAGTGGTGAACTTTGGGATGCTGTTTCAGGAGTGAACGCTTAGAGAAACCCCAGAGGGTTGTATTTGGGCTAGGGCAGGTGTCGGCAAACTCACTAGTCCACAGAGCCAAATATCAACAACACAGTGATGGAAATTTCTTTGGAGAGCCACATTTTTTAAACTTAAACTTCTTCTAAGGCCACTTCTTCAAAACAGACTCACCCAGGCCGTGGTATTTTGTGTAAGAGCCACACTCAAGGGCCAAAGAGCCGCCTGTGGCTCGCGACCACGGGGTTAGGGAATCAGGCTGAGGGAGGCACCGGAAGTTGCTGGTCTGTCCATGTGGTCAGTCATTCGGTCAACATATATTTGAGTGCCAACCCAGATGTGCCTCATTTATCATACAATTTCCAGACCCCAAAACCAGATAAAAGTTATCATGTTATATCAAAGGTTTAAATTACAGTAGTCATTATTCTAACATTGAAGGGACTTGCATTCACCAAACATTATCCTTGTGATCCCCCCGCGAGGCAGGCAACGACGTCATCACTTTACAGAGGAGGGGACTGAGGCCCGGAGAGGCGCCGTGACTTTCCCAGGACACAGAGCGGGTGGGTGGCGGAGCGGGAGTCACACCCTGGGGTCCGGTGCAGAGCCCACACCCTGCACCTTCGTCCTCTAAGACACACACCTCTGGAGAGCCTTTGGGTCATGTGACCCACGAAGTGTGTCTGCATTGACATTCTGGTCTAGCTAGCACAACCTGCCTATCAAGTCGTGGGCCCTGACGGTCACTAATTTGGGAGTACTAGTTCTTTGGGGCCTAGACTCACCTAATCCTCCACCGATTGACCTCAGCCAATTCCAAAGACTGCTGACGGAGCTCTGACCGTCAGAGGTCAGGCTTGAGCTCTGCAGACCGGGCAGCTCCACAGGCCCCACCGGGCCTGGCACAGAGCAGAGCGTGCGGAGGTGCGAAGGTGCGAGGTCTCTGAGCAGCGGAGGGAGGGGACAGTCTGTGGTGACAATAAGGTGGGTGTGCCACGGCTGCCACTTGCCTTCTCCATCGTCAGACCAGAGGGCGCTCCTGTGGGCGGGCCGGGCTGTGAAGGCGCTTACTGTCCTGCGGGAGTGACCTCGATGGCCTGCCTGCTGGAGCGGCTATCTGTGCAGACGAGAGAAGAAGGGGAGGAGGAGCCAGCTGAAGCCTCTTCCTGCCTGTGCCCCCTCCCCCCTTCCTCCAGGACCCATCGTCATCCACACGGACGAGGCGAGCTCTGAAGTCCTGTACCCCAACTACCAGAGCTGCTGGAGCCTGCGGGAGAGAACCAGGTAGCTGCTGCGCCTGCACACGGGGGCGGGCTGCTCACCCTGGGGGCCGCTCACACGGGGCCACTCACCCAGGCCCCACAGCCTTTCCTGGTTTCAGCCATGCTCGGCCACCTGCCGGCTCTGCTGGTGGAGGAGGGGGGCGGTGTTACACGCAGGTGCGATGCTGCTGGGAAGTGAAGATGCGCTCGCGGAGGCAGACTGGTAGTGAAGGGGCAGGCGGCCTGGGAGAGCCGCGTGCTGGGCCGGGATGGTCCATCGGCCACGGTGGCTTCACTGCCTCCATAGCGTCATTCTCTCGGTAACGGAGCTCTCCGATGGGGCAGGTGAAGAGACTAACAGGTTAATGCGAGATGATGGAGCCGGTCAGCCCCTGCAAACCCAGGTGGGCAGGCAGGGGACACAGGCTTCTTACCCTGTGGGATAGGCTGGGGTGGCCGGCGGCACTGCGCAGTGTGTGTCCCACAGGAGAAAAGAATGCTGTGTCTAGTTAGGCCTGGGCTATGCTTGCGTCGTCTGGGCTTTAATAAAAGAAAAAGGCTAGAGTGGGGTTTGGAAAATCCAGGCTTTTATTCTAACCTTCACAAGGCATTTTTGACCTCACAGAGCCTCAGCTTGCCCATCTATAAAATGGGGGCAATGACAGCCAGCCCCTCTGAGTTGCTGAGGATTCAATGAGGCTCCCAGTGATGCAGGCGGCGTGCTCTGTAAGCTGTTAGCGGCTGTGCACGGTCAGGGAACACCTTTCCTGTTTCGGCAGAGGCCGGAAGCAGGCCGCCTCTCTGCAGCCGGGGATCTCGGAGGACTTGGAGAAGGTGAAGGAGGGCATGGGCATCGCCAACAGTGATGGCGTGGACTTCTTCATGCTCCTGGACAACGTGGCCGCTGAGCAGGTGGGACGCCTGTCCTTGGGCCCTGCGGGTGGGGGAGTCCGGCGTGGGCACCTGGGGGCCCGGCCCCTGAGTGGACTGGGGGGAGGGGCGTGAGGGGAGGCCTCTGGTTTGCAGGCGGCTGTGAGGGCAGGGGGGCCATCACAGGGACTCATCCAGGAGCACGGACATCGAACTAGATCGGTTTCCTGAGGCACGCTGCCCGGAGCACCCGCGCTGGGAGTGCGCTGGGATGTGCAGGGTGGGGCGGGTGGTGGGGAGGAAGGATCCTCGTCTATACATTTTGGAGTCCCCGTGTATCTGTTTTGGAAGAGTGAGTGCACATCAGCGCATTAAAGACTCTGGGAAGCCTGTGGTGAGAAAGCTGGTTGGTCTTTAAGGCTGTTTTCCCAGACTTTTGAGCCATAGAACTTCTTCTCTATTAACTCTGAATGCCGCCCACTGCCAAGTCTTAGATTCCGTCATCAGGCCCCCGGCCGGGCAGCCAGTCTTGCTTCTCTGGAGAAGATGAGGAGCTCCGGAGCCGGAAGTACACCTGGTGCTCGGGTGTGAGATGGGTGTGAGGCCATAAGACAAGCGTTTGTGAAGTATTTAAATGCCACACTTTCCGTTTTGGGGGAAATGAAGGCCATGGATTACTTGCCGTGTATTTTATTCACCATTTTTTTTCTTTCAGAGTTAAAAAAAAAGAAAAACCAAATCTTTTTCATTTTGGAGTAAAAGGGGAGCCCTCAGAAAGGGAGGGAACACGGTTTTTTCCTGGGCCTCCAGAGCTCTAAGAATAGCTTCCACAGGACCTAGTGCACAGCTTTCCGAGCTGCGAAGCTTCCCCCTCCAAGAAGGCGCTCCCCGGGCCCTGCGGGCTCCGCGGAGGCTGACCAGCTGCCGGGCTCGGGAGTGAGTGGCGCTTCTCTCTAAGCCCGAACCGCGCCCTTCCAGGTGCACGGCCTCCCGAGCTGCCCGGCGCTGAGGAGCAGTGCCCGGATCATCGAGCAGAGAGCCGTGGACACGGTCTTGTACATACAGGGCGGAGACAGGTGAGGCCTCCCGGCAGCGGAGTCATACCTTGGACAGCTCACACCTGCCTGCTGGCGGCCTGGGCCCTGCAGGAACCGCCTCGTGTGCAGGCTCCCCTAGGCCTATGATTAGCAAACCGCAGCTCGTGAGTCACATGCGGCTCTTTGGCGCCTTGAGTGTGGCTCTTCCACAAAGTACCACGTGCGGGCGCGCACGTACAGTGTGATGGAAACTTCGTGGCCCGTGCGCAGAAGTTGGTTTTCAGTCTGGTCGAGTCTATTTTGAAGAAGTGGCGTTAGAAGAAATTTAAGTTAAAAAAAAATTGGCTCTTGGAAGAAATTTCAATCGATGTCCTGTTGATAGTTGGCTCTGTTGGCTAATGAGTTTGCCGACCACGGGCCCAGGTGGAACTGGAGCTGGGCACCTCGTGTTTCTGTTCACGGTCACCCAGAATCGGGAGCCACCTCTTGGCTGAGTTTCCTTAATCACTGACATGCCTTTTGCTGAAAGTTTCACAGGATTTGAGGTGCGGGGGCTGAAGGAAGAGAATTATGGCTCACTTCGCTCATCTCCTCACAGTTCACAAATAACCTCCCAGTTCTCGCTGTGAGATGGTCCACGTCCTGGCCTTGTAGTCGAAGGAATGGGCTCAGCGAGGGACAGAGCCAGGCCTTGTCCGTGTTCCCTCCGTGTCTCTGATGGGAGGCTCTGTCTGTGGGGCCTGCTTCCTGGTGGTCAGAGTGCACAGCGTCTCTGCTGCCACATGGCAGGACCCACTCTGTGGCTGCTGAGCATGCTCAGCTTGCAGGCAGCGCAGGTGACTTGGTAGAGGCGATGGGAAGCAGAGGCACAGCCCTGGGAAGGCATGGGAGGAGGAAAGCAGATAACATATTGAAGATTTGCAGTCTATGGCGTAAAAAAGAGCCTCTGCCACTTCCTCCCACTCCGGTCTGTGTCCCCTTCCTCACTCACACGGGCCATGGCCGGATCCGGCCGCACCTTACAGCATGATCCTGTTCTCCACCCCACCCCCTCACCCCCTGCTTGTCCTTCACCTCTGTTCCTGAAATGGCCCACCAGACTGCCCTCCCTCCACCAATACACACACACACACACACACACGCACAGACACAGTATGCTTTCTCCTGGGTAAAGCACGTTAAGTGAAACCTGGTCACTCTCCTTCTATTCCAGTCAGTCCTGGTCTCATGAGAGAGATGTTTCCACACCTTCTCAGCGCCTTCCAACATGGCTTGGCCTCCACACACTTCCTGAGAAGCGTGTGCTACACACCTATTGCTTGCCTGCTCATCTACTGCTTTAACGCTCCTTGCTTTTAAAGGTGGCCGTGTATCCAGTCATATGAGTAAGAATTGGGCTAAGCCAATCACGGCAGCTTCATCCGCTTTTGCTGGCGATTGGGTTCCGGGGATTCTGGGAAAGGTGCCTTTTCTCTTCGATAAAACGTGAGAGGCACCAAAACCAAGTCCTTCGGCCGCTCACTGGCTCCTTTTGCTGCTCTGTGACCAGCCTGGAGATGACAGCAGCAGAGCCACAGTGCCAGCCCTGCAAGCACAGGAACCCGACCATGAACTGCTCACCAGATCTAAACGAGGAGGGTGCGATGGGCCGGCCGTGGGAGGCGGCACCAGGGGGCTGCTAGGGTGTGGCTCCTTGGATTGCTTTTCTCGGGCCTCTGGGATGCCTGGCAGTCATGCCACCTGCCCTGGCCAGCTCTGTCCTGTATTCCTGAGGGCCTGGCTCTGTGACCTGTGCTGCCTGCCCTGTCCCCCCCGCCTCTCAGCCAGGTGTGCGTCCAGCTCTGTGTCCTGGGCCTCAGGTGTTGGGAGCGTGTGAGCGCAGAGAACCTCACCCCCACGGCAGCGCTGCTCTCTCTTCCAGCTGCCGCCGTTCCTCGTGCTGGACTCACCTCTGTCTCATTCTGTCCGGCTCGGCCTGTGCGGTCCGCGGGGCAGCACCAGCCCGGGTTCCTGGGCCGAGTGACGGCGGTGCCTCTTGTTGTCTCCTGGCCACAGGGAGAGTCTCCAGATGGCGGTCGGACCGTTTCTCCACCTCCTGGAGCGCAACCTGCTGACGGCCGCGGGCCCTGCCACACCGCCGGGCAGCCACAGGTACGCCCAGCAGCTCAGCCTGCCGCTGAGGGCAGGGGGCCTCCGCCCGCAGGGAGGACACCCAGGTCTAAGGGGCAAGAACCCGGCTGTCAGGGGCTGAAGGTGGGTGTGTAAGCGGCCACGAGACCCAAAGACGTTCACGCTTTTACCTTTCTTCCTGCGACACCCGTCCTGCCACGTTTTGAAATTTTAATTTTAGCTAAAGAACCCTAAATTCATTTTCCTATTTTTTACTAATTGAACATGTGTCCAACAGAGTAGCTAATTATGATATCCCCGATTTGATATTGCAATAGCCCAAAGCAAAGATAACTGGTTAATAGACTGGTTAGCTAGAGTGCCGTCATGGAGGAGGGAAGGGGGTGACACACTCGGTTTGAAACATCGGAAGTGGCTCCCGAACCTCCAGCACCGCGTGTGCGGGGGGAGGGGGGAGAGGAGGAAGGGGGGGCTCCCCGAGGCACCGTGGTGTGGACACTGCGTGTCCTGTGCACGTGCCAAGCCACGTGTGGCCTGTGGGGGCGGATTTGCCATCGACTGGGCTTGTGAGCTTCTCAGGCCCGGCCTTGCCTGCTGAACCCAAATCTGGGTCTTAGAGGACGCCAGGGGAAGGCAGGGACGGTGCGTTCCAGCAGGAACCGCAGGAACTTGGGCCAAGATTTATAACAGCAAGTTGTGGGCCCGCCCCTCCCATCCGTCACAGTCCCCTGGCGGCCAGACACCCCTGCAGCCTTGGCCGCTCTGCCCCGGGCCTTGCGTCTGTAGATTCCTGCCGGCCCCAGGGCTGGTCCTTTCGTTTGGGGTCAACAAATAAATGATCTTTCCCGAGAGAGAGATTTAGGGGTCAGACAGATGTGGCTTGAAATCGCAACTTTATTACTAATCAGCCATTTGGAGAATGCGGTGAGGGCCACGCAGGTGCATTGATATTTCTTTGAAATGAACTTAATCCCCCTCAAATGGAAGCTTCCCCAGCTAGGAGGGGCCTCGCTCTCCTGAACTCATCCCGCGGTGAGGAGGAGGAGCATTGGCGTAGGCAGGCGGCTCTGAGAGGAGAGGCAGGGCCCGGCGCACATGCCCAGTGTCATCTCTGAAACTCACCAGGAGGACCTGTGGACAGGCGTGGAGCCCGAGGCAGGAGGAAGCCAGAGGGACACCCAGCGGCCCCTGCTTCCTGGGGGCAGCAGGGGCACAGGCTCCTCCCATCTCCGCCTCAGAGGGTCTGAGCCCCGCTCCCGGACTTCCAGACGCCCTGCCCCCGGAGCCAGTGCTCCTGCCTGGGAAGGCAGCCCCTGGGTCCTGAGAAGATGTGTGAACCGTCTCCTCGTTGCAGGAAGCTGTACCTGTACGCGGCTCACGACGTGACCCTCCTGCCCCTGCTGCTGGCCCTGGGGATTTTCGACCACAAATGGCCGCCGTTCGCCGCTGACCTGACCTTGGAGCTCTACCAGCACCGGCAGTCCCGGGAGTGGTTTGTGCAGCTCTATTACCACGGGGAGGTGAGACCCGAGGCGGGAGGGGTGGCGGGCACCTGGTTCCCACACCAGGGCCCCTTCCTGCGTCCCGCGGGCGGCTGTGGCCGTGGCCGGGCGGTCAGGCATGGCCGCTGGAGCAACAGTGGCCAGCCGCTGGCCCGCAGACCCTGGCGGCCCGTGAGGTCCGGAAGGCCGGCGGCCGCTGCTGGAGAGGGCGGCTGGAGCGGGGGCCTCCCCCAGCCTGGGACAGGGAACCCCCTCTTCCCAGCAGCCCCGGGGTGTAAAGTCCTCCCTGGAGCTTGTTGTGAAAGCTGGTGATGGCGGCTGGAGGGTCGTGCTGTCAGCGCTCGGGCCTCGGCTGCTTCGGCAGGTGGCGGTGGGGCAGAGGCCGGGGCAGCCCAGGGACAGACCCGAGCCCCTCCCACTCCGGCCGACTGGCATGTCTCCCAGCCGGACCCGCACACGGTGCTGCGGCCTGTAGGAGCGGCCGGTGCTGTCCCTCGGTGCTGGTGGGGGAGTGTCCGCCCGCTGCCCTGTGCAGCGTGCAGACCCCGGGCGCAGCCTCGCTGACGCCTCTCTCCGCAGGCGCAGGTGCCCCGGGGCTGCCTGGACCCGCTCTGTCCGCTGGACCAGTTCCTGAACGCCTTGTCCGTGTACACCCTGAGCCCAGAGAAGTACCACGCGCTCTGCTCTCCAGCCCGGGCGACGGAACTCGGAAAGGGAGAGTGACTCTTCTCCAAGCGGACGTGCTGATTTTACAATAAAACGCCCTGCACAGTGCCTGTCTGGTGTGTTTGGGAAAGGCGGGAGCGAGAGCGAATCTGCTCTGCGTGGCTGGTGTTGCTCAATGGTTGGAGCGTTTCCCACACCCTGAAGGGTCGTGGGTTCGATTCTCCGTCAAGCACGTGTATCTCAGTTTTGGGTTCACTCCCCACCTCCAGTTGGGCGGTGGAGGTAAGAGGTCAGCTGAAGGTTGGTCATTGCTTGGCAGGAAGATGGAGCCAAGCTCTGGAGGCCCCGCAGGGGATGCTGGGAGGCGTGGCTTCTGGGGCTGGAGCTCGGGGAGAGACCAGGGCTCCACAGTGGAGGCTGATCCACTCGGCATAGAGCTCCGCCCTAACTCAGTGCCAAGGGCACCTGTCAGCCCCCCTATTCCCGTATCCGTTTCCTCTTCCTTCCTCAGAATCTTTCCAACACCCGACCCCTTTACAATCACTAAGCCTCTCCACTCCCACCCACCTTTCTGCTGACACTCCCAGGACTACTACTCAGCTCAGGATTCTTTTCTGAGCTGCAACACTCCTGTCCACGGGGATGTACCAAAGACACAAATTTTCCATGTCAGAACCCAACCTCCCTCTCCTGCTAACCCTGCCTCACACGCCTCCCTTTCTGAGTGAACGTCCCTCCACCGTCCACTCAGTTGCTAAACCAGAAGTTTGTCCTTGTCCCCTTATTCGCACGGCTTCCTCTGTTTTCATCAGTTCGGGTCTGTCCTGCCTAGTTCATTTCGTGAATCTGTCCCCATCTCTTTGTCCACGATCTTCAGTATCCCCTCCCCTTCCTCACTCCGATAATAACTAAGAAAGTAAAAGCAATCGGAAGAGAGATGTGGTCCCCCCACCACGGCCACCGCCGAGTCTGCTCACCCATTTGTGTTGGCGGCCGAAGGCCTTCCCGATGCTGAGAACGGACCATCCCTCCTGCCCACGGCCGACCCTCCAGCTCCACACTGACTCCTCGTCTGCGTGCGGATTTCCTCTTCCTGTCAGCCCCTGCTAGCAGCAAACAAATATGCTGTACAGTTTCCTGTTAAGATTTTTCCCACATCTTGGACCTGTGCTCTTTTTTTCTCTCCCCTTTTCATCAAAACTTCTCAAAGGAGTTCCTCATACGTGCTACCTCAGACTCATCCTGAACCAGCTGTGGTTAGGTGCCCACTCCTTCCACATCCACGCAGACGGCTCTTGTCAAAATCATCAGTGACCTCTGAGTGCTTCGTCCAGTGGCCACTGCCCCTTCTTCTTTCTTAGGTTCTCGGCAACAGCCTTGGGATTTTTTTGTCATTGGCTGCCATGACAGATACTCCTTGCTGTCCCTCAAAGCTTCTCAACCTCTCAGGTTTTTGCTGAGTCTAAGTGCCGAGGTGTCTCAGGGCTCAGTCCTTTTCTCCTACACTCATCCCAGTGACCTCATTGATACAACGTCCCCTAAATTTATGTCTTAAATCTGAACCTTTCCCCTGAATTCTCATTTCCAGTTGTGTCCTCACTAGCACCACGGGGGTATGTTGGATATTTAATATATATTAAACTTCCCCTTGTCCACGGTCAACTCTGAATTCTCTCACTTCCTCAAATAGAGCCTCTCCCGCCAGCTTCCTCACCTAGGCAGACGGCACCACTGTTCACCCTTCATTCCTCTTCCTCTCACATCGAAGCCATCAGTCAGTCCTGTTGGATCTCTTCAAACTGAATCCAGAATTGGCCACTTCTCAAGGCTTCCCTCGCTGCTGTCTAGGCCCAGCATCGTCTCTCGCCTGGCCTTATTGCAAAGTCCTATTTCTGCCCTCTCCCTCTCCCCCATTTTAGTCTCAGCATGGCCATTGCTTTTAAAACACAAGTCAGATCACATCAGTCTTCTGTTCTCAACTCTCCCCTGGCTTCCGGAATCACCGAGCCAGTCATCACAGGGCCCCACACCCCAGGACACCCTCGCCTTCTCCTGTCTTGTATGTCCTGGAACCCCAAGTCCTGTCCTCACTGGAATCTTTGCCTGCGCTGTTTCCTCCCCCTGCAATGTGCTCCTAGTCATCTGTATGGTTGGCTCCCTCCCTTCACGCAGATCTCAGATCAGAGGCCCTCCCGTATTATCTACATAAAATATCCCAGACCCGCCCCTCCCTCTGTCTAACTGGCTTCTGGCCTCTGGTTATGGGCTGAATCGTGTCCCTTAGAATTCTCATGTAGAAGTCCCAGCCCCCAGTGTCTCAGATGTGACTGGAGGCAGGGCTTTGAAAGAGGTAATTAAGGTAAAAAGAGGTGTTTGGGTGGACATCAATCTGATACGATTGGGGTCCTTATAAGAAGAGGAAGTGAGGCACAGAGGGAAGACCAGGTGGAGACACAGGGAAATGGTCGTCTGCAAGCCAAGGAGGAAGGCTCAAAAGAAACCCACCCTGCAGACACCGTGCTCCCGGACCTCTGGCCTCCAGAGCTGTGAGGACAGTAAGCCGCCTGGTCTGCAGTATTTTGCGATGGCGGCCCTAGCAAACCCACTTGCCTGTCCTCTTCCCCACCAGCTGGATATTACACATGGGTGACGTATTTGTTTATCTCTGACTAGGCTGTGAGCCCCATGGAGACCGACTTTACCTTTCACCGATGTGTCCCACATCAAGAGTAGCTCCTGGCTCTGGCTAGTGTGGCTCAGTTGGTTGAGCATCATCCCACGCACCTAAAGGTCACCAGTTCAACTCCCGGTCAGGGCACAGGCCCAGTTAGCGGGTTCAATGGAAGGCAACCAATTGATGTATCTCTCTCATGTCAATGTTTCTTTCTCCCTCTCCCATCCTCTCTAAAATCAATAAAAAACATTGTTAAAAGTCTTGTTCTTTAAGGAGTATCTAAAATTGCTAAGCCCGTCATCTGACTTGAAGAGGAAAAAAGAACGGTGGTGGTGCGTGCAGGTGCTCAAACATTTGTTGATGAGTGGACCTAGCCCTCGCACTGCTCCCCCAGGTTAGTTAGTGACTTCCTAACGGGTAACCCCCTTCCTTGGCTTCTGTCACCCTTTGAGACCTGCTTCCAGCCTCATCCCTCATACCCTCACTCATCCCCTTTAGCCAGACTGAACGCTTAAGAAAAAGCTGGCCTCTCACGTGCCTTCGACCCCTGACCCCTAACCTTTGCCCTCTCAGTCCTGCTCAGCTTGATGCCTCCCTGTTTCTGTTTGTCTCTCAGGGCAGGGGGGCTGTTCGTCTTGTCTGTTACTGTGTTTTGGAGTCAATACAGACTTGGTACACAGTGGACTCAACGGACATTTGTGGAATGGCTTCTGAACATTTCTACCAGGTGGCTCTGTGCGCTCCTCCCACTCGCCAGCAGGGGGCAGCGTGGAGTAACAGAACCAGGCTCTGTGGGGTTCAAATGCTGACACGGGACTGTTGCTCTGTGACCTGGACAGGTGGTCTGAGCCTGTTTCCCTCATGTGAGTGGAGGCCCTTCTGCTTGCCAATGAGGGTGGTTGTGAGGCCAGCAAGGTCGCCTAAGACCATCGGAAAACATAGATATTTACATTACGATTCATTAACAGTAGCAACAGTACAGGTATGAAGTAGCAACGAAAATAATTTTATGGCTAGGGGTCACCACAACACGAGGAGCTGTATGAAAGGGCCTCGGCATTAGGAAGGTTGAGAACCACTGTCAACTCGACTGACAACTAGACTAGAGAATCTCACCAACGCCTGGGAGCCGTTTTGCAGTTTGGGTAACAAAGTAGATCCCAGTGACCCGTGGTCCCTGTGACGGACTGGGCCCTGTGATGCCTCACCTCCAGCCGCGTGGAGAACCGAACCCAGGGCCAGCGGGAGCCCGGGCTCCGGCAGAGCGGAGGGTCCCCGGAGGCAGCTCTCCGAGGAGCTGTGGGCGTCTATGTGGAAAGTGTGTGTGTGTGTGTGTGTGTGTGTGTGTGTGTGTGTTGGGGGTTGGGGGGGGGTCGTAGGAGCTCCCGGAAGTTGAAGATGAGAAATAAACCAGAGCACTCAGGAGTCTTTAACAGAAAGATCTTAGTCTGTGGCAAAAACAAAAACGATTTAAACACCTTGAACACTTAAATCCCCCTCAGCACTAATTAGCCAGATACCAAATACCATTGCGATTTAGAAGCTCTTTCTGCCCCCACCCCTGGCCCCAGGTGCTAACGAAAGGGGGGGAGGGGGCGTCCGCAGAGCAGTGGGCAGGACAAGGCGAGAACCAGGCCCCCCGGGAGCCGCCCCACCCAGCCCTGCACCCCCTCTCCCCACCCTCCTAGGGCTTTTTTCTAAAACCCTGTCCTTTGGGAGCCCGTGGCCCCTCATCATCGCTTGGGGCTCCAGTGGGCTATTTTGCAGAGAAGACGGAGCCCCCATGTGTCTGGTGGAACACCGGCCTTCTCCACGCTCTGCCCGTGCAGGGAAGTGGCTTCTGACCTTGTCACCTCCTCTGCCTGTGATCACACACCCTCCTTCCTCCCGCAGCCTGAGCGCCCGGCCAGAACGGCAGCCGCTGAGGGTCCCCGGCAGCGAGCAGAGCCGCCTGTCACAGGACCCAGGACGTGGCCTGTCAGAGAGGGAGAGGCCATGTCTATTCCCATCCTTCCCATCACACACCTTCTTCCTATCTGCTTATTACTTCTCATCCTCCGCTGTGGAGTGATGGGCCACGGACTGGTTTTTGTGCTTTACAGACCATATGCTTTATCTGTGTCACTACCATGTTACCCCCAAACTGAGATTCCATGGTTTTTCCTAAACGCAGGAGTCCATGACTTTGACTGGTCTGGCTTAGCGGAAAGTGGCAGCAGGGCTCAGGTTATGTAAATGGTGTGGCTGTGCAATGTGATGTTTTTGAAAACAAAAGAGATGCGTCTAGGATTCTGTAGAACAAGCGAACCAGCATCAGAATTATGGGGGTCCCAGAAGATGAGAGAGAGCAAGATATCGAAAACATACTGAAAGAAATAATGACAGAAAACTTCCCCCACCTGGTGAAAGAATTAGACTTACAAGTCCAGGAAGCACACAGAATTTCAAACAAAAGGAATCCAAAGAAGACCACACCAAGACACATCATAATTAAAATTCCAAGAGCAAAAGACAAAGAGAGAATATTAAAAGCAGCAAGAGCAAAGCAGGTAGTTACCTATAAAGGAGCACCTATATGATTGTCAGCTGATTTCTCAACAGAAACCATGCAGGCCAGACTGGAATGGCAAGAAATATTCAAGGTGATGAATAGTAAGAACCTACAGCCAAAAATAATCTACCCAGCAGAGCTATCATTCAGAATCGAAGGCCAGATAAAGAGCTTCACCAATAAAAAAAAAGCTAAAGGAGTTCATCACCACCAAACCAGAATTATATGAATTGCTGAAGGGGGTTCTTTTGGAAGAGAAAGTAAATAAAGATAAAAACTATGAACAACAAATACGTAACTATCAACAAGTGAATCTAAAAACCAAAAAAATTAAAAAAAAACATCTGATGAACAATATTAACTAGTGAATATAATAGAATCAGAGGTATGGAAGGGGAGTGAACTGATGATTCTTGGGGAAAAGGGGAGAGGAGGATGTGGGAAGAGACTGAACATAAACTGTGCACCTATGGATGAGGACAATGATGGGTGGGGAAAGGGCAGAGGGTGGGGTGGGAACCTGGTGGAGGGGAGCAACGGAGGGTGGGGGGAAGAGGAACATCTGTAATAATATGAACAATAAAGATTAAAATAAATAAATAAATAAATAAATAAATAAATAAATAAAATAAGTAGGGGGGGAAAAAGAAACAAATGAAGGAATACATTATAATCACACCTTCCTGCAGCACCTGTGTGTGGGGGAGGGGCTGGCTGGGCCTTCCCAGGGTTATGTTAGCAGGACACATCTTTGTTATATCACCCTTTCTCTGGCTTTTACACCCCAGCATCACTATTCTCCATGCAATAGCATCATTTCTCAAGTGATTTTATTTCATAGCAATCTTAGTAAATTAGAAATTGTTATATGAACCCCACATGAACTTAAGTTTATCGGATACCATCGTGATGAAATGTTGGGATATGCTGATAAAGTAAATGAAGGTTTATAAGAGTTGTTTTCCCCCCCAAAAACCCTCAATTATTGGGAAGCAGATGTGCACTGCTGCAGGCTTTCAGCAGGGGGCGCCCCAGGAGTGCCACATCCCCCCTCCCCAGAGGGGTTCACCAGCTCTCACCCCTTGCTCTCCTGGGGACAGGAGCAACTGGACCACACCCGTGAGTGACCACAGCTCTGGTCTGAGCAGCAGGGGGCGGGGCTGCCCAAGAAGCCGGACCCAGGGGCCAAGTCCAGGTCCCAGCTTCCTTAGTCAGGGTCCCATCTCGTGCTCCCCAAACATAGCTGTTTCTGCTCTTTTCTATGCACTTCAAAGCCAGAGAACCCAGGACTAGAGCCAAGTTCATGAAACAAAACCCTCATTTTGCTCTCCTACTTTCTCCACAGTGTAGCATTTCCACCACCCGGGACCATCTGAACAGATCTGATGGCCAGAATTCTTAGTTCCGTGAGCTCAGCTTTCTCATCTGCAGACGGGGATCACCGCCTGCTTCACAGGGCCCCTCAGAAATGAGCCAGAGAGCGCACTGGGTGACTGGGTGACTGAGTAGGTGCTCAGGTGGCCATCTGTCTGGCTGTCTGGGGCATCTGTGTTCGCGAGAAGACAGGGTGCAGAAGGTGAGAGAGAAATCAGCTGCCAAACCACTGCGCGCAGCGTCATGGGTAAGACAGACCGGAACCAGCAGATTCCTGCACCGGCTGCTCCTCACGGAGATCCTCACTAAGAACAAACCCGCACACAGAGGCCCCCTGCACTCAGTGAAAAGCACCTACAACACATGAAATATACTGGAACAAATCCAACCAGCACCATCAGCCATCCCTTAGGCACGCCCCCCGCAGGCTGCCGCTGCCATGCGGTGGGAAGTGGACGGCACAGGCTGAGCAGGTGGCAGAGGGCACACTGGGCAGGCAGTGGGGCAGGAGACAGGGAGGACCAGGACCTGCAGACTGGGCAAACCCGGGATTCTCGGGTAAGAGTATTTTTCGGGTAAGAGTATTTTTCCTAACAAGATCCGGGGACATTTCAAAACTTTAAAAAATGACTATACTTTTGGTCTTAATTACTTCACACCATTGAATTCGCTCTAGAACAATTCCTAGTAAAGACCACTAATAACTTCTAGGAGCCCGGCAGGGGTGGCTCAGTGGTTGAGCATTGACCTATGAACCAGGTCATAGTTTGATTTCTGGTAGGGTACGTGCCCGGGGTGTGGGCTCAATCCCCAGGAGTGGCCTATCAATGATTCTCTCTCTTCATTGATGTTTTTTAAAATATATTTTTACTAGAGGCCTGGTGCACGAAATTCGTGCCCTCGGGGAGGTCCTCCAAGCCTGGCCTGTGCCCTCTCGCAGTCCTAAGCCAGCAGCTGGACATCCTTAGCACTGCCGCAGAGGCAGGAGAGGCTCCTGCCATCACTGCTGAGCTTGCCGGCCATGAGCCCAGCTATGGCTGAGCAGTGGTCCCCCTGTGGAGTGCACTCACCACCAGGGGGCAGCTCCTGCATTGAGTGTCTGCCCGCTGGTAGTCAGAGCACATCATAGCAACTGGTCATTCCATCCTTTGGTCATTTTGCATATTAGCCTTTTATTATAGAGGATTGATTTCAGAGAAGAAAGTAGAGGGAGAAACATCAATGATGAGAGAGAATCACCGATCAAACCACCTCCTGCACACCCTCTACCAGGCCACCTCCTGCACACCCTCTACCAGGGATCGAGCCTGCAACCGGGCATGTGCCCCTGACCAGAATCAAACCCGGGACCCTTCAGTCTGCAGGCCAACATTCTATCCATCAAACCAAACCAGCCAAGGCTCATCATTCCCTTGCTCTTCCTCTCTGAAATCAATTAAAAAATATATATTTTTAAAAATAAGCCTCTAGAGCAGTGGTTCTCAACCTTCCTAATGCCGCAACCCTTTAATACGGTTCCTCATGTTGTGATGATCCCAGGTTGAGAACCGCTGCTGTAGAGCCTAAGACCATCAGAAAACACAGATATTTACAATGCATTAACAGTAGCAAAATTAGTTATGAAGTAGCAACGAAAATAATTTTATTCGTTGGGGTCACCACCACATGAGGAGCTGTATGAAAGGGTCGCAGCACGAGGACGGTGGAGAACCGCTGCTCTAGAGGTAACATCAGCAGGGGGACCAGGGCCGCTCCCCTGCCTTCAGCCAGGATTTCAGGACGGAGCTGGGAACAGAACAAGATAATCGACAAGATACTCCGTAGCAAGCACTCAGCTTCTGCTGTGAAGGCACTTTATGTATCTCCCCTCCCTGCACCCCCTCAGGCATCTACAATGCACAGGGGCTATGCATTGTGGCAACAGGAATCCAAACAAACACAAAGGCGGTTCACTTTTGTAAGAAACAATATATTTATTTTCTGACACCACAGCTCTGGTGAGTGGTTTTGTACCAAATTTAATGGAGGTTACACAGAACGTTTTACGCATGGGAGCGGGAAGGGGAGGAACCACAAAATTAAAAACAAAATCCCGGGTAGCTTTTAGCATCTGTTCCACTCCCACATTAATAAAACTCACTTGGGAATTCCTAATAAAAGGAGAACAAAAAACCAGGTAACCTGGGGGAGAGAAGACAGGAGGGAAAGAAGACCCTGGAGTTCCCAAAGACAGGCCTCCCTCCCCCCACTTCCCGAAGCCAGGACGAAGGCGGGGCTGTCAGGTCACTTCCCCAAACAACTCCGTGTACTGCAGCTGCCAAAGGGGAGGAGGAGAGGGAAGTCGCGAGGGGAGGAAACGCTTAACTGAGAAGCTGGGGAGGGAAGGGGAGGGAAGACAGAGAAACTGACGGTGGGTTTGCAGACGGGGAGACAGTGCCGAAGACTCTGGAACTGAAAACAAAACGTCCTAAACATCAGGATTTTTTTAAAAAAGAAACCATTTCCCCATCCCCCCACCCCTTGCTGAACTTAGTTCCTTTTTTTGTGCTTTTCATTAATACTCTGCTCTGAGGTCGTAGTTTGGTTTTCTGTACACGGGAGTTGAAAATAGTCCGAAGGTCTGAAGAGGGATTCTCCACCGAAAGTAAACAGCCCAGCATCCTGTTCTCCTCGCGTCCCACAGACTCGCGTCTCTGCTAAGATCCCTTTTACAATATAGTACAGTACACGCAGAAATAAAGCCCAAAGCGAAAAACCAACCGGAAAAGAATCCTGGGAGAAGCCAGTCCAAAGGACGTAAACATACAGAGAACGGTGCAACACGTGACCGATGGCGATTCTAAAGCACGGCTACGGATTCCCACGAGGAGTGCCATCGCGGGATACCCAAGTCCACAAAAATAATCTTTAAAAAATAAATCTTAAAAAACACACACCTGTTGATTAAATGAATCATTTGCTTTCAGGTAAATCCATACATTCTCGAGTTCCCCCCTCCCCCAAGCAGCCCTCGGGTCTCTGTCCTCCTATTGCATGACTGACAGTCTCCCGGGCCGCCGGAGCGGCCTCAGGACTGAATCTCATCTGGACGAAGATCGGCACATCCAACCGTAGCAGCTTAAAACATCATGTTTCCTGGGTTCCCAGGTCCTTGACCAAACCCGCCCATGCCCACGTCGGCGGCCATGCCCCGGGGCCGCATCTGTGGGGGGACCATGATGTTCTGTTGGGGTCCCATCATGCCCTGCATGGACATCATCATGCCCGGAGAGCCCACAGGCCCAGGGTGGGGGTACAGCCCGGCGGGTCCCCGGTCCTTGCCAGGAATCATGCCCACGGCAGCGGCCGGATTGCTCATCAGGGTGGGCTGGCCGGGCATTGCAGATTGTGCTGGTGACATCATCCGATGGTGCGGTCCCATCATGCCTTGCTGGAGAAAGGCTGGTGGTCTCATTGGGTTGTGGCCTGGCATGGATGGAGCTGTGCCGAGAGGTATGTCTGGAGTTCCCACAGGCCCGGGGCCTCCCATGCCAGGCAATGCCAGTCCCATCCTGGGGGCTTGCTCGCCCATCATCCCCTGCATGTGCGAAAAGCCAGGCCCGGGCCCCTGGGGCTGCTTGCGGCCCGGGACTTCCCCGCGAGGGAAATACTGCAGCGTCTGGCTGGGCTTCTCCGACGGAATAATGCGAGACAGGTCAAACTCGGGGATGCCGGTGGCTCCAGGTCGGATGACTTCCTGCAGGTCCGGGTCTGTAAACACTGAAGGCATGCTATTCCCCAGCACAGCGAAAGAGTCAGGCGCCCCCGGGCCTCCAGGCTTACAAAGTGCTGCATCTGCTGAACTCGGGGGCAGGTTGCTGGGCCGGCCCAGGGGGCCTTCTCCTGGGAAGCCCATGCCCCCTGGGAAGCTGCCCTGCCCCCCGCTGGGGCCGTTGTGGGGGAAAGGAACCTGCTGCGGAGGAGACTGCACTGGAGGGAAGCCCTGGGGGAAGCCCATTCGTCCTTGAGGTACCATCGGAGGCTCCTGGGACCCGTGTCCCATGATAGGATTGTGTGACATCAGGCCCGGCCCCATCGGGACCCCGTGAGGAGGTATGTTGGGTCCCATGGCATTCGGAGAGGGCATCTGATTGGAGTGAGAAAGCGGCTGGGTCATTCCCATTGGGCTGAGGGTTGGCATCGGGACCACGGGGTTTGGACCTGAAATTCGAGGATTCTGTGTATTAATGCCCATTCCTAGAAAAATAAAGATATAAAAGGTATCAACTCAACTGAAAGCAACTCAGTACCATAATCAAATCTACAAAGAAATTATTGTGCGCCAAATGTGCGTGGCACCTTACTAGGAAAACACACCACACTCAACACTGCCCTCAGTGAGACTGTAACACATCAGGGGCACAAAAGCCAACAGCTCTACAAGACAATACACTGTGTCCTGCACTGTGTGACTGAGGTGTGTGCAGAAGACAGCTAGGAAGAAAGTCTCTGTGGGAAAAGTTACCAATTAGTATGCAAATGAGTACATAGTCTTCTTCACTGGAGCCGGTTAATACAGAAGCAAACGATTTGTCTAAATGACGTAAGCACAGTGTTTTTTGAGAGGGATGATTAATGAGAAATAACAGGGAAAGCTTCATCAATTGACTGGGCATTATCATTTACACTCCGTACGGAGGGAGCAGTTCCCACTCGGGCTTTACAAAATGTTAGAGAAATGGGAACTTCCCATGAAGAAGGCAGGCAGGCAGGTTCTACTGGTCTCGGGCATTTCAGTGGCTGGTCGCTCTATGGAATCTCCACCGAGTGTGTGAGGACGATGCTTGTCCGGTCTGCACAGCACGTCCACCCTGATGAATCAGGGCTGCTGATGAGTAGAGAGCATTCCTAGCAATCAGGATGGCTGATACGTCAGTGTCTGTGCTGCCCAGATTAGGTCCCTGTGTTCGTGCGCTGGGGCAGAGAGGAGTGGAGAGAGGGGGGAGGGGAGGAGTTTCCTCTCTAGCCCTTGAGTGCTTCTCTAGGAAACGGGCTTCCACTGTCTGAAATCCTACTGGCTGCTTGTGGCCTGAGGCTGCCCTTGCAGGAAACACCCAAGAACTACAGAATCTCTAACCAGCTTGTTAAGAAGGAACTGCTGTTAGTGCGGCCTCAGGAGGGCCACGCCTCCCCCGATCCAGGCAACAGAAGCCCAGACCTTCTGTGGGGCGTAAGGAAGCCTGCTCTCTCACAGGCACGCGCTGGGTCCTCGGATCAAACTGTGACTGTTGTCTTCCTCCAGGCAGGACACTCTAAGTCACTGAAACTTAGATGGTATTATTTCCACTTGCTGAACCTCTATCTACCGAGGTCTGTTATCAAGAACGCATGTGTGAAGTTTCTCTCATTTCCCTGGCTCTTACCTGGCATGTTATTCATGGATGGCAAGTTGGGAGAACGAGCAGGAGGGGAGTCGTCGTCCGAGCTGGCCACGGTCTTGATGGCATCGTGGTACAGCGGGGTGGAGCTGGGCATGGCGAACTTGGACATTCGAGACATCATGATGGACAGCGGGTTCTGGGACAGGGTGGGCTCCGGAGGCATGGTGTACGGGGTGCTGGAAGGGAGGCTTCCCGGCAGGTTCACAGAGGCGGGCTGGCTGGCTGTGGGCGGCGGGGGGCCACCTGGGAGAAGACAGCAGGAGAAAACAGAAACGGGCAGGGAGTCAGATCCGCCTGTTGGCGAGAGGCCTCTGTGAACGAGCAAGGCCAGGGAGGCGGCCGAGGAGCTGGACAGTGTTATTAGACCCCGGGCACAGACCATCCATCTTCCAGCCAAGCACTGGCCACTCAGTGTATATTCTATATAATAAAAGGCTAATATGCAAATTGTCCCCTCAACCAGGAGTTCAACCAGCAGGCAGGCAGGCCAACCGCCCATGTCCCCTCCCCTTGGCCGGGCTGGCCAGACCCCGCCCATGCATGAATTCATGCACCAGGACTCTAATATATGAAGAGAGAGAAAGACACACACACACACACACACTGAGTGTCCAGATCATTATGCTTTCAGAGATCATACTAATCTGGCCACTCAGTGTATTAGTGCAAGCCTGGAACGACAGTTTACAGACCACGATTTCGCTAAAATAATGTGAAATAAGTGCATTGTTTCCTTGTCTGTTGCAATTTAGGATTCCACTCAAGGATTAGCATAGTGTGAGGCCAGATGAGCACTTTGACTCTAGGTACTAACCTATCAACCTACACAGGCTCTTGTATTTATGTTTTGTTTTTTTTCTATTGATTTCAGAGAGATGGAGAGGAAGAGAAATAGAAATAGAAAAATCAATGATGACAGAATCATCTATTGGCTGCCTCCTGCACATCCCCTACTGGGGATTAAGCCTGCAACCCAGGCATGTGTCCAGACTGGGAATTGAACTGTGACCTCCTGGTTCATGGGTCAATGCTCAACCACTGAGCAACACAGGCTGGGCCCTACACACGCCCTTGATTAATTCCCACAAGTCTGAACTACAAAGGTCTGAGGGGGCTGTTCCACTCACGGCTTCTGTGGATTGCTACCCGACAGAGAGAAACACTTGGGCTTATAAGATAAATCTTGTCTTATTTTGATTCTAATCTTTCTTAAGTGGAGACAGCTCGGACCTGGTATTTACACCTCAGTGCTTATCTTCCTGACCACCTCTGGTCGTTCACAAACCACCATCATCAGGAGAGCCTCTCCTGGGAGGAAAATACCAATAAACTGCAGCTGATGGGGAGAACAGCAGTCTACCAAGGAGCTCGCGGCAGTGGCCTGTGTTGGTGCGATTGAGCGAGAAAACCCTGTGGTCTCCGCGGCCTCTCCTCCAGCCTGGGATTAGACAGACTCTCTCAACACGAGGGCAGCCCCTTAAGTGGGGAGGCCTCGTGTTTGAAGCCGCATTTACCCAATGCTTACATTTCACCTTCAAATGTAAATTACTCTGTGAAATGACAGACTTCCCACTTCCCTTCCCCTTTACCTATCTAACAGGCACTGTCGCACTAAAAGCCTGTGTCCTCTCCAGGATCTGACCCTCCGGCAGGACCCAGGGAGGTACTGCTCATGCACTTTGCCAACGAAGATGCCGCTGGCAAAGGCTGCCTCCTCTGGCTGCATGCTCCAGCCAGGACAGCAGTTTCCTTACAGTAAGACTGGCGTTGGCAGTCTCCAGCCACAAGGTGACCGCAAGGGCGAGAGCACTGACCTGACTCCACGCTTCCCAGCAGCGCCGGGGAGGCCATGGCGAGGGGCGCTTTGTGGTTCGGAGGGATGCCAGGACTCTGGAGGGGAGGTTTGGGAGAGGAGGTCCATCCGGGTGACGGGGCCGGAAGTGATGGAGACTTGAGGTGAACGGGCGAAGCAGCAGCAGACCCCAGGACCGGGGGGGACTTAATGGAAGCGGCAGCAGCTGGGCCCGCCAGCATGCCTGCCAGCTGCGACGGAGTCTGGGGGGACTTGAGGTTCCCAGAGGGCGAGCCCAGCATCGGAGACTGGACTTGGCGCATCGTGGGCGACTTCAGAGGGTTGATGCCCGGGGAGTGCACCTGGCCGCCCGCTACGGAGATATCCAGGGGCTTCCGGCCCAGGCCGCGCTGGCCCGGGGGAGCCGTGCTGAGGCTCGGGGGGTTGCTGGAAGGGTTGAGAGGTAGTGGTGGCATGTGACTGAGCCGGCTGTTAGTCCTTTGGTCGGGCCCGATTGGTTCTCTGAGATTCCGCAAGCCACTGCTGCCGCCGGGACCCTGAGACATGGGGAGGAACGGCCTGGGGCCCATGCCATACTCCTGCTGAGGGTGCTCACCGAACGGCAGGGGCACCATCTTCTGCTGAGCGGGCAACAGGTCTGCACCCGCGGGGCGCAGCTTCAGCATCTCCTCGGGGCCCGCCCCAGCCTCTCGCAGCTTCTGAGGTATCATCTGAGAGTTGGATCCCATGTTGACGTTCAGACCGACATCTCCCTTCATCCCAGCAGGGACCATCCCGAACTCCAGTTCCCGACCAGGGCCCATCTGTGGGGGCATCCCTTTCGGGAAGTCCCCCCTGGAAGGACTCAGAGGGCCCTCCACTGGGACCCGAGGGAAAATGGGATTGCTCCCCGACTCCAGGTGTCGCTGGGAGCCGGGGAGCATCCGGTTCATGTCCAAGCCGGGCCGGATGCCGTCCATGCTCATCCCCGGAGGCAGGCCCAGCTGCTTCTCGGCCAGCTGCTGCTGGAACATCTCCTCAGACAAGCCTTGGGGGTTCGGGAAGCGCTCCCCTCGGCCGGGGCCACTGAAGATGCCCTGGCCGGGCGGGAAGTTCCGACCGTCTGGGATTTTTGGCACATCGTCTGGCCAACTGACTCCAGAAAGACCTGGTCTTGACGCCGGGTTAGGGACACTGGCCGCATCCATTTCAGAGTTTATCATCCCTGCGAAGCTGGGGAGGCGCATCTGGCTCCCTGGCATGTTGGGGTGGGGAGCCATGCCCCTCGGGGGCAGAGAATGCGGCATGTTGATCCCATCAGCAAACGGCTCTGCACCTCCGGGCCCCCAGCCTTCACTGGGGGCCATCTGGTATGGAGGGGGTGGGCCCCGAACCACCCCCCGCGGCCCGTGCTGATGGACCATCATGTCCTGGAGGGAGCACTGCTGCACCACCACCTGCTCCTGCTTCCTCCTCTTCTCTTCGTAGAACTCCTGCTGCAGCTTCAGCCAGGCGATCTGCTCGGGGGTCATGTGATCCAGGTGGTCGGGGCCCATGGGCCCAGGCTGAGCGTTCATGGACGGTGGCACCATTTCATCTGGAGAGAAGGGCACGTCTCTATGTCCTTGCGGGCCAAATGGAGCTCCCATATCTGTCCGGGGCCCAGGTCCCTTACCTAGGCTTTGGGACTGGGCCATCATGGCCTGGATTGGCCCTTCTGGTTTTTTCTGAGGCCCATCTAATACCCCAGGATTCTGCTGGGGTCCCCCACTTTGTCCTGTGAATTCCTTCTCATCGGGGAACAGCATTCGCTGGATGTCTCTGAGCGTCTGTAAGGAGCGCTCCCGGTGCTCCAGCTGCTCCTGAGACAGGCCGTCGGGGTTCTCGCCCAGGGCGGGGGGCTCCGCGCTGGGCAGTGGCGGCGGCGGGGCTTTGGGATCGGTGGAGGAGCTACTGCTCCCCTGCGAGACGGGGGTCCCCGCTCGGTTGTTGGGCGTCAGGCTGGGCCCAGTGGCATCTGGGGGCAGTGGAGTGGAGCTGGCAGGACTGCCCACAGAAGGAAGCAGTTTGTTTTCTGCCCCAGGGCTGTCCTGGTCCAGGGGACGCAGGGGCGCGGCAGGCTTGGGTGCTGGTGCCGAAATGGGTGGCGTTGGCTGCAGCCGGGCATTCTGGGAAGAATTCTGATCCTGGTTGGCCGGAGCCGGGGGCTGTTGTGCGAGAGGTTTCAGATCGTTCCGAAGGGCAGATAGCTGTGTGTTCTGTACAGAAACGAGATTTCCAAAAATCATTGGTAAATTAAACAGAAGGGCAGCTAAAAGAGCATGCTACAATCTCAGTCACACAAATCTAAGTGACACTTGCTGTGGGAACTGCTCATGTCCAACCCCACTCTGGACACGGAGATCCTCTGATTTTTTCTTCCCCTTCACTGTCAGTTGGCCTCCTCTTTCCTCACTGAAGATTGGGTTTCAGTAGCGTTCTCAGCCTGCCAGGGAGAGCCACTGCCAAAGTGAATACATCTGAGTATCTATTTCGAGGAACAGGTTTGAGATCACATGTCTACTATGTGTTTCTGGGCAAGATTAGTTCCTTGGTATGTGGGAGGCTGCACGTAACACCTCTTTATTTTCCCCGAAAGTACAACTGTGTATGCAGACGTCTCACTGTCAATCAAAGCCTGATGTTTTCAACTGAGAGAGAAAGTGCGGTCCCAGCTCTGCCCCCCCCCGCCAGAGGCTGCAGGCTGCCGCCTCCTCTCCTCTCTCCTCGCCTAGAGTTTCCACGCAACCAGACATCTCTGGTTTCTGTCTTCAGGCCGTGATCACTGATTCCGTATGTGATAAGAATTGGTACATAACGACAGTAAGATAATCTGGAGGCAGGAAGCGCCTGTGGAGAAATCTGAGGCTGCCTGCTCTTTCCAATAGGAAGGAGATGGTCCTTTCCACAGGCTGCATGGCCCCCTTATTAAGATTAAGGGCCAATGCTACACCGGGTCCCAGGTAAAGGCACACTTGCTCATAGCAGGGACATGGATGCTGTCAGTGTTGGGAAGAAGGACATACATGTTCTGGGCCTGAGCCTTGGCAGCGCTGAAGGAACTAAAGCAGCAGGGCCCAGCCACACACCCCGCCTCGGGGATCTTGCCCCAGGCTCCAGGGTGTCACGTGGTCCCTTTTTGATCCATTTCTCCCGCCTGGTCACTTAATCCAGTTTGTATTTCCAAACCCCTCAGGCCCTTACCTGGCTCCCCACTTCCTCTCTGGAATGTTTACCATTATGTGTGTCTGCATGGGGACAGTCTGTGTTGCATAAACACAGAGACACACCTTAGAGTGGTCACATTCCGTGACTGTGTGCACAGGTGTCCCTGCACATCCGTCTGCAGAGACTGGTGTGGGCAGGACACGAGCCCGCAGCACCGAGCCTGTAGGAGCCTGACTCCTGAGTGGAGTGTGGAGGTCGCCTCCACTTCCTCCCAGGGCCGTGTCAGGTTTGCTTTTGCCAACCAGCTTTTTTCTGTTTGCGGGTGGTGGGCACTGATTCCACATAAGGTGACCATGACAGAAGAAACAGCGTCGATACCATCCCTTTTTTATGAGACTTGGAACAAAGGTGATTAATTATTCCCAATTCCCTGCCTAACTCCTTTTCTGATTGCATTTTAGCTTCAGAGAAGGTGGAGGTGGAAACTGTATGAGATCTGTCATTAAGTCAATAAAATGTTGCTTTGAGTTGCACTGTACCCTCTGCATTCTAGGAAAATATAAAATTTAAACATACATATATTTAAGTATAAATTTAAAAATATACATACAGATAGACCCCCTTCCACACACACACACTTTAAGTGTCAGCTCTCTCTGCCCTCTGCCCTGAAGGAATGAAGACGCTTAGGAGCAGGAAGTTCCTTTTCCAAGTATAGGAAAGCCCAGGCTATGCCAACAGAGGGGGATTTGCTGATATGCCATCTACTTTATCTCAAACTGTCACTTCAGTCCCCTTGCCCTTTAACTTGTCCAAAGTGGTAGAGACTGATCCCAGTACTAGGTGTTACGCTTCCTGAAAGTAGAGACCATCCTGAACTTCCTAATGTCCCCACGGCAACAGTGCGCAGCGGCAATGCCAGACACAGTTCTGTTTGGAGGACTGCCTGTATCAAAACTGCCATCGCATGCTTTGCCAGCGTAGCTGTCTATTAGGTGCTTATGTTCCAGACAGGAAGCAGACTGGAATTTATTATAATTTTGGAAATATCAAGCAATTAAAAGCATTCAATGGTCCTCTTTTTTAAAAAAAAATATTTTTTTTATTGATTTAAGAGAGGAAGGAAGGATAGAAACATCAATGATGAGAGAGGATCATTGATTGGCTGCCTCCCACACAGCCCACAATGGGGACCGAGCCTACAACTCGGACATGTGCCCTGACCGGGAATCGAGCCTGCGACCCTTCAGCCCACAGGCCAACGCTCTAGCCACTAAGCCGGCTAGGGCTCAATGGTCTTCTTTGAAATAAATAAGAACCATTTGAAAGCCACAGAGACTCTGATTCGTCTATGTGGCATGTACTTCACTATTGTAGTCCTAGTTGTTGCTTTTTTTTGCTCTTCAACTCACTCCAGAGTATTTTTTTAAAACCTGCTCTATACACAGGGCCTGAGTTCACACAGTCCCAGAGATAGTTACATAAAGGAAATACCAAGAGATCTACTAAGTCCTGTTCTATTGTTCACCTTTCCCTCCTAGTAACTCATCGATGGGGTTAAATGCCCAGCACGCCGTTTATGACCCTGCCCCACTGAAGAGTCACCGCCTCCCACCTCTGGTCACTGAGAGCCTTTAACCCATCACTCCAGTCCCAAGCCACGTACCAGAGGGGCTGTGCTCCGGTCGGCCTTGCTGTTGGAGATGTTCTGGATGTGGAAAGACACGATTGTTTCGACCTGGCCCTTCAGCACCGCTTCTGCGGCTCTGCGGAGACAAGAGAGGCACACAGGGCTGGTTTCTATTTCGCTGACTGAGAGCCCAGCACCTCCTCCCAGACTGAGCTTGTCAGAGGGAGAAGGGAAGTATGGCGAACCGCTAGAAATGCCGAGCGATATGAGCTCAACAGAAATGGGTTTTCAGTATGTCTATCATTTACTGCCAAACTTCCGAAATTAAAAGAAAGCCATTAACAAATCCCAAAAGAGGCATTAAAAACAAACCACCAAGATCTCCCTCAAACCAATACACGGTGGTGGGTGCTTTATAGAGAATCTCAGTTCAAAACCCCAGCCTGAGACTGTGAGCATGGAGCCTCACACCTAACCATCAACGAAGGCTGTCAAGATTCACTTTGTATCTAATTGAAAAATCTTAAGTGAAAAAAAGTCAGAAAACTATGTAGGATATATTCACATTAATACATACATATATTGACTTCAGAGAGGAAGGGAGAAATATCAATGAGAGAATCATTGATCGGCTGCTTCCTGCATGCCCCATACTGGAGATTGAGCATGTTCCCTGACTGGGAATCGACTGAGCCCCCCGGCCAGGCCTCATTTTTATAAATAACTAAAACCCACTGATCCGCATCCACCAGAAGCACATGACCAAAAAATTCAGAGTAGTTAGTTATCTTGGTGAATTCCAGAGATTTTTTTTCTTTTTATTTATGTCATTTTAAAAGGAATACTAAATTGTAGAAAAGTATTTGACGCAATCAATCCTTTTTGTGTTTAAAAGGTCTCTAATGCCTGTTTGCATAAGTTCAACATATTTTTGGAAGGAAAACCAAGGAAGTATCATGGCTGCCTCTGGGGAATGGGGGTGGGGAAGTTATTTATTTATTTGTTTGTTTATATTTTTAATATATATATTTTATTGCTTTCAGAAAGAGAGGGAGAGATAGAAATATCAATGTTGAGAGAGAATCACTGATCAGCTGCCTCATGCACTCCGCTCCCCTCCCCACTGGGTATGGAGCCCACAACCCTGGCATGTGCCCCGACCGGGAATCAAACCATGACCTCTTAGTTCACAGGTCAACGCTCAACCACTGAGCTACGCCAACCAGGAGAGGTTTTATATTTTAGTTTACCTCCTTCTATATTGTTAACCTTAATAATAACACAAATGAGGGAGGAGAGCAATTTTCAATGGGAATAAGAACTCGGGTGTCCAGACACATAAGCCAACAGCAAAACACAGCCATCAACTTACTTATTGGCCATCTCAGTAGAAAACACATACACCACTTTGGCTGGAGTCTTCTGAGCAGCTGTGGGCTCAGGGGCAGTAGTCTGGCCATGGGCGGGGGGAGAAGACCGGGGGGCCGTGGCATTTGACGGGGTCATCGAATGTGGTGTGTGCTGGGGGTCCTGGGCCTTGATGTGGTCAGCAGAATTACATTCTAAAAGAATGAAAACCTCACGTCACAGAACGAATACACCTCTCTGCCAGCACATACAGCATCACAACACAAACCCACCTTGACAATGTCAAGGAGCAAGTACCTTGCCAAGAGGAATCCTCAGCTACCCATAAAAATGGAAATACGCTTTTCCCTAAATGACGAATTAAAAGCCCTCCTCCCCACCTCCTCCTCTCCCCCCATTCTCCCGATATTAGCATAATGTCCCCCCTTCCTGGAACCCTTTCTAGAACCACTTGGCCTGGACTGGACACCCTGCTAGTTGAACCCAGAGCCCCAACTTCTCTCATTTCAGCAGTTTGAATTGTACAAATTTTACCGCAATTGCTTACTGGTCTGCTGTCTGGGTGCGCTCAAACCCTTGAGGACAGAACTGTGTTTGTCTGCCCCGCTATGGCGGCCACACCCAACACAGCTCCCACAGACACTGAGGGGGAGCGAGGGTGGCCCCCAGGCTTTTCTGCTAAGTGGGGCCAGGCAATCACACTCCCGCTTTCTGAGTGCTCACCATGTGCGGGTCTGCAGTTAAGACTCTGGTTTCATACCAGGAGGAAAGGCCTAAACCCACAGCCGCTGTCCCACACTCTCCGGGCTCACTCCATTTCCATGGCCACCAAGTCTCTCTACCACACTGGCAAACCCGGACTAGTGCCAGGGATCCCCTTGTGCCCACAACTCTGGCAAAGTAGCAACCACACAGCAAAAAGCCCAGGCTGTGGAGGGTTCATCTGACGGAGGAGAGGAGAGGCCAGGAAAACAGCTCCAGGGGGGCTGCTCCCACAGACAGACTGAGTGGCTTCCGACACTGAGTACAAACGGCACGGAGGCCGGACTCCCATCAGAGCATGATAGGGCCGAGGACCAGGTGACCATAACCCCAGCACCTGCATCCTCGAGAGCAAGAACTCCTCAGCAAAGTGGCTCCAAACCATTCTTCAGCATCAGAAACAGAGAAGGCCCAGTTCTGCCTTAAAGGCAAACTCCTGGCGGGACACCCGCTCTCCCCGCTTGGCTATGGGCTCCCGACAGTCGCCAGTGCCAGAGGCCTTCCCGCGGAAAGACCTACTTCCCCTGAGTGTCCCAGATCTTGCAGACATACCTTTCAGGTCAGGGTCCTCGTTGGGAGTCCCAGGATCTCTCTGATCAAAGGAGTCGGCGGAAATACTTCGCTCCCTTTTCCCCTTGCCCTTGGCACCATTTCCAGCCCCATTCTTCAGCCCCATGCTCCCACCTGGGCCAGGGAGCGCTTTAGGGGGATGGCCCGCACTCTTGGAGTCACAGGGGGATGGCTGGGAGTGGCTGGCTGAGCCCCCCTGTTTACCCTGGTTGGAGAATTTGGAATCCAGCTGGGGGTTTCCAGAAGGGGACATCACTGTGGGAGGACGGACCATCACCTCCTGCTTAGACTTAGGGCTACTGGAAGAGACAAACAACAGCAGGCCATCAGGCACTGGGAGCAGCTGGTCGGCACCGTCAGGGAGAGGCAGTCCCTAGTGGGTTAGGGAGACCTGGAGGCCTCGGTCACCACCCCCTTCACCTCAGCCCCTTCTGCACCCTCCACCCCCTCCCGGCTCGGACAGGAGGCGCACACCAGGCCTGCCAGGTCTCGGGAACCTTAGAGCCACATGGGGACCATCTCCACGGCTTCTGTCAATAAAGGACAACGGTTTCTATGTACACAGAAATGACTCTTACTCTGAGACTGGCGCAGAGTAAACAAACAGGTCTCGGAGATCACACTGCCACCCCGCCCCCAGCTGACGGCCTGGGACAGCTGTAACGGGAGCCCGGCCGCTCTGCTGGAGAACACGAGGTCCCGAGAGCAAGGGGACCCCCTGACAGGCAGGTTAGAAAACCCCGCCAGGGTCCAATCCCCACCCCAAGCAGCATCACACTGGAGCTGCTGCACTAGCCACTGCCCTCGGAGACCAGGAAAATTCTAGTAAAACATCAGCTTTAGCACACGGGCCGGAGGAAAGAGCTCCCGGTCAGGGGCTGCTGTCTTAGTTCTGACTGTAGGCGCCCCCCCGCTCCGGGCCTCAGTTTAGCACTTGGTGCTGAGTGGTGCTGGAGGCCCTTTCGTTTGTGCTCTGTGAAGAGGCGAAGTGAGAACTGGAAGGGGACGATGGACACCAGGTGACAAAGAAACACTGACATAAACGCTGCCGTTCCCTCTTCGGTCTCTCTCACCCGGCCTCTTCCTTTCCTCACTGGATCTCCCGGCCCGGGGCGGCCGCCTCACCTCTGTGCGTTTCCTGACGGGGAGCTCCTCACTTTGGGGTTACTGGAATGCATTGATTGGAATCCTGAGCTTGCAGTCACAGGCAGGACGGGCTCCCCGAGTTCCTCTCGGGCTGCAGCAGGAAAGGCTGCGCAGGGCAATGGCGGTGGCCCGCTGCGTGCGGGGGGCGCCCCTCAGCGCTGGCCACCCCTGTGCCTTTTTCCTCTTGGTTTTCCTCCGCTGTGGAAGTGGGTCCTTTCCCCTTGCAGCTCCAGCATCCTCTGGGTGTGTGCCTCCTGCCGCCGAAGGAAAATCTCGCATCTCCAGGGCACACTGCGGGAAAGGACACCCAGAGAGAGTTGGGAGCAGAACCAGGGACATAAAACACCCTCAGGACAGGATCAAGGTTAACACAGCAGCCAACTCAGCGATGTAGCAGCTAGCTCATGCCTCCGCTTCCGTCAGGGTCAAAGGAAAGGGGACATTCACATTCTGGCCTGAAAGCCTGGTGCTTGGCAGCCGGAGAGGGACTAAAACTTTCTGCCAAGCATCCGAGCCTCCCGCCCCAGCATCACGTCCTGGGCAGATTCGAGAAAAATACTTTTATCTTGAGCCACATAGTTTCCCTTACATTTCTCTACTTCCAAATATAACGCCCTCAGAAACATGAGGTTTTCTTTTTAAAAAACAATGCTTTGGAAACCACTGGTCCTCCAAATCCACAGCCACTATCTGGCGTTTCACCTCTGACGACAAGCAATGGCACCGAAATGCAACAACCCGCCCGACTTCACGAAGCAAATTAACCTGCGCGGGCTCAGGGCCGCACTGGGAGGCAGTGCGGGAGGCTCTGCTGAAACCTAAGCTCTAGCCGATACCCAACAATGTCAGTGCTCCCGATTCCCATGGTCCTCCCATTCCGTTAGGTCCAGCGGGCGGCTGTCCTCACCACTAGCGGCAGGCACTGCAGGTGTGGGTAAGGGTGGGCATGACCCAGGGTGTGGCGGGAAAACAACATCTTTGAAGGCTCGGGGTTTTCTAAGCTAATTTGCAAGGCTAATGTGAAGCATAAAGGTCAAGGACATATGCCCACACCTAGCCAGAGAACAGAGGAGAAAGCCTTCAGCTGGGAAAGTAAGTTGCCTGTGCAGCCACTGCTGCTTCGCCTCCCTCCCCACTTTCTGATACTTCCCCGATGGGGAGGCGACAGGAGGAGGACGTTATTAGACACAGTTTGTGGCTCAGGAACCCATGGGCGTGGGCAGCAGCTCAGGTGTCACAGCCTCGTGCACTGCGGGACTCGGGAGGGACTGGAGCTGGGAGTCAGTGACACCCCAGGCCTGCGCGCTGAGAACGATCGCTGTCCAGTGGGAGGTGTCTTCTTGGCCGTTTAGCATGTGCACGAGTCCCAGCTGTTGTACCTGCGACACCGGGAGGAATTTATGGAAGTGCCGAGGCCCACGATTACATGCTTGCTCTTTACACGAAGCCGGGAAAAAGAACTAGAATAAAACGCTATGGAATATTTCTGTGTCAACCTCAGGGGGAAGCAGCTCCGAAACATGCTGGTCTTCATTCCAGTTGTACTTTTACCCCACTCCACCTTCAGCTTCTCCTTTTTCCCGTTTAGACTATAAAATCGATTGTGGTTGTCACGTTTTGACGCGCACAGTCGTAAACCATTTTGTAACTTCTCACAAAACATCAGGCGTCGCTGGTAAAACAGAAGCAGCGAATGCATCTTGCATGGAGGAGCCATCAGGAAGCATTTACTCAGGAAAGGAGAAGCCGTTACCACCGATACAGGCCCTTCCTGCGGTGCCTCCTGCCGCCTCTGCCCGCACCACGCGTCCCGGCCCTCCGTCACGTTCTGCTGAACGTGTATGCTGCCTCCCCCTCACACACCATGTTCTTTGAAGACAAGAACCTTGCTCTAAAGTTCTGCTGGCTTATATACTTCTCTGTGCTAAGAAGGTGGCTGACCCTCGGTGACTTATGCACGACAGAAACACCCGGCATCTGTGTTGTGGTCTTCCCCAAAGGACCTCAAAACATTCCAGATCCCAAGCCACCGCAGTACGTCAGGCATTTCTGATGAGCGCTGGCAAAGATGATTTCTAATGATACCGTGAACATAAAATACTATTATTTTCAAAGTGCTTCTCCATACAGTTTCTCATTCTCACAATTTAGTCCAACCTGGTCACCAGGCGTTTTACAGACGAGTGGACAGAGCACACGGTTGTGAACGGCTTCTCGGTCCCCGGCAGGTGCTTGCTGACCCGGCTCTTTGCTTGAAGTCGCCTCCCTGCCATCACTTTATGGCTGGACGGACAGCACAGAGGCTGGCACAAGCAGGTGGGTCACCCAGCACCAGGAAAGCCCAGGCGTTTCACCCCTGATCCAGGGGGCGGGCTTGTGTCACCCAGCGTCAGCCTTCCTGACACCTCAATCACTGAGCGGGATCTGCCAAGCAACTTGTCATGCATATGGCTCCAAAGAGTAAAACGAGGCTCTTCAGCTCCTCTGTCTGCACTTTGCACGTTATACTCAACTGTTTACTTCTAAGGATTGGCTAAGATCTTCTACAGAGTGGCTAATTATAGCCAGAGAGAGAGCATTTCCCAGGAAAGACACCTCCCAACTCCTTAGATCCATATATACAATGTTTCCCTCTTTTCTTCTTACATAATTCCTAAAACATTTACTATGTGTTAGTCACTCTTCTAAGCACTGTCACTCATTCACAACCACCCCAGCAGGCAGGGGCCGCTGCTCTCCTCCCCAGAGGTGAGGACACTGAGGCTCTGGAATGTTAAGTGAGCTGCCCAAGTAAGTTGGGCCACAGCCTGGTAAGAGGCAGAGCTGGCGGGCAGCCAGCCGCCACGGAATGCTGTCAAAGCAGGGACCTGGGGACAAGGCGAGCTGGGCCACATAAAGCATGAGCGGTACAGCACAGCGCAGGTTAGCTAGCCTAGGACGACCCCTGTTCTCCAGCAAGCCCCGTGCTAACATCACTCCCTCCCTTCTCCAGCTCTCACTTTCCTCCCTCCCCCGCTTCTAGTGCATGGTCTTGCTCAGTAAGCAAGAGGGAGAAGAGAGGTCTCCAGGCAGGAAGTGCTCACCACCTCATCTCCAACCTATTCACATCACCACCGCTCCCTCTTTCTTCTCTGTTACCGAAACAAGAGTCCCCTCCTCCCCAAAGACTGGCCCCCACAGGCGGCCCCCCCCTCCCCCTCAGCTCACTGAGCGCCCTCCCTCTCTCCGTGGCCATGGCCTCTATCTCCCACATCTCCTGAACATTTCCCATCAGCGCTCAGACGTGCTGTAGCCTCTTCCAGATAAAAAATAATTAATAAAGCAGAACAAAACCTGGCCCTAGCACCCTCTTCTCCTTCAGAGCCAAGCTGCTCCAGAGAGCAGACAGGACCAGCTCTCATTTACTTCCTTACCTGCCGTTCACCCTTTAACCCTTTTAAACCAACTGCCACCCACGGATCACAACAGCCACTATTTTTGCTAAGGTCACCGCGGGCCACTTTTCCAACCTCACCTTATTCCATCTTGGAACTTGCCACTTGGTCGCGTCCTTCCTGAAACTCTCCTCAGCACTGTCCACGCACACCTGCCCCTCCACAGCCCCCTGAAGGCCGGGCCACTGGGTGCGTTTCACACACCAGGAGACTCTGGGTTTCCAGAATCCACACTCCTTAGGTTTCCTCCCCCACCCAGATGGGAAATGTTCAGGAGATGTGGGAGATAGAGGCCATGGCCACGGAGAGAGGGAGGGCGCTCAGTGAGCTGAGGGGGAGGGGGGGGCCGCCTGTGGGGGCCAGTCTTTGGGGAGGAGGGGACTCTTGTTTCGGTAACAGAGAAGAAAGAGGGAGCGGTGGTGATGTGAATAGGTTGGAGATGAGGTGGTGAGCACTTCCTGCCTGGAGACCTCTCTTCTCCCTCTTGCTTACTGAGCAAGACCATGCACTAGAAGCGGGGGAGGGAGGAAAGTGAGAGCTGCTGCCCCCTCCCCCCAGTCTCTACAAGTCAGAGTTCCTCGGACTCTACCCGGGGTCCCCTTCGCATTCTGTGAATCCTCTCCATGCCCAACTGCCATGACACCGCCTCAGTGTCTCACACTGAACAAGATCGATGGAAGAATTCTTCTTCTCTCTATACTGTCTCCCAAAACCATTTCCTCCAGTCTCCACGTTTTAGTAAATGGCACCTTCATCCATCCAGCTCAAGCGAGTAATTTCGGAGTCATTCTTGACACCTTTCTCCCTCACCCCAACAAGAACCTAAGTCTGAGTACTTCTGCCGAATGGCTGAGTCTCAGCCTCAGGGGTGCTTCTTCTGAGAGGACATCTGAGCCCCACTAATCTCCGCAACATCCTCCATTTCACACGCTTCACCTTCACAACACTTTCCATGTTTTGTAAGGACATGCTCATTGTGCAACGTTCACCTCTCACCAGGCTCCATGGAGGCAGGGACCAATATTCCCAGCATTTATCATGGTGTCTGGCACATGGCATTTGCTCAGAAAGTATCTGCTGAATAAAATGGGAGTGCAAACAACCCCCCCCCCCCTCCGCCAACGGTCTAAGCCAGGTGCACTTTCTAGAGGCATTGTCCATCAGGCTACTCACCCAAACCCCCAGGGTCACGATACTGCAGTGCTCATCCTGGAGGTGAGAAGTCAGAGGAGCCCAGGAACCCCTGGCTCAAAGGTGACCCTCACCTGGACAAGGAAAAAGGAAAGAAGAAAAACTCCTAAGTGGATTTTTTAAATCAACAATATGACTTTGTTACTGAATATCTTAAGAGGACAGGTTTTATTTATTCTAGAACATTAGTTTACGAGGAAGCTGTCCTCTCCCATGTGAACAGAATGAGTACAAAGGGGATCCTGTCCAATCAGCAGGTATTTCCAAGCCTGTGCCTCCCCTTCCTGCATGTTTATTCCCAGAGACTGGAGGAATGCTAGAACAAGCTAAACAGATGTTCTTCTTTTTAAATTTCTGGGAGCTTAGGTAGGGAAAAAAAACAACACAATTTTGCTTCTGCAAAATGTATATTTTATTAATATAGAGAACTGAGAGCTGACTGTAAAGGTGAGAGAGAAAATTCCAGATACGCTCTTGAATTCACAAAGTGAATACCATTCACCGCTCCTCCCTCCCAGCTGTAACTCCACTCCACAGGGCAAGCACTCAGCAAGGAAATCTATTTTCAATTGCTTTAGGGGGGAGGGGAACTGAATGCAGCCCACGATTCCCTTTGACTGAGTGCCTACTGTGTGCAGTGTCATAAGTGCCTACTGTGTGCACAGGGTCATACTGAACTGAGCTAGTAAATCCATAGAACACGGAGGCTCTTGTCAAGAGGAACAATGTCCAACAAGAGTCCTTACAAGTCAGAAGTGTAACAATGAGTCCCCTTGGCCCACAATGGATAGTTTTCAAACTGCAAGGAAGAACCAAGTTCCAGAGTGTCCTAAGGCCGAATTATTTGGGAAACTTTAAAAGAAGACCCTATAGGTTGCCACAGTCAAAAATTCACAAATTAACCAGACTCAGGACAAAATCACCGCTACGATTCCAATTTCAACTCTTCCAATGACCCTTTCCCACTTTCCTGCTTTAACAAGTTTATTACAACTATGTCCTGTTTAACAAACTTTTCTAGGCTGTGATCATTGCTCCATAAAAGGCATAGTATCAAACTCAGAATGTGGGCCTAACAGGCCTCAGGATTCCATTCCTCGCTCCTTAGCTTCTGGCACGCCAACTGCTAAAAGGCTTCTCTCAGAAAAAGTACACAATCGGAAGAACCAAGCTTTCCAACATGTGGCAAAACACACCAAAGCTATACTATGGACATGCACAGAAACCCTTGGTGCAAACAAAATACTAATATTTGTTCTCAAACTCACAGGGGAAACGTACATCTATCATCCTTGAAGCTAACAAACTTTAAGCAAGCAAGTAGAAATATGCACCAGCTAAAGCGTTTTGACAAAACTTAAGCATTCAAAATTAAATTTCAGCCCTGGCCAGTGTGCTAAATGATTAAGAGTGTCAGCCCAAGTACCAAAGGGCCATGGGTTTGATTCCCGGTCAAGGGCATGGTCAAGGGCACGTACATAGATTGTGGGCAGGCTCCCCGCCCCCAGTAGGGGAATGTGTGGGAGGCAACCAGTCAATGTGTCTCTCTCACATTGACATTTCTTTTTCTTTCCCTCCCTTCTCCCTCCCTCCCTCTCTCATGGTTGACCATTTTTGCTCTCCCTCTCTTTCTCTCTCCCTCCCTCCTTTCCCCTCCCCTCCCCTCCCCTCCTTTCTTCTCCCTTCCCCTTCCCTCCCCTTCCCACCCTCCCTTCACTCTCTCTGAAAAGCAATGGAAATATCCTCAGGTGAGGATTAACAACAACAACAAAAAATGATAACAAAAATAAATAAAAGAATAACTTTCAGCTTTTAGAATAGCAGCCACCCAAAGTAACATTTCAGCACCAATGTTCTTGTTCCCCTTGGAATTTTCTCTGATTCCCCACTCCCCCAGGCATGTCCTCTGGCGGGCAGTGTGATGCTCACACACTGTCACACACGGATAAGCGGAGTCCCTGCATGTGTAGGGATGGGGGCGCGGAAAGGGGGTTCCTCCTCAGCCCCCAGCACCAGCAGAAACTCAGCCAGTGCTGGCGGAGCCCTAAGGAGCCCAGGGCTTTGCAGCTCCCAGGCCTCGAAGTCACACCAACCAGTGGCCACAGGACAAACACCGGCTGTAACTCCTGCCCAAGCCACCCCATGAGGCCGCTGCTGCAGATCCCTGCTCACGTGAAGTGTAAGGTCACTGCGCCGCAGTTCTCACTGACATCTAACCCCGTGCCCTCTGCCCTGAGGACCGCTACAACAATAAACAAACAGATGCAGGTTTAACTTACAAGAGACCCTGCAGGAAAAGACAGCAGTACAAGCCACGGAGATTAAACCGCGGGTGGGATGGGCGCTCACCACGCTCTTTACCTTCAAGATGTCCAAGCCGCTTGCTCTTCTACATTGGGACCGGGACCAGATCTTCCCAAGAATGAGCTCTGCCTCCCGCACAGGCGAGCAGTTTTAGGTCAAAGCAGAGTGACACCAGTTAGTCCCGCATTCAGGCCTACAGGGAGGAGAAGAATGGAAAAGTTCATATCCCAATTCACACCGATTCCAGAGAGGACCACCTTTCCCCAAGGTGCTGAAGCCAAACCGTGTTTGGAAGAAATGACTCTGTCTAAGTCAAAAATGGGAAGGAAGGTAAAACCACCAAAACCCACAATGGAAGCGGGAGCCCTGCAGCCCACACACATCCCGCGAAGACCTGGGAAGTTCAGAAACGGCAGAATCCGCCAGACTCAGAAGCCTCTTTCTAATCATTGGCTTTCACTTTCTCCACAACCAAGGCAGTCACCACTGGTTGCAAAATGGCCTTTTATTTTACATCCTCTCTAAGCGCATGTTCTTAGCATGGCGGAAATGCTGAGAAAATACTGCAAAGCTTAGGGTTCAAGTGGCCATAAGATAATTTGATTTTTTAGATCAGTTGGTCTAGAGCAGTGGTCAGCAAACTGCAGCTCTTGAGCCACATGCAGCTCTTTGGCCTCTTGAGTGTGGCTCTTTCACAAAATACCATGGATGGGCACGCACATACGGTGCGATTGAAGCTTCGTGGCCCATGCGCAGAAGTCGGTTTTCGGCTCTCAAAAGAAATTTCAATTGTCTTGTTGATACTTGGCTCTGTTGACTGAAGAGTTTCCCGACCACTGGTCTAGAGCAGGAATTCTTTCTCTAGGATCTACTGCCTCCCAAAGGGGCTGAGGAGAGACTAGGGGAGAGGAAGGGGCAACTGGGAACTTGCTGGGGAAACGTCATCTCCAGTCACTAACCGCCAAGTGAAGTTAGCTCTGCCCTCTACTGTGAACACAGGTGACAACTGGCGGCAGCACCAGCAATCCTGTGGCAGTGACCCCGAGAGAAACCAGAGACACTTCCACATCACATACACAGACACACACACACACACACACACACACACGGCCCCTGCACACGTGGCCACCGAGTATTTACACTGATCGCTATTTCAGAATTATAGTATTTCAGACCTGTAGCTGCTTTTTGCTATTGAATGCGTCATAAAGAAGCATATGAACGACTGTCACAATTGTTTAACATTTTACTGTTTTCATGTCATTTGTGATCCTGCTTTAGGCATTTAAAAAACAGGACTCTCAGAAGGGGTCCTACCGATGCATTAGATTGCCAAGAGATACATGGGGCATAGACATGAAGAACCCCTGATCCGAAGCAAATAAAGTTGCTCTAAGCCCTGACATCACTGTCACCAAGGCAGGCAGACAGGTGAGCCATCCCACCAGCATTCACTCACATTTGAAGAAAATGAAGGCACCAGGAAGCCAAGAACCATGGCCAAGGTCACACAGCCTTAGGGCTGGTCCAGCCTCGGGCTAGCCAGCTCCTCCCGTGGGGCCTTTGCTTACATTTCTACAGCAGTCATCACTATTTCTATCTTGCCACCAAAAAACTAATAAAAAACAAAACCCAGACAAAGAGAACAAGATAGATGCATAAGCCACTCCGTTTTGTTCCGTAATCAAGCATGCTAATCACTGCTACAAAGCTGAGTCTGGTTCCTGAGAGGGGTCTGAGAGGTGAGAGGAAGGTGGAGAGCTATGTAAGACATGATCTCCCGTTCTCGGAAGTGCTCAGAGCACTTTGCAGACAGGCACTAACTTGTTAAGCACGGCGATGCGTTATGAGTGGTCTGGGCAGGGGTAGCACCACATCGTAAATGGCAAAACCGGAGAATAAATGAGTGTTGTCCTAAGCCACACAGAAGCCAATGGGAGAGCCAGCTTCCTGGTCACTATAACCACTGTACCAAGCCACCGCGATCTGATACCAAGTCACAGCGATCAAATACATGGCTGATTACAAGGCTTGTGAAACCTCTGTACTACTCCCCCCCACACCCCCACTAGAGAGCATTTGCTTTTGACTGGAAGGTGCAGGCAACACCTGAAGGCGAGGGGGAAATAGCCCATAGAGTAAATTCCAACGCACATAAGTACTTGCCCACTTGTGCTAGGCATCTAAGAATCCAGATCAGGAACCCTTAGCTCAGAATCCAAATTACGTACAAATTGCCTTATATGAAGAGAACGGTATGAAGGTTGTTCCTTCATCTTACAGTCAATCACCGTCGTACCTACCTACCCTGTTTCCCCAAAAATAAGACAGTGTCTTATATTAATTTTTGCTCCCAAAGATGCGCTAGGTCTTATCTTCAGGGGATGTCTTATTTTCGGGGAAACACAGTACCACATCTTATGGAACTGTTATCATCTTACATTCAAAACTGCTCCCACAAAGGAATATTCCAATGGCCCTGTGCCATTATAGCCCGGCTCCTCAAGCGATGGATGCAATGCCAACTGTTTTAGCTTTGCGTTACATTTCCCTTCTTACCCACACCACCAGCTAACATAGAATTCTCACTCCTCAAAGCATCCTCATGCCTTCTAAGCATTCCCTTCTTTTATTAGTCCATCTCTGTCTTTATTTTTAAATATATTTTATTGATTTTTTACAGAGAGGGATAGAAAGCTAGAAACATCGATGAGAGAGAAACATTGACCAGCTGCCTCCTGCACACCCCCTACTGGGGATGTGTCCGCAACCAATGTACATGCCTCTGATGGGAATTGAACCTGGGACCCTTCAGTCTGCAGACCGACGCTCTATCCACTGAGCTAAACCGGTTTCGACTCCATCTCTGGATTTAAGTGCGTGGGTCTTTTTCAATAGTTAGGAAGGAGGTCTTTCTTAAATTTATAGTAGGACCATAGCATTATTTACACTAACATTAACGTCTTGCTAAAACTTCCCAAATTAATAGTATCCAGTCCAAAAAAAAAATAAAAAAATCAACAAGCTATCAAAGGTTCTTAAGCCGCCAATCTCTCCCCCAAACACCCATCTCTCAATTATTTCACTACTTCTCCTTCCCACCTGCTACATCTGATTCATCACAATGCGGGTGTCCACCTCTCTGGCCTGAGAATGAACACTTACTTCTTGAATGTATCAAATGTTAAATACCTGACCACATGCCATTGATCAAATGTAACTCTTCCCACAGCCTCAGTCATTTCCCCACCACAGTCCCTGGCAGGCACCACCCACCTCTGCCTGAATCAGTCTAACATCCCCACCTCAGAGTCTCTCCGCACCAAGAGAGGTGCTCACTGCTCTACCTTGTCCAGTGCCTTCTGAGTCCCCACAGGGGCTACCATGTAGGCTCGAGGCCACCGCTCTCCTTCACCGACCGGGGCTCCTGGACACCAGACTCCAGGCCGCCTCCTTCGGGCCTGGGAGCCTTCCACCGCGCAGGCCCCCAGCAGCACCGTCCAGGCCTGCGCTCTGCCCGCTGAGCATCCCGGCCCGCCCTTGTTTTCCCAAGGAGACCTCCATTTCACCAGGCCCCCGGCGCTGGCCGGTGACATCCTAATGGTCTCTGCAACTTTCCGAGGCCCGGGGCTGGGGCTCCGCTTTGGAAGCCACTGGGGTGCCCACGACCCCCACCCCGGCTCCCTGACCCCCACGTCACCTCACCTGCTGGAGCCTCAGGACCGGCCTCCTTAGCTTTCACTTTCCACACCCTCCAACCAACAAGTCGCCGGCCTGCGAGTCCCCGACCGGCCGCTCTCCCCGCCCTCGGGGGCTTACGGACCCAACCGGACCCAACCAGAATGCCCTGGTTCAGTTCCCGTCTCCCCCGCCCGCCCTTCACCCCCGGACCCCCGGACCCCCGGACCCCCCATCCCACTCAGCCGCCCCAGGCACCGCTCGGGACAAACCTCAAAACCCAAGACGCCTCCGTCTCTACCCGCCGCGCGGCGGGCTCCGGGCAGAGGACGCCCCCACCTCCCCGCCCAGATTTCTCCGCTCAACTCCCCAAATCCGCAGCCTCGCCCCCCGCCGCCGCGCTCCCTCCCCTCCCCTCCCCTCCCCCGCCCGCGGCTCCCCGCGGCTTCCCCCCCGGCCCCCGCCCCCAACCCGCCCCAAACACGCGGACCCGGACCGGCCCCCCGACCCACCCCCCGCCCCAGCCCCCGGGACTCCGGCCACCCCCTCCCCCCGCGGGGCCGCTTACCCCGCGCGGGATGGGGCGGGAGCGGCGCGGCGGGGCGGCGGGGGTGCGGCCCGGGCGGCGCTCAGCCCCGGGGGGCCGGGGCCGGGGCCAGCGGCGGCGCAGCGTCTCCCCCCGGCGGCGGCGGCGGCGGCGGCGGCGGCGCCGTCCCGCTCCCGCAGACACACATAGGCTCCATTGTCCGCCGGCGCCTCCCCCTTTCCGGCTCCGCTCCGGCCCCGCCCCGCCCCTCCCCTCGGCCCTCCCCCGGCCGCTCCGCGCCACGAAACGCCCCGCCCGCCCCGCCTCGGACGCGAGCGGAGCAGGGCCCCTCCCCCCGGCCGCGGCGGCCCGCCGGAGAGGGAAGGGGCCGCCCCGCCCGCCCCGCCTCCGCCCGGCCGCCGGGAAGGCCCGCCCCCCTCTGAGGGAATGTCGCCCGGGAGTCCCCTCCCGGCGCGCGCGCGATGGTACCAACCCGGCCGCTCCTCCGCCCCTCCTCCGCCTTCCCGGGAAGCCCCGCCCACCGCTATCGCCCCGCCCACCTAGCGGCCACGCCCCTCGCCCACTATTTTACTAGGGGGCCGCCCACCGCTGGCACCGCCCCCTGGTTTGCATGGCCACGCCCACTGCCTCCCTCTCCCCCAGTAAGTCAACAGCCCGCGGTGACGCCTACTCCCCGCCTTAAAGCGGCAGAGCCCTTTCTTAACGAAAGGACCTCCCCCAGGCCCGGCGGGGTGGGAGGGACGGCCGGGGAGGGAGGGGGCCTCCGCTTTCCCGCACCTCCCTCCCTCCTTCCCTCCCTCGCACACACTCACCCGGAACCCCCGCCCGCCGCCCGCAGCGCCGAGAGCAGACCGAGGGGACTGGGAAGGCGGGAGGGGGAAGGGCAGCGTGGAATTTGGCCATCTTTGACAGAAACCGAGTGGAAGGAACGGAGAGGGGGCTCTCCCTCCCGCCTGCCCGCCGTCCTCTCCAGGCTGGCCCCGCACACCTCCGGGATACAGTGTCCCCTTTCCCCGTCCCCCCCTCTGCTCCCTACTGGTCACCCCTCAACCTCTGCACCTCAAGCCTTTGCTGGGCTGGCTTTCTCTCCTCCCGGGGAGCAGGCCCCTTCGAGGGGTGCACTCTCCTCCGCCCCCTTCGAGCAGATTCCCGCCCGGGTCCTTCCTGCAGGTGGCTCCGGCGGGGTTTCCCGGATCCCGCTCGGCCCCGCTCACGCATCGCCACCGCGTGCCCAGAGGGGACCTTCTGCGCAAACCCTCCGATCGCGGCACCACCGCCTTTTAATAGCGGTACCGCTCCCCAGATTTTTCGGAAGGCCTCTGCTCTGCAGAGCTCCAAGCTCGGGCATTCCCGCACTGCCCCCCGTGCAGCCAGAAGGTAGCCCATTAGATGGCACTTTTTCTCAGCAGGAAAAATGACAGCATCATGATGCAGAAAGCCCAGCGCGGCCACGGTCTCATCTTTACGGCCCGTGTTGCTGCCCTGACCCGCGGGTATCACAGACCCCTCGGCTCCATGGCCCTCCCCTGGCTGCGGCTGCACCCCTGTGTTGGGAGAGTCTCCTGTGAGATGCGTCTGCAACTCTGTGCGCTGGCTTTTTGGAGCCAGCTAAGGGAAGACCGCCTGTCTTACGATGCGCTTGCCTATTCTCCAGAAGATAGATGGAGGCAACATGGACAAGCGAAGGAGATAAATTTCCTTCTGGTGTTGCTTCTGTCACCATGGTTTGAACCAGGCTACTTATTTCTGTGTCAATTTCCCTGGCTATCAAATAGGAAGCCTTCCTCGGAGCAATCTTTTAACGAATGGTACTGGCTGTAAAGGATGATACAGGAGAGCCCTAAATGATTAAAAAAAACAAAGCAAAAAAAACCCCCAAAAAAACCTTGGAAACCATTTAAAACTCTTTAACTGGTCAAATAGGTATCTATGAAATGTCTCCCTAGCCTAGATCTTCTGAAAAACTTTTTCCATAGCAAGATCTTCTCTGACTTCCATTATGACTGAGGACAGAAATGGAGACAAAAACACAGTAGTAGGTGTAAACAATATAAATCAAGATCAACTGGAGGATTCCAAATGAGAAGTAATTAAAATAAAAATGCCTTTTTGGGTCATTTTTTGGCAGTAAAACACTTAGTGTAACAGAGGCAAGAAACCCCTGTAAAAGAAGGTGGAAGGAAAAAGTCAGGATATGAAAAGACAACGAAAGCCAACAAACATTGGGATGGTTAATGTCGGTGGAAAGAAGGGATTCATACTGCGGCTGTAAGAAGATAGCACTGCTAAAATAAGCGCTGGGCTGAGTGGTTTAGACCAGATCACCTTTACTCAAAAAACTAAAGAATGAGCTCATTATAACAATAACACCTATGCAAACATCTTAACCATTTACTCCACTACATATGTGTCAAAGTTCAAAATTATATACTGAGCCAGAAGAAAAATGTAAATGAATAGTAAATGTGAAGCACTATAGCCCTAGCCAGTTTGGCTCAGTGGATAGAGTGTCGGCCTGTGGACTGACACCCCTGAAGGGTCCCAGGTTCAATTCTGGCCAAGGGCACATGCCTGGGTCGCAGGCTCTACAGGAGGCAGCTGATCAATGATTCTCTCTCATCATTGATGTTTCTATCTCTATTCCTCTTCCTTCCTCTCTAAAATCAATAAAAATAATTTAAAAAAAATAAATGTGAAGCACTATGGTAAAAGGGCAATATTATCAAGCATGCTAAAGTCATGGCATCTAATGATTAAGATCTCCATAGTAATGATAATTTAGCTACATTGTTCATGAAATTGAAGTGTTCTAAAATATGAATTATTTTATCAAATATCAAATTTACTAAAATGTCCTTTGAATCTTCTAATATCCTTACATTTATATTTGAGAAAGAATTCTATTTTGCTGTTTAAGGATCAAGTGTATACATACAAAAATACTAATGGAAAATACGGAAATCATTTTTTAAAGAATCCTACAAATAAAAAGCCTCAAACTGTTTCTGCTACTCTAGAAATTATAAGATAAATCATTTTTAATCCAAATGATAAAACTGTTTTAAAACAATGAAGGCTTCTGCCAGGCAGGAGTGGCTCGAGAGAGCATCCTCCCATGTACCAAAAGGCTGCTGTAGGATTCCCGGTCAGGGCACAAACCTGGTTGTGGGTTTGATCCCCAGTCAAGGAGCATACCAGTGATGTTTCTCTTTCTGTCTCTCTCCCTCCTCTCTCTAAGCATGTCCTTAGGTGAGGATTTAAAAAAAAAAAAAAAATGAAGTTACAGGAAGAGATATTAAAAAACGAATCCCACTTACCATTTTATAAAAAACAAATTATTAAGATACTTAGGAATAAATTTAACTAAGGAGGTAAAAGACCTGTACTCTGAAAACAACAGGATACTGAAAAAAGAGAGAGAGGAAGACATAAACAGATGGAAGAACATATCATGTTCATGGATTGGTAGAATCACACTCATTAAAATGTCCATACTACAGATTCAATGCAATCCCCATTAAAATACCAATGGCATATTTCACAGACCTAGAACAAATTTTCCAAAAATTTATCTGGAATTAAAAAAGACCCCAAATAGCCGCAGCAATCCTGAGAAAGAACAAAGTAGGAGGGATCTCATACTAGATATCAAGCTGTATTACAAAGCCACTGTTCTCAAAACTGCCTGGTACTGGCACTAGAGCAAACATATAAATCAATGAAATAGAATAGAGAACCCAGAAATCAACCCAAACCACTATGCTCAATTAATATTTGACAAAGGAGGCAAGAGCATACAATGGAGTCAAGACAGTCTCTTCAATAAATGGTGTTGGGAAAATTGGACAGATGCACACACACACACAAAAAAAAAAAAAAAAAGAAAGAAAGAAAGAAAGAAAAGAAAAAAAAAGGAACTAGATCACCAACTTATACCATATACAAAAATAAACTCAAAATGAATAAAGGACTTAAACATAAGACGGGAAACCATAAAAATCTTAGAGGAATTCACAGGCAGCAAAATCTCAGACATGTGCCGAAGCATTATCTTCACTGGTACAGCTCCTAGAGCAATGGAAACTAAAGGAAAAAAATATAAAAATTTTTTGGACTACATAAAAATAAAAGCTTCTGATGATTTCTTTTACTGCTAAAAGAAACCATCAACAACAAGAAAGCCCACTGTATAAGAGAACATATTTGCCAATGCTATCACTGATAAAGATTTAATCTCCAACATCTACAGGGAACTCATACAACTTAACAAAAGGAAGATAAACAACCCAATCAGAAAATGGTCAACAGACCCAAATAGATACTTTTCAAAAGAGGATACAAGGAAGGTCAAGAGACATGAAAACATGCTCAAAGTCACTAATCATCTGAGATATGCAAATCAAAATGACAATGATACCATCTCACACCTATCAGAATGGCTATCATCAACAAATCAACAAATGACTAGTGCTAGTGAAGATGCAGAGAAAAAGGAATCCTTGTGCACCACTGGTGGGAATGCAGACTGGTGCAGCCACTGTGGAGGACAGTATGGAGTTTCCTCATAAAACTAAAACTGGAACTCTCATTTGACCCAGTGATCCCACTTCTAGGAATATATCCCAAGAAACCAGAAACACCAATCAGAAAGGATATATGTACCCCTATGTTCATAGCAGCACCATTATAATTGCTAAGATTTGGAAACAGTCTAAGTGCACATCAGCAGATGAATGGATTAAAAAATTGTGGTACATCTACACAATGGAATACTATGTTGCTGAAAAAAGGAAGAAACTCCTACCATTGGTAAAAGCATGGATGGAACTGGAGAGCATTATGCTAAGCAAAATAAGTCAGTCAGAGAAAAATAAATATCACATGATCTCACTCATTTGTGAAATATATGGAACAATATAAATTGATGAACAAAAACAGAACCAGAGAGAGAGAAGCATCCATCAGAGGTTCAAACCTCAGAGGGAAGGTAGTGGAGAATAGGGAGATAGATCAACCAAAGGACTTGTATGTATGCATATAAGCATAGCCAATGAATACAGACACTAGGAGGGTGAAGGCATGAGCAGGGGTGGGTGGGTGGGGGAGCAATGAAGGGATAAGGACACATTTGTAATACCTTAATCATTAAAAAAAATGAAGGCTTTAACAATAGAGACTTGAAATTTTAAAAAATGTTTTTATTGATTTCAGAAAGTAAAGTAGAGGGAAAGATAGAAACATCAATGATGAGAGAGAATAACTGATAGGCTGCCTCCTGCATGCCCCTACTGGGGATGGAGCCTGCAACCCAGTTTGTCCCCAGACTGGGAATTGAACCGTGACCTCCTGGTTCATGGGTCGATGCTCAACCACTGAGCCACTCTGGCCAGGCAGTTTTATATTTTTGCTTTCTGAAATTTGCTTCTCATAATGATAATAAGCACTCATCAAACATGGATGATATAAGAATAGCTTCTTATTTCTTCAGCTTACCATAGCCATCTTTATTTAATTTTGCCTCTAGTCTATTTCACCTGAAAAATCCACTTTCAAAATGATTTTGTTCCCTTAGCTCTTGATAAACCTATACTGTACCTAAGTTTTAGGGTTAGAAAGAAACCCCTCCAATGTACAGATAAGAATTCTAAGACAGAAGTTTAATGACTTGTCAAGATTACAGCCGTTTTCAGGGATTAGAATTTAAATCCCACATGCTACAGCGCAGTTCTAACTTCCAAGGATTGTTCATTCCTAACAATGTTTATTATTGCCAGAGAGCATGAAGTTCTACTTTAGGAATGATGAGATTAAAACTCAGAAAGGTTGAGCGCACTCGGCCAGCTGGTTGCGAGGGTTATAAGAGGCCCTAACAAATTCTTGCCTTGCTCACCCCCCCCAGTCTGGCCAGTTTTCTGGCTGCTTATACTGTTTCTTACCAATTCATCTATCTCATTGTCCAAACCAAACCTGGTGAATTTCAATCCCAAAGGAATATATCAAGAGAGGTATTTGTGACTGAAAATGAAGGGTTGAAACGGAATAGTTCCTTGACTCGAAGAGTGCTGCCGCCCAGTGCTGGGATAAAACAGGAAGTGGTTTATTTTTTAGGTCGCCCATAAAGGAGAAACGAGTCTCCCTAGTCTAGCCTTCACCAATCCACGTAAGTGAGTGGGGAGTCCCAGAGCTTGATTCCTGCTGGGAAAATCTAGGGCAAAGTGTCTCTTTTGGAAGGAGGAAATCAATCTTCCCGCCTCCTTTCTTCCGGCAGCTCCCCCGGGGACCGTTGGCACTGGGGCGTGAGTGTGGGTCTTGTTCTGTGTCACCGCGCACCTGCTTTCCACAGTTTGGCTGGCCGTTCGGAGAGGTCCCTTACGGAGGGACCACCAATCTTCCCCCTTTATTTTCACACGCAGACCCTCGAGGCTGTGCTTCCGACTTGCATTGTCAGTTTCCCAAAAGTGATGCAATTTTCTGAGCCCTACACGACTGAGATTTCAATGCTGATCCCACCCCGTTTTCCAGTTGAACAACAGTCCCCCACAACTTAGCAAGAAACTGCCGGGGTGTCCCATGTGCTCTCATCATATCTCCCCCAATCTCTTGTTCTTCATGCCAGATCTTCACCTCTGTCCTTGCCGGTATAGTCCCATGTCCTGTTTCCTCTGCATTTCCACTAATTCACTATTTAATTTCTTACTCTTCACCTTTTCCCCAACAATAATCCGGTGTACTTCTGCTACTTCACTTTTATTTTCTTCTCCTAGACATTTTTCTAAGAGTTTTGCCCTGCGGATGGATAGACCTATTTTATTTTTCCTGGGTTCTGCCTTCATGGTTGACTCTTATTCCCACTTTCAACCTCTCTTCAGCTTTCCCAAAACTGCTACCCAGCCATGCAGCTTCCATCTCACCTCCCTTGCTTGCGTGCTGTTGGCTCTTACTGGCCACACTGCCTTACTGGCCACCCAGCCTCCCAGCAATGGGAATCCCTAATGCTGAGATGTAACCCACAGTTCTTTGTTTTCTCTCCTGGGTTCCCAGGCATTACAAAGGGGGGGGGGGGGGAAGAAACCAAAAACATGGAACCAAGAAAATGGACCCCAACCAAAATTCAGGTGATGAAATGTCAATTGAACTTTAGTACTTTTTTTTTTAATAATATATTTTTTATTGATTTTTTACAGAAAGGAAGAGAGAAGGATAGAGTTAGAAACATCGATGAGAGAGACTCATCGATCAGCTGCCTCTTGCACACCCCATACTGGGGATGTGCCCGCAACCAAGATACATGCCCTTGACGGGAATTGAACCTGGGACCTTTCGGTCCGCAGACTGATGCTCTATCCACTGAGCCAAACCGGTTTCGGCTGAACTTTAGTACTCTTTGCTTGGCAATCCTTCTTTGTATTCTCATTGCCTCCTACATCATTCCCCGCAGCATTTACCCAAATGTTGTCCACTACATCTACACTGGAAAACCAACCTTAGCACCTCATTTCACCTTGGAAGGGTTTTGCTCAGCTATTTCTCTTCCATTTACGTACCCTTTGCTTTAGTATCTTCAGTAACTCTTTCTTACGCCAATGTTCTTACCCCCCTTTCCTTTTATTCCCAATCTATCCAGAGAGCAACCTACATTCTCTGCCACTGCAATTCATTTCCCTACTCTGTCATAACCCAACCGTTCCCTCTCCAACATGGCCAAACCTAACCGCCAAATCCACCCAATGAATATCCTTTTCTTTCTGAATCTCTTATAGTTTGAATTCTAAGGTAGAATGATATTCTGATTTTGTCTTCTTCCCATCAATTGTATTGATATATAATTGATATATGACATTGTGTACATTTAAGGTAAATAACATAATTTGATATATGTATGCATTGTGAAATAACTACCCTAGTTTAATTAACATTCCTTACCTCACATAGATATTTGTATGTGTGTGTTTGTGATGAGAACTTCTAAAATTTACTCTCTTAGCAACTTTCAAACATATAATACAGTATTGTTGACTACAGTCACCATACTGAATATTATATCTCCGGAGTTATGCATCTTGTAAGTGGAAGTTTGTACTTTTTGGACACCTTCACCCATTTTCCCCCCACCCGATACCCTTTGCTTCTGATAACCACCGATCTGTTCTCTGTTTCTGTAATTTTTAAGAATATTTTTACATGTAAGTAAGATCACATAGTATTTGTCTTTCTATGTCTGACTTATTTCACTTAGCTTAATGCCCTCAAGTTTCATTCATGTTGTTGCGCAGTTATAGGATTTCCTTCTTTTTTGTATGGCTGAATAATATTCTTCCATGTACACGCCACATTTTCTTTATCTATTCATCTGTTGATTGACACTTAGGCTGTTTACCTGTCTTGGCTATTATAAATAAATAGTGGTGCAGTGCATGGATTTGTGCACATTGAAAGGAAATTAGGGTCAAGTTTCTAAGCTTCTAAATCTCTGTTTTCTGGCTAATGGAAAGAAAATAGGATTCCACCGAGTCTCCTATGTACCTACTCCAGGACTTCTGTGAGGATCAAATGAGATGAGGCACAGGAAAACACTTCACAGACATTTGGTTAATGTGTAAAATGTTTGCACCTGGCTATAAAGCAAGTCATGTTCCTGGGCTGAAAAAACTGCAAGAAGGTTAGTCACTAGGGAGAGGAAGCCAGGTGTTGCTATGTGACGTCATTATCTGGTGCCCACATCCACCATTTCTGGTCAGACACTTAGCATATTAGCCTTTTATATAGAGAGACTAGAGGCCTGAATTTGTGCACAGGTAGGATCCCAAGCCTGGCTGGTGATCAGAGCTGATCTGTGGGGTGACCAGTGGGGTGATCTGGGCCCCTGCTCACACCCATGTTGGCCTGGCACTGGCCCTGTCCCCCTGCCACCTCCTCCACCAGTCACCATCTGTGGGGTGACTGGCAGGGCAGTCAGGGCCCCTGCCTGTACCCACCTTAGCCTGGCACCACCTGCTCACCTGCTCCACCATCCCACCACAGTCCTGCTCTCATCAGGGCCCATTGGGGCCAACAGTGCCTCCACTGCCACCCATGTTCTGCGATGCTCCCTGGTGGTCAGCACACACTAATTCCCAGTCGTTTGAACTCCCATCCATGGGGACAATTTGCATATTAGCCTTTTATTATATAGAATGCTGCTATGAACTGAAAAGTATTAAAGATCAGTTGAAGTTCCATCCCCTGAGTTTTGGCTGTTATAAATAATGTTGCAATGAACATGGGAATGCAGATTCTGTCTCTCTGAGATCGTGACCTCACTTCCTTCAGATCGATACTCAGAGGTCTAGCTTCTTTATTGGCTTAAATTCTTCCTTTTGTCTTGTAATTTTTATTTCCTTTAAATCCTTGGTTCTTTTTTCTTTTTTCTCTCCCATTCTCTCTTTCATGAACCTTAGTCATCACCTGTCTGCAGATGACCAACACATCTATCTACAGGTCTAGCTCAGGTTTCTCTTCAGCTTAAATTCTGAATTTCTATCTACTCAGCTTGCCACCTAGGAATCCACTTCACATGTCACAAAACAGAATCAGCATCTTTCAAAATGAAGTCTTGCCTCTAAATTCATTGGCCTTCCCTCAGGCTCCAAACTTTGGAGTAACCCTGACTCCGAGTCTCTATGCGTCTTCTCACCAGTGTCCAGGCATTCATCCTTTTTTTTTTTTTTTTTAATATATTTTATTGATTTTTTACAGAGAGGAAGGGAGAGGGATAGAGAGCTAGAAACATCGATGAGAGAGAATCATCGATCAGCTGCCTCCTGCACATCCCCCCCACTGGGGATGTGCCCACAACCAAGGTACATGCCCCTGACCATAATCGAACCCGGGACCCCCCAGTCTGCAGGACGATGCTCTATCCACTGAGCCAAACCGTTTTCAGCCATATGCAAGCTTTAAATATCATCTACCTTTTATTATAGTTCCCAGTCTTCTCCTATATCTTGAGAGCAGGACTTTACACTTCTTTGCATTCTGCTGTCATTTAGTCATTGCTATATTTATTATGCAACTACTATGTGCAGAACATTGGGGGAGTATAAAAAAATGAATCAGATACTCAATTTTATCCTCAAAGTGTAATCACACTTACATGGACGATTCACTGATTCATTCAAAAAAAGAATCCAGCCCTGGTTGGGTGGCTCAGTTGGTTGGAGAGTCCTCCCATACACCAAACATTTCAGGTTCAGTTCCCCATCAGGGCACAAACCTAGGTTGCAGGTTCAATGCCCGGTTAGGGCACGTACAGGAAGCAATTGATGCTGTTTTTCTCTTACATCATTTCCCTGTCTCTCTCTCTCTCTCTGTCTCTCTCTCTGTCTCTCTCTCTCTCTCTCTCTCTCTCTCTTTCTCCTCTCTCTCCTTAGTTGAGGATTAAGAGAAAAAAGAAAAAAAAGAAAAAAAGAAAAACAAGAGTTCAATAAATGCCCAGATATTGTGCAAAGTGCCAAAGATTCTAATAAGCATAAGACATGGTCTGCTTTTGGGTGTGGGATCTATCTAGCTAGGAATGCTGACAGAGAAACATTTATAAGATGTGACGCAATATAGATGAACCCCGGGAGACTGGACACACAGAGGAGAGGTATCTGATCCACACAGGAGAGCTGGGAAATGCAAGACCTGCTGCAATCTTAAAGAATCCGTAGGAGTCGGCCAGGCAAAGGACTGGCCAGGACAGAAGCTCCTCTCTGTGACAGTGTATATAAATAACCATACACGAGATAGAAAGTAACAAATAAGTGGCAGAGGCTCAGAGTGAAATGGCAATCAGAGGAGGTCCATTATTCGGTGGCTGGGGGAGGTGAGCAGAAACTGCTTCGTGGAAGTGGTGGCATTTGAGGCAACCTGCAGGGGTCAGGGGTCAGGGGTCAGGTTCATTCAGAAGACATGTAGTGAGGTCAGATATCCCTCTAACTTCTCAGTAGTTTATGCAGTGTCCTACACACAGTGGGACCACACCTCGTTTGCTGTGATGATGATGATGATGATGATGATGATGGTTTTTCTCATGAAGTGGGCTCTTCCATTTCCCCAGAATGCTGACAAGGGAAGACTTGGGATTTAACCATCTTTTCTGGGTGGAGGGGCTGTCAATCACGCCGTCTGGCTTTGAGTCCCAGCCCAGCCATTCGAGGGCTGTGAGACCATGGGAAAATGACTCCACCTCTCTAGGGTTCAGTCCTTTCTTCCATAAAGTGGAGAAATGCTAGTATCTTCCTCACAGGGTAGTGACTGCGTGGAGGAATAGTGCCGAGCACATAGGAAGTGCCCGATAAATGTTGGTTATGATTATTCCATGTGGTGTCTCTGAATTATCTGCAGCGCAATGGGGCTTAGGGGAGGTTTTAGGGGCGCTCCAAAGAGCATCTCCTCAACCCTGCTCTTATTTCCACACCGAATCTCGCTCTCTGGCCCGCTTCAGCTCTCCTAGCGCGGGCCTTTAAGTTCTGTTACAAACTCATACCTTTGGATTTAAGAGGTGAATTCCCCGAGCCAATGAAGGGCAGGCCCTGTTTCATTTTAATAATTTATCTGGCCAGACTTCTATCCTCCTTACCCCGCCGACTGTACTGAGGGACTCCTGAGGGGAAGAAAGAAAAGGCGAATTCTGAAGCTTGGAGAACCTTCCCAGAAACTCAGGCTCGAAGGAAATACTCGGAAAATTTTCTAGGGGTAACAGCTCCTTTGGGATTGAAGGAAGGGGTGAGTTTGGAGAGAGATGCCGAGAAGTGACGAGGAGAAGAAAAAAAAAGGTCATATGTGTCAGGAAAGACAAGCTTTTACTAAGTTAGCAAACAGTGCTGACCTTGATTTGGGCGCTCTATCTACTGTCCCTGTTCCCACTCATGCTGTGTTTCAGAATAAATTATTGTGCTCAGGACTAGTCTTGATTTATATTAATAAAGGAAGCTCACCGGTGATCAAGGAACCCCTGGTTTTAAATTTCCACAATGACATTTACTTTCTCAGTTATGATTTATCAATAAAAAATTAATAAGCACCTAATACGTGTTTAGTGCTGAATTAAGGAGAGTGAGAATTTCATTGGAAGGTGAAGAAATAGCTCTGGCCAGTGTGCTAAGGCTGGTGGAGCATCATCCCTTGCACCAAGAGGTTGCTGGTTTGATTTCCGGTCGGGGCACAAGCCCATGTTGCCGGCTCGATCCACAGGAGAGGACGTGCAGGAGGCAGCCCCATGGATGATGATTAAGGTTCCTCTCCTCCTTCCTCTCTCTTTAAAATCAATAAGAACATAGGGTTTTTTTTTGTTGTTGTTTGTTTGTTTTTAAAGAGAAGCAGCTGAAGAACCACTTCTGGTCAGAAATCTTACAGTCCACTTGAGGGGAGAAACAAGTTCAATAACAGTTAATTCCTAAACTGTATTACAGACATGATAGCATGTTGCAAACTAAATTCCCAGGAAAAGGACAAAAGCAATTAGCTCTTTTGGAGTAGCAAGCAGTAATTTGAAGAATCAGAAGTTGAACTGGGCCTTGAAGAACAGAATTGGGCTTAGGGCAGTTTCAGGAGGGGAAGCTGTCCCAGGAGGGAGGGGCAAGATGCCCAGCCAGTGAATCCTATGCAATGAAAGGCTAATATGCAAAACAACCATACGACAGAATGACCGGTCGCTATGACATGCACTGACCACCAGGGGGCAGACGTTCAATGCAGGAGCTGCCCTCTGGTGGTCAGTGTGCTCCCACAGGAGGAGTGCTGCTTAGCCAGAAGCCGGGCTGATGGCTGGTGAGTGCAGCGGCAGTGTCTGGAGCCTCTCCTGCCTCCGCAGTAATGCTAAGGTGCTCAGCCAGAGAATCCTATGTAATGAAAGGCTAATATGCAAATCGACTTAACGGCAGAATGACCAGTTTCTGTGATGCACACTGACCACCAGGGGGCAGACGCTCAACCCAGGATGCCCCTCCCTCCTGGGACAGCTTCCCCTCCTGGAACTGCTCTAAGCCTAATTCTGTTCTTCAAGGCCCAGTTCAACTTCTGATTCTTCAAATTACCACTTGCCAGTCCAAAAAAGCTAATTGCTTTTATTCTTTTCCTGGGAATTTAGTTTGCGTCATGCTATGTCTGTAATACAGTTTGGGAATTAACTGTTATTGAACTTGTTTCTCCCCTCAAGTGGACTGTAAGATTTCTGACCAGAAGTGTTTCTTCAGCTGCTTCTCTTTTAAAAAAACAACAACTCTGTTCTTATTGATCAGTCAGACATCCCCCGAGGACTCCTGGACTGTGAGAGGGTGCAGGCCAGGCTGAAGGACCCCCCTTCCCCCACCCCCAGTGCACAAATTTCATGCACCGGGCCTCTGGTGAAAGAGGAACAGCGTATGTGTGGACAGAAAATAATAGTAGAGGTGGTTGCAAACGATCATAATGACAGCTGCCGTTTACCAAGTCTTCATTATGTGCATATATGCCAGGCACTATTCTAAGTTCTACATTAATATTGTCTCATTTAATACACAGAATAACCCACGAGGTATAAACTGTTATTGCTATTTTACAGTTGAGGGGCCAGATGTTTCTAGTGGTGAGTAATTGGCCTGAAGTCATGTAGCTCAGAGGAGTTTGGATTCGAACCCGGTCACCCTGAGGGGAAGGCTCTCCGCGGCCCACGGACAGCCTCTCAGCAGCGAGGGGTGGCACGCAGGGGGATACACCGGGTTTAAACAACAACAAAAGCCACAGTTCACTAAGCACCGCTATGAAGCAGGCACCTTCCTCACAGATCACCTGCGTGTGATTTATAATTACACGCACTGGCGGGCGAGGAAACCAAAGCGCAGAGGCGAGCGGCCTCGCTAAGCCTCGCCGCGGTGAGTGAACAGCACAGTCCAGGTTTGCGGCGAGGACCCTGTTCTCGCTGCTGTCCTGCTCTGAGCGAGGGGAACACTGCACATAACCCACTGCGATGGGCACGGCAGACTTCAAAGCGTTTTCACATTCACGGTCACACCTGATCCTCCGAAAACCCTGGGACAGGCTCGGAAGACACTCCATCGTCAAGCAGAGCCAGGGTCGCCGTGATAATCACTGAAGAACGAGATGGGCCAGCACTGGCTGCGTGTCCCCCTGTGCGTGGCTCCGAGCTAAGGACTGTCCGTGTGTCCTGTGGCCGGCTTACCACCCTCCATCATGTAGGTACTAGTATCACCCTCACCTGGCACCTGAGGGAACTGCTCAGCGAGGCCAGGGAGCTCAGAGAAGGAGGCCGGGCTCTGAGGACTAAGGAACTAATTCAAGGTCACGTGACCATGGGTGTGACTCCTGGACTGGAGCGCTGACCCCTGATCTCACGCCCGTGCGTGTCCTTTCCATGTTATTTATCGTTCTGACCATTGATCTGCAGCTGCAGGAAGGGAGATGTGAAGGGAGAACTGCCAGCAGGAGGGAGAGCAGCTGGGAGGCAGCAGACGTAGGTGTGAGACGAAGGAGACCCACCGGGGAGGGTGGGGATCGGAGAGGCGGCCGGCCCAGGTGCGGGATGCGGAGGGCCACGGCGCTCATTGGCAGCGTGTAAACAGAAGAGGGAGGAAGACTGGCTTAGGTTTGGTTTCCAGCCACACAATTGGTGACAGGGGGACATGGCGGTCAGACATGGGGCTGATTTTCCCACACACCAGCTAGCAAGGAAGATCATAAAAAAGGCCCATTTGCCCTAGCTGGTGTGGCTCAGTGGATAGAGCACCAGTCTGTGGACTGAAGGGTCCAGGGTTTGAGTCCTTTGATTCTGGTCAAGGGCATATGCCTGGTTGTGGGCTTGATCCCCAGTAGGGGGCGTGCAGGAGGCAGCGGATCAATGATTCTCTCTCATCATGGTTGTTTCTATCCTTCTCTCCCTCTCCCTTCTTCTCTGAATCAATAAAATAATACATATTTTTAAAAAGGCTGATGTGATGTAAAGGACAGCATAGTGAATGTGGTCAATGGGATTGTAATAACTATGCATGGTGCCCGTGGGACTGGAATTATCAGGGGGACCACTTGGGGAATTATATAATTTCCCAGCCCTTATACTGTACACCTGAAACAAACATAATTTTTTCTTTTTTTTAAAAGGCTTGACAATAGCCAGTGTGGTGAGAATGGGAAGAAACGAACTTCCCTACGTTGCTGGTGGAGATGTCAAAACCAGTTCAGTCGTGTCTTAAGAAGTTGGACATAAGTGGACAGTCGCAGCAGCATTACTCCTGACAGCCAAAAGGCAGAACCAACCCAATGCCACCAACTGACGAGCGGACAAATAAAAGGTGGTCCATCCACCCAAATGGCACACACTCAGCAGTAAAAAGGCATGAAGCACCGTTACCTGCTATCCCATGATGCACCTCAAAATTACTATGCTAAGTGGAAAAAAAAAAAAAAGCCGGCTACAGAAGGCTAGACGTGGTATAATTTCATTTACATGCAAGAGCAGAAAAAGGCGATCTGAAGAGACAGAAAGCGGACCAGGGGAGGTATGAACAGGAACAGCCTGCAAAGGAGTACTGGGGAGTTGTCTCGGGGTAGCAAATGTTCTACAACGGCGTGTTGATGATGCTTGCACAACACTTAAATTTACCCCCCCCCCAAAAATCACTGAAACACACACTGAAAATGGGTGAATTTGAGGTATATACATTCTATCTCAATCAAGCTGTTTTGCCAAGTTGTTTTTAATATTTTATTGATTTTCTACAGAGAGGAAAGAGAGGGATAGAGATTTAGAAAGCTCGATGAGAGAGAATCATCGATCTTGCACATACCCTACTGGGGATGTGCCCGCAACCAAGGTACATGCCCTTGAGGGGAATCGAACCCGGGACCTCTCAGTGGCAGGCCGACGCTCTATCCACTGAGCCAAACCGGTTTCGGCCCGAGTTAAGTGTTAGCATGACAACCTGACACTGGCGATGTGGGGCCAGGTGGCAGGGCAGGTGGAGGCAGAGGTCACAGCGGAAGCAGCAGAAGTGAATGAATGAGCTCACTGAGGAAAGGGCACCAGAGAACAGGGGAGGTCAAGGTCAAGCCTCGGGGGCCTCTGCATTGAGGGGCTGCAGGGCGGTGTGCCTGGGCCCAGCACTGTGATGTCCGCCCTGGTGACCACGAGCCCAGCTAACATGCACCGTGTGTTCACCGAGCACAGAGGCATGTGCCCAGCCGGTAACGGTAACCGGTAACCGGTAACCGTAGGGGAAACTTACCTCGGGGGCAGTTGCCTCTAAGCGACTAGAAGACACGGGGATAACGGGCAATGTAGTGAATCTGTCCCCATATTTTGAGGCAGAAGAGAGAACTGTGAGAACACTTTTGCCCAAATAGGAAGTGGCACCCCCATCAGGGCACGTGGAGTTTCCAGAGCAAAGGTTCTCCCCTCGTCCCAGCCTCTTTGACCCCATGTTGACCTCTGAACTCAGAAAGAGCCAGAGACTCTCAGGGACCCTCGGCAGCTCCTCTAGCCTCCACCCCGCCCTGGCTGAGAACCTTGGGGGCCCAGCCCCCAGGCTGGGGACTAAAGAGCACCTCCCTCCCTCCCCCAAGGCTGACAACCCTTTTTGTCCCCTTCCCCCCCACACACATTTCTTGTGAAAGGAGGCACATTTAGACTGCGGCCCATGGTTGTGGAAATAAAGGGTAAAAAAAGAATCCAGGAGCCCAAGACAGAAGCAGTAGAGGACAGAAAAGGGAGCTGGAGGTGGGGGGGGACAGGGGCTCCAGACCACCAGCCACCCACATTGTGTGGGGTGTGTGTGCGTGTGCGTGTGTGTGTGTGTGTGCGCGCGCGTGTGTTTGTGTGTGTGTGTGAGGGGGGGAGGAGGTGTCCATTAAGCAGAGTCTCTTCATCCCAAGTCCATGGAGGAATCTAAGGCCAGAATTTTGGGTGAATTTAGCTTTATTTCACCAGTTTCTCACCGAGAATCATGCTTTCCTTAGCTTATGCACCAAGGCAGTAGCTGACAGCAGTCCATGACTGTCCATAAGCAGACTCACAGACATGTATGTCCCTGTCACCTGGCGGTCTGTGGCCGGTGACCCGAATATCGCTGACACTCGTCACCGCGGCAAAATCATGGTGGCTACTAGGTCTGCTGGGGGACCTGGTCACTCACGCTCTGATGAAGGAGGAACACGCATCGCCGTAGCACAAACCGGTGCGTTTCATATTCCCATCCTATTTCTTTCTTTTTTTTTTTTTTAATATATTTTTTATTGATTTTGTACAGAGAGGAAGGGAGAGAGATAGAGAGTTAGAAACATCGATGAGAGAGAGTCATCGATCAGCTGCCTCTTGCACACCCCCTACTGGGGATATGCCCGCAACCAAGGTACATGCCCTTGACCGGAATCGAACCTGGGACCTTTCAGTCCCCAAGCCGACGCTCTATCCATTGAGCCAAACCGGTTTCGGCTCCCATCCTATTTCATGGTAACGCTTTTTGTAACACATTATTGTATCCCGCGGATGTAAAATTGTGATTCCCCAGCTGCCCTGCCCGAGGGGCCCTGTCACACAGAGTGAGGGCTGGCTGGCTAAAAAGAACTCCATCCCGTCCCCATCCAGCGCCACCCAGACGGGCTCCCTGCTCGCCCAGGCCCGCACCCACCAGCGGAGCACGTTTCCTGGGGGTTTTTAAGAATCTCATTAACATGCAAATGCCCACCGCACAGAAGAACTTCCCGAGAGTTATTAGTAACCCCTTAAATGGGGCTGTTTAGCAGCTCGCTGAGCACAACACCCTACGACTGAATTAAACAAACGTTTAATCGAGCTCCCGCCACGGGTGAGGAACGAGGCTGGGGGGGAGTGAGCCAGATCCTCCCAGGTCCCTTCCTCAGGGCGCTGGCGATCTAGCAGGAGGAATCAAATAATAATAAATAATAATAATAATAATAAACAAGGCAGAAGAGACGGGAAGAGGAACGTGCGTGCGGGAGAAGTGCGGAGAGCAAAGGCCGTGCGTTTCAGAGCGGACTCTGGACTCAGTGCCAGGCCCTCGGGACACCCCCCCCCCAGGCCAAGTTCACGGCCTCAGGTGACATCAAACAGGCAACCCAGGAAGGCAGCCCCAGCCCTTCAGCTCCCATTGGGCACAAAGGGCCGGCGGCCAGGAGGCAGACTCGGTGCCTGTGGGGGAGGGGAGGAGCCCTGAGAGAGGGCTGTGCAGAATGCGGGGAGGAAGTGACATCCGAGCTGAGCCCGGTGGATAAGGTTTTAGAGAGAGGCTGGGGGAGGGGCAGGAGGGGGAGGGCCGCATTCCTGGCCGAGGTGTGTGTGGGGCCAGCTCAGAGCTGTTCCTTGGAGCTCAGGGACGGGCGGGCAGAGCCCGGCGGGAGATAAGACCAGGAGCTGAGGTGGGAGCCGACCTCGCATTGAAATGCTCAGGAGTTGGCACCCTAGGCTGCCCCACCAGACAATCCCGGAAGGCTGCCTGGAGGAGGAAGTATTTGCGCCAGGGCTTTACAGCATGAGGAACATTCCAGCAGGTGGAGATTCTGGGCGGGGAGGGGAGTGTTTTGAGGCTCCAGGAGCAGCACAGCCGGGCACTGGCACTGAAGGCTCCTGGCGTGAGAACCACGCCGGAAGGGGCCCCTGGGGGCGCGGTGCCCCCCGGGGGATCTGATGGCCAACCAGGCTGGCTCTGGCTTCCAGGGAGAGAAGAGGAACAAGGAAGGTGGGCTCTGAGTGCAGGGTAGGAAAAGCGTTTGCAATGAACTCGGAAGGCAAGGGCGCTCCTGAGACTGGGCCAGAGGGAGAGGCTGGTCTCCAAGCCCAGACTTAACTGAAAGGCTGGGCCCCAGAAGGACCAGGACAGCAGGCCGGGGAGGGAGTCTGGACTAGGCAGTGTCGGGGGAAGTGGAGGGGGGGACACAATGTAAGGACTGGAGGAAGGACCTCCATGGCTCACGGGCAATGGGAGGGCTGGAGGGGCCAGTGACAGACCATTCCAGGGGGCTGAGGAAAAGGAAAAGGAAAGGGGCCTTGAGAAGGTAAGCCGGGAGGAAGGGGACGCCTTTGGGTGTCCAGGGCCTGCGTGGAGGCAGAGGCCACAGACCGCGGTCATTTGTGTGTGAGGGGCGTCCCTGTGGCCAGGGGGACACAGGATGGGGCGGAGGTGGCACGCCGAGGCGGGCAGGGGACAGAGGAGGCACTGACCTTGCTGGCCAGTTTGTTGAGGGTCCCGATCCCCTAACGAGGCGGTGCAGCTCGAAATCGCAAGCCCAGCAAGTCCCTGCTCTTCGCAGGATCAAGCGGGGGATATGAAACTGTCCTGGGCGTGCAGCGCAGAGCACCGATACACACACATAAACAAGCCGAGGCGCCCAGCGAGGACACAGTGTGCTAGAAAAGCGAAACAGTAATAAATTCGGCCACCTCCTCCCTGCGCTGGTAAACAAAGTGTCGCTTTCCAAACGTGGGCTTGGCTGACCAGATACTCACGCTGAGGCTGTCTGTCTAAAGCCTCTCACTCACTCCTTGTTCAAGAATTCCCGCATCAGGGCATCTCGGAGTGACCCCGACATCTCCATCAGCCCGGAGCCGGGACCAGACCGGGGTTTGTCAACACGAGAGCCACTGGCTCCTCTGCCCTCCATGCCCAGTATCCGTGTGTGACTGATACTGGGTCCAAGCGGCAGGCGGTCCCCAACGTCCCCCCAAACAGTACTCTCCTCACTCCCCTGCGCTTCCGCTCCGGGCAGGACGGTGCGAAGGCTGTCAGACAGAGGAACGGAGACAGGAAACAGGGCTCCTCACAAGACAGAGATTGAGAATCCGCACTGAGGAAACAGCTCTAATTATACGTCGCCTGATGGCAAACCTCCAAACCGATCCCAGCGCCATCCCGCCTCCCCACAGAGCAGGCCGGGCGGGCGGTGCCTCCGCCTCCGTGGCCAAAGCCCATCTTCACACCTGGCGAGTGAAAGGAGTCCACGGCGAGCCGAGCGCGGGTCGGCTGGGTGAGCAGATAACGGACGGTCCGGGCTGTGCCTCCTGTAACAGCTCTTCAGGGAGCCCCTGGCAGAGACCTGCGCTTTTTATGCCGGTGGCTATGATCACGGCCAGAAAACCTCCGACCTCCGAGGTGACAAGTGCTCAGCCCCTGTCGCCCGGAGTGGTTATGAACGAGCGCCAGAGCTCACAGCTCCCGTGCGTGCGAGGCTGGGCCTCCCCCTTTCTCTCTTCTCTGGCGGGAAGGCTCCTCAGGGTTCATGAGCTCTCAGGAGAGAAGCTTCTACTGCGTTCCCGACAAAGTGGCCATGGGAAAGGGCCGGCTACGGAAACTAACAGTTGTAAAGGAGTAATATGCGGGAGGAACAAAAACATAGGCATTCCAAAACCCAGCCAGAATCTGCCTCCTGTACAGACCTAATCGGGAGCAACCGAGTGGATACCCACCGGGAAACAACAGTGACACACACACACAGTGCACACACAATGCACACACACATACACACGGTGTGCACACACAGTGCACACACACAGTGACATATACACACACAGTGCACACACACATACACACACAGTGCACACACAGTACACACACACACACAGTGCACGCACACAAACAGTGTGCACACACACATACACAGTGCACGCACACACACACATACACACACATACACACACAGTGTGCACACAAGTGCCCCTGAAGGAACTGGAGTGTGGGCCAGGAACACACCTCTGGAGACGTAGAATCTAGTCAAGGTGAGGTCACAGGTAAACAGGGCACAAAAGGATCAACCAAAAAATAATATTGGAATAATTGTTCTACTATTTGGGAAAGATGTAAGATCCTCATCTCACATCATATAATAATAATAAAAAAATTCCAGAGAGGCTACAGAGAGATAAATATGAAAATGAATCAGTTAAAAAAAAAAAAACTGTAGAAGAAAATGTAAATGAATATTTACCTGACCTGCGGACAGGAAAGAATATTCTTAGAATAAAACCAAAGGCTAACTCCCAGGCCTGGCAGCTCAGCTGGCCACAGCCTGTTCCCGCCAAGGTTGCGGGTTCGATCCCCAGTCAGGGCACGTGCGAGAAGCAACCAATGAATGTAGAGAAAGTGGAGTAACAGATAGATGTTTCTCACTCTCTCTTAAAATCAATCAATAAATGTTTTAAATCAAAGGATAAAAATAAATAATTCAAGATATGCGGTCACATAAAAATGTGAAATTCTGTACAGATTATAAAATTAAAAGGCCAACAATCTAATGGAAATAAAATATTTCCAACAAATAGGATCTCAGCAAATATGACTGAAAGTTCATAGTCTTAGTCTATAAAGAGCTCCTGCCACGAATATGAAAGACACACATACCTGACTTGAAATTTAACATTTCACACACAGAGAAAAGTAACAGGGGGGGGGGGGGGAATCACACATTCATTCTAACTAGTATTCAAGGTAACAATAAGTAAGCTACATTGTTTATAAAGCCCGAACACACGGTAAACACTTGGTAAATATCTGTGGACTTGTTCCCATGAACGAAGAGTAAGAAAATCCCAATGGTCAGGGGGTGGTCAAATGCACACGCCTCCGCCCCTCGTGGGATTACGCACAAGGCAGGGTCGGCAAAGTGCTCCTGTGAAGGTCAGACGGTAAATATTTGGGGTTTCGAGCCACGCGGTCTGTGTTGCACCTCTTCAGCTCTGCCCCCACAGGGCGGGAGCAGCCACAGACAGAGTGTCAGTGAAAGTGACTGTGTGATTGATGGAAACACATGATTGTGTGACCCAAACGCATGATTGATTACACGGGAATCTCATGTAATTGTAACGTCATAAAATATTCTTGATTTTTCTCCCCAACCAGGTACACGTGTAAAAATCACTCTTGGCTCCTGGACTGGACACAAACAGGCCATAGAACAGAACTGGCTACGGGTCTTAGCTGGCCCTGTCTCAGAGCTGCTTTCCTGGAAATCAATTTGGCATGATACCGTACACCAAGAGGCTTTTAAAAAGTGATAGGCAGTCGAAACCGGTTTGGCTCAGTGGATAGAGTGTCAGCCTGCAGACTGAAAGGTCCCGGGTTCGATTCCGGACAAGGGCATTTGCCTTGGTTGCAGGCACATCCCCAGTAGGGGGTGTGCAAGAGTCAGCTGATTGATGATTCTCTCTCATCGATGTTTCTAACTCTCTATCCCTCTCTCTTCCTCTCTGTAAAAATATCAATAATAATAAAATATATATATATATATATATATATATATATATATATATATATTTTAAAAAGTGATAGGCAGCTGTCAGTATTAAAATATCAGGCACAAATATTTTTTAAATTAAAAGTTTCAAGTCTATACTCTTTTCCTTCATTGTCCTGGTAACCCCCTCCCTAGGACTCATCTGTTGCAGGCAGTGTGGGAACAGACACAGAGATGCATACAGAGAAACGTCTAGACATCCAGAGACCGCGAGAGGTTAAATGCACTGGGTGCCTGCAAGCAGCGAGTGGTTGCAGCCATACATCTTTCGAAAAACATATTTTAGTGCGTGCAGACAATGCTCATGATATAAAGCCGTCTGGAAAAAGCAGGACACAAAAGGCGTACATCCTAATTTTCTAACACTGAATGTTCACATAGTTTATACCGATAGAAACGCACAGGCATGTGTGTGGGGAAAAGACGGGAGGGACAGTGTCCTGGGTGCTGGGTGCGTGCGTGATTCCGTTTTTCTTTATTCTTTTGTTCTAATCCTCGGCACGAGTCGTTATTACTTTTTGTCATCAGGGAAATACACGAATATTATCCTTAAGTGAAAATAAGCAGGAAAGAAATCCAGAATCTGAGGTTTCACACACAATAGTCAGAGTAGAAAACAAAGAAAAACTTCCCAAAGGCAACCTGGACGTAAGACCCTGACAACATCCACAATGGGAACCAGACCCGAGCAACTGCAAGTCTCCAGGGTCTCAGATTCATGCAGAATCACCAGAGGAGGGGGGAAAAAAAGTTCTGATCAAAAGCAGCTGAGACCTGGAATCTAAGACCAACCCCGCACGGAAACATCCAGAAAAAGGCGCCTGAGATGCAGGGCCGCCCGGGGCCGGCGCTGCGTGGCTGGGGACTCAGATGGCATCTTCTGACTCCCCTCCCAGCACCCCCATCTTCCACAGACACGAACCAGGAGACAGCCCTCATCGGAGCAGCTGAAGCACAGGATTCTGCAATGCTGGCCTCTCTTGTTTTTTTTATTTTATTTTATTTTAAATATGTTTTTTATTGATTTTTTTACAGAGAGGAAGAGAGAGGGATAAAGAGTTAGAAACATCGATGAGAGAGAGAATCATCAATCAGCTGCCTCTTGCACACCCCCCACTGGGGATGGGCTTGCAACCAACGGAATCGAACCTGGGACCCTTCAGTCCGCAGGCCGACGCTCTATCCACTGAGCCAAACCGGTTTCGGCTGGCCTCTCCTGTTTTTATTATTGAAGGTGATAATATTGTCCTTCACACCTGATGCATCTTTTGCTAGAGAAAGAGGTGAGTTAGTCAGGACAGTTGAAGGAAATGGAAGGTTCCCTCAAGCAAACTTTGGGAACCTTTGGTCTTTCACAGTTTGGTTTAGAACCTGATGTAGTCCGGCTGACTTGCCTCAGAAGCTGGGCACTGACCTAGGAACCTGAAGGTCACGGTTCGATTCCTGGTCAGGGTACATGCCCGGGTTGCAGGCTCGATCCCCAGTGTGGGACGTGAAGGAGGCAGATGGTCAATGATTCTCTCTTATCATTGATGTTTCTCTCTCTCTCTCTCTCTCTCTCTCTCTCTCTCTCTCTCTCTCCCTTCCTCTCTGAAATCAATAAAAAGTAATAATAATAATAATAATAATAAATTAAAACAATAGAACAGCATATGACTATTCTGGGGGCAGTTTGGATATGCTACACTTTATTTTTTGCTTCATTCAATTCCAATCAGAGGCCTCTCAGTACATCTGCCAACATCACCTAAGCAACTGCCATACAAGTCAAGACATACCAGGTAAGACTGGAGGGGTCACTTAATATTGCCCAGGACCATCAGGCAGTCCTGGGGCAGAGCAAGGTCTAAGCCTTCCATGTTTGTGGCCCCAGCGGCTGAAATACTCCTAAAACCAGACTTCCAAGAGAGGCAGGAGCAGCACAGGTGTCGCCAGCAAACACGCCTGAGTCCAAGCTTCGGGATCACGGAATGTGCGGGCTTTTCTTAGCCTCGGTTTTCTCACCCATCAACATGGAAACCACAGAACTCACCTCTCAGAACTTTTGCAAGTTCAGAGATAACATAAGGAAAATACCCTCCCCGCACAGTAAGTCCTCAGTAAGCGGCCGCTCTTAGGAGAGCACAGTGAGAATAATTTTTTTTTGCTCAGTCAGAACTTCCACGCTCTGTTCCAGGAACAGAAAGAGCATGACAGTCAAGGCGGGAAGCTGCCTGGGTGAGCGGTGAGGAGGGGCCTTCTCTTCATCTCCCGAAGCTTCCTTCCTCCTCCGCCTTTCTGTCCGAGGGAAGGAGCGTGCTCGGGAAAACCGACGTGCCCATGGGAACACATGTTGCTGCTTTAAAAATCAAGTCTCCGCTCCCCGAGGCCACACTGTGCATGGTGCTTTTATAGAAGGCGAGCGATCAGCTGTTCCTGGCGGAGACAGCCTCCCGAGCCTGTGAGGAGCCGGAGGAGACTCCTCTGCCCACAGAGGAAGGTGGTCAGGGCCTCCGCTTCCTTTGCGGTGGAACCCAGACCACAGCTCCTCCCTGCCCGGGATAGACCCTTTCCTCACAGGCATCCAGAACCGTGTTCGCCTTCCTCCATCCGAGGGGTCCCTCCTTTCTCTGCCAGACAGAGACACACCTTGTGCCCCTGTCCCTTCCAGGAACGCGCGCCCAGCGCAGCGCACAGGAGTGGCTGCGAGCTGCTCACCAGCCGCTCTGCGCCCGCCTGCGCTGTCTGCACCGGGCCTGCTCCCCAGGCCCGGCCTGTGGCTGGGGCGCAGGGAGATGAATCGATGCTCTGTGCACCACTTGGGCAGAAGAGGAGAAGCCTTCTGTCCTAAATGAATGAGACTATTAGGGTTTCTAGTGGGAGACAAATGGAGGAAATCTAGTGTCTTGTTTTTTCTTTTTCTTTTTCTTTTTAGAGAGGAGAGTGAAGAATGGATGAAAGGAGAGATAAGTACAACACTCAAGCCAAAGGAGGGGAAACCAGAAAGCCCTCCGGAAGCGGCAGGCTCGGGAAGGTGGGCAGACGGCTGTCTCCTCACTGCCGCTTCCCGAGCGAGTATTTGCCAGACCTGGCATCCCGGGAGCGCATGGGACACGGGCCCCTCCTGAGTCACATCACGCACCGCACTGGGTACTCGTAAGGGCAGGATGGGACTGAGGAGAGCCCCACATGCCATACACACGTGTGCTTGAGAAGGCGGAGCTGGCCGGTGTGGCCTCCCTCCGGCGGACACAGCGCTGCTGTGGCTGCTGCCGTCCAAGCCGAGCGGGTCTGAGCCCTCCCGGTGTCTGTGGGCTGTGGGCAGAGGGCACGCTCAGGGTTAGCGTTCCCACCGGGAAGGGCAGAACAGCAATCATTCTCTAAGAGAGAATTTACTAAGCACCGTCTGGGTAAGCAGTACACCTATTCCATATCGTGTAAAAAGGAAATCCGTTGCCTTTGAGAAGTTTATAATCTTGGTATGGAACCGATATGCCCCAAGTCAGAATCCTAGTGCTAGAATAAATGAATCCATCATTTCCTTCCCTTCTCTTCCCTTCCCTCTATCTTTTATTTTTAGTTATTCATTTTTAAAATATGTTTTTATTGATTTCAGAGAGGAAGGGCGACAGAGAGTTAGAAACCTGAATGATGAGAGGGAATCATTGATTGGCTGCTTCCTGCACGCCCCCTACTGGGGATCAAGCCCACAAACCGCGCATATGCCCTTGACCTGAATGGAACCTGGGACCCTTCAGTCCGCAGGCTTAGGCTCTATCCATTGAGCCAAACCAGCTAGGGCTTTATCTTTTAGATTAAACAACAACAACAAGGAGACCTAGGGAGGTCGAATGACTGTTCGTGGTCACTCAGCTAGTAAATTAGCAGAGAGAGAGAGAGAGAGAGAGAGAGAGAGAGAGAGGGAGAGAGATCGCGTTTCCTAACGCCACACCTGGGTGCCTCTCCCTTATGCCTGACTTAGACTTCAAAAGGAGGGCCTAGGACAAATAACCACACGAGCTAGGACGATAAAAACCTTGTGGACAGCGTTATTATGAGATGCAGGTTAAAGGAAACCAATGTTTGAGCTCAATTTCCCAGGGGGCGGGTCTGCAGGATTCATGGGAGACATCGTAAGAAACCCAACCACCGTCTTCTGAATGCCCAGTATGCACAGAGCACTGGGCACAGGGCGGGAAGCCCCACAGGACTCACGTCACCTGGCCCCTGCCCTGAAGACAGCGGTGCTCACTGAATTCCTTAATGGCGAAAGGAGGATAACTGGAGGAAGCCACCCCGTTATTAGCCAGCGGGAGGAGAAGGGCAGGGTCCTGGAGATACTGGAATGGCAAAGGAAAGCTGGCCAGGAGCCCTGAGGAGATACACCTTGAGAGGGAGAACTCATATGGCATTGAGGTTTCACAGAGAGGGAACGCTTTCTAAATTTACTCCGGGTCAAAGGAAAACAATCAATTAACTTATTTTTCAAAAATACTTGGAACTTGTCCTTGTGGGCATAATGTTTTGATTCATCCTATAGATTGTGGCCAGGTTCATTCAAGAGCTTGATACCATGAAGACATTAAAAAGGGACCTTAGAGCTGAAACCAGTTTGGCTCAGTGGAAAGAGCGTCAGCCTGTGGACTGAAAGGTCCCAGGTTCGATTCCGGTCAAGGGCATGTACCTTGGCTGTGGGCACATCCCCAGTAGGGGGTGTGCAAGAGGCAGCTGATCGATGCTTCTCTCTCATCGATGTTTCTAACTCTATCCCTCTCTCTTCCTTTCTGTAAATATAAATAAAATAAAAATAAAAATAAAAAGGGACCTTAGAGATCAACTGGCCCCACCTCTCATTACAGATGGGAAGGTCAGCATCCAGAGATGCGAAGCTAAGCTCACCTTCCCACTGGGGGGAAAAAGGGATGAAGCCAAACTAAAGGCACTTTGTTCCCGCTGCAGAGCTCCCATGTCCTAAGCCAAAAGTTGGGACACAAAACACAAGTGCATTTACAGATGTAACGGAACAGAATATTTAAAATAAAGACAAAAGGTTGCTGTGGTGCTAGACAATGCTTCCAGAACATTCCACTGCATCGGTCCTTTGTTTGCCAAAGGCACATTTCAGAAGAGAATCACATCAGAGCCCATTTCCATCCAAGGGGAGCCCTTGGTTAAAAAAAAAAAAAAGAAAAAAAAAGCAAGCCACAGGGACTCCAGGCAAAGAAGTCTTTGATAAACAAAACGAGATGATAAATAACTCAAGGCGATCAGTTTCCAGGGCACCAGGTTTTCTACAGAGCCTGCCATGCGCAGGGCTCAGTGACTGCTAAATATAAACAGTAGTAAGCTCAGGATGACCTTGGTTAGTGCACTCCTTGGCTATCATAAGATACTCATGCTGCAACAGTTTGTTTGCTGCTTGTATAAATGCAAATCCACGTATTTTAATATCATGTTTAGCTTTTTTTTGGTTACTCAAAAGCCAAAAAAACAAACAAACAAACAAAAAACCCAAATATTAGTATAACAACAGCAGGAAGCTTTGTGGATTTTCTTGCACTAAAATAGTCACCCGAGATATGCATCACACATAATGTAATGATGAAATCCTTCCTATAAATAGGCTTTTCTTTCTCGATGGTACTGGATTTGCAGGAATCCATCCTCGCTTTCTTGCCTAACCCTCTGGTGACAGAGACCAGCAGTGAGCTGAGCCATTCACATCGCCTCGGCCTCCTTCTGCTGGTGCTAAAGAGCCTGATAGAAACATCAGCACAAGAGTTAGAACAGAAAAACCCAGGATGCCTCAGGCCCAACACCTGATCATGGCATTGTTTTTCGTGAATCAGGCAGCATGTCTCATTCCTTAGCACTGTATTTCACATTTCCAATCTCTCATCACAACGTTGGGTAATAGTTTTGTAAGGCAGTAGACTTTACAGAGCAGCTTTTCACGTTTGGTTTCTACCTATTGAATTTCTCACTCTCACCTCCTATCTTTGCCTAGACTAGGAAGTGAGCTAATCCACTTTCATGGCTCAGGGTGTCCTATGGTGTTGTATCAAGCAATAATACCTTCTAGCCCGGCTGGCGTGGCTCGGTGGTTGAGCATCGACCTATGATCCAGGAGGTCATGGTTTGATTCCCGGTCAGGGCACATGCCGGTTGCAGGCTTGATCCCCAGTGTGGGGGGTGCAGGGGGCAGCCGATCCATGGTTCTCTCTCATTATTGATGTTTCTATCTCTCCCTCTCACTTCTTCTCTGAAATCACTAAAAACATATTTTAAAAAAGAAATAATGCCTTTTAAAATGTATATATTTGCATGTGTATAGAATATCTCTAGAAAGATAGAAGAAAATTGGTTTATCTCAGAAGTGACTGAGGGATGGGTAGGTGGAAGGGGACCTTTTCATGTACACCTGTTTGTGAATGTTATGCTTTAAGTTTAAAATTTGTTTTAATGAGTAAACACACATCCTTATTGAGCTTCTCAGTCCCTAAATAAGTTACAGCAGTGACCAAGATTAAAGACCACCTGGCCTGCCTGAGCTGCAGCCTAGCTTATTTCTCCAGAACGTTATGGGCAACATTATCGTTTGAGTATCCAGCAAAGTTAATTTGGAAAAAGAACTCCTGAGAATTTTATGTCACTGTCGAAAATAAGTGGATATTCTTGGGGTGTGCCAAAACCATAACTGGGAACCATTAAAATGCAGATTCTGAGAGTGCTGGTTACATTGTAAAAACCTGCAGAATCCAATCTATCTTTCTATATGTAAAAATTTGCAGCGTCCTATCTATCTATCTATCTATCTATCTATCTATCTATCTGGTATGCAAATAGACTATATGGCAGGACAACCGGTTGCTATGATGCACACTGACCACCAGGGGGCAGATGCTCAAGGCAAGAGCTGCAGAGCTGCGGTGACTTGGCAGCTGCGGTTCTCGGGTGATGAACCTGGAACCAGAGAGGAGGGAGCCTGATTCTGGGGTACAACATCCGAGAGCCGCCCTCTCGCAATCCGGGACCCCTCAGGGGATGTCTGGGAGCGGGTTTCAGCCCGATCCCCGCAGGCCAGGCCGAGGGACCCCACTGGTGCACGAATCCATGCAGCGGGCCTCTGGGGATATATAAATGCACATACATTCTATCTGGTTACTCTAATTTAATCCTGTGGGCTCTTCAGATCTACTTACCAATTACTTGCATATGGGCAAAAAATGCTAAATTATAACATAAGGCCGCAGCATCAAACAGATAAATATGATGAATAAGGATGTCTATTGCAAAATGATATATAGCATTTTGAAGTGAAAGAAAAGAAAATTGATTTCTCTATCCCTTCCTCAAATCCCTGGACTTGAACTACCTAAGGAGAGGAAGCAGCACTGGGGAACGTGCAGACTGCAGAGCCCCATGAAGCTGGCTTTCGGTCTCAAGCTGGGGGACTTCTGACAATTGATGATGCTCTGGTTTGTTAACACCTGCCACACGGCGGGCTCGTCGCTGGTGCGGGGCCTGGGCACGGAGCAGTGAAGGAGGCGCCATGCGTTCATCATAGCGGGGAAGATGGACAACAGAGTTATCATCAGGTGAGTGAGGGGAAAGGCCGAGCAGCAGTGCCGGGAGCTAACCTGGCCGGGGGGTCGGAGGTGGCTCTCCGAGGGTGATGTTTGCAGGGAGAGCTGACGGGGTGATTGAGGCGTTGGCCTGCCAGAGGAACCCCCACCCCTGTACCTCCAGGCTCCTCCTGTAAAGCAGGGGTTATAACAGCAATCTTGGGGGTTTTCTCTGAAGCTTCGATGTGTGTGTGTGTGTGTGTGTGTGTGTGTTTTAAATATATTTTATTGATTTTTTATAGAGAGGAAGGGAGAGGGATAGAGAGTTAGAAACATCGACGAGAGAGAAACACCGATCAGCTGCCTCCTGCACACCCTCCACTGGGGATGTGCCTGCAACCAAGGTACATGCCCTTGACCAGAATCGAACTTGGGTCCCTTCAGTCCACAGGCTGATGCTCTATCCACTGAGCCACACCGGTTTCAGCTCGAGGCGTTTTTATACTGAAAGCATTTAGCACAGCGCCTGGCACACAGTAAGTGCTCAGCAGAGGACAGCTGCTTTTATCTGTTCTTTCTGTGCAGTCCCCTCTGGGTTACATGTGAGGCGGCCCTCAAAAGTGTGTCACTTACCGAAGACCCTTCGGCCAAATACTTCTGCGCTGAAGTTTTCATGATCCCGCACATGCTGCACGGGAGCCGAGGGGATGGGAGACCTGGTTCTCACCTCAGCAGGGATGCCCTCCGCTCAGGGCGGCTCGTTCTCCGTGACCACGGAGGCAGGTCCCCAAATGTCTGTGTCATAGGGTTCGCATGTTCCCCGAGTCAGGTCTGAAGCCCCGGCCCCCGCAAAGGCGGATGGGTCTCCCCGTGTAATCAGACACAAAACAAATCACGTGCGGCAGCAGGGGCGTACCAGCACGCTTTAATTACAATATTGTAACACCAATTAGAGATCTATCTAATCGAGGACTCGGCACTTCCTGCTTGGATATTACTCCCATGTTGGGATAATTACTGCTAATTAAGCTTGGAACTAATTAGGCTAAATGATCTCATTTATACCAACAAAGATGACTTCCAGGAGTTCACGAGAAAAACCAGGGTGGTTTTATCGTTCCTGAACTCTTTGGCATTTCACGCTGGAAACACAGCGCCAGCCCCGGCCGTCGAGGTGCACCGAGAGTCTGCTCTTCTGCAATCCCGGCCCCCGATGGGCGGGCTCTTCAGTCACCCACACAGATCCCCCTCCGCGGCGAACAAGTGGTATAGGAACTGCCCCCGCCACGTGATGCTGTGTCCTCCCACAGACGGCACTCAGTCCCATGGACGGGCAGCCGCGAGGAGCAGCGACAGTGGTGAAGGGGTGACCATAGGGGACCAGCCAGCAATGCAAGCTGACCCCATAACATTTCTCTAGCAAACGCCTACAGGTGGGAGGTTTCCGTTCTCTCTCTCTCCGTGTGTGTGTGTGTGTGTGTGTGGTGTCAGAGCGGACGCGTGGGCGTGGCTTATTGATTTTTGTTTCCCCCGATGGGACAACCCAGCAAAGCATAGGTGTGTGTGTGTGTGTCCACACCTGATTATAACTCTGTTGTCCATCTTCCCCACCAGGTGATGAACTCATGGTGCCTCCTCCACTGCTCGGTGCCCAGGCCCCGCACCCAGCAATGTGCCCACCATGTGGCGGGTGTTTAACAGACAATCCTGTGGGCTCTTCAGATCTACTTACCAATCACTTGCATATGGGCAAAAATGGCTAAATTATAACATAGGGCCGCAGCATCAAAAAGATAACTATGATGTGTGCAGAGACCCCTTCCCCTCGCACTTATCGTTAACCCCCCTCAGTGTTCTCACCAGTCTTCGCGGCATGGCGTAAGGGATGGGTTTGGGGTACATTGTTATTCTACCTAAGCCTGTTTTCCATCCCCAGCTCAGGAGTGAGGACGCCGTGGTGTTTCTGTGAGGACTGAGGAGCGGACACGAATGGGAGGCAGGGCAGTGCTTGGCACCTAGTGGCCCTCAATAAGGAGGAGAAGCCCCACTTGTGACCTGCTCTGGCATCACCGGCCTGCTCCCCGTCTCTGGAGAGTGTGGTGGTTGGAGAAACAGCCCAGGACAGGGAGGTAGGGACCCCATTACTTCCAGGTTTATCTCCAGCCCAGTGGTCGGCAAACTCATTGGTCCACAGAGTCAAACATCAACAGGACGATTGACATTTCTTTGGAGAGCCATTTTTTTTTTTAAACTTAAACTTCTTCTAACGCCACTTCTTCAAAAGAGACTCACCCAGGCCATGGTACTTTGTGGAAGAGCCACATTCAAGGGGCCAAAGAGCCACATATGGCTCTCGAGCCGCAGTTTGCTGACCTCAGCTCTAGCTACTTGTGTGACTCCAGCAAGTCACTTTCCCTTCCATGTTGACTCTTTTACAAGAGTTTTCTGACTTCACACCCCTGGTCCCCATTTTAGAGATGAGGAAGCGGAGACCTAACTAAACGAGTAATTAAAAAAACAAAACAAAACAAAACAAACAAACAAACAAAAACAACAGAAAACAAACCGTCCCCCGCCCCCCACTGTTACTTACATAGAGAGGTCAGGAGTGGAGCCCATGTCCTACATCGGTATAATCACTGTTACACTCCATTCCCTCCCCCCTGCCCCCCCTCCCCCCACCGGCTCCCCATTTGTAACCAGATCTCCAGGCCCCTCCTGGCTCCGGGAGCCTGGGCTCTGTTCTGGGGGGTGAGCCTCTCAACCTTCTCAGCCCGCAGACCCATCGGTGGCCTCGTACGTGGACCATTCTAAGGAGCACAGGGCGCTCCCCGCACCCCCACGAGCACCCGAGGCTCGTTCCGCCATCGGCCTCCTGCCTCAGGCTCCCGTGTTCGGACGGACGTCTGCCTCTATCAGAATTACACGTTTAACCTTCCCTTCAGCTGTCTTCTCTGGGTTCGAGCACCTGGTGGTTGTTTTCTGTGTAAAAATTTCTAGGACTCTCTGATTTCCTTTAATTCTCCAAGTGTAAAAATTAGATACCCCACAGATACACGGACACACACATACACACACACATACCCCTATGCTTTGCTGGGTTGTCCCATCGGCGGAAACAAAACCCAATAAGCCACGCTCGCCCTTCCGCTCTGACACACACAGAGAACGGAAACCTCCGACCTGTAGGCATTTTCTAGAGAAAGGTTAGGGGTCAGCTTGCATTGCTGGCTGGTCCCCTATGGCAAGGTGACCAGACGACCCGCTTTTGGCGGGACAGCCCGGATGCTTAACAATTCGTCGCGCGTCCCGCGGCGTTTTTTAAAAAAAGTCCCGATTTAAAACGACGGTGGATAAACTGTTAAAAAGCGGGACTGTCCCGCCAAAAGCGGGACGTCTGGTCACCTTACTATGGTCAACTCGGGTCGCGTCTCCCGCCACCTGTGCTGCAGCCCATCCCAGAGCGGTTCCCACTTGTTCCTGACGAGGCTGGAAGACGGGACTTTGGTCACCTGGCTCTCAGGGGACGTTGCAGCAAGAGCCTGGTCCAAACCTGGCCTCTAGGGTGTATCCCCAAGAATGTGAACTCAGAGAGGACTGTTGTCTTATATGGCACTTCATCTCCAGGGTCAGGGTCAGGGTCAGGGTCAGGGTCAGGGTCAGGCATACAGTAGGTGTTCAATAAATGTACGTGGAGCAAATGTGCGCCATTTTGGGGTGAAACCAAGGCAGCTTATACACCCCTTCGGCACCGTGGAGATCTGGGAGGGTGCGTCCCCCCTGGCCTTTGGCAAGTACTTCCTGTGGCATCACATGGTGGGGAAGGGGGCGAAGGGGATGCTCAATGGTGGGGGGCTATCCTCTGACCCCCCTGACTGGAGGGCGGCCCGCAGCCACACCCCGTGGTGAAGGCAGTTCCAAGGTCTGATCCCCATCACACCAAGATTCTCTGGAGGAAATGGGATGGGGTGCAGGGAAGAGAGTGCTTCTCCCTGCTGAGGAAGAACCGGGGCCCTCCATGTCCCCTGAGGGGGCATGGTGAACCCTGACCTCATGCCCAGATCACCAATCTCCTCCCAGCCGGGGCCTGGCTTTGATGGAGCAGAGGATCTCTGGCCCTAACTCCATGGGAACAGAAGAACCCTGAACCCCCTTGCTGTGTCTGAAACACACTCACCGCCCAGGGGCGGGGTCAAGCTGGCCCCCCACCTGCAAAGGGAGGGTGGGGGCGGGCAAGCATCAGTGATGGCTGGTCAGAAAGCAAAGGAGAAGGAACAATGAACTTGGAATCAGGAAACTCAGGCCTCAGACCAGGCGGCCTCCCTTCCTTCCTGTGAACAGTGGGGTAACGAGAGCGATCCTGCCCACCTCGGAGGTGTAAGGGCAGAGCAGGAGTGCCACCACCGACCGCTCCCTGCGAAAGTCACTAACGCCGAGCTTCACCCCTCGCCCACTAACGACTGTCTCTGATTGTGAGGGAGGTGCCTGGGCGCGTTTGTAACACGGTGTCCTCAGGGCCATCCGGGCGGGCGGGCCCCATGGCGTACAGCCTGCCGGAAGGAAGATGCAGGTTCCCAGAGACCAAGGTCAAGTCTGCCTTTGCCAGAGAGTGGCTCCAGCCCCGCCTCCGGCAGGATGGCTCAGGGGCGTTAGCCTTCAGTCCCATTCCTGGCCTCCGTCCCTTTCTGCTGCAGGGTTTTCTGGGAGAAGACCTATGGGAGCTAAGGATTCCTTCCTCATGTCTACCGGCCACAGGACTGGTTCCTCACCTCTGGGAGGGCCCAGCCCTGGGCCCGGGATTCCCTGGACGTATGAGAAGAGCGCTTTTAAGGAATCCCGAGCACAGGAACCTGCCTCTTTAGAACAAACCCTACAACATAATTTAACACAGTTAATTACTGATTAATTAGTGCTTCACTGAAGAGGATGAAAAATGAGCAGATATATTAATGAACAAATGAGTGTTTTGGCAAAACGAGGAAACGTTTCATGAGAAGCAGCCTCGTGCCAGGCTCCCGATTCGCATGCCGCCTCTGGTGCGGAGGCAGAGCTTCAGGGAGTCGCCTCGGCCCTCCGAGGGCATGCGAGGCGGACGGGAGCGCGTCGGTGACTGGGGTGGGGAGAAAGTGCTCGGACCCCCAAACCACGGCACGGCAGGTCTCAGGGGGATCTGGGTGAGTCAACCAGCCCCTTTCTTGGACAGAGGAGGAAAGGTACGCGGTCTGCCTGCACCCCTACAGCTGTGCTCCTCGGACGGCAGCCATGCTGGCACATTTGCCTGAGAAAATGTACTGCTTTTCTCTTCGGAGGCAAAATAAAATGTAAAATGTTTTACAATTGTTGCTTCGGGGGGAGAAAAGTCAATGACGTCAGAGGAATGGCCTGGGGGACATGGTCAGCAATGCAAGACTGACATGGACAAAGGACAGAGCTACCAAGAGGCTGTCAGGGGCCCACGCCCGGTCCATTCCTCTTCCCTCACTTGTCCCGATGGGGCTGGTTTCCTCAGGACTGTGTATGTCCATCCAGTCCCCTTTAAGAAACATGCCTGTCCCTGAAGCTCACATCTCAGGGATCAGTCAAAAGACTATGACCAGCCAGCCGGTGTGGCTCAGTAGCTGAGTGTCCATCTATGAACCAGGAGATTATGATTATGGTTTGATTCCCGGTCAGGGCACATGCCCAGATCTCAGGCTCAATCCCCAGTTGGGGGTATGCAGCAGGCAGCCAATCAATGATTCTCTCTCATCACTGACTAGTGGCCTGGTGCATGAAATTTGTACATGGGGGTTGTGAGTGTCCCTTAGCCCAGCCTGCAACCTCTCCAATCTGGGACCCCAGGGATCAGGCCTTAACTGGCAGACATCCCTCTCACAACCCAGGACCGCTGGCTCCTAACCACTCACCTGCCTGCCTCCCTGATGGCCCCTAACTACTCTGCATGCCAGTCTGATTGCTCCCTACTTCCCCCCTTCCAGCCTGATCACCCCTAACTGCCCCCCCCAAGCCTGATCACCCCTAACTGCCAACCCCCTCCAGCCTGCTTGCCCCCAACTGCCCTCCCCTGCTGGCCTGATGGCCTCCAACTGCCCTCTCCTGCCGGCCTGATTGCCCCCAACCACCTCTGCTTTGGCCCAGCCACCATGGCTTTGTCCAGAAGGACATCTGGAAGGTCTCTTGGTCTAGTTAGCATATTACCCTTTTATTAGTATAGAACAGTGGTCAGCAAACTGCAGCTCTCGAGCCACATGCGGCTCTTTGGCCCCTTGAGTGTGGCTCTTCCACACAATACCACGTGCGGGCGCGCACGTACAGTGCGATTGAAACTTCATGGCCCACGCGCAAAAGTCGGTTTTCGGCTCTCAAAAGAAATTTCAATCGTTGTCCTGTTATGTTTGGCTCTGTGGACTAATGAGTTTGCCGACCACTGGTATAGAATGTTTCTCTCTGTCTCTCCCTTCCTCTCTGAAATCAATAAAAAAAATATTTATTTTTTAAACAGAATCTGGTCACACATATTGGGGACTGAAGGCCTAGACTCTCCCCGGTAAGACCTTCCCCTAGAGGCCCAGCTTTCGGGTGGGTCAGCCTACAAAGTCCTTCACACTAATCCCCCGGTAGTGTGAAAGGGCTTCTGAAAGCCCAGTGCTGGCTCACGCTCCCCTCTGCATTCACGCTATTGCTCATCACGCATTTATCGGCTCCCCTGGCTCTCACTGGCTTTCTACTCAGAGCCACACGTCAGCAGCTCTGGGAAGACAGTGTCCCCGCGACGGAGGCACTGCTCCCCCACATCTCTGCCCCCTGACGCCTGGATGCTCTCTCTCCCGGTGAGAGAAGCGTTTTCCGCTCCCGGAGGGCGGAGGGGAAGTGCATGCATAGCTGGTTGCTTTAAAGCAGCTGATTTTCTTCAGGCAAAGGCCACCTGCCATCCAGACGGAGCTCAAGGGAAGCAGGCAGCTGGCCAGCGGAGTGGAGAACAGAAAGGACAGGACCACGCGGAGGGGAAGGGCTCCATCAGCTTCTGGGCGGTGAGGCAAACGTCAAACAGGAAAAGGTCTTGTTTGTTCATTCACTCAGCAAACAGGGGCCGGGCACCTGCCGGGTACCAGACCCTGCCCGAGGGGCAGGGCCTTAGCCTAACTAAGGGAGCCACCTCACCCTCAGGGGTCTCAACCAGACGGGAAAACACGGGCACGTGCGGCGCTGAGATGAAGGGAACTACATCCTGAGCGTATGGACGTAGTGCTAGATGGGGAAAGAAAATGCTGAATTTTTAAAAAAAATATATTTTATTGTTTTATACAGAGAGGAAGGAAGAGAGATAGAGAGTTAGAAACATCTATGAGAGAGAGTCATCGATCAGCTGCCTCTTGAACACCCCCTACTGGGGATATGCCCACAACCAAGGTACATGCCCTTGACCGGAATTGAACCCGGGACCTTTCAGTCTCCAAGCCGACGCTCTATCCATTGAGCCAAACCGGTTTCGGCAGAAAATGCTGAATTTTGAGACATTTTCAAGGTGGACTCAAATGGATCCTCATGAGTGTTTGGATGTAGAAATTAAGGGAGAAAAATAATTCTATGAGTACAAGTTTCTAACCTTGGGGACTGAATAAATGTTGGTTCTTACTTCACTAGGAAAGGGAAGGCAGGAGGAGAGTCAGTCCTTTGTGAGTGTCTTTGGTCTTGTTCGAGGTGCCCCCACAGGCGACCACGAGTCACAGGAAATGTGTCTGGAATCCAGGAGACAACCCATCAATAATATTGTATCAGGGAGAGCGGCTGTGGGGTAGGAGAGGCGATGGGATGAGGAAAAGGAGCAAAAAGTAGAGATGGTAACACGTAAGGATCTGGAAACCTGGCCCCTTAAGGATGACCAGGCAATGCTCCCCTTTCCCCGCTTGGCAGAAATTGCTTCCACCCGTTCACAAATGGCTTTAAACGATTGAAGGCTCGAATGCGAGCGTGCTCTCCAGCCTGCATCCGACGCCTCCTGCGTGTGCACAGCTGACCCCTCGGCCGGTGCGTCCTGTAGCTCACACTCCGCAGGTCCTGGGAGGACACCTCCCACCTCTCACCCTGTCCCTTCCTCAGCTCTCTTCTACCTTCACTCAGCACCGAGCATCCCCAGAGTTCCATCCCAAGACTTCTCTCTTCGTCCAACACGCTCTCCCTGGGTGAGTTTTTCTAGTTCCCCGTGCCACTTACACACAGATGCTCGGAAACCAGCATCGCCAGCCCAGACAACCTGGTGAACACAGTGGCTGGCCAACAGAAAGTGGACGATAAATGTTTGTTCCGAACCAGCCACGAGCTCCAGCCCGCACTGCCATGAGGCTGTCCCAGACAGTCTTTGGATTCAACATAAGCAGAACAAATCTCCTGTGGCTGATCCTCCTTTTATCCCCCCCCCCTTTTTTCTTTCTTTCCTTTTTGTAATTTCAGAAAATGGCATCTTTAAAATCCAGGTGACAACGCCAGAAACCAGAGTCACCGAGACCCTTTCCACTCCATCACTCCCACATCATCTTACCGATTCTACCTCCAAAGCTTTGTAAATGTTCTGCTCCCTCCTCCCTCCTCCTTCCTCCCTCCTGCCTCCTCCCTCCTCCCTCCTCCCTCCTGCCTCCTCCCTCCTCCCTCTCCCTGCCAGGGCCCTCGCCACCTCTCTTGTCTGATGCCCGTCTTGCCCTATTCCAAAGGACTGTCAGAATCTTCCAGGATAAAGTTCAAATTCCTTGTCACGGGACAGTTCTTTCCTTTTCTGGCCCCTTGCTCATTTCCTTCTACTCTCTCCAAAGGAATCCTTTTCAAGAAAATAATTATTTCCTTAGAAGGCTTGTTCTCAAATGGCTCCCTGACCTTGCACATTCGATTCCTTCTCACTGGGAGCCCTTCCCCCACTGGCCTCTCTTCCCCATTTGTTCGCCCAAAAGACTCCTCTGGACGTGCAGAGCCAACGAGTTTTCTCCTCCCCGCCCCCCCCCCCCGATTCCCTCAGCGGCCCGGTGGTCACGTTCCCTCCTCCAAGCTTCTATTAGTCATTTTTGCCATTTCATATTGGACTGTTTATTCATTACTACCCTAAACGGTAAATGCTCCCATGGAAAGACATTTATCTAGGGATTCCTGGCACCTGGCCTAGTGGTAAGTACACAGGGAATAAATGAATGAATGAGTGAATGAATAAATAAATGAGAATGGTGGGAGAAACAGGACAGGCATATTTTAAAAAAACACACAAGTAAAAGCCATGGGACCCTGGCCAGGTGGCTCAGTTGGCTGGAGCCTTGTCCTGTACACTGTAAGGTTGCACGTTCAATTCCTGGTCCGGGCACATACCTAGGTCGTGGGTTTGATCCCTGGTTGGGGCACATATGGGAAGCAACCAATCAATGTTGTCTCTCTCTCTCTCTTCCTTCCTCTCTCTCTAAATCAATAAAAACATATCTTTGGATGAGACTTAAAAAAAAAAATAGCCATGGGGAAAATGTAGCCACATATACAATCCTATATAATAAAACCTTAATATGCAAATCGACCGAATGGCCAAATGACTGGTTGCTATGATACACACTGACCACTGGGGGCAGACACTCAATGCAGGAGCTGTCCCCTGTTGGTCAGTGTGCTTCCATTAAGGGAGTGGTGCTCAGCCAGAAGCCAGGCTCACTGCTGGCAGGCACAGCAGTGGTGGTGGCAGCCTCTCTGCCAACTCCCTGCTGGGAGCATAGCCTAAGCTGACAGGCAGACATCCCCCAAGGGGTCCTGGACTGCAAGAGGGTGCAGGCTGGGCTGAGGGAACTCCTCCTCCCCCCCTCCAGTGCACAAATGTCATGCACTGGGCCTCTCGTGATACAGATAAAGAAATACACCTTCTGTTGGAGTGGCCTCTGCCAGGGCCTTAGACAGAAGGTGGACTTTCTTCAAAGATGTCCTCAAGTCTGATTACTTCATTTCCTGTTTCTCTCAGGAAGGTCTGTGGGACAGAGATTACTAGGAGTCCTCTTGAATTTGTCTTCCTATTTCTTCTTTTTTTAAAAATATATTTTATTGATTTTATACAGAGAGGAAGGGAGAGAGATAGAGAGTTAGAAACATCGATGAGAGAGAGTCATCGATCAGCTGCCTCCTGCACACCCCCCACCGGGGATATGCCCACAACCAAGGTACATGCCCTTGACCGGAATCAAACCTAGGACCCTTCAGTCCCCAAGCCGACCCTCTATCCATTGAGCCAAACCGGTCCCGGCTCTTCCTATTTCTTCTGATCCCTTTCTACACTTGAAAACATACACGGTTTCCCCAGGGTAGGTGTATTGAAATCACAAACTATTGATTTTTGTTCAGATTGGTTGCACATGAAATACTAGTCACTACAAAACTGGCTTATTTTGCTCCCCTTCCCCCCAACCATCTTTCTGGTTCAGCATTGCCCAAGTATGAATTTTGACGAGAGGAGGGACTTCAGCATTGTTAGAAGTTGGACTAGATTGTGATTCCTCAGAACTCTGAAATTTCGTGATTTGATGAAGCCCAGCATTCGTGGTGGTATTGGTCAACAAGGCAATTGTAGGAAGAATTGCTTCATGAGTCGGTCAAGTCCCTCAAGGCTGTGGGACACATCTCTTTTGAAACAATTTGACCACAGTTTTTCCTTAAAACACTTCAGCCCCAGGACAGAACCCTATTGGCAGAGTAGCATGACAAGAACTTTCTTGAGATGAGACTAGCTCATCTACAAAGAGAGGTACCTGACACATCTCACGCTTGACATGCAAGGCCTACTTTGAGGGTGGAGTATGTTTTTATTGATTTAGAGAGAGAGGAAGGCCAAAAGAGGAGACACCATGCTTTGTCAAGGAGAGTGCATAGGGTTTACTTGTGTTTGGGTGTGCAAGCGAATTGCAGAGCGGGTACCTGCATTTGAAAGTGTGATAATTAGAACTGAAAAGGAACATAACATTTGAAATACACTGAGTGGCCACTCAGTGTGTGTGTGTGTGTGTGTGTGTGTGTGTGTGATTGCATTAATTCATGCATGGGTTGGGTCTGGCCAGCGTGGCCAGGGAGAGGGGCCATGGGTGGTTGGCCGGCCTGCCTGCTGGTCGAACTCCTGGTTGAAGGGACAATTTGCATGTTAGCCTTTTATTATATAGGATATACACTGAGTGGCCAGATTATTATGCCTTCAGAGATCATAATAATCTGGCCATGAGGAAAGGCAACCAGACCTGCTAGATCACTAGCAATGCCACCCACAAAGTAGGCCAGGGGGGTCCCTGAATTAGAAGGGGGGAGAGATTGGCTCCTGAGACTGGTGGGAGACTGGTAGGAGCCCTCGGACAAGAATGGGTTTGGGCGTCATTACATCATTACGTAGGAATGCTGCTTGCTTTCACTGCTATGGTCTCATCTATTTTCTTTCAAGAGTTAGGCGTTATTTCTCACCGAGAGGCAGCTACAAGCTAAGCTTGATGCTTTAAAAACACATCAATATTTGAGCATATCTGTTTTCTTTTTTTAATGAAGTATTTTCTCCTGGCTTTTACTTGGTTCAAAATAAATAAATGGGTTCCATTTTGGTTTTCCTTCCTAAATTCCCCTTAGGCAAATACCAAGGATGTGTGAAATGTCAACTCAATTAGAATATTTTTGGAAATAAGTTATCTGCGATTGTGAAAAGCAGGCCAGAATAGAATTCTCTTCACAAACTTGTTGATGATATTGCTACTGTAATAGCACCATGCTAAGATCTTTTCAAAACTTTTTTTTCTGAAAAACTTCGCCTGATGTCCCAGCTTCTGTGCAATTCCTGAATTCACTCTTCCAAGAAGTCACTATCAAAGCCAGTAGACGTATAAAGTCAGCGTTTGTCAGAAGGGGAGGATGCAGGAAGAATACTTTCTTTAGAGAACAAGACAGAAAAAGACACACAATATCACGTCATTGAGTCACACAGAACTGCTGGCAGATGGTGCTAGGATTGGAGCAGGGCTCCCTTCCCTACTTAGAAAAGGTCTTGTCCCCTGTTAGACTTCCTCACCACCCACTCTGTTTCCCACAGGGTCCAGCTCAACCTCTCTCTCTCTCTCTCTCTCTCTCTCTCTCTCTCTCTCTCTCTCTCTCATCCATACAAGTCTAGTTAATTCAAGATTCCTGATGAAATAGCCTCATGTATCTAGAATCACTCAACGATTAGCTTCCACCTAGCCTCCTCCTTCCATCTCTGACATGGGACATCTGAAACATAAAGAAGCACAGGCCCAACCTCCTCCACAAACGACAAAGGCCAGTGAAGCTTAGCGTCAGGGCCCATCACTTCCACAGCCCCCTCCCAAGGCCCTGTCCCTAAGTAATTTTGATTCTTTTCTTCAGGAAGTTCCCCCAAATGGAATAATCATTGGGATCCACAGAGTCTAGGCCCACCTCTGCCTGCCCACGTTTTGTTCTAAAGTACCCAGTTCACCCCTTTCCCAGCAGGTATTTCATCTGACGAATGGACCCCATGCTTGCTCAATCCAACACTCTGGAGGGATAGAGGAACACACAGTGTAGGCGTCCTACGTTAACTGCACCTGTTGTCTCCAGAAAAGCTTTTATACCCCCCAGATGCTTTGTCTTAATGGTATACTTTAAAATACGCCTCCTTATAACTTTATGACTTTTAGTAAACTGGGCCCTTGGTTGTAGGCTCTCAATGAGGATGAAGTAAAGGAGTAAGGGCTCCTTTTGGCCACCCCAAAATCAAGTCTTCAGTCCCCATTTATTCCCCTTTTCCCTTCTACCTTCCTCCACCCCCTTTCCCTCTGAGAGTCCCCATACTGTTGTTGTGAGTTTTGCTTTTTGTTTTTGCTTAATCCCTTCACACTCTTCATCCAGCTCCCCAGCCCCCCTCCCCTCTGACAGATGTCAATTTGTTTTCTGTATCTATGAGTCTCTTTCTATTTTGTTTGCTTATTTTGTTCATTAGATTCTGCATTCAATCATATGGTATTTGTCTTTCTCTGACTGGTTAATTTCACTTAGCATAATACCCTTCAGGTCCATCCATGCTGTCACAAAAGGTACGGTAACCCTCCCCCCCCCCTTTTTTTTTTTACATTTGCATAGCATTCCCTGGTATAAATGTACCACAGCTTTCTTATCCAATCCTCTACTGATGGGCACTTGGACTGCTTTCAAGTCTTGGCTATTGTAAATAACACTGCAATGAACATAGGGGTGCATATATTCTTTCGAATCAGTGTTTTGGGATTCTTTGGATATATTCCCAGAAGTGGAATTGCTGGGTCATAAGGCAGTTTCATTTTTAATTATCTGTGGAAAATCCATGTTTTCCACAGTGGCTGCACCAATCTGCATTCCCACCAACACTTGTTGTTTGTTATTTATTGATGATAGCCATTCTGGTAGGTGTGAGGTGATACCTCATTGAGGTTTTAATTTGCATCTCTATGATGACTAGTGATGATGATCATCTTTTCATATGACTATTGGCCATCTGTATGTTCTCTTTGGAGAAGTGTCTAATCAGGTTCTTTGCCCATTTTTAATTGGATTGTTGTTTTTTATAATTAATTTGTTGTTGTTGTTGTTGTTGATTTCAGAGAGGAAGGCAGAGGAAGAGATAGAAAAGAAACATCAATGATAAGAGTCATTGATTAGCTGCCTCCTACACGCCCCCTACTGGAGATCGAGCTAGCAACACCTGGCATGTGCCCTGACCCAGAACCAGGAAATCCTGGGTCATAGGTCTAACCTCAACCACTGAGCCGCACCAGTTGCGCAAACTGTTTGCTTTTTTGACGTTGAGTGATATTAGGCATAGTTTCTTCTGAGATGGATGGTGCTAGTCGCCCTGCATGAGGAAGATAAGCCTACTCTATTACTCATGTGTTCATGGTCCCACGATGAAAACAGTGGACGGCCACTGAAGAGCTGTATGGCCTCAGGTACATGATCTCATTTCTTTGGGCTTAAATTTTCTCATGCATAAAAAATTAGGAGGTTGAAATAGATGATGGTTATATTCTTTCATTTCTTGGTATTCTATCATAGAGTCATTGGCAATTGCACCGTCCCAATTTCCTCATCTAAAGAACAGTAGCTTGGTCTTATGGTGCCAAAAGATTATAAGAAAGCATGGGACCCCAGAAAGCTGATGGCAGCACTGTCCAATGCAGCTTCCTGACAAGACGGAAACATTCTTCATCTGCCCTGCCCATTCGCTCGCTGCCTGTGCCTGCTGAGTGCTTGAAATGAGGCTGGTGTGACTGAAGAACCACGTTTTTAATTATGTTTAATTATAATTAATTTAAATGTAAACTGCCACATGTAGTTCTAGGCTACCATATTGGGTAGGGCAGGTATCAATTTCACATAAGCCAGAACTTTAAGTATAAAGATAAAAGAAAAAGGGAGTGGTTTGAGAATTGTTGCAAAAGAAGAATTAAGGGAGGCATGTTTTTAATTTTATTAATTACAAATAAAGCGCTATTATTCTTTTAGACTTTCAAAAAAGGACGAACTCTCGTTTTGTAATGATGGCAAGGATGATAATGCCTTACAATTCTATACGGCCTTTTGCTCTCCAAAGTTCTTTCATGGTTACCGTTTGATCCTCACCACAACACTGTCATTTAGAAAACACATAATAGTATCTCATTTTACAGATGAGGAAATTGATGCTCAAATGTGTGCCAAAGGTTTCAGACTTATTACGGTAATAAAGAGGTAATTCAAATTAATCACCTCAGACTTCATTTCTCCAGTCCCCTTCACACAGTACCTCCTCCCAGCCTTCCTCCTTTCTAACTTCATCATGGAAGTGCTAACAAATTATAAAACTCCGAAATATGATAATAGGGACAGTAAGGAAAAGCAAGGGATTGAATAATCCACCAACTAGATAAACCCTGAAAGAATCAAAAGTTAGTCATATCTCTTATGAGAAAAAGCAAGGGGTAAGCCCTGGCTGGTGTGGCTCAGTTGGTTAGGCGGAAAGGTCGCTGGTTCAATTCCTGTTCAGGGCACATATCCGGGTTTCAGGCTTCATACAGGTAGGGGGCATGCTGGAGGCAGCTGTTCGATATTTCCTCTCACATCAGTGTTTATCTCTCTCTCTCCCTTACTCTCTTTCTAAAAATCAATTTTAAAAAAAGAAAGAAAGAGAGAGAGAAACTCAGTTCCATATGAGCCAGGGGTGTTACAGCTGGTACTTCTGTACCAATTCTTTGAGACAGACAGCAGTCTCAGCAGCATTTTATTGTTGAGAATGTTACTAGTCTGAGATCACACACCTATCAAGTGCCACAACCAGATTCTGTTGTACAGCTTCTGGCTGTTTTCAAAACATGTTCACATTCAAAAGAAGGAGATTCTCACCCACTTCCCACCCTCCCACAGCCACTAGCAAATCTCATCTCGGGGGTTAAGCACGCAGTCCTGAGCCACTCAGACTGACTTTGAAGTTCAGATCTAACCTTGTCCAAGGGGTTTAATGTGTCTGAGTCCCAGTTTCTTGACTGTTTTTACAAGGTTTTGAGGGGGATTAAATGAGCTAATGTGTGAAAATCCTTAGTACAGTGCCTGGCACAAGTGCTTAGGGAACAGGAGTTATTAATTTTTTTACACACTAAGAAGGCGCTGCAGACTCTGCGGGCAATTCTAAAATAGGAATTTGAAAACTGTTTCAGACAAAATAACGTTTTTGCTGAAACCTACCAAGTAGGCAACCTCTGAAGGACAAGACATGCGGACATGTCGGTAAGTTGGAGACGACAGGTGTGGGATGGAGCGGAAGCCTTAGCTCAGAAAGTCCCAGGAGCTGAAGCACTTGTCCTGCCCTTCATCTCCCGTGAGGCCCTCTCCTGACCTCCAAGCCCACATATCAAGTTCTCATTGCCTCTCTCTACGGGAATGTAATCCTATATAATAAAAGCCTAATATGCTAAGTGTTTGTCCATTCATTTGACCGTTCGGCCAGTCTCTATGACACACACTGACTACCAGGGGGCAGACGCTCCAACTGGTAGGTTAGCTTGCTCCTGGGGTTCGGCAGAGGGACTGGACGAGATGGGCTAGACATGCGCTGGAGTCCTCCCAAGGTCCCTCCCTGGCTGGCCAACCTCCCGTGGTCCATCCCCAGCAGGCCGACCCTGGGTCCTGATGGGTTGGGCAAGACAGGCCGGACACAACCTGGACAAATCTGAGCACCAGGCCAGTTCTGACTTGATCCCCACAGGCCAGGCTGAGGGGCCCCACCAGTGCATGAATCTGTGCAGCTGGCCTCTAGTACTTCTATAAAGAGCCAGCATTCCCCAAAGAGAACCCATTCACTCATTCATTCATTTTTTCAACAACTATTTGCAATGCACCTGGTCTGTGCTAGGCTTGGTTCTCATCACCAGGATAGAGGGATGAATAAGACACACCCTTAAAGCTTACTTTTGGGCAAGGGAAATAGACATAAATTAAACAAATGCCTAAGAATTTCAGACTGGTAAGTGCTATAAAGAGAGAAAAACAGGATGCCTGAGGGAGAGGCTGTGGGCTGAGGGTATGGCAACTGATTGGTTAGGAAAGTCCTCTCTGAGATGACACTTATACTGAGACCTGATTGACAAGAAACGGCCAGTCATGTGAGGGCAGAGTGTTCTGGGCAGAGCTACAGCAACTGCAAAGGTCCACAGGCAGAAATGAAGTTGGTACATGGGAGGGACTGAAGGAAGGCCACGCGGCTAAAGCTGCAGCCCTGGGCAGGGAGGGCTCAGGGATGAGGTCAGAGTGGACCAGCGCCTGACCCCGCAGAGCGTGTGTCGCCCTGGGGAGGAGTTCATCCTAAATGCAGTGGAACGGCATTCCTAAGCAGGGGCTCAATGGCATCTGCTTTGCCTTTAAAAAGGTGACACCTCACCCTGGCATCCCCTTGCCCGAACACGTAAGTGTAAGCACTAAGCGCACACGCCAGCTTCTCTTCCGAGCACTGTCACTGTGCAGTTACATCAGGAGGGGGGTCTCTCCCAATCCCCATTTAATCTGTTGCCAAATCTTATCGAATCCGCCTCAGTCTAGTGTTTCTGAAGCTCATCTCCCCCTTTGCATTTCCATTCCGTCACCCTAATCCAAGTCCTCAGCACGTCTCCCCGAAGTCCTTCCCCAGCTCCTCCTAGTCTGGCCCGCCCACCCACATGCCACCGCCGTAGAACCTCCCAAAAGCAGAGTTCTACCGTGTCCCCCTTCTGCTCAGGAACTTCCGACGGCTCTTCCCTGTGCACGCAAGTAGTCACTCTCCAGCCAATGTCTTAGACCGTCCGTGTATCCTGACCTGCTGTTCTCTTCACACTCACCTACACGCTTCCTCCGCTTTGGCCAAACGGTCTCCTTGCTCTTCTCAGAACATGCCTTGCTTTTTCTTTCTTTTTTTTTTTAAAAAAAAAAAATATATATTTTTTTATTGATTTCAGAGAGGGGAAGGGAGAGAAAGAAACATCAATGATGAGAATCATTGATCAGCCGCCTCCTGCATGCCCACACTGGGATCGAGCCTGCAACCTGGACATGTGCCCTGACTGGGAATCGAACCGGGACCTTCTGGTTCATAGGTCGATGCTCAACCACCGAGCCACGCCAGCTAGACATGCCTTGCTTTCACTCGAGTTGCGTCCTGGCCCGAACGGATGCGTCCTCTGATTGCATCGGTTGAGATCCCATCCTGCTCAGTCTCCGGAGAGGAAGGATACCACCTCCGGGAGGCTTTCTCCGCTTTCCGAATGGATGGGAGGCTCCTCCAGGATCCTGTAGGAACCTTCCGGAAGCAGCGCTTACACTGCTCTTCGTGTTCCAGTTTTCTGTGCACATGTCTTACTCTCTTCTCACACTTTAGGTCCTGGCGGAGGAGACTGAATCTCATTCATTTTTTACGCTTGTTAGTCCCTCGCAGAGAACACAGTGTGCAGGTGTTTAATAAATATTTGCCGGATGAATACATGAACACACCGATAATTACACCTCAAATTCATCTTTAGGTGGCATTGCTCTGTAAGAGGACTCGAGAAAATGATGAATAACCCCAAGAGGGACTGAGGAGGGTCTTCACCATGGCATTGCACAGCTACTGGGAAACACATAGCATGGAAACAGGTTCCCATCGTGGGCCATGGAGTGGGTACGAGAGAAGGTCCCTTGGAGCTGCTGAAAGCATGTACTGTGCTCAGTGCCCAAGGACACAGACTCCACGGCCGTGGCTCCCACTCCCACAGTCCTTCAATCCCCAGGGCAGGCTTGTGGGAAATAATGCAGAACCCTTAGTGATTAATTGTGAGTTGAGCAGCTCCTTTTTGGAATAAGAGAAAAAGTCCCAGCGAATCCCCTGATTCTTCCACCACCCCGCGCTAGCAACCCAGGGAGCTGCACTGTGAGCTGGGCCTGCCTCGGTCCGGCGTGCGGGTGAGTGTGGTGTCTCCTGGCTGTGCCGTGGAGGGAAGGCACCAAGGACCTCCCCCGGGAGCGAAGCTGCTATTTGTGCAGAAAATGGGCACAGCGTTCGCTTGGGAAGCGAGGTCACCGCCCCTCACTCACTGCCTTTTGCTTCCTGAGAAGATACCTCCATGTCCCCGCTGTTAAAGTGCCCGCATTGCTAGTCATGTCCAGTAGCACACCATCTGCTGTTGACTGTGTCTGAGAACCACGAAGTGCCCGAGAAGTGATGGCGCCGTGTCTGTATTGCGTCTTAGCTACAACGCCTCCACCTGGGAGAGTTGGGGATCCCCCAAAGACTTAGGGAGACACGTGGTGTGGACACTCCTCAGCGTGCGGCTCACCTCGCCCTGGACGGCAGCCCTACCAGTGCTACCCGCCAGCAGGCCTCCTGCCCACCACAGGGTGCCCACAGCTGTGGGGTGAGTAGCAGGCGTGGTTTGTTTGTTTTCTTTTTTCACTTTACAATAGGAATTTATCCTGAAACTAGAAGCCCGGGGCACGAAATTCATGCACAAAGGGAGGGGGGTGGTCCCCCATCCTGGCCTGTGCCCTCTCACAGTGCGGGAGTCCGTGGAAGGATTGCCCCAAAGAGGTAGGCCCCGCCCACCTATCTAGGGCTCCTCGTTGGATTGCTCCAAAGAGGTCAACAGGAGCCTGGGGTCCCACCTCCGTGTCTCACACGCAGCGTTAAGCTTCCATCCACCCGCACAAGCAGCCCCACCCACACAGGCGTGCCGCTGCGCATGCAGTCTCCTCATCAATAGTTGTGGTCTGAGGGTGTCACAGCATGAGGGTGTGATGACCACATAGGCTTTTACTAATAGGATATGAAGTCCTCAGAGCATGACCTGAGGAAGGGAGTGAAGGCAAAGCTCTCTAACTCTGGTTTCTATGCGTGTGAGGGCGGGGGGGGGGGGGGAGGGAGAGAGAGAGAGAGAGAGAGAGAGACTGACTTCATTACCAAGAGTTCAGGTCACTAGCTTTCACCAGCTTCTAAGACTGTTTTCTCTGAACTTAGGAGGGCCTGGCCTTCTGGACCAATTAATGTACGACTGCCCAGAGGGTCCAGGAAAGAATCATTTTTTGTCTTTTTTTAAACATGTTTTTGTTTTATTTTGTTTTAGAGAGGGTAAGGGAGAGGGAGAGAGAGAACTATCGATGGGAGAGAGAAACATTGATTGGTTGCCTCCCACATCCACCCCACTGACCAGGGATTGAACCTGCAACCTAGGGATGTGCTCTGACTGGGAACTGAACCGGGCACCTTTCGGTGAACAGGATGATGTCCAACCAACTGAGACACATGAGCCAGGGCAAGAATCTTCTTTTTCTTAAAAAAAATTTTTTTTAAAATTTATTTTAGAGAGGAAGGGACAGGGAGAGAGGGAGAGAGAAAAAGAGTGAGAGAGAAACATCAATGCATGCAACGCCTCCTCCTGGGGATAGAGTCCACAAACTGAGCTTGTATGTGCCCTGACTAGGAATCGAACTGTGACCTCCTGGTTCATAGGTTGACACTTAACTGCTGAGCCATGCCAGCTGGGTAAGAATCTTCTTTTTCAAATAATTTTTGTCTGTTTCTAAGAGAGGTGAATGGGAAAGCAGGGCTGTGAACACTACGCTTAGCAAAAAGGTGGCCGCTGCTCTTGCTGCCTGAGGTTCTCTGGAGGAAGGAGGAAGAGAGCACATGTCTATTATGACACGTGGCTTCTCGAGGTCAGAGTGCTGTCATGTAGCTCAGGAAAATGAGGAGAAAACACCACCTCTGGGTCACAATGGTGCAGACACTGTAGAGAAGGAACATGAAAACTGGGGTACAAACCCCAGCTCTGCTTCTAACAGGTTGTCCTGGGCGAGCCACTCCACTTGCCTGGGCTCAGTGTGCTTACCTGTGAGATGGGACCACACTCTCCGAAACGCGGAGGTTTTGCCCAACTTAAAGGGGATGGCATGGAAAGCCCTGATGTTCTCATGAACAACATGGGGCTATGGAGCAAGACAGGAGAATTGGGGGGTGGGTAACCGAACAACGGAAAGATCCCCCATGTCCTCCCAGAGGGCTCTGCCTTTGGCCCTCTCCTGCTCAATTTGTTTGCTTTGGTTTAGGCTATTTTTTAAATCTCATTTTGTGGATGTTACAAAGTTGGAAGATGAGCATCAAACGGGCAGAAAAAAAACCTACAGCAAAAAAATCCTCAAAACGTCGATTCTAACAAAATGAATTTTAAACTCCAGCTTGCCTACATAGCAGCATGTGTTTAAAAAAAATCAAAAAGAAGGAAGAGAGAAGCGTGAAGAAGGAGAAGGAGCAGGGAAGGAGTTTCTGCTTCTGAGATGTGCTGGAAAAACCCGACGTACTCACACGTGCACTGAGAGAAGTGTGGCGCAGAAGGCCATAGCGGGTGGCTGTCTGTCCTCACGGAGCAAGATCACCCGCTCTGGGTGCCTCTCTCTCAAAGGGCCACAGACAAACCGAAGCGTGTTCAGCAGAGAGGCCAGAGAGAGAGATTTCTACCACATCCTACGAGGAACTCGGGATTCAACGTGGAGGAAAGAAATCGGAGGGACCCCGATGGCTGTTTACAAATGTGGGGAGGGCCACGTGGTGTTAAGATAGTGAGACCAATGCCACACGTCCTCACACACAGGGCGGGAACCTGTGCAGAGCTGCCGGGGGCCTGGTGCTTCTCTGGCCCGCGACTCCTTCACTCCTGGGGGAGTTGCATGGGGCCCAGGCGCCAGAGGCTCGACTGGAGGAACTCGGGGTTCCCTCCGCCTCAGTTGCCCAGAGCTGCCACTGACTGGGGAGTCACTGCCAGCCCCTCCCACCCTGCCCCCTCCCCAAAGGTCCTGCAGGATAAGTCCAAAGGTAAATACTTTCAGCAGCATACAATGTTTGATGACTTACGTATTTTTAAATCTCGGAGTCCTGGGCAAGCACGGATTCCAATCAGCAGCATGGCATGATGGTTAGGGCGGTGGGTTTGGAGACACACTAATTTGGATCAAACTCCAGCTCTGACACTTCCCTATTTCACTTCAAGCAAATGACTTACTTCTCTGCGCCTCACTTTATTCACCCAGCAATGGTGATACTTCATCTAAGGGTTGTTGGAAGATCTCATTGATTCCAAGATGTCTATTTTCCCACATTTTCCCAGCTCTGAAATCCAGGTGAATTTCAGGTGATGCTGTGCCACAGTTTAGTTGGAAGTGGGTTTTGTGTTTTTTTTTTCTTTCATGGTGGCGTATAAAGCAATGTAGGTCTTACAGAAATCAATTGCAACTTATATTCAGAGGAGTACACGAGCATATACTAAACCACTTAGCATAATAAGCGCACACAATGAATGCTCAAGACAATGTTAATGTCATTCTTCCATCTCTAGACAGTGGCTTCATAGCCTCTGGATGCCAGGGAGGTCCTCAAGAATTATTAATTAGATTCTCAATATGAAAAATTAATGAGAAGGTTTACACCAGATCCTATGGAGGATCCGTTCTATTGTACACACACACACACACACACACACACACACACACACACACTACATGGATGGATGAATGGATAGATAGATAGATAGATAGACAGACAGATAGATATCCCTTTCCTGGGGTCATGTACATTCTGTATTCCCCACCTCTGGGTGCTCAGTACATTTCATCCAGACATTATTGAGCAGCAGGTGAATAGTTTTAGCTTCTTCTCAGGAAAGGATATCCCTGCCCTCACCAACACTCTACACCCACCTTCCAAGCAATCACCCACCACAGAATATCTCTGTCCAGTTTAATAACCTTTAGATATGACTTCTTTCCTCTTCTGTGCTCAATTCTAAACGCTCTCCCTTGCCACAAGAAGCTCATAACAAGCGCAGCGCGGCAGGGATGTCAGTGTGGGCAGTCTTCCCTTGACGGGCCGGCCCGGCGCACCGTCGCCACAGAGGCCGTGTTCGGCCGGACTCCGTGGTGGTTAGTGTGGCCTCTTCTCGTGCAAGGTCATATCTGATCCTGCATAAAACTGCACCACATGTGTCATCTCACTGCTGTTCTGTCAGTGAGTTACCAGGCTAATGAACAAAATGCTCTTCTTTAGGGCTGCCTGACATTGAACCGTTTCATGGTTCCAGGTATATGCAACCGTGCTCATTGGTGTATCTTAGCTTACAGCAATCCCAGGAATGCCTTTGCTAGCCTCTCTCTCTCCCTAATGCAGTGGTTGGCAAACTCATTAGTCAACAGAACCAAACATCAATAGTACAATGACTGAAATTTCTTTTGAGAGCCACATTTTTTTAAACTTAAACTTCTAACGCCACTTCTTCAAAATAGACTGGCCCAGGCCGTGGTGTTTTGTGGAAGAGCCAAGCTCAAGGGGCCAAAGAGCCGCAGTTTGCCAACCACAGCCCTAGTCCAGCTCTCCTGGCCCGGGGATGGCTGTCAGAGCCCGCACTGGAAGGTGGGAGGGCAGTCCTGGTTGTGTTTTGCTGGCTGGGCAGCTGGTTCGCTGAGCAATGTTCATCGAGGGCCCATTTGTACCTCTCACTGGGCTGAGCCCAGGACTAAGTAGAAGGAGAAAAACCTTTGAGGCATTGATCTTCTGGGCCAGATGTGGCACAGAGTTATCTGGGGCTCCCAGGGTCTCCCTCGAGTGCCGGACACTTTCGGACTGGCCTGTGGGCTCCATCCCTCAGCGAGCCCCTCGGCGGAGACACAGCCCACGCAGGTGGGATCACAGCGGGCAGCGGCTCTGCCAGGGGCCCGCCCTCTGCTCCTCCCACCGGGCTCTGCGCAGAAGTCAGCGTGTTTGTTCCCAAGCCCACTCATGCTGGTTCTCCCTGGCATCATAATCACACCATTCAATTAAAGAACTCACAGAAATGAAACAGGAGTGCTGATGAGACAGCTGCTCTACAAGGTCTACGTTGCGTGTCTGGAAAGGGCGCATGCATGGGGAGTTAGTGAGAGACGTGCTGCCGACCTGGGCATGGGAGAGCCACTGCACATCCTTAAACCTGGGACACGCCACTGCCCACAAAATGCCTACGGTCTTGCTCCACTCAAAAGCAACCAACCCAAAGTCACTGTGCAAAGTCGCACAGGGGTGTGGCTGATCCAGCCAACAGGACCGAGTTCTAAGGGATGCCCTGCACTCACAGAACAAGGCCTTGGTTCCACAGCAAAAAGTGGAGGGATGCCGGGACTGGTTTGGCTCAGTGGATAGAGTGTCAGCCTGTGGACTGAAAGGTCCCGGGTTCGATTCCGGTCAAGGGCAAGTACCTTGGTTGTGGGCACATCCACAGTAGGGGGTGTGCAAGAGGCAGCTGATCGATGATTCTCTCTCATCGATGTTTCTAATTCTCTATCCTTCTCTCTTCCTCTCTGTGAAAAATCAATAAAATATATATTTTTTTAAAAAGGTGGAGGGATGTTTTATGTGGAAATAAAGGATTAAGGAAGGATTCTATGATGTTGTATGATTCCTGCTTTGACTAACTTGTTCAGCTAAATCAGCAGCTATTAACTGAATGGGGCTTAAGGGTTTCTACTGTTGCTGGCATATAGTACAGGTACTAAGGCTGACAAAAGGACTCCTTCCAGGGCAAGAGAGTGCCTACCTGGTGCACTGCATGCCGGAGAGACCAGGAGTTCCTGGGAACATACGGGAAGGCCAGTCACGCGCCGGGGGAGGGATCAGATTGGTCACACAAGTCAGTTTTCTAGACTTCAGAAACCAAGATGGCACGGGCACAACTCTTTACTTGGCCATCACTGCATGGTCTTAAGGAAGCTGTCCGTATCTCCGGGTCTGACCCTGTGAGAGGAGGGTAACTGCAGACCGTGCCTCCAAGGGCTGGGGTGAAAATGACACGGGATGACCTTTCCATAACAACAACACGTGCACAGTGGTCTTAAGGCTTCCTGGGAGCAGGGAGATCGGCACGCAGGCTGCAGATGATTTGGGGATACAGGCCAGGGGGCACACCTCTTCTAAGGCTCTCCTGTGTGAACATCAGCAGGGGAAGACTCTGGAGAAGGGAGGCATGGTGTGAGCCTGCGAGCTGGGAGCCATGTCTACTCCTGAGCCAGTGGGAGGCAGACGCGGAACAGCCAGTTCTGCATATCATACGTCACAGCTCACCAGCTACTTCCCGTAAAATAAGTATCACGGCAGCCTCCATGGTGCAGGTGAGGGAACTGGGTCTCGTGGAAGACAAGCATGGCGTTCAGGGTTGTACACGTGATAACTAGAGAGCAAGCCATGGTAATTCTAGACTGAGATCTGGAACCCTGGTCACCTTAAGCCAAATGCTGTGACTTCCCGGTGCCCCAGGCTGTCTTCCTCATGGGCCACTTAGTTCACACCCCCGGCTGTGGTGTCTCGCGTTTGTTCATCCGCTAAAACTTTCCATAGGACGAGATGCTTCGGCTAACTGTTAGAGGGCTGGAGAATATCAGAGATCCCAATTATCCTGCCCATCTCCCACCTCCGCTACCAAGGATAGCCAGCAGCCAGCGCTAGCCGCTTTCTGAAGCTTTCATTAATTTTAAGTAAATTTGTACAACATCACTCCCTTTATCCAAATGAAAACGTTTCTTTCGCATTTCTCATTCCAGGCAGATCCAGGCAGACGGTCTGTTGTCTCCCTCTGGATCTTTTGTATTCTGCTTTGTCCTATTTGAAACGAAGGGACCCCACACCGAATTCTGATTCTGAGGTGAAGTCATAACATCAATGTATGTCATGAACATGTTTAATTGTAATTGCGGAAGTAGGCGATGCCAACGTATGTGCACTCGGTTATTTTCTGCGTTATTCTTTGTCCCGCTCTCAGAGTTAACACAGCCCATTATCCCCCATTCATCCTCCGGCTGCCGCTGCACAGAGCAGATGTCTCATTGAGCAGCCACAATGGCTTCGAGATCTCTTTCCTGAGCACTTACAAGTGGAGTAATTCAGAGCCCATCAGTGAGCCTGAGCTGCTGCGGGGGTTCCTTCCGGTGAGCATGCACTTGTCTACATAAAATTTCAAGGAATCATATTAGTGATGGAGAAGAACAGTTCATTTATCAAGCCTGCCCCCTCTGCCCGCAAAAGCACGCAAAGAAAGAAATCCCACCAGTTCATGCTATTTTAATGATGCTTATTTATAATTATGGAGGCCCAGTGCATGGATTCATGCATGGGTGGGGTCCCTAGGCCTGGCCGGTGATTAGGGACATTTAGGTCTGGGCCAATCGGGGCCTGTAGTCCGGGGGGTGACAGGGCACAGGAGGTTGGCCACTGGCCCTGAAAAGGGAGCCAGCCCTCTGTCCCCCTGGGAAAGGAGCTGCATCTGCTGCCGCCCATTCCCGGTTCCCTGTCCCAGCCCGGGGCCAGAGGTCTCAGCAGGGCTGGGAGAGGAGGCCAGGGACCGAAGGAACGGATGCTGAAGGCTAATGCACCAGCTGGCCGCAGAGGTTGACTATGGAAGAGCACTGACCACAAGGGGGCAGCTCCCGTGTTGAGCATCTGCCCCCTGGTGGTCAGTGCAAGTCATAGTGACTGGTCAACGAGTTGTTCAGGCCTTAATATATACAGATATGTACAAATGCTGCTTATTTTATGTGGTTTCATCCTAAAGTCAGTTAAGATGTGTGTTGTTTTTGTAAAGCATTGTTTCTTTTCCAACAGGGAACGGGGGCTCGGACAGCAATGTCACCAGACCCAACCCCAGTAGGACAAAAGCACAGCATTTGATTCAGGTCAATCAATGTCCCCGAGCACCAGCCACCTGGAAGGCAAGAGCCCTGCTGGGTGCACATTGTTAAACCTGGAAAACTCAACTGAGGCAGGTGAGGAGAACCTGCCCTGCCCTCCCGGTACCACCTCTAAGATATTCGTGATCATGAACACCTATAGTATTATGGTTATTCCCAGAAAAGTACAAGAAAACATGCAACAAGGGAAGATTTGTTTTCTTTGAAATAAAAGGGCCCAATGCCAAATTCTGATTTTTAAAGCGACGTGATAACATCAATGTACTATATCATTAAAATTTTTTCTTGTGACTACAGAAATAGCCAATGCCAAATTATGGGGCTGGGTCTAAGAATTGAGAGATTTGTGAGGAACGTGACCTTTGAGCCAGACCCTGAGGAAGGCGACATGAGCAAAGAACCAGACCAAGCAAAAGCAGGTCTTAGCCAGGTCTCTGCCTTCCATGAAGGTGAGCATGGACATTCTTGAGCAAGCGGATGCAGTCCACGCACAGATATCTTTAAACAGGGAAACTCTAGTCACCAGAAATAACAATCAGAACACACAGACTACCAGTCACGGATATACTTACGGAGACAAGACAGAATGTTTTAAATCAGGACCGTCTCAAAACAATTCAGACATCCTGGTATGGGCAATGTCCCAGCTACACAGTACAATCTCCACCCAATGTGTAGGTGGATAAATGACCCACCACCCAGCATCTTACCACTGCTTAATACCGCACAGGACAGCTCAGAACTGATCCTCTGCACCGTTCGGCCACCTGAGGGGGTTGAAGGCCCTTGTTGAATTGCCAGACAACTACAGATCCCTGACTACGATGTACAGAACAGAGGATTCTATTTTCTTTTCTTTTCTTTTTTAAAAATATATTTTATTGTTTTTTTACAGAGAGGAAGAGAGAGGGATAGAGAGTTAGAGAGAGAGAATCATTGATCAGCTGCCTCTTGCACACCCCCTACTAGGGATGTGCCCGCAACCAAGGTACATGCCCTTGACTGGAATCAAACTTGGGACCTTTCAGTCCGCAGGCTGATGCTCTACCACTGAGCCAAACCGGTTTCGGCATATTCCTTCAATAGAAATATGTATAAGTGCAGACCAGGAAAATGCCAATATATGCTTATGATTCTCTCCTCCCTTACCCCTACCCCATTAATCTCTCCCCACCCCCATTCCCTCTGAGATTCGACACTCTGTTCCATGCTTCCATGTCTCTGGATCTATTTTGCTCATCAGTTTATTTTGTTCATTAGATTCCACATGTGAGTGAGATCATGTGATACTTGTCTTTATCTGCCTGGCTTATTCCACTTAGCATAATGCTCTCCAGATCCCTCCATGCTGTCTCAAAGGGTAGGAGATCCTTCTTTTTACTGCTGCATAGTATTCCCTGGTGTAAAGGTACCACAGCTTTAAAAAAAATTATATATATATTTATTGATTTCAGAGAAGAAGTGAGAGGAGAAGAGAGATAGAAACATCAATGATGAGAGAGAATCATTGTTAGGCTGCCTCCTGCGTGCCCCCTACTGGGGACAGAGCCTGCAACCCAGGCATGTGCCCTGATCAGGAATCAAACTGTGACCTCCTAGTTCATAGGTTGGTGCTCAACCACTGTGCCGCGCTGGCTGGACTGCACCACAGCTTTTTTATCCATTCATTTACTGATGGGCTCTTGGGCTGTTTCCAGATCTTATTCATAGCAGTGCCATTTATATTCTTCTGATTAATAAGCGTAGATATTTCTCTATTCTAGCCAAAGAATCTTATCTTTGAAAACACTATTATCTGCCCATAAATTACCACAGTAATTAGCTACTTTATGCCACCTTTTATAAAACCATCTATGAAGAAAAAGGAGATTATGGAAGGCTGCTACCGTGTTTCCCTGAAAATAAGACATCCTCCGAAAATAAGACCTAGCGCAACTTTGGGAGAAAAAAATTAATATAAGACACTGTCTTATTTTCGGGGAAACAGGGTAGTACTTCTCTATCCATCCCCTCAAAGGCCATTGCAAACGCCATTTCCTGCATGCAGCCTTCCCCCGTCCCTTCCACCACCATTCCTGTTACCACCAGATTAGTCTCTTTCTGGACTCTGCCACTGTTTCTCCATCCACTGCTTCATGCTTTATAATTAGTCATGTGAGCATCTATCTCCTTCCTCCCAACCCCCAAAAGCTTCTTCCAGATAAGAAGTCAGCCTTACGCATCTTGCATTCTCACAATGCCTCACTTTGCATGGCTGGACACACAACAGATGTTCGACGACTGTTTGTCAAATCATCTCATCAGGTCTGGAGACCTTGGTTTGATGTATTTTAAATTTTTAAAAAATTTTTCCTTGTGCCTGCCCTTGTCTGTGTGATCAGCGCCCGGATTCAGGCGCACCACACCCTCCATCCGAGCAGCACTCCCTCTGGCGGGACCTGCAGGCGTCCTGACTCAATCACTGAGCCTCACTCGGACACGGCTCGGGAACACTCTGGATCAGAACGGACCTGAGCTCAGGTGACCTGCGTACACAGCTCGGCTGGTCACTCATTAGTTGTATGACTTTGGGCGAGTTAAACCCTCCAGTCCTCAGTCTCCACAGCTGTGCGATGAGGCCGCACAGGGCACCTGTCTTGGGTTAAATAACGCAACATATGAAAGGGTTTAACTCAGGGCTCTGTGCATAGCAAATACAAGTTAAACATTATTTTTGTATCCTGTTCGTAAAATAAAAATGATAACGTAAGTCCCTCAGGGTTATTATAAGGAATAAATGATGTCACAAGCAGAATGTTCCCAGCACGTGGTTTGAAGTCTCCTTCATGCCTCTGTGCCAGGGTAATGGCTGCCATCGACGGAGCACCTACGAGAGACCAGGTAACGGGTAGCAGTCCCTTGAACATAGCATGCCCTCTAACTGAATTCTTACAATAAGCTGTTGAAATAATAATTATTGCCCCTATTTTATGAATGAGTAAATCGAGTTTCAGACAGGATAAATACCCAACCCAAGGTCACCACAACAGTAGGTGATAGATTATTCCAGAAGCGACAGGTAGGAGGGACTGAGGAAACAGGAAAGTAGAGGAAGGAAGGACAGGCAGAAACTCCGTCAGAAGCTGAGTATTCCCATTTATCCTCGCCCCCATCCCTAACTCCCTAACGTGTGCCTTGTAAACTAGTCTCTGCCATCTGTGTACCCATCTTCTCACAGACACCATTCACCTGCTCTTGCTTTTTAAAAATGCATAAAATGATATCACTCACCTAAGAACGAACTCTAATCCACTTCCCTCTCCCAATTTCTCTCCTGGTTGTAAATTTGCTGTTTGTCTCCATGGTCTTATCTCAGCAATACTCATCGTCATCCGGGAAACATTTTAATTTTTAATCTGGTTATCCTTACTTTCTTAGGCTTCCACCGAAGCCCTACATGAGCTACGTCAGATGCATTTGGTGCCCGCTACGCAGAAGGGAAGAGGGCCCTCCCATGGTCCCTCCTGAAGGTAACGCAGTTTTATACCAAGTGACGGTCCCCTCCCCCTCTCTCACCCCAGCCAGCAAAGATGATGAGCGGTGGGCTTCTGAGCCCAGCAAGGCCAACCACGGGCTGATTAGGGACCTAAAAGATAGGGCAATGAAAAGACGAGCTGGATCCCTTAGCTTCTTTCTTGAGAACCTGAATTGGGGAATTCTGAGAGAATGAAGCAGTTATCAGGATAAAGTACGAGTGACGGACGGTAAGGAACAAAGCCATGAAGGTGGGAAGGTGGAGACGGTGCAGTTCGGGATACGCGGTCTCGGCAAGTAGGAAAGCAGCACGTGGGTCTAAGCAAACGCTGTGCGATCGAGAGAGCTTATTCAGAATGAAGCTGGAACCCCGAACCTCAGGAAGCATCCCCCCCAGGAGGACAGGCTGTCCCGGGAGCTGCCTCCGGAGCTGGGACCCTTCCAGCCCGGTTTCAGGTGCCCTCGGTGAGCCTTCTCTCTCGTGCTGCTTTCTGGAGGAAACGCCGGGGTGTCCGTTCTTTGCAACCAGCGGGCCCTTTTCCAGGAGGGTCAGCACGTAAAGCCATTCGTAGGAGAGGCAGGTGGGGCTGTACTGCCCATCTCTGCTCAGAGGTTGCAGGTTCCCGGAGCGCGGGAGTTTCTGACTCTGCGGGTTGCCCCGGCGTCCTCACAGGTGCCTACCTGTGCCAGCTCCCGGGAAAGAAGAAGCTGCTCCTCAGCGGCAGCCTCAATGACAGGAAAAGCTTCCCCAGCTCATTTATCACCTGTGGCTCTCTGACATAAAAAATAAACTCACAGGCGGGGAACTACGAGGTCTAAGAATGGAAAACACGACACAAAGTGTGTACTTGAAGGGTGGAAAAGTTGGACCTAAGAAAAACGAGGATTCAGGGATACACAAATGCTTAGTGATGAGCTGGTACTTTATACCTTGCAAAGGGGGAGAAGAGTGAATCCTCTATTGTAAAAAAAAATAAATAAATAAACAAATAAATTCTTTTTTCCTGATGTGGCACAGAGGTTATATAATTTAAAATGAACTGTTATTCTTTTTGTATTCTGTTCAATTTATTAACAAGCCACATTTCCGTGTGAGCTGTTGAGGCATTCAGCAACACTTGTTGATCTGTCCCGCCCTGTGACAGGCCTTGGGGTACAGAACTGGAGACAGTTCCGGCCACTGAGGGGGAACAGCCCAGCGCGGGGCAGAGGCGCTCAGGACAGGATAAGAAGGCACCCCAGGGCGGGCCCTGCGGGGGGGGGGGGGGGGGTGGGCAGTGGAGCAGGGAACAGGGGGTTGAGTCTGAACAGCATCCCAGAAAACATGACCAGGAACAATCTTGAAGGAGCACTTGGGTTTGGCTAGGAAAAGCCGAGGCAGAAAGATTGTTCCCGGGAGAGGTGGCTACTGGGCATTGGCTCAGGAGCAAAAATCCTGCCTTCCTTAGACTGCTGTCGCCTTAACCACCGCAGGGTGTCACCGGCCCTATTCAATAATTCACCGACCCAGGCATCCTTAGAGCAAGTATGCCTTGACCCACATTCCAAAAGTTCCCTGTCCACAGACGCTTAGCAATTCCCTCCTCAGACATACACTAACTACACAAGCACCCAGGGTAATAGAAAACCCAGTATACCTAGTATTAGACAAAATAAATAAATAAATAAAAATTAAAAAGCTACCTCAGGTTCACAAGTTTCTGCTCTGGCTTTGCATCTTTCAACCGCCATTACCGTTAATTTTGAGTTTACGCATTTGTTTTTTCAAGAAAAGTGTGAGTGGCCAGATGGTGTTGCTCAGTGGTTGGGCCATCGACCATAGTTTGATTCCGGGTCAGGGCGCATGCAGGGTTGCAGGCTTAATCCCCAGTGTGGGGCGTGCAGGAGACAGCAGATCAATGGTTCTCTCTCATCATTGATGTTTCTATCTCCCTCTCCCTCTCCTTCCTCTCAGAAATCAATAAAAATATTTTTTAAAAGAAAGAAAAAGTGATTATATTTTTTTTATGGAAATTACTAAAGCTCTCCAAAGTTCTAGATTAGAGGCATTTTGAATCTTTAAGTAAAGACCATACTCGAGCCCTGGCTGGTGGGACTCAGTTGGTTGGGTATCACCCAGTGTGCCAAAAGGTTGCTGGTTCTATTCATGCGGGGGGTGCAGGCTCCATCCCCGTGGGGGCATGCAGGAGGCAGCATCAATGTTTCTCTCACACTCCCTTCCTCTCTCTCTCAAAATCAATAAAAAATATTTTAAAAAGTACTTTTGATAATTACTTAGATCACTAAAAATTAGATTGGTAATAATTAATGTATAGAATATGTTTTTCTCTTTCCCTATAGTTTAGTATTGTCAATAACCAAACATGTCACATATTTCTACAGAATATATTCTTACATTCTAAAAACTTTGCTAAAATACCACTTCCCAAACCTATTTCCCATCTTTATTGTTAATAACACATTTCTCTTACATATCTACTTCTTAGGATTGTTATGAAGTAAGCAAGATATTCAACGTTAGGAATTTTAAAGCAACCAAAAATAAAGGAACAAAATAAGTAAAAAAATTATTATATATGGTCTTCAAAATTCTCTTTTCCAATTAAAAAATAATTATGTCTTATATACATTTTTTTTTCAGATAGAAATAAGACCAGTTCAAAGAGTCACTAATTTATTAATTGTCAAAGCAGTCCTGAGCTGGCCTCCCTTGCCATAATAGATTCTTAAACACGGTAAAAAGAAGTTATTCTGAGGATCTAAATATTTCATTAAGAGCCACCACATGGAATTTTTAAAAATACATATATTTTAAAAGGTTTGGCCAATCACAGAAAGCACGATTAAGGAAAGCATCCTTCACTTTCTACCCTCTGTGTCCCACTCGTGGTCAGGATTCAGAAGCAGCTTATTACTTACATCCTAAAGGTATATATAATAGATCTATCATCCTATCAGCAAGTCTTCACCGATATTCCTCAGGAGTGGCATATCATAAAGACTGTCACAGGCTCTGTCATCCCCGAAAGCACAGTGTTAAACACACGGCATATATCATCAACACCACAGTTGCTTAGACTGGTCCCTTGCAACCTCAAAACAATACTAGTTTGTAAGCGTAATACACCAAGAGCAGCAAGGTTTCCATGAAAAAATCAGTGAGATGGTGAAGCTGAGCGCGCACCCAGTGCCCAAACACTTTAAGTTCATAGTATTGCCCAGGAAGACACGCATGCACAACAGCTTCTTCTTTTGAAAATGGTTTCTGGTCTCCTTGCATGGGAGCCTGCCTGCGGACCGGCGCATTTTCTAAAAATCCATAAATTAAAATCTCTCTTCTTCCTATGGCACTTTTCACGTCTAAGTATCAACACAGTTTGGATGTATAGGAATGAATCCCATATATCCACAAAACTTACAATATTTGTGGCTTGGTAACTGTGGTTCTTTAATGGGGTCTTGTATAAGGTGACCAAAAGGCCAGATGCATGGGCGATCCTATTCACAGAATCAGAAAACACTGAGTAACAGCCAATGGGAAACTTAGAGAGGATTGAGTTCAAGTCCTTCATTCTGAAAGAGTCCAGAAAAGTGGAGTGGGAAGTCTGGGTCAGAGACTGGCAAGCCCAAACCAGAAACGGGTCCAATGGACTCTGTAAAAAAGATAATTACTAAATTAGAATTGGGGCCCAGACCACGTGGCTCAGTGGGTAAACGTCAACCTAGGAACCAGGCCGTCACATTTCAATTTCCGGTCAAGGGCACATGCCCAGATTGCTGGCTAGATCTCCAGTGTGTGTGTGTGTGTGTGGAGGGGGGAAAGGAGGCGGATGATGGAGGCAGCTGATCAATGATTCTCTCTCATCATTGATGTTTCTATCTATCTCGCTCTCTCCCTTCCTCGCTGAAATCAATAAAAATATATTTTATTTTATTTATTTATTTTATTTTATTTTTAAATATATTTTATTGATTTTATACAGAGAGGAAGGGAGAGAGATAGAGAGTTAGAAACATCGATGAGAGAGAGAGTCATTGATCAGCTGCCTCTTGCACACCCCCTACTGGGGATATGCCCGCAACCAAAGTACATGCCTTGACCGGAATCGAACCCGGGACCTTTCAGTCCCCAAGCCGACGCTCTATCCATTGAGCCAAACCGGTTTCGGCAATAAAAATATATTTTAAAAAATCAGAATTGGGGAAATGTCTCTCTCTCTCTCTCTCTCTTTTTTTTAAACCAACATGCTAAATCTAAGTCTTTAATTAAATAAAAGGGGAAAAGGAAGGCAATTATTTGAATGCCATGTCGACACAATACCCATCACCTAAATCTCATGGTGATTGTCTCCCTTCTCTGCCTCTCGTCTGCGAAGATTTGGCCTGACAGGAAATGGAGTCAGCTAGCCATCTCGCCTCTTATTTTCTCGTGCGTCCCTGAGTGAGTCATATAACCTTCCTCAAATATAACCTAAGAATAGTCATGCTCCTTCGTTCACAGGGCTATTATAAAAGAGGCCTAAGCAGATATCACTTTAAAGTGCATTGACATGTCCAGGCTTAAAAGAAATAGAGAACATTTCCATTTTACATGTTATGTTTATGTCTCTTGGAGGGAAAACAAAACAAAAACACAACACCACAAAACTTCCTTCCACAGAACTACATGCAGGCCCCGGCCCGGCGGCTCCGGTGGTTAGAGCGTCCTCCTCATACACCAAGGTCACGGGTTTGATCCCTAGTCAGGGCACCTACCAGATTCAACCAATGAGCGCATACATCAATGGAGCGACAAACCAATGTCTCTTTCTCTCTCAAACCAATAAATAAAAACAGAAACTAAATGCAAATGCAGTATTTGGAACCAAGCACAGAGCGTTGATTTTACCTTCAGTAGGACGAGCAGCTCTAGACTTTCATTTATACACAGCTCACACTTTGCCCCCTTTAACGTCATCACAGTCTTCGTTTCTGTTCCCCCGGGGTGAAGGGGGACCTGGGCACTGCTGTCTGGCTTCCCAGACATGTCCAATCTTCCCCAACAGATTCTGGTTTTATTCCCTCTGTACCTTCCCATTCAGATCACTCACTCTTTGGATTACTCTTGCAAGGAGCCCCAGATTCCTCCCACAGGCAGCTCCCCAGGTGGTGGAAGTGATCAAGTGGCCACAGGTGCCAAATGCAGATGGAAAACGTTGCCGCTACAGAGCAGGCAGACACTCCGCTTCCTAAGATGCTGGGAGCACAGAAATTATATTTATTCTCATCATGAGACTTTTAATAAAAATCCTCACCCCAGAATATGTTTTTATTGATTCCAGAGAGAGAGAGCAAGGGGGAAAGGTAGAAAAAATAAAACACCAAGCTCAGCCTGTGTGGCTCAGTGGTTGAACGTTGGCCCATGAACTAGGACAGTGGTCGGCAAACTCACTAGTCAACAGAGCCAAATATCAACAGTATAACGACTGAAATTTCTTTTGAGAGACAAATTTTTTAAACTTAAACTTCTTCTAACACCACTTCTTTAAAACAGACTCACCCAGGCTGTGGTATTTTGTGGAAGAGCCACACTCAAGGGGCCAAAGAGCTGCGTGTGGCTCGCGAGCCGCAGTTTGCCGACCATGGCACTAGGAGGCTATTGGTTTGATTCCCAGACCGGGCACAGGCCCAGATGCGGCTCCATCCCTAGTAGAGGGGTCTGGGAGGCAACCGACCAGTGTTTCAATCTCTCATCTCTCGGCCTGGGACCAAACCCTCAACCTTTCTGGTGTACGGGATGATGTCTCCACCAACTGAGCCACCCGGCTAGGGCTCATCACAAGACTCAATCACACACCCTGTGTGGGATCCCCAGTATAAGTACCAAACCCATGATTTATGTGTGGGTGGGCGTGTCACTCTTTCTTTCAAACTGCTAAATTAATCTTTTAAAAAAAGGTGGATTGATAACAATGAATACAACACGTCAAGTACTAGAGAAAGATGATGTTGAAAGGGTGATACAAGCATTAACGCAAGTCTGCCTCCACGGCAGTGACTGGCATGCCAATCCTACATTCTCCAGGAGGGGAAGGTATTCCTGCCTTTTATCTCACGAAACCAGTAAGATTTTACTTTTATTTTTAAAAATTTATGAATTTTAATTCTCATCCAAGGACATGGTACTTATTTACTTTAGAAAGAGAAAGGGAGAGGGAGAGAGAGAAACCATCAATGCAAGAATGAAACATTGTTTGATTGCTTCCCACATACACCCGGACAGAGGATGGAACCCTCAACCCGGGTTTGTGCCCTAACAGGGAATCGAACCTGTGACCTTTTCACGTACGAAGGATGCTCCAACCAACTGAACCACACTGGCTAGGGGGAAGCCAGTAAGATTTTAATAACTCAGCTAAAAGGACACCCATTAAAGAGGTTTTAACTTTGTCCTTGTTAGGAGTGGGAAAAGCCATTCCATTCCTCCATTGTCTTTGGAATTCCAGGATGACAGTGACAGTGGTGGAGTTTCCTGCAGGTGAGCCTTTGGCTTCAGCTGAAGAGCCATGGACGGAGTGAGGAGCCCCACTGGCCAGGCGTCCCTCCAACCCCTTAGGGTTTAACACACGGAGGTGTCACGTGAGTCACCAGATGAGGACTTACACAGGCCGGCTCACAACCAGTGTGAAGTTCTTTACTGGTGAGTGTAAAGGGTTAGCAGGTGTTATTTGTGTCTCCGTTATGCTGTGTAGAGAGAGGGGGGTTTGGGGAGGAGAGGGAACTTTGTAGTGTCTTTGGAAATGCTGGACTGTGTGAGTGCCAGTTGGCTAGGGCAAGAGCTCAGCCACAAAGGGGAAAGACAGTTAGCTTACATTACAAACTTCAGGTCACTTATTTATACAGCTCTATGCCTGCACTATAATGCCTGCATGCTGTTCCATGTATGGCATCAATATTTTTTTAAAATATATTTTATTGATTTTTCACAGAGAGGAAGAGAGAGGGATAGAGAGTTAGAAACACTGATGAGAGAGAATCATCGATCAGCTGCCTCTTGCACACCCCCTACTGGGGATGTGCCCGCAACCAAGGTACATGCCCTTGACCGGAATCGAACCCAGGACCTTTCAGTCCACTGAGCCAAACCGGTCCCGGCTATGGCATCAATATTATTATCGTTTGTTTAACGATGTGGTTCATATTGATTATCTACCAAGACAGCAAGCTCCCCGAGAACAAAGATATGGTACATGGGCCTAGCTCCTGCCTACGTCCTCAGTGCCCAGCCAGGTGCCGGCTGCATAGTAAGTGCCCCTAAAATATGAGCTGAGCTCTGGCCGGTTTGCTTCAGTGGGTAGAATGTGGATTCGATTCTGGTCAAGGGCAAGGGCAGGTACCTTGGTTGCAGCTCCTCCCGACCCAGACCCAGGTCGGAGGCATGCAGGAAGCAACCAATCGATGTGTTTCTCCCACATCAATATTTCTCTCTGTCTTTCCCTCTCTCTTTCATTCTAAAAAAATCAAAGAAAAAATACCCTCGGTTGATGATTAATAGTAAAAAACTAAATAAGAGTTGCATAAACAAATGAATATAGGAATTAATTCATGAAAATCCACGTGTACTTGCCATGTTTGTGTCATGCATGTGCCATGTGAGGGCTGGGTGGGGGTAGCTGGGATCCAGCACAGCAAACAGAACTCCAAAGGGGGTCTAGCTGTGGCGCCCAAGTGCTGGGTGTGCAAAACCAAGCCTCGGGGCCGGGGAAAGGGGAGCTGCATCAGGACCCCAGGAAACTCTGAGCCCCAGGGCGGGCAGCTTCACGGAGACCCCTCAGGTCATTGCCGATCTTTCCCGGGTGCCAGTCAGCGTCTTCATTGAAAACTCTATGAGTAATCTTCCTTTTCCCTTACGGTTCAGAAATTCTAACATTTGGGGGGAGATACCCAGATCCTCAAAGCTTGCCAGAGACAAACCAAAGTAGAAAACAATTCCGTTTTAAAACACGGAAGTTCAATTCTACTGCAAATGAGACGTTCTAAGGAGGCGGGAGAGTAGCTCCAGGCCAGACCCAGGCCAATGAAGACCTCGCTGCATCCTTCCCTGCCCCCGGGCCGGGTTCCTGGGCCTCTATGCCAGGACCATCCCGTTCCCACCCGGCCGCCTCTGTGCTTCCTTCTCTGCAGATCACAGGGCCGCAGCCTATTCCAGGTAGAACGGAGGAGGCATGGCCTCCAGACTTTCGCAGAATTTGGGGGCAAGTAGCAGAGTCACAGAGAACCCAGCATTCGATACCAAAGGGAAATCCCCCTGAGAATTCAAAGAGAGCTCCAACCAAGGCCCTTGACGCAACCCCTGGGTAAGAGCAGGAGGAAGGGAAGCCACAATCCCAGAAAAGAGGCAGACATCTTTTGCTTTAAAAAAATATATATTTTTCAAAATGACCACCAGGCACTGATTGTAGCCCTCTCAAGATGCCGCTTCAAACAGCAAAAGGCTGCACCGGTGGGTAAACAGCCTTTGCCTCCTCACCCTCACACACACACAGGGAGAGACATTAATCTCCGGCCAGCAGCAATGGTAAGGGCGCCTCCTGGAACCTGTAAGAGCCACAGTCAGAACCCTGAAGCTGGGGAGGACTTTACAGATGTGTCTGCCTCAGGCCCGGCCTGGAATAAACGACTGGAGCAGGCGGCACCTCTTCTCACCCAAGCATCTCACATTGACCTTCTTTTTTAAAACAAAAACCCGTACAAGTGAGGAGGGAAGGGGGAAACCCAACCACTCCCACCCCATTCTCTGAACAAATCGGCCAATAAATCTAACGGAGAGGCACACGAGAGGAGGACAGAAGCCAACAGGTGGAAAGGCTTTTTGTTCCCTGAGAGATGCCCCGGCACTCGATCTGCGCCCTGGTCCCCTGGTCTCGGGGTGTCCGTCATGACGGGTTCATGATCAGGGGGGTGATGATCAGGGAATAAGGAAAACCCTTCCTTTGCCTGGCGATGCTGGCGTTTCCAGCTGGAAGGTCGCTCCTGGCCTTTCCGACAGACTGGCCTGTCCCCTCCGCCAGCCCCCGGGAGGCAGACAGCATCCCCAGCCTGGGTTTTACAGATGGGGAAACCGAGGCACGGAGCACCCCTCGGCTTAGAGCGCCCACCCCCGAGCCCTGCCGTAGCCTGGAAAAGTTTCTGGCTGGTCTGGGGCAGAGTTCTCCGGCTCTCCCTTCCCGCCGGCTCTGCCCGGAACCTGGGCTCGGGGTGCTGGTTGGGGACCTCCCCGGGCGGAGTGTGGGGAGCCCATGCACACGCACACACCTCTCCCCCCTCTCCCCAGGCCACACGGCGGGCAGGCACAGCCCCGGCAGCCCCCGCAGCGGCGGGCAGAGCCCGGGGCCCCGCTCCGCCCGGGGACGCGCAGCTCACAGCTCCGGGCGCGCAGGGCCTCCGCGGGCTCGGCTGGGGCAGCTCTGACCCCGGCTCTGCCCTCTTCTCCCCCTCCCCTTTCCCCTCCTCCTTCCTCCCCTTCTCCCCGACCAGCCCCGGGGCTCAGATCGCGTTCCCGGGGCTCCCCAGGAGCGGGGGCCGCCCCAGCCCAGCGCCCGCGGAGCCGGCGGCGCAGGACCGCGCCGGGCGCAGCGCAGGAACGGGACCCGCTCCGCCCGGACCCGCCGCCGCCGCGGCCGGGAGGGACCGCCGGCGCTTACCTTGCTCACGAGGAGAAATCCTGGAGAATCATTGCAGCCACCGAGGGGGAAAGTGAATGGAGACCAAAAAAAAGAGACCCCTTTCCTGCAACCCCAGGCCTCCCGGCACCCAGACACCGGGACAACATCAAAGCAACTTAGGGGGAACCCTTGAGGGGCCTATTGTCTGCGCCGCTCGGATCCGGGCTCCTCCGGCCTCCCCTCTCGCGGCCGCCGCACTTGGTACGGCCCAGGCATTCATGCCAAGGAGCTTTCACACATGGAAGCTTGTCTCCAGCAATTGCTGACAAGCCACAAACAAGACGTTCCCCCTCCCTCCCTCCGCGGCGCCCCCTCCGCCGCCCCCTCCTCCCCCCGCCCCCGCCCCCGCCCCCGCCTCCTTTCTCCTGAATGCAAACCCCAACTCTCCAGTGACAGGCCGCTGGCAGCTCGGCCTGGCTGCGCACGCACCCCGGTCCCCCCTCTCCCCCCACCCCCCCAGCGCAGCTCAGCTCAGCTCGGCTCTGCTAGTTGCTGCTGCGCCGGAGGAGTTGGGAGCCGGGGAAGCCGGCGCTGGGTGGGGAGCAGGGAGAGGGAGGCAGAGGCAGAGGAGGGAGAGGGGGAGCGCAGAACCACCTCCTGGGTCCGGGGAAGATGGCAGGAGAGAGGTGAGCTCTATGGAGAGAAGGCAGCGGCCGCACACGTGTGTTCACACACACACACACACACACGCACACGCGCGCGCGCGCACACACACACACACACACACACATGCACTCACGCACTGGGAGGCAGGCTGAGCTCCTCGAGGAGCAGAGAATGAGTCCACAAAGGGAAAAGCCATGCCCCCTCCGCGTGAGGCTGGGCAGGAGGGAGATGGAGCGGGTGGAGCAGTGCTGCGCGCTCAGGTGGGTCTCTCCATCCTGGTGAGGGCACACGTGCCCCCCTGTGCCCCCCCCCAGGACCCCGCCTCCCGCCCTCCCCGGGGGGGACGGAGCGTGGGCCAGGGCTCCTGGATAAAATCCACCCACGAAATGTGTCAACGTGCGAGGGAACTTAACCGTGGGCTCAACTTGTGCCCAGGCTATTTTTTTAAAAGCGGATCTTTACAATGAAAAACAGACAAACAAACAAAACCAGAAACCCTAGAGAGCAGGGGCAAGGGGAGCAGTAACAAGTCGTGTGAACTCGCAGAGCAGGGAAGTGCGATGCGATGCGAAGTTGCTGATTGCCAGGCTGCTGGAATGCGTGCAGGGTGGGCATGGCCGCGAGGGGGAAGGGCGAGGCTGTGAGCTGTCTTCTAGGAATGGGGGGTGGGGGTGAGGAGGTAGAATAATGAGCATGGCAAGAAGTAAGCAGGAATGTGATTGGTGTGCGGGGAGGAGGGAGGCGGGGGTGTGAGAGAGAAAGAGGAGAGAGAGAGAGAGAGAGAGAGAGAGAGAGAGAGAGAGAGAGAGAGAGAGAGAGAGAGAGAGAGAGAGAGAGAGAACCAAAACACTGCACTAAAAGGGAAGGAGAAAAATGGAAGCCCAGAGAGGGAAACACGCGGAGTGAATGGGGTGGCAAAGGAAGGCACAGAACGTGAGCCGAAGGGCGCACAAAGGCTGTGCACGTAGGATGGTGCATGAAGTCAGGAGGCGGACGGAGACCAAGACGCCTGGCAGGATGGTGATGCGACATGCTAGCATGTGGAGAAGCCGCAGCCCTGGCGCGGTCTCCTCTGCCCAGGCCAGATGGCCACCCCTCAGGAGCAGGGCCTGCGGAAGCTCAGCGGCGAGGGGGAGCTGAGCCACTCCTGTCTGTAGTTCTGCGTGAAGGAGGCCGAGGATAAATTCCTCCGAATCCTCCGCTGAAGATGCAGACTGTGCTCGCACATGTCCCCCATTCCTTGGAGGGGCAGTGGGAATGCGTGGCGATTCTTTATATTTAATACTAACGGCTCGTCACCACCCAGAGCTCCCCGCGTCCAGGACACAGCCTTGTCCCTGCTGCCTGTTCTCCTTCGTGTGGCTTCTCCTTCGTGGCTGATCCCTGGAGCTGTCTGTCACCATGATCCCCACTCATGATGATGGTGGTGGTGAGAATGATGATAATAATTACTTTAAAACATATATTTTCATTATTGATTTCAAAGAGGAAGGGAGAGAGAGAGAGCTAGAAACATCAATGATGAGAGAGAATCACTGCTCATTGGCTACCTCCTGCACACCCCACAGTCAGGATTGAGCCCCCAATCCGGATATTGAACTGTGATCTCCCGGTTTATAGGTCAACTCTCAACCACTGAGCAATATAACGATTACTTTTGATTAAGTATCTACTTGATTCTCAGATTTTCCCAACAACTATAGCATGAAGTCATTTCTATGAAGACCATCTTCGTTTACAGATGATAAAAAGGAGGCACCGAGAAGTTAAGTAACCGACTGAGGTCACACAGCAGGCAGAAGAGCAGCTGAAGTCTGACTCAGGTTGATGCGTGCCCACAGCTCCGGCATTCACTCATCATCACATCATGCCCTCTGACCTGAGCACCCAGCTTCCCCATGGCACCCCACACCCAGTTAGCTAGGAAAGCACAGTTTCCTTCTGGGCCCCAGGGCTGGGCTGGCTCCTCTCACTGCGCCAGGGGACCTTCCGACTCCCCTAACTGGCTGCAGGCTCCCGTCCCCTTTAAGTGGAGGTGACTCACTCCTCACAGTGAGACTCCTCCAGGGACGGTGGTTCGCAGAGAGCGAGGCACTGGATGACGGGGACCGAGGAGGCTTCCCCTCCTCAAAGTGCAAACCCAAACCCCACCAGGCGGTGATGATGACGATGATGACAATGCTGACATTTATCAAGCACATACCTATGTTAAACAATCTCATTGGGTATAAACTACTATTGCCCCCACTTTCTGATGAAGAGGCTGAGGCCCAGAGGCTCAGTGATGTGCGGGGCCCACTCTGCTGGGAAGTGCTGGCCACCAGATGCTGCTGGCCACCCGGGCAGAGGGCTGAGGGAGCGAGAGCGGTCCAGTCAGCAGAGTATAAATCTAACGCTCAGTGAGGGGGGAGGGGAGAGGTGATACCCTGCGGGTTTACTCGTGTTGTTGAACCACGTGTTCCCATGAGTAGGAAATGAAGAAGGAAGCGTGTGCCCCCCCAACAGCCTCCGTTTCCCAATTCCTCCCCAGTGTCGGGGGGCAGTTGGCAGAGGACAGAACGTGCTGGTGGGAACAGCAGGTCAGACTCTCTCTCCTCCGCACTGATGGCTCCTACCTGCCAACTCCAAAGAGAAAAAGGGAAATCCAGTGGGTAAGGGAGCCGGGCAATGCTTGAGGTTCCTACGTTTATTTTACAAGGTTTCGGGATGCTCAGCGTGGCGGGTAGAAGGCAACACCCCGATTTGGGCAGGAAGATGGATTCCGGTGCCAGTTCCACACTCACCAGCCTGTGACCGGGCCCTGCTCTCTGACCCGCGCTTCCTCAGTTACAAAGAGAGCGAATGGCATTAGTTCTAGAAGCCTCTCTGGCACCGAAGAGCTGTCACCTAATCATCGTCCAGTTGATGAGGAAAAGGTGAAAGACCAAGGCAGACGGAGCAGTGTGTGTTTGGGTGCAGGGGTGCTGGGGAGGTGGTACTAGTATAAGAAGGCAGAGCCAGAAAGACACTTGTTGGGCTGATCGGCCCATATCAGGACACATCTCTTCCGAATAATTCTACATCATAGCTGTTTTTCACTTTGTCTTGGTTCGCTGCTGGAATTCCCACCAATAACAAATGATAATCCTTTTTATTTTTATTTTTATTTTTTTGCCCTCTCCCCCCCCCCCCCCATTTACCCCCTCCTTCCACACCCGGCCCTCCCAGGCCTTCACCACACTATTTTGTCTGTGTCTGTGAGCGTGCATATGGGCATATAAATTCCCTGGTTAATCTCTACTGCCCAACCCCCCACTCCCACCTTCACTCTGAAATTCATCCGTCTGTTCCATAACTCTAAGTCTCTGGATCTATTTTGGTCTTTAGATTCCACATAGGAGTGAGGTCAAATAAGCCAGTTGTCTTTCTCCGACTGGCTTATTTCACTTAGCATAATGCTCTCCAGGTCCCTCCATGCTGTTGCAAATGGTAAGAGTTCTTTCCTTTTTACAGCATCATAGTATTCCATGGTATAGATGTACCACAACTTTTTTATCCATTCACCTGCTGATGGGCACTTGGGCTGTTTCCAAATCTTCGCTATGGTGAATTACACTGCTATACACATGGGGGTGAATATACTGGTATGTTTTCTGGTTGGTGTTTCTGGTTTCTTGGGATATATTCCTAGAAGTGGGATCACTGGGTCAAATGGGAGTACCACTTTTATTTCATTTAAAATACATTTTTATTGACTTCAGAGAGGAAGGGAGAAGGAGAGAGATAGAAACATCAATGATGAGAGGAATTGGTTATCAACTGCCTCCTGCATGCCTCACACTGGGGATCAAGCCTACAACCCAAGCATGTGCCCTGCCTGAGAACTGAACTGTGTGACCTCTGGTTTGTAGGTCGATGTTCAACCACTGAGCCATGCCTGCCAGGGTTCATTTTTAATTTTTTTAAAAAAATATATATTTTATTGATATTTTACAGAGAGGAGGAAGGGAGAGAGATAGAGAGCTAGAAACATCGGTGAGAGAGAAACATCGACCAGCTGCCTCTTGCACACCCTCCACCGGGGATGTGCCTGCAACCAATGTACCGGAATCGAACCTGGGACCCTTCAGTCCACAGACCGATGCTCTACCACTGAGCTAAACTAGTTTCAGCCATTTTTAATTTTTGAGGAAACTCCATACTGTTTCCCACAGTGGCCGCACCAGTCTGCGGCAATAATCTTTTAAAAATGCAAACACCTCCAGAGGGGAGAGGGAAACAGGCCTCTCGTACTGCCTCTCATCATTGTTTCATAGGCCTCTTCCCTCACGCACTTCTTCATATCAAATAGCCATTTGCAGGAGGGCACAGGGGAAAGAGTGGGGGAAGCAGTGGGTGGTTTTAGACCTTAGCAGACTTGTTGGGGTGAGGTCGGTCTGAGTTGGGGTTGACTGGGGCAAGAGAAAGGTAAGAGGCACTAGGAGGCAGCATAAACCGTGAGAGCGTGAGGACATCCTAGAGGCAAATGGTCTACTTCAAAGTGTGGTCAGGGACAGGCCTGGACTCAGGGGCGGAAGGAGCCTGACGGCACCCTCCCTCTGCTTCCTCATCTTCATCCCAACACGTGCCCTTGACAGGTTCCCACGGGGCCTCCAGAGGTCACGTTCCATTTAAGACATGTTTGCTTGTTTTTCTTTAACAAGGGGGAAATGCTCAGCTTTCCAAACACCCAACTTAAAAGTTAAAGAGAAAAGACGCAGCCCACTCACAATTGGATATCTACTGCCCGTATGTATTTAAGAGGGAAGCCAATGTAGGCAAAAGAGCCTTCTCTCTCCCGCACATTTTTGGATGGTGAATTGTCTGACATAGAGGACAGAATCAAGCAGAAAAATCAAGAAACAAGTGTTAAGATTTAGCAAGATAAAGCAGCAGGTTAGAGGGAGGCAAGCTTGAAACTCACCTAATCTGAAAATAGCCCCCTTTCTAAGAATAAACACATTATATAAAAACATAGCCACCCCTCAGTGATGCAAGGCAGGGAGAAGTTACTGGTTATGGAATGAAAACACCCGAGTCTCACTGCCAGTGTGCTTATAAGCTAATGACCTTGGCCAAGTCTTTTAACTTTTTTGAACCACCTTTTCTGATACTTCCCATGGTATCAAGAAGTATCAAGTTGCTATGTCTCTGAACTTTTTTATAAATAGTAAAGTGCTATACATACGTTAGCTGGTAATATGTGGAGATGTGTCATAAGATAAGAGCACTGTCCTAGCTGCTTTGGCTCAGTGGCTAGAGTGTCAGCCTGTGGATTGAAGGGTCCAGGGTTCAATGCTGGTCAAGGGCACATACCTAGATTGCAGGTTCGATCCTTGGCCCTGGTTGGAGCACTTCTGGGAGGCAACCAATGGATGTGCCTCTCTCACATCGATGCCTCTCTCTCTCTGTTTCTCTCCCTCCCTTCTACTCTCTCTAAAAGTCAATGGAAAAAATATCTTCTGGTGAGGGTTGACAATAACAAAAGAATAAGAGCACTAACTCTGTGCCAGGCATGCTCTTTATATGCATTGTCTCATTTAATCCTCCAGCTCACACTCTGAGAAGTGCTACCACGTGGTGTGTATGTGCGTGGTCTCAGAGCCAGGCACTGAGTCACAGGCTCTGCTGCTCTGTGATTTTGGACAAATGATTCAACCTTTCTGAGTTCCAGTGTCTTCATCTGTCAAATGAGGATATTAATAGTACCTTTCTCCTGGGCTTATTTTGAGGAAGAAATGAGATAATGAATGCATGTGGCATAATTAGCACAGGGCCCAGCACATAAGAAGTAACCAACAAATGGTGGATGCCATATTTGTTCTCATTGGAGACTTGGTGCTATTAAGTGCTTAGCGTAAGGCCACCCAGCTCATGGACATACGTGTCCCAAAGCTGGTCCTGTGCGGGGCACAGCCCCTGTTTTCATATTATCTATCTTGCCATCGATGTTTCTGAGCCACAGATAACTGTAAGGACATACTAATGGCATTAGCCCTTGTATTACCTGTCGTAGGTTCCACTTGAACTGTTGGTCTGTAAACGTAATCACTCAAGGAAAATATTTCCCTTGCAGAGCATCTTAGGAGATGTGATGTAGTTATTTAAAAATACCACTTGGAAGGATCCCTCAAAGCAATCCGGAGTTCAAGCCTCTCAGAACAGCATTGCCACAAACTCACGTTTTAGAACTTAAATTATTAGCTCAAATTTCATCTTCTTCTCTTCCCAGATAAGCTTCAGGTCAATAAGTCAAGTGGCCAAAACCACAGTATAAGAGGAAAAAGAGAAAGGCATCTAGGTAATCCACAAACTGTAATGTGCTTCCTTCCAAAGCTTTAAGATGGGTAGAAAATCGGGCACTACAATTTTTACAGAAAAAAAAAAAAAAGTAAGGAAACACACCGGACTTAAACAATATATTAATAAGAGATTCACATTACTAAACCCTGGTAAGAGGTGGCAGGCAAGAACAGACCAGCATTGTAGAGATAGGAAGCCCGCTCCTTCACTGTTCTTAACCACAGTGATCAGGAGAATGGACTCACAGTGGGTAGGGTGAGGTAATCTCCATTCTGGAAATGGCCAATGGACTAAATGCCCCAAGGTTTTAACATGCCATTAAAAAAAATTATATATATATATTATTGATTTCAGAGAGGAAGGGACAGGGAGAGAGGAGATAGAAACATCAATATTGAGAGGGAATCATTGATTGGCTGCCTCCTACATGCCCTCCACTAGGGATCGAGCCGGCAACCGGGCATGTGCCCTTGGCCGGAATTGAACCAGGGACCCCTCTGTCCACAGGCCAACGCTCTACCCACTGAGCCAAACCAGCTAGGGCAATGCCATGTTTTAAGCACATTTTTATTTTTCCAGGCAACTTTCTGAAAAAGCTCTAATTGTTGTGAAAGGCCTGTGCAGGCACTTAGAGAAGCCTGACAAAGGATAGTCAGAGATTTGCTTAAACTCATATGTATTTGATTCATATTTATAATTGTTAGTTAAGAGGGTTGAGTAACGATAAATTGGAGTTGTATGTGTTTCACGAGCACACATAGCACAAATGTATTGCACATCACACACAGGCCTCTTGGGAGGAAGCTCAGCCTCGATCTACATTATTAAGTGCCCCAGCGAGGCTGTCCATTATGAGCAGAGTATACTGCGTGTGTAATAATACAGCCGTGCTTTCCTGGGACAGAAAAGCCACTTTGTCCCGTCTCCCTCTCTTCCAATTGGGACGTGGAAGGGAGCTTAGAAGACTCCGAGGAAGCCCTTAGAGCCAGTGTCAGCCAAGGGCAGACACGCTAGAACGCCGTGCGTTTGCCCTGGGCTATGTCTGTGTCTGCTCCCCTGACGTCTGCTTCTGCGTAAAGTTTACAGCTCAGCAGAGCAGAAGAGGCAGCGGGGCCACCCGTGGGAGCAACTGGTTTCGGTAAACAATGAGCCAGCTTCTCCCCCAAGGGAGCCGATCAGAGGAGATGCATCCGCGGGGAGAGATGCTCTCAGCGGTTACTAAGCTGCCGGGAAAGGACTGCTCCTCCTGACTGACCTTGGCCTTGGCGGCTGCAGTGGCTGAGTTTCCCCAGCCTTGGTTAACAGAGAGAGAGAGATTCAGGTCTGACCTGGCCGCAGCTGCTTCCAGGCCTGCTTAGAAGCCAAACACAGCGGCTGCCTAGGCCACTAACCACACCTCAGTCATTATCTGCTCAAACGAGCCTTGAGTTCACTTTGGGCTGACTCTGAGAGAGGCACAAACAAAAGGATCTCTTGCTAGCGGGGCTCCAGAGTTCGAGTCGTTCTGCCCTGCAAAGCTGGAGAGAATTGATCTAAAAGTATTAATATTGCACTCATAGTGCACCTGGACCTGAGGTTCTCTGACCTCTGAAAACCTGGAGTGGGAATAATGCCATTACCTGAGCTAAAGACAATTGAATTAAAAGATGATACTGAGGCCAGGAATAGGAAATTTACCGTTGATGCCACGTGTCTTTGACTCGCAGTGGAATGTGTACCTTTTGTAAAGATGAAGAATGCAGTGGAGACAATAGAAGGTGGTGTTTCAATTCAATGCAATAAGCACCCGAGGTGTGCAAATGCTTCTGGCCTGGGGACACCAAAATGAGTAAGACTGTGACCCTGTGCTAAGAGAGCACACAGCCTGGACCGTGGGAAAGAGGGAGCTGCCTACAAGTAACCGCAGGATGGCCATCCTATACAATAAAAGCCTAATATGCTAAGTGTCCAGTTGTCCGGTCAACCAATCAAAGCATAGTATGCAAATGATAGGCCAAAGCCACTAACCCGCTCTCTATGATGAGCACTGACCACCAGGGGGCAGGCACTACACACAGAAGCTGCCCCCTAAGTGCTCACTGTGCTCCCACAGGGCTCAGCCAGAAGCTGGGCTTACGGTTGGTGAGTGCAGCGGCAGCGGTGGCAGCCTCTCCCGCCTCCACAACAGCGCTAAGGAGCAGCGAGGCGAGCGGTAAGGAGTAGCGAGCAGGCGGGTGGTAAGGAGCGAGGGGTCCCAGGCTGTGAGAGGGTGCAGGCCTGGCTGAGGAACCACCGCCACCCCCCCCAGGTGCATGAATTTTGTGCACCGGGCCTCTAGTATTATATAGAGATAGAGCAATATAAATATAGATAGACTAAAAACTGAAAAAAACGTGCAAAGAACAATCAATATTGGTTACTTGTAAGATGTAAATTACGAAGAACTTTATTTGTAAAACAGCAACATTAATAATATCAATAATAATAACCACCTTATATATTAACTGCTCACTCTGGGCCATGCTCAAATGCTTTATGCATTTATCATCTTATTTAAATTTTCCAAAGAACCCTGTGACATAGAAACTATTACTGCTCTCGTGTAACAAATGAGGAAACTGAGGCATGGAAGAGTTCAGTAGCGCTTCTCCTTCCTCTCCCCTCCCCTCCCCTCCCATTCCTCCCTTCCTCCTCTCCTCCCTCCCTTCCCCTCTTCCTCCTCCTCCTCCTCCTCCTCCTCCTCCTCCTCCTCTTCTTCCTCCTCCTCTTCCTCCTCCTCCTCCTCCTCCTTCTTTCTTCTTCTTCTTCTTCTTCTTCTTCTTCTTCTTCTTCTTCTTCTTCTCTCTCTCTCTCTCTCTCTCTCTCTCTCTCTCTCCCTCCCTTTTTCTCTATCTCTTCCACTTTCTCCATCCTTCCCCCCACTCTATTCTTTCTAAAAACCAATTGAAAAAATATCATCAGGTGAGGATTAACAAAAAAACAATTCACGATATTGATATTTCCAGCTCCATTTCATCCCCCAGCGTTTCCCCGTCGCCTCTCAGTCCTGAGGTGCTCTGAGGAGCAAGGGGGTGAGGACAAGCTGGGACCCCTCGGCCCTGTCTCTGCGGTGCTAAAAGGGAGCAGGTGGTGGGAGCAAGCCTGCAGGAGTGAGGGGTGTCGGGGATCCGGCCATGAAGGGTACGGGCAGCCAAGGACCACCCCTCTCCAGGCTGCCTGCGCCCACAGAGCCTGGGGCGCTGGCCTCACTGAGGGCTGATCCACCACGGAGGAGAACGGGCGGAATAAGCTCCGTTTCAGTTCTTGGATATTTTAGTTTGAATCTAAACACTTCCAACGCTGTTCCTGATCATGTTGCTTCCTCATCAAAGGGCCTCGGGGACCCTTACTGTCTCCCCATTGAAGTCCATGTGTGTCTGGGTGTCTAAGTCTCACCCGCCCGTCTGCCGCTCCCCTGCCTTGCCTTCTTCCCACCCCTCCCATCATCCACCACCCACTAGGTCTCCGCCATGATGGCCTACAGCCACCTCAGCCCATTCCCACGCCCACTTCCCCCTCTTCCTGGAGTTCCTCTCCTGGCTGATGGCCCCACAAGGCACCGTCAGAGGACAGACACTGGAGCCATGCTTGTCCTCCTCTCCTGCCATCTACGCTTCCACCCCCACAGCCCCGCGGGGCCCACACGTCAAGCTCTCTCCTCTCCACCCCCTTCCCAGCACCTTAGTTCTGGCCTCATTGTCTTTAATTCTGACCACAGCTCTGTCTGTCTCTCCCCCCCACCCCTCCACCCCCAATTACTCAGTCAGGGAGGCAGCAGGGAGGAGGGGCTGGTTTGGCCTTGGAGACAGGAAGTCCTCTTTCTGCTCCTTAATGCTCCAGTGACCTTGGGCAAGTTCCTACGTCTCTCTGGAGAGGACAAAGGTTACTGTGAGGTTGAACTTTAAAAACCCCAGATGCAGGCCGAAACCGGTTTGGCTCAGTGGTAGAGCTTCGGTCTGCGGACTGAAAGGTCCCGGGTTCGATTCTGGTCAAGGGCATGTACCTTGGTTGCGGGCACATACCTGGTGGGAGGTGTGCAGGAGGCGGCTGGTCGATGTTTCTCTCTCATCGATGTTTCTGGCTCTCTATCTCTCTCTCTGTAAAAAAATAAAAAAATAAAAATAAAAACCCCAGATGCAGATGTGGGGTGTCCTTAGCCCTGAACCCTGCCTGTCTGCCAGGTTTCTGGGGGAAGCTCGAACCATATGCTGTCCTCAGAGGCCTCCATGGCCTGTTCTCCACTGTCTGACTCCGTATTTCCCATCCTCTTCCCTTGCCCTGTCCCCTGGGCTTTCTAACGGTCCTGCCCCGCTGAGCCTGTGCCCCGGCTCCCTGTCACCCCCCGAGCCCACCCACTGCACTTCCGCTGCCTCACACCCCGCACCGCCACACTCATCACCCCCTGGACCAGTGGTCGGCAAACTCATTAGTCAGAAGAGCCAAATATCCACAGCACAACAACTGAAATTTCTTTTGAGAGCCAACAACTGAATTTTCTTTTCATTTTTAAAATTTCAACTTCTTATAATGCCACTTCTTCAAAGTAGACTCACCCAGGCTGTGGTGTTTTGTGGAAGAGTCACACTCAAGGAGCCAAAGAGCCCCAATTTGCTGACCACTGGCCTAGACCTTTCTTCATGTGTCTGAGTCGCATATGGTATCTTATTCATCTTTTGGGCCTGTCCCCTGCTTTTCCTAAGTTTGGATTAAGCCACTGAGCTCTTACGAAAGAACTACACTAGCACCTGTTTTCACCACCAAAAGAAATGCAAAGAGGGTTTTCACTTTTACAGACAAAAGGTGAAACAGTGCTCGGCCTTAGTTCTGCTGTGCCGTTCTGTACAGACAGTACACACCCCTTAACCCTGAAGTGTCCTCCTCCAGCTCCTTCCGGATCCACTCTAGCATCTCCACCTCGAGCCGCCCCGCCCTGCACTGGGGTGGGGGGATCTGTGCTTTATCTCAGTTTATTCTGTGTACCTGTTAGCTAGACGTGTCCCAAGGAACCAGAAAAACCTGAAAGAGCTTGTGAGGGTGATGTGCACAGTGTAAAACAGGCTGTAACTAAGGGTATTTAGTATATTTAGTTGTGTTTTGGGTCCGGAATATTAAAAAATTATTCCATATAAATTAACTAGGGGCCCGGTGTACAAATTCGTGCACCTTGAAAGGAACTGTGGGCTGTGAGGCTGCGGTGGGCCCATCCTCTGTGTTCCTGTCTGGCCCCTCCTGCCATGACCCCCGGTTTCCTGTCTGCTGGCAGCTCTGCTCCCACAGTCACAGCTCCCAGGCACTGACAGGTGCCCTCACACCCACTGATGTTGCGGAGCATTTGGGGATGGCGCCACCCGTGGGTGTGAGTGGGGCCAGTGCCATCAGCAGGTGCGACTGGTGGCTGCTGCCCCAATTGCCCCTCAGGAGCAGGGGGAGGTGGAGAAGCCCTGAGGGGTGATCAGATCAGGCAGCAGGTGCAAGTGCCCGGCTGGACCAAAAAATTTTCAGTAACCACCAGAGGCTTGCCCCGATGACAGCGAGATGACAGCGACGGGTGCCTCGCCTTCGTCTGGTGCCACCCACTCCCCTGCTCCACCATCCCACTGCGGCCAATGCTGCCATGTTCTCTGCTTTTGTAAGTGTATTCTTCATTTCTCCACCTGTTAGGTTATACCAACCTTTCAAATCAAGTCCCAGCATCCTCAGAAAGCTGCTTGAGACTACTCAAGTGGATTCCTCTTGTCCTGCTAACACCAAGCCGGCTTCTTACACAGACCATACTCCGCCCTGTCCTGGGGCTGGTCTCCTACAGGTGCCACCCCCTCCTCATGGAAGGCACGTACCCTGCACACAGCACGTGGCTCCCCAACCCCTGCCCTTTCTGACCTTCAGCGCAGTGGGTGCTCAATGTCTATTCAACAACGAAAGTGTGCGAGGGTGAACAATGGGACTTACAACAAAATCAAAACCTTTTGCGCAGCGAAGAAACCACCGACAAAGTGAAAGGGAGCCCACTGTGTGGGGGAGAATGTATTTGGCAATGAGACATCTGACAAAGGGTTAATATCCAAAATATATGAGGAACTCATTCAACTTAACAAAAGGAAGACAAACAACCCAATTAAAAAATGGGCAAAGGCCTGGCCAGCATGGCTCAGTGGTTGAGTGTTGACCAATGAGCCAGGAGGTCACAGTTCGAGTTGAGTCCAGGTTATGGGCGTACAGGAGACAGCCCATCAGTGACTTTCTCTCAACATGGATGCTTTCACCTCTCTCTCCCTCTCCCTTCCTCTCTGAAAGCTATAGAAATATACATTTTTTTTTTAATGGGCAAAAGACCTAAATAGACACTTTTCCAAAGTGGACATACAGATGGTCAAGAGAGGAAAAAATGCTCAAAGTCACTATCATCAGAGAGATACAAATTAAAATGACATTGAGGTATCACCTCTCACCTACCAGAATGGCTACCATCAATATATCAACAAATGACAAGTGCTGGCGAGGATGTGGGGAAAAGGAAACCCTCATACACTGTTGGTGGGAATGTAGACTGGTGCAGCCACTGTGGAAAACAGTATGGAGTTTCCCAAAAAGTTAAATATGGAACTGCCATTTGACTCTGTAATCCCACTTCTAGGAATATATCCTAAGAAACCTGAAACCCCAATCAGAAAGAGTGTATGCAGCCCTATGTTCATAGCAGCACAAGTTACAATAGCTGAGATCTAGAAACAGCCCAAATGCCCATCAGTAGACAATAAAAAGCTGTGGTACACTTACACCAGTGAATACTATGCAGCTGTAAAAAGAAGGATCTCTTACCCTTTGAGACAGCATGGAGGGGCCTGGAGAGTACTATGCTAAGTGAAATAAGCCAGTCAGAGAAAGACAAGTATCACATGATCTCAATCCTATATGGAATCTAATGAACAAAATAAACTGATGAACAAAATAGATCCAGAGACATAGAAGCATGGAATAGACTGCAGAATCTCAGTGGAAAGGTGGGGGTGGGTGGGAAGAAATCAACCGAAGAACTTTTATGCATATATTTATGCATAACCCATGGACACAGACAACAGGGGGGTGAAGGCCTAGGTTGGGGGGGTAGGCGTGGGCTAGAAGAGGCCAATCAGGGAAAAAGTGGACATATGTAATACTTTCAATAATAAAGACTTAAAAAAAATATTTTATTGATTTTTTTACAGAGAGGAAGGGAGAGAGATAGAGAGCTAGAAACGTCAATGAGAAACATCGACCAGCTGCCTCTTGCACACCCCCAACCAGGGATGTGCCCACAACCAATGTACATGCCCTTGACCAGAATCAAACCTGGAACCTTTCAGTCCGTAGTCCAACGCTCTACCACTGAGCCAAACCGGTTTCGGCAATAAAGATTTTTTAAGAAAAGAATGAACACATGAATTGAGGTCTCCCTGTCTTAACTTACATCAGTGATTTGTTTTTGTCCACTGTAGGTCATACCTATGTATAATTCTGGTTTGTTATCTAATGTTATTTTCTCTTCAAGAAACTGTATGTCCCAGCCACAAGGCTTCCTTTTTAAATTTTTATTTATTTATTTATTATTATTTTTTAAACTATATTTTTATTCATTTCAGAGAGGAAGAGAGAGAAACATCAATGATGAGAGAGAATCATTGATTGGCTGCCTCCTGCATGCCTCATACTTTAGATCAAGCCTGCAACCCTGGGCCTGTGCCCTGACCAGGAATTGAACTAGCGGCCTCTTGGTGCAGGGAAATGCTCAATCCCCTGAGCCACACTGGCCAGCAAGCCTGCCTTTTGAGGTGTGTCTGCTCCCAGGGCCCTGGTTGCTGTGTGGGGAGGAAACAGTGCCGGTTCTGTGCGTGCTTGAGGACTGAACCAGCCCCCTGAAGAGTGATGGGGGAGCGTGCTGACAGCAGGATAACCGCAGGTCTGAGAGTCTACTGCTCAGGCCCGCGTTCCTCCATCCTTCCTCCTCAGGGCTGAGCCCCCAGCCTCAGGCTAAACGCCTGGGGCAGCTCAGTGCCCGCTGCTCCCCACTGGTTCACGGCCAGAGCAGGCTTCTGGGCCTCCCTCCGGTGAGCCTGTCCTGACCTCCTCCTTTTGCAGATGGACCCTGAAGGTGAGCCTTTGGCCTTGTCGTCAGCCTGCAGGCCTGGCGATAGCAGATGGTTTTCTTTCTGTTAAGTTTATCTTTATTGTTGGAAGTCTTACAAATGTACTTTTCTTCCCCTATTACTCCCATCTAACCCACACCCACCACCCACTCCAAACCTTCTCTACACTATTGTCAATGTCAGAATGATTTCTTATAACAAAAGCAGCAATCACAATAATGATTAATAGCTCACATTTAGTGAGAGCTTGCAATATAGCAGGTGATACACTGACTGCTTAATTTTATATTTTAAAATATTTAATAATAATATCCGTAATATAGCCAAAACCAATTTTGGCTCAGTGGTAGAGCGACGGTCTGCAGACTGAAAGGTCCCAGGTTCGATTCCAGTCAAGGGCATGTACATTGGTTGCGGGCACATCCCCGGTAGGGGGTGTGCAAGAAGCAGCTTGTCGATGTTTCTCTCTCATCGACGTTTCTAGCTTTCTATCTCTCTCCCTTCCTCTCTGTAAAAAAATCAATAAAATATATTTTAAAAAATAATATCCGTAATATATAATAATAATAAAGCATAATATGCTAATTAGACCAGACGACTTTCCGGACAACCTTCCGGATGAACCACGCTGTGAGGGCCGAGTCTCTTGCAGGAATTTCGTGTATCGGGCCTCTAGTTTCACTATAAGAAAGCTGAGTGGTTCAGGGGTGTACAGAATCAACCACGAAACGCTGAGCATTATTCCCTGGATTTTATAATCTCAACACTAACAATAGCTAACAAATATATCGCCAGACCCATGGTAGACATTTCACATGTGTTACCTTCTTCCAGCTGCTCCACAGCCTGTTGGGGGAGATGTTATTTCCATTTCACAGGATGAGAGGAGGCACAGGGAGGTGCAGAGAGGTGCCCTCCCCCCCCACCCCCCGCCCTGCCCTGAGCCGGGGGCAGCGTGGGTTCACGTTGAGGCAGCCTGGCTCAGCGGCCATGCTTGTGATCACCCTGCATTATCACCTCTGGAGTGGTGCCAAGGTCATGCCCGTTGCATGGGTTTACTGATCTGTTCGGCAGATATGCTTGCAGGTGCTCTGCGAGGCGTGGGGGCAGGACAGTGGATGAGGCCCGTCCCTGTCCTCATGGCACTTCCACTCCAGAGAGGAAACCGAGGCTGGAAAGTGCTTGTCAGGCCAGGGCTGTTCAGCCTGGATGTAGAGGTCCCGGGATGGGTCTGCCTGCCCTGGCCCGCCCCTCCCCTGGGCGGCCCTGCCCCCCCTCCCCTGGGCGGCCCTGCCTACCCCTCCCCTGGGCGGCCCTGCCCACCCCACCCCTGAGCAGCCCCGGCCCACCCTCCCCTGGGCGGCCCTGCCCACCCCCTCCCCTGAGCGGCCCTGCCTACCCCTCCCCTGGGCGGCCCTGCCCCCCCCCTCCCCTGGGCGGCCCTGCCAACCCCACCCCTGAGCAGCCCCGGCTCCCCCTCCCCTGGGCGGCCCTGCCCATCCCTTCCCTGGGCTGCTCTGGCCCACAGGCTCTTCATGTCAAAGGCCCTGATGCCATAGGGTTCCTGGCAGTGGCAGTCCATGTGACACTGAATGACCACAGCAATGACCATCACTTTTCCTTTCCCACCGCCCTCTCCCTCCTCCTCCTGCTCATTGCTTCCCTGCCCCTTCCAGTGCCAAGGGTGGGATTTAGCCCGAGGGGGCTCTCAGGGCCAGAGATAAACACCCCACTGGCTCCGGGCCTGACTTGACTGATTCTTAAAAGGCTGAACCTTTGTAAATATCAGCAGAAACACTACCGAGTAACCTTCCTCTCTCCGGCCCCCCGAAGTCTTCCAGCCCAGACCTCCCGTCCTCACCGGGGACTGCTGCTGCCTCGGCCGCCCACACTGTCCACTCCGGTCCAGCCAGGCCGGAGCGCAGGGACAGTGGGCATCCCCGGCACCTCTCCTTCCACAGGTTCACCCCCTCTGCTCCATACGCGTTTACTCTAGATCCGTGGTCTGCAAACTGCGGCTCGCGAGCCACATGCGGCTCTTTGGCCCCTTGAGTGTGGCTCTTCCACAAAATACCACGGCCTGGGCGAGTCTATGTTGAAGAAGTGGCGTTAGAAGAAGTTTAAGTTTAAACAATTTGGCTCTCCAAAGAAATGTCAATCGTTGCACTGTTGATATCTGGCTCTGTTGACTGATGAGTTTGCTGACCACTGGGCTAGGTGGTTCTCAGACGCACAGGCCTGGGAGACCCCCTTCCATCTTGTTGTCACGCTTCCCTCCGAGGCACAAACTGAGCTCTCGTGCAGAAGCTACAGGCCCACTGCCAGGGCAGAGCTGGCTGAGCCGGGCCCTGCGAGCCGCTTCCTGGGGGCCCCTGTGGGTGCGTGGTTGGGGATCCTGGCTGTCTCAGCCTCAGCGAGCACCGGTCAGGGAGGGGCTGGGGTCCCGGAAGGTCCAGCCTCTCCCCCAGTGCTAAGAGGGGGGACCTAGAGAAGAGGCAGGGACAGGAGCCCACACAGGCGTGGTGGCAGACCAGGCCCCGCTTTCTCCCTCCCCGCGGCCTGGGCCTGGGCATCTCCCTCCTCTCACCTTCCACGGGCGCCTGGGCAGAGAGGGGCACAGCTGGGACTCCACACGGACATGGGACTCCCCAGCCCTCGGGCTGCAGGGAGCGCTCTGAAGACCCTGGTGGCTGTAGGCAAAGTCCCAGAGACTGACAGCAGAAGCAGCTGGGTGCTCTGCCAAGCATGGGGGAGGTGCTGGGTGCTCTGCAGGCTGCACCATCCCGGTGTCACCCGGCACAGCCCTCCCGTCTGGGACCTGCTGCTGGTCCGGGCTGTGGGGGTGAAGCACCCGGGCCACACTCCTGACCTGGGCCCAGACTCTCTCCGGGCGAGGGCTTGTGTGCAGGAGGTTCGTCGGGGAAGTGATGCTTATAAGGAAGAGATTTGGGGGATGGGGAGTCCATGGGATGGAAACAGGCCAGAAAGAGAAGCCAGTCCTGATTGGTTCATTCCTCTGATCATCCTGGGCAGCCGGAGTGAGTCCTGCTGAGGACCCATAAGGAGCCCGTGTGGTGCACTCAGACCGCAGCCACAGGTGGGAGACGCGAGGGCAGGGCCTGGTCTGTGCCTTTGACAGAGCATCGCCTGGTGGACGTTAAGGTCCAGGTCACATGGTAGCAGCATGGCAAGTAGGTCCCTGCAGGTGAGGGGTGGGCTGGGTGTACAGGAAGGCCCAGGCTGCCCGATGCTCTTGCCCACAGCTGGCTGCCCGTAGCTGTGGCTGCAATAGAAAGGCGGACCCCGAGAATGGAGGCAAGGCGCTGGACTCAGACGCAGACTCCTCTCTCCACTCCTCCTGCCCTCCAATTCAGGTCCCACTATCCTGCAAATCCGTCCAGCTCCCCTCAGGAGTGTTCCCAGAGGAGCCTGGTCACAGCAGAGGAGCCTGGTCATAGCAGCTCCCCGGCTCTCTGCCTCTCGCTTTGAGATGTGGCTGCAGCGGCTCCGCTCCCGGGCGATACCTGCAGGCCGAGCTCCAGGCACCTCCCCAGGCCTGGAGGCAGGTGTGCACCAGGCACTCTCAGTGGCCAGCGATGGAATGTCCTGGTCAAACACGGGCAGGACTATTAATAAGATCTCCAGCGTCCAGCTGAAACCGGTTTGGCTCAATGGATAGAGCATTGATAGGTCTTGGGTTTTATTCCGGTCAAGGGCATGTACCTTGGTTGTGGGCACATCCCCGGTGGGGGGTGTGCAGGAGGCAGCTGATTGGTGTTTCTCTCTCATCGATGTTTCTAACTCTCTGTCCCTCTCCCTTCCTCTCTGTAAAAAAAAAAATCAATAAAATATATTTAAACAAACAAACAAAAAAGATTCCCAGCGTCTGTTTGAAAAGATTCCCAGCGTCTCCGTGGTACATGGGCTGACTGCAGAGATGAGGAGGTGACTTCGGGTGAAAGTTGTGTTTGGGGCCTGGGTTTGACGTTTGGCCCCTGTAATCGTGCCCCTCTCCTGCCCCTCAGTCACGTCATCTGGAGCAGAACACGGACCCTGTGACCTGCTCTCTGAAGGCCTGGCGTTGCGAGATCGGAGCCCAGCCAGTCCTTTCTTCCCGTACCCTCCCTCGCACACAGCCTTAGCCCCGCTTAAGTCACTGCCTATGGACCCAGAGCTTTCTGTGGGGGGATTCCTCTGACTCTGTCCCTCTCTGGCGAGAAATTAAAAGGAGATTTTCTCCCCCAGGCTGCTGAGAATTAGAGTGATGGGGTCTGCTCTACTTCGCTCCAATTCCTTTGCCCACTTCTTGCCCATTGGGGGAGTGGCCTGTGCCACTGGAGCAAAGATGGCCGCTTCTGAGACAACGGTCACTGGTCTTGTGAGGCGTGAACCAATGACCTTGACCTCAGTGGCACAGTGCTTTATCGGACGCGGGCTAGCCCACCACAACTCCCTGTGGTCCACACTGAGGAAGGGAGCACGGGGCAAAACACAGGAGCCATGCCACCGAAATTAGTTTGGCTCAGTGGATAGAGCGTCCGTGTGCAGACTGAGGGGTCCCAGGTTCGATTCCAGTCAACAGCATGAACATTGGTTGCGGGCACATCCCCAGTGATAGGTGCGCAGGTGGCAGCTGATCGATGTTTCTCTCTCAGCGATGTTTCTAGCTCTCTTTCCCTCTCCCTTCCTCTCTGTGGAAAAAACAAAACAAAACAAATGAGCAAACAAACAACAACAAAAAAAACCAAACAGGAGCCATGGGTGACTCAGTGCAGCCACCAGCCATGAGGCATGTTTTACACAGGGGCGTGCTCCAAAAACCCATCCTCTTTGGCATAAGAAATCTGGGGCTTCATGGTGGCTCTGCCATGCATAGCGCCATGACCTCTGAAGGACTGAATAGGCCAGTCCTTTGACCTCTAGAGGTCGGAGTTTCCTCCTGGCTGAAGGGGGAATGATGATTTTTGTGATGCTCAAATGAGGTGTTATATGTGAGCATTTTTAAACAGTTGAGTGTGAAGAGTCATGAGTTTTTATATAACGACGAACAAGCCCACCTTGAAGGCTATTAGCGCTGGGCTGAGCCTGATGGGGCTGGATTCCTTCCAGACAGAGAACGTCCTTGAGGAACAAAACCAGGACTTCTGCCACTCAGAAAGGTTTGTTCTTGTGGGAACGACTCGTTCTCGCCGCCGGTGTCTCTAGCCCCCCGCCCCCCCCCCCCCCCGGAGGGGCTGCTGTCCTGAGGCAGCAGCGTGTGCTAGGTAAGGCCTGAGCCTGGAAACACAGGCGAGCTGGCCGCACTGACGGATGTGCTGAGTAGACCCCAAAGAGATCTGTAGGTGTCGGGAGCAAATGATGTAATAACGAAATGTGAGCCTGACTGGTTCGGCTCAGTGGGTGGAGCGTTGCCCTGCAGACTGAGGGGTCCTGGGTTCGATTCTGGTCAAGGGCATGTACCTTGGTTGCGGGCACATCCCCAGCTGGGGATGTGCAGGAGGCAGCAGATCAATGTTTCTCTCTCATCGATGTTTCCAACTCTCTATCCCTTCCTCTCTGTAAAGAATCAATAAAATATATTTTAAAAAAATTCAAGACAGGCGGCTCTATGGGGTCATTGAGCCCTGCTCCAAGAGGGGCGGGACCACATTAAAAAAACACAAATAAATAAAAACGAAATGTGAGCCTGGCCCACGTGGCTCAGTCGATCCAGGAACCAGGAGGTCACAGTTTGAATCCCGGTCAGGGCACAGGCCTGGGTTGCAGGATCCCAGGTGTGGGGGCGTGCAGGAGGCAGCTGATTAGTGATTCTCCCTCATCATTGGCATTTCTCTCTCACTCACTCTCCCTTCCTCTCTGAAATCAATAAAAATATAATTTAAAAAATAAATGAAATGTGACCTTAATTGCCAGGATGACAGAAACCACCTCATCGTTCTATCTGACTGGAGAAGACGTGAGAATTCTGGCCAGGGACCAATCTGACCTTTTACAACTCTTGATGTGGTGGAAATATTAACGGCCCTGCACGTGTTTGGCCAGGACTTAGCAGAACACACTAAGCGGGAGAGAAGAGCTACTCCAGTTTGCAGAAACGGCGAAGTGGTTAGCGTTCAGGGCACGTTGGAGAAACACGGGGAGCTTTAGGAAAATCAAGAATGGGACGATTAGGGGATTCCATTCACAGAAGAACCATTAAGCCAGAAATCCATGCGACAGAGGTGGGTGGGAACATCAGTCATTGACTCAGACATGCGCTGCAGGGACATAGCAGGTGTGTTCCCGCCGCCAGAGCGAGGTGCAGCCAGGGCACCCGGAGGGGCCATCTGCCGCCTCAGGACTCCCAGCCGCACCCTCTCCTGTGCCCAGGTGCATGGGAGGCTGTGCCCGTCCTGCACACACTAGGGACTCACTGTTGGATGTGTGGTGATGAGAGCACAGTCCCCACTCTCAAGGTGTAAAAGTCTGGGTGCCATCCACACCCAGAGCTCCCTGGAGACAGGCTGGCGGCTGCCCTTCCCCGGACCCGCAGTGACCTCCCCACCCGGTTCTGCTCCTCTCAGTGTCGCGGGTCTCACCCCGAAGCACCCCAACACAACACCTGCTCAGGAACCCTCGTTCCAGACTCTGCTTCTGAGGAGCCAGGTCAGGCCAGTGCACACTGACCGGATCAGACGGCAGCAGCCTCCGCCCTCTGGAGCTATTTTTGGCAAATGGGTAAATAAAGCACCAACAAGTGACAGGTGCCCGCGGTGAGTGACAGCGGCAGAGGCGGGGGCACCGGAGCCCGGGGCCTCCCCGAGGGCGTCTCAGACTGAGCCTCTCTGGGCACAGAGCTGGGTGACCAGCTGGCTGGGAGGGGCGGGCAGAGTTACCAGCAGAAGGAAGAGCGTTCAGAGGTAGAATGAGAGACACTGCAAGGCCCGGCACCAAACTGCAGGTGACTCCGTGGGACTGGAGCCGCGGGTGCCAGCGGCCAGAAGAGACGGGACCCACGGGAGAGTCCAGGGTATGAAGGGCCTAGCGAGCTGAAACCGTCTGGCACTGTGTCCTGGGCAGGGAGCACAGTGGAGGGCTTTAAGCTCAGGATACCTGGTAAGACTTCTATTTTTAAAAAAGCTCCTGGGCTGCGGAACGAGCAAAGGATTTAAAGGGCCAGGCTGAGGGCAGGGACGCAACCCCGTCATCACTTCAGTTTTCATGTAACGTTAGGACTCGAGCTTTGTACTGAGGTTTACACTCACCTGCAGCTCAGGGAACTCAGGTTTTGGGGGGTGTGGTGGTGGGGATTGTATGGAGCAACAATCAAAGTTATCACCAGCGGGTGGTCTTTCACAGGGAAGACTTATCTCCATCACAGTCCCCTGGACTTGGCGACATGGCAGCTGCTAAAAGTTAACCCGGAGGAAGCGCCTTTCTTACCAGGGACCCAGGCTTCCTTGCCTTTCACCAGAGTTGGTCTGAGTTTAAACAACCACCAGGACCTCAATGGTATGACAGCTCCCGCGAGGCCAATGTTAAAATTCTCCAGAAAGGGTAGGATTGGGATTCTTGTACAGATGCTCAATGAATGCACTAGACTACCAGTACGGAGATCTGATTTCCTTCAGCCAGCGAGAGAACCAGACAGAGTTACACCGGATCCTGCCGCTGAGCCAAAGGACAGCAGAGGGGTGTCTAGAGGAGGAGTATTTAAGTGAATGTGCAGAACAAGGCGACACTGGCTCTTCCACAGGGGGCTCGAGAGTCATCCACACTCTACCAGGAGGGACAGGGTTTGTATGTCTACGGACAAAAAATCTTCTGCAATGCTGTCAGTTATCTACGATTCACAGGCAGGAAGGCAGCACCCACAGAATCAAAGGCAGGCACCACAAAAGGGGTGCTGCTGGCGCAGTTTCTGATTTGATGAACAACTTTCCCCCTAATCTACGAGAAAAGCAGAGGCACATCTTACAAACAAACACGGGATCTCAGGTTCCTTTCCCTGTGCTGTACATACATGCACAAATACACACGAGTCTCTCTCTGTGTGTTACATGTACTTTTAAAAATAAAAGTTCCACAAAATAATACATATCTTTACTACATGCAACACATTTGATATTTCCTATTCCATTTTTTTAAATTGATTTCAAAGAGAAAGGGAGAGGGAAAGAGAGAAACATCAACGATGAGAGAGAATCATTGATCGGCTGCCACCTGCACCCCCTAAACTGGGGATCGAGCCCACAACCCAGGAATGTGCCCTGACCGGCATCAAACCATGACCTGGTTCAGAGGTTAACGCACAACCACTGAGCCACACATTGAAATGTATGGCTTCTCTTCTATGTTTTTGTTAATGCTTGTATCCACACAAATTACTTTCACCATTACTACAGATCAAGGCTTCAGTTTAAAAATAGAGACCTCAAGTTGTTGTGAAGGATACATTTTTGAATATTTTATCATTTCCAATCCTTCATATATTGATACCTTTGCAGAACACCATAAAAATAAATTACTACAAAATAAAGTGGGGGGAAAAATAACACCCAAACGTATAAAATGCAAGCCCACAGTTGTTATTAGATTAAACAGACACAAAATTGGGTGCTAAGATGAGGTGAGACTCCTGTCGCCGCTGCCAAATGCTTCCTCGGTTTCTGTGCGAGTTCCCACGCTCGGCGCAGCGGTGGGCCTCTCACTAGTCCTTGGGCCACACCCCTAACCAGCACTGATGGTGACCCCTAACCAGCACTGATGGGTGACCCCTAACCAGCACTGATGGTGACCCCTAACCAGCGCTGATGGGTGACCCCTAACCAGCACTGATGGGTGACCCCTAACCCGCTCTCATAGTCCTGGGTTTGGTTCCGGGAAGCACCTGTCCCTCAGGCTCCCTTGGTCAGGGGAGTGACTGACTCCCAGTGGCCACAGGGAGGGGCACAGCCTCTGGAAGCAGTGGCCTCATGGTAGTGAACATCACCTGAGTCTGGGCAGCTCCACCCCAGAGGGGCCTGTCTCTGTAGAGTCCCCCACTAGCAGGGTCTGGCTGTTCCAAAGGGCTCTTCTGTGCTCGCCTCTAGACGCCTCACAGAGCTGATGCTTCCTCCCTGGAGCTTCCCAGTCCAAACGCCTGCGAGCACCCATTGCCTGTCTAACCAGCACCCGTGGCTGCAGAGCGGGGGCACCGCTGGGCTCCGGGGCAGGGCTCCGGTTGGCCTTTCCATGGCGCCCACAGGGCATCGGTGGCAGGCTCCTGTGGTAGAGAACATGGTCTTCGCCGTGGGAACCAAGGAACAGCCGGGGCCTCTGCCCTCAGCCCCTCAGGGAAGAGCAGGAGGCCAGTGTCTTTGGAGAAAAAATTGGCCCAAAATACATTCCCCTTCTCCATCCGATGATACTGCGCCGTTACTCCCAGGAGATGGGAGGAGGCAACGCTGTCTGCTGCCGCCGTAACTCTGGTGTAACTGCCGATGCACTCCACACCGTCCTCCCCAGGGCCAGCGTGGGGGTCATGGAGACCTTCCCCACACTCCACAGAGCTCTCTAAGTATTCCCAACATCTCTAATTCAGGAGACCCTTTGCCTTCGGGAAGTTTACTTCTTGAGATCTTTGCAAGTCTCCCATCTCTGAGTTATAACAATAGTTTATGCCACCCCCCTTCCCCCCGAAAATGCAGTCAAGCCTCATTTCAAAGGATATGACATCCCCCTGGAACTCATAGGCCAGTGAAGGACTGTTGAATACGGGCAGTAGGCATGAACGGTTCCCCCAAAGCTGACAGCCACTGCCCACCTAACTCATTCTCCTGAAAAAACGACAAGTTAACCCACCTCCTATGCTTCAGGGCCGCTCATGAATAGTCACAACTGGTTACACCAAATTCCTGAATGCTGAGCTTGTTCTTAGACCTCTACTCCACATGCTTTCATTCATTCGAGTTAATACCCATGTTATTGGATGTTTAGATGCCCTTGGCTGGCCCTTGTTTCCCACACGTAGATGGGATGTATATGCAGTGCCCATTGGCATATTGCTGAACGGTAAGCACTCCACAAATGCTAACGGGGACCTTTACGATCTAGATTGTTCAAGTATGTTTTGTGCTTGGGCTTGTGCTGCTGCCTCCTTAGGGTGTAGCTCTGTGTCTTTCAGTGCTATTCTGCTGTCTCCCGGGCTCACAGGAGTGCTGTTTTCTGGGTGGTCTCCGCTAGTGTGCCAGCTCATCTGGGAAGGTCTGTGCAGCCTATCTCTGCACTAGTCAGTGCCAGGAACGGTCTGTGCACAGTGGGCACCCAGCAAACGCCGCTGGCTGGCCAGTGGATTGATGTACTGCCACCTCCCTCCATCCCATGAGGACATTCGTCACTGCACACAGAAGCACCGCCCTGTCTGCATCTCCTCCGCCCAGAGCAGTCTCCACGTCTCTCTGCCTCACTGACTCATCTCAGCCTTCCTTCCCGCTCCTGGACCTTCCAACTCCCTTTCCTCCCCCAACTGTCATGTTAACTCAGTGTGCCCATTGCTTAGTTTTGGAAATGTTCTCCTTTGCCCCTACATCTGCATTCGCTGTACCCCTTTCTGTGGAGCCTCGCAGGATAAATGCGACCGTGGCTCCCAGAGCCCCTTGTAAACAGCAGAGGGCTCCATGCGGACGGGCAGGGGGCTACACACACACTGCGGACCAGCAGCTGCATGTCCAGGAGAGAGAGCTTCCTCAGCGCGTCTTCTCTGTGAGGCTGTGTCTGGGCGCGTGTTTTAAAGGCCTTCCCTGGCTGTGGAGGGGCTGGAGGGGATGGAGCTCGGCCATCTGGATGAGACCAAATGCTGAGGCAGAGCTCCGGAGCTGATGCATTCACAGCCCTCTGCCTGCCTTCACATCAGCGCGTCAGCCTCGGTTTTCAATACACACCTGGTTTGAGCAGAAGGAGGAAGTTAAAAAGAGGAAAAGCAAACTTCTGTGCACACCATTCTCCCTGGAACACTAAGCAGGCGGTGCTAAGAGCGAAGGAGACTCACAGCCTCTGGGCCGGGTGCTGAGCAAGCACCAGGGCCAGCGCTACTGACCCTCCAGCAGCTTCTTCACTCAGACAAGCCTGGGCTAATGACAGGATGTCATTGGATTTTCATACATGTGATAATCCAGTGTGCCCTGTAAATGATTCATTTACAGCTCAATTAAGCAGCCAAAGAGAATAAAACATTAACATGAGCATGTGCTTAAATAAGATACAATATGTACAGTTGCATATAACACACTCCTGCATCTCAGCGTTTGATGTGCACAGTGAAAGCAGGTCCTGTGAGGCCATGCAGAGCCCAGTGATGAGATGGCCTGTAAGCTCCTGCCACGCTGGAGAGTCCATGATCTTGTGATCTGAATGAAAAATGAAAACTTCACTGTGCCATCCAAATGTTTACATGAATCCAGCTGTTTGATGCCAGGTGGACAGACACCCAGACAATGGAGAGAGGCATTCCCCTGTCATCCAGACGTGGCTGCTCTGTGTGGCCTGAGTCTGATACACAACAGCGTTAGTGACTTCTCCCAGTTGGGGAGCAGCTCTGACTGTCCTGGCAGTGGTCTTGCTTGGAGGTTTGTCATGGGAGGATCAGTGGCACCGATACCAAGAGCTCCCACCCCACCTACAGCTGCTGGGCCGGTGAGATGACACAGTCAGTCCGTTCTTTCCATCCTCCCTTCTCACTCCTTCCTCTCGGTGAAGGTCTGGGTGAACCTGGACTCTGGCCTAGGACACGGTGGGCTCCGGCACAGGCTGTGCACTGCGGCCCTGTCTCTGCAGTCGCTCCTGTTCCCGGTGTTCACTGCCCCTGGGGCAGCAGCATCAGAGCCACATGCTGCTCACATGACACTTCCAGGCCTTTAGCAGGTGGGCTGCAGGACAGACCATCACAGCCACCTGCCATCCTCCCATGGTCATGCTGCAGAAGACACTCATCTGGATGTGGCTGTGGTGCAGGGCCTGGCTGAGGTGACGGATGCTGATGAAAGGTCTGTCCACATCCATAACCCGCACCGCTGCCCTGGAGTCTGCAGCTGCAGCTTCTGTGTGCAGAGCCCGGTGCTGTGTGCAGATCAGCCTCCCAGACGCAGCTTCTTCCCGTTGCCGTGGCGCCCAGTGAATTTCCCAGGTCCATTCCAGGCGCATCTGGTACCTCTCCTGCCCAAATGTCTCCAGCTTGACCATTAGGATCGAAATTGTGCTCCCGAAGCGTCTTCCTCTGCAGCCTTCCTGGCTTCTCTTCTTCCAGGACCTGCGCCCTCACCTCCGTTACCACTGCCTCCCTCCAGCTCTCGCTGCTCATGCCCTGCCTGAGTCTGCAGAGTGTGGCCTCGGCTGCCCAGAAGGCTGGTTCTAGACCAAACGCCCTCCATGACCTTGAGCAAGTCTCAACGCCTCCCCGGCCTACACTGTCCTTATCTTAACATGAGAGCGTTGGACTGAATCAGGCCTGAGCTCCCTGCAGTTCTAAAATTACCTCCTCTCTCTAATTCCGCTAGACTGGCTGCCTTCCAAGGGCTCACTGCTCACATGCTGCCTGGTTCCGCAGGATTTAGGGAGGGAGAGGGAAAAATAGTAGGTCCTTGGGCTAACACCCTGCAAAATTATAAAATGTGTCTGCTACCTTCTCACCTTCATGAGCCCCCTCTTTCCTCATGTGTGGAATGGAAACTCAGAGACCGAAATGTAGCCATTAGACATGCCTGTCACTTCCCCAAATTGCACAGCAAAAACAGAGAAGGGTGCAGGGAAGCTTTGCTTCCTGAGTGTTTTGCAAACATTGCTCCTTCTGGACCCAGGATGGGGGTGCCTGTGGAGACAGGCTCTGAACAGGCCAGAGGAAAGGGAGTGAGGAGAATGGCGGAAGAGAGACCTATAGAGATTGAGATGCTGCTTCCAGAGAAGGGGGTGGGGCCGGCCGAGGGTGCACAACTGAGCTTCTAATGGGCACCTCAGAGAATTTCTAATAAACATGACACTCAAACAGGAAGTAAATCAGCAGGTGCACATAGTGTGGAGGCCCCCAGTGCTTAGCCTTCCAGACAGAATATTCTGTGATAGGAAAGGCTTCCCTGTTCCTGGCACGGAGGGTCCAGGGCTCATCAGGTTCAGTGTGTTCCCCTCCTTTGTTTCTACAGGTGACTTCCGGTTAGTGGGTGTCCCGGGCAGTGTTTTAGAGGTTCAGAGGGTATTAGTCTAAGGAAGGGCGTCACCATAGAGAGGAGGGCATTCTCTGCCTCCTCCTTGTGGGAGGGAACCAGTGGAGGCTTTGCTGTTATGGCTGGGATTGTTTTTATAATTTAAAACCACCGGCTGATAGAGTGACTGACTTTTCCACAACATTATACTAGTGATTATTAAAAAACATTCAACCACTTGTGCCCGGCAAAGGTGGCTCAGTGGTTGAATGTTGACCTATGAACCAGGAGGTCACGGTTTGATTCCCAGTCAGGGCACATGCCTTGGCAGTGGGCTCAATTCCCAGTACGGGGTGTGCAGGAGGCAGCCAATTAATGATTCTTTCTCATAATTGATGTTTCTATCTCTCTCTTTCTCCCTTCCTCTCTGAAATCAATAAAAATGTATATATTTTTAAAATGACTTGAGAGTTATTATTGTTGATTTTGGCCTCTAAACTCAGGAATGTTTCAGAAGAAGCAATTTTATTTCTAAATGAAATAATAAGGTATTAAGATTGTGTGTTGTGTAAGGTTAACACAGGTGAGAAGGGACACCCACCTCTTCGGAGATTCCCAGAGGCATGATCCTGCCTTAGTGAGAGGGGCTGTTGTGCCAGGGAAAACTGACTCAGCGGCCTGCTCACCAGCAACTCCTTTGCCCTCAGCTGTCCTTGCTTTTCTCTTCCTCCCTTTTCTGCTCTCCCTTTAAATGAGTCTCCCCTGTAATCCATTGGCTGAGCTTGCTTTAAAATCTTTCAGCGTTCAGTTCTTCAAGTCACCTTCTCACTGACCAGGAGAACCTGGATCAGGATATCCCTGCTCCCAAAGTTTCTGGAGTGAGTGAAAGCAAGAGGGGCCATCAGAGTGTTTGGAACCAAGATGTTAACACTCAGTGACAAGACAGTCACTAAGATTCCTTAGGGTGAGGAGTCCTTAGGGTGAGGAGTTCTTAGGGTGGGGAATCTTAATCTAAAGGATTGAACTGGATCAGAGTTGAGCTGTAGGTACGAAGGGGTGAGTGTAAGGCCTTGGCAGCAGCTGCTGATCAAATCAAGCTGAAGACAGAACTGACAGATTTGGAAGACAACCTGAGTGGCTCCTGGATCAGAAAGGAGCCTCCAAGTGAGAGAACATGGGGCAGGTGTCAGCTGGAGGTGCCTGATGGTCCTTTGATTCATCATCATCTCTTCACTGTTGAGGAGATGGTGGGTCCAGAAAGAAGATGAGGGATCTGGAAAAGTGGGGGAAATCAACCGAGCATCATGTTTTTATTGTGTGGTGTGTGTGTGTGTGTGTGTGTGTGTGTGTGTGATTGTTCTGCAATTTTACAGCCTGCAGAGTACAATCACAGATAGGATCTCATGTAATTTCCACAATTACCCAGTATAGCTGAGTAGTTGTAATTAACTCTATTTTGCAGTTCATTAATTCATTCAATATATTCTGAGGGTCTTTTCTGCACAAGGCGCTATGCTAGATGCTCAAGCTACCACAGCAGACAAAACTACATCAACGGTGGGAAAGTTATTGCAGTAAAGAGTGATTGTGTTTGGGGGAAAAGGGTGGCAGCACGAAGACTTAATCTGGTTTCTGGAAGTATTTTCAAAAGGAGTGCCCTTTAAATTAGAACTGAATGGTGGGTAAATAAGGCTGAGCTAGGCGAGGGACAAGGGTTGGAAAATGTACATTTCATGGGAGACCTAGAGACAGGAAAGAGAGGGAAGGCAAGTTGACATGGCTCATTCTGGGAACTGCACTGGGATGAGCACAGCTCTGTAAGGAATGCCAGGGGGTGAATTAGAAGAAACGAAACGAGGCTCGAAAGCAAGGCAGGAAGCAAGCCTGGAAGGGCCCTGGAAGCCATGTGATGAGATCTCAAAAGATGACACTGAGTTTTCTCACTGGGGCACTAGTGGGTAGCCATATGATTACCGAGGAAGGTCCTCTGAGAGGAAGAACATGTTCTGAGGAAAAGATGGCACACCATGCTTACAGCGTTGCTGTCTCGTGAGCAGCTGCGGAAAGGTCTGGAGCTCAGGAGAGGAGCATGGGCTGAAGATGCAGTGTGGTGGTGTTTCCTTGTGATTGGTTATTAAAGACGAAGACATGGTGAGATCGTCCAGGGAGAATAGACAGAGAGAGGAGAAACAGGCCCCGGATGGAGCATCAAGGAATTCCAAAAGTAAAGGGAGCAGTGGAGGAAGAGAGCCTATAACGGTGGTTGAGAAGTCTGTTGTTTCTGTTGAGAAAACATGCATTGGAATCAGACAACTCTGGCTATATATTTCTGGGCAAGTTATAATACCTCTGGGAGCTTTGGCTTCTTCCTCTTCAACAGGGCATTATTAATTCCTACACTATAGAACAGTTCCTAGAAAGTTTAGCATATCCCGGCACAAAGTAAACATCAGTTAGTTCTAGTTATTATGTTAATTATTTTAATGAAAATAAGAATAATGACAGAGGAAGAAGCTAGAGAAATCAGAAGAATATCAGATGAAAGTGATGTCGTGAAAGCTGTAGGAAGGTGTTTAGGAAAAAGTGGTCACTAAGGACAAATGTGTTGAGAGGTCAAAAGAAGAGGCTGCACACGGTCTACTGGATTTAGCTATGGGGAGGACACTCACGATCTTTGCAAGATATGTTTCAGTAGCGTGGTTCCAGAGGGGAAAGACCTGGGGAGTGTAACTGTGGGAGAAATGGATGCTCTGAAGTCTGCTGCCTTAGCCGAGGCTTTGTGGCCTCCAAACTCTATGATCGTATAGTGACCAACACTTAGAACATGAGACTCCAAATTTGGATTTCTTTCCATCTGTAGGCTCCAGGAGTTTTGCCAAATAAACATGAATCCATGATTCGTGTTAAGTTGACTGAGAAGAGGAAGAAATAAAAAAACAAGAAAGGATGGAGCAGAGAAATGGGAGTATCCAGCAAGAGGCAGACCCATTCCCCAGAAGGGGAAGAAATCAGATATAAAATCAACAAATATTTATTGAATGTCCATCACATGTCATGAATGTGGGAACTGTGGATCAAACAGAGACAGAAGATGTGATTCCTGTTTCTAGGAACAAAACATAAACAGGTGACAGATTAAAGGGCTAAACAGTTGTTAAAAGCAACCACAGAAGAGCTGTCACAGCGCAGAATGTGCTTTGCTGTCAAATGAACTGTAATGGGACGAATGGACCAGCTTCTTCAGGCCTTGCCATGGAAGCTCACCAGTGGGGGTGCAAATTCCACTGCGTCTCATGCTGATGAACTGGTCCTGTTTAGTAGGGGCAGATACTGGGGTCTCTGGGAATTGTGTGGAGAGAATGGGCCTGGGAGAGGAGAGCAGGAACATGGTATTTCTGGGGCAAGGCCCAGAGCGACTGGCTGCCCATACCTGGGCTGTAGGGATGAGAGCGCTGCTCTCCACCTGGCTCAGAGATCACAGATCAATTCTTGGTCTGGGCACATGTCTGGGTTTTGGGCTTCATCCCCAATAGAGGGTGTGCAGGAGGCAGCTGATCTATGTTTCTCTCTCTTCAATGTTTCTCTCTCCCTCTCCTTTCTGCTCTCTTCTAAAAATCAATAAAAATATTTTTAAATGAGATTAAAAAAAAAAAAGAACAAGAAATACCTGGTATATAGTAAGTACTATGGAACAAAAAATCCAAGGAGACACAATCTCAAGTATGTGGGAAAAGCTGAGTAATGTATTAAGAAACTTGTCAAACTCAATTTTGACTGATAATTTTACCTGAATAAATCATCTATATCTATATCTGTATCTGTATCTGTATCTGTATCTGTATCTATATCATCTATATCTATATCTACACTAGAGGCCTGGTGCATGGGATTCATGAACTGGTGGGGGGGATGGGAGCATGGCCTGCAGGGATCAGCCCACTGAGGAGCAGCCACTCATCATGGTCAGCAGAGCGGTGCTCCTACTGTGCGAGCACACTGACTACCAGGGGGCAGCTCCCGTGTTGAGTGTTTGCTCCCTGGCAGTCAGTGTGTGTCATAGTGACTGGTCGATCAGTTGTTTTGCCATTTGGTCTCTGTGCTTTTATTATATAGGATATATACTAGAGGCCTGATGCACAAAATTCATGCAAGAGTAGGCCTTCCTTCCCCTGGCTGCGGCTGCAGGCACTGGCTAACTCGGGGACCCGGGCTTCCGTCACAGAGGGAGGCCCTGCCCACTCACCACAGCCCACTGGCTGGTGGCCTGGGCCTCCCTCTGCAGGGTGATCATGGGGCGATGGCTGGGCCTCTGAACAATGGCATCGCACCCGTCATAACATGGTCCTGGATGGCTGTTCAGATGGTTGTCCCACTGTTTGGCAGTTCAGTCGATTTGCATATTATGCTTTTGTTACTAGTAGGCTATTATACATATATTTTTAATATGCAGCGCACAGTCTGGTTCAAAGTCGATGCTCCATAATTATCAGTTGTCAATGACAATTCAAGGTGCTTACAGAGGGTTGTCTTTTGCTGAGGTTCCAGATGCTTTTTAAATATTAGACTGTAGAGCCTGATAAGATGTTGGAAAAGTGGGTAACAAATACTTTTAAGCCTCTTTTATGCCTGGAGAACCTTGGCACGGAGAATGCGAGTTTTGCCAGAGGAATAAGCAGTTCTGTGGGAGGATGGGGAAAGGAGGAGCAGGAAGCGAGGCCTCAACAAAGACCCTGAACACTGGCCTTCCTGCCCCGCAGCCCGCCAGCCAGCACTCCTCCGCCAAGGGGTGGGGGTGGGGGGTGGGATCAGATTACAGGCCTCTCCCCTGCCCAACTCCAGCCCTGCTGAGGAGTTTGCATGAAGACAGAGGAACCCTGGGCCTCCACTTCTGACCATTCAGACAGAATCAGGAGGAGGATCTCTGATCAGGCCCCGGCCTGGCTTCTGAGAGCACGCCCCTGGGCAGCCTTTCCCACTTCCTCCCACCAGCCTTTCCCTTGATCCTAGCCAGCTTCTCTTCGGTGGAATGTTCTCCCCCAGGATATTCCTGCAACTGAGTTGCCTCGGTTGCTAGGGGCCCTTGGGGCCCCTGCCAGGAGGACCTTGCTACCTGTCCTTTGGCGCAGCCACCAGGGGGCACCCCTGCAGTCAGGGCTGACGTAGCAGTGGTGTGCGTCAGGAGTGGAAAATGCATGGGAATTGAGGTGCTGGCATCACATACACGTGTGCATGCTGTGGTGCCTCAGAAAGGCCCAGCGCAGAGCGAAGGCCTAGAGTATAAAGGCAGAGAGAGGCCTTCCAGGGTGCGCTGTCACCACTGGTGCTCAGCAATAGTGGTTGAATTCTAAAGAAAAACAGAACCAAAGCATCCGCAAACAGGGTCCAATGCTGGGTGTCTAGGACTGAGACTCGGAACGAGTCGTCTTGTCCCCCTGGTCCTTGGTTAAGTCCTTATTTAATCAATAAGAACTTATCTGTTTACATTTTAAACCTCCAAAAAGCAGGAAATAGGCCCCCTCCCCCTCCTTTAGAACCTATACCTAGTGTCTAACCAGTCTCCCTCCTGCAGGGAGGAGCTCGCTTCCTAGGATCTGCCCTCACACGAGACGGAGAGGACAGCATGTTGGCCTTTATGGGAGTCCCCTGCACAGGTGTACATGTAACACATGTAACAAGCGGGCCTGGACCTTCCTTCTTCATACGGCGCCTCAGTTTCTTTCCTGCGTGTCAGGGATCTTACCCTGACGGTTGGCATTGTCCTGTTGTCACCACCGTGACTTCTCAGGGAACACGCAGGCTGGGCAGAGGGGAGATGGAACGCACTGGTCTGTCTCACAGACCAGTTCTGGTTACGAAAGAATTCAGAGCCAAGACTCAAACTATAAAAGAAAGTTTATTTAGAAAGTCACAGGGGTAGAAGAAGTTTATGGTAGAAGAAATGGGCTAAGCAACGGCTCAGCTCATACCAGCAGAGCTCTTTAACAGGAGCCAGGACTACACGTGTGTTATCTCACCTTACCTTTCAGCCACCCTCCTGTGGTGGGCAGCTATAGAGACATGACAGAGCAAGGAGGATGGGCCAGGGTCAGAGGTCACCAGGGCAGAGAGCCCAGGTGCCTAGCAGAGGCAAAACTGGGAAAGCAAGGGCCTTATCTTCAGGAAACCTTTCCTCTCCTAGCATGTCACTGGTCATGTGGTTTAGACCCTTGACTTTTCATGTTGCTCATCATGTGGTTCGGATCCTCCCCTGACCTTTTATATCACTGGTCATGAGGTTGAGACCCCTGACCTTTCATATCACTGGCCATGCAGTTTAGACCCTGTAAATGGGAACGAACAAAGAATAGCCCTCAAGCATTAAGCCCACAGGACGATGAGGTTCTGACCTACATCAGATATATCTAGGCCTTGGTTGTATTTCAGCTCCAGGCCCAGACAAGCAGCAAAACCAGACAAGAAACTCCATAGCTGACCTCAGAACCAGCTGCATTGACTACTGACCCCCTGCCTTGGCACTGACCATGACCCTGACAGGACACACCTGGAAAGCTGATGCTATTCAACTGAGATCCTGCCTGGGACCGACCCCAAAGTCTCCACCCTTTTTTAGAACAGAGGCCCCAGCATATGCTCTCCCTCTCAGGAGTACGCCTTCGCCTTCCCCACTCTCTCTTCTTGGGCCATTACCTTTACCCGCCTCTCTCTCTCAAGCTCGAGGACTCTTTCTTTTGCATCTGTAACTTGTTTCCTTAGCCCATTTCTTCTACCATAAACTTCTTCTACCCCTGTGACTTTCTAAATAAACTTTCTCTTATAGTTTGAGTCTTGGCTCTGAATTCTTTTGTAACCAGAACTCAAGTACAGAGGATGCTGGACCCAGGTCTGGTTTGATTCCACCAGGCTAACTCCTGGTGCTGCTCTTGCCGGTCACACTCTGAGGAAGGTACTAATATTATTTCCAAATCACAGAGAAGGTGAACAGGCCCAGAGAGGTTGAGGGACTTGGCCGAGGTCTCATGACAGAGTTGCAGGGCCTAGATTTGAACTTGCAGCAGATGGTGCCAGACCCAGCAGAAGCAGCAGTACCTGTGTCTGTATGTCCTGCTTCCCCCCTATCTCCCCCCCCCCTGGCTATTGGTCAGGAACTATGTTTTACTTTCTTTTCTGCTACTCTGCACGGCATCAATTTTTTCCACCTGTGAGTGAGCATTTTCTACTTCCTCCAGAGGTTATCTCCTTCACACAATCGTTTTGTTCAACAAATACATCTTGGTTATCTGCTGCGGGCAGGTCCTATGGTACCAGCAGCTGGCGTTCCAGTGGCATCTTCCAGAGGCCTGGTGGTCTTATTTTGTTGTCCTTCATTTCTCATCTTTCGCCCTATCTTGCTTTATTTCATAGGAAATAAGGCGAAGAAGGGTTTTCAGGATTTACCATAGAACGAGTCTCAAAAATTATCCACCGACCACTTACCTTTCCCCATGGAGACCCAAGACTACAGAGTAGTGGGTGGTGGTCTTGTCCTCTCCTCTCCATTCCTTGCTCTTAACCTTAGCGCCAGGTGTACCACAGATCACATTACTTGGCCATCTGTATCAATCTGTGAATCAAACTTTTCAGTCTGTAAAATGGGATTAGAGCCTCTTAGGGGTCTAGTAAAGACTATGAGCTAATACATGTAAAGGGCTGAGATTAGTGGGTAAATTAATAAAGTTAGCTCATTTAAAAAAAGATATATTTTATTGATTTTCTTACAGAGAGGAAGGGAGAGGAATAGAGTGTTAGAAACATCAACGAGAGAGTAACATTGATCAGATGCCTCCTGCACACCTCCCACTGGGGATGTACCCGCAACCAAGGTACATGCCCTTAACCGAATTGAACCTGGGACCCTTGAGTCCACAGGCTCTATCCACTGAGCCAAACTGGTTAGGGCAAGTTAGCTCATTTTTTTTAAAATTCCACTTTTGGGTGCTCGCACTCCCAGGAGCAGCCTGTGCCTCCTCCTTCTCTTCTCCCCCGACAGGCGTGCATCTCCTGAACTCTAAGGGACTCCACGAGGCTGTAACCAGGGCAGCAACGGGCAGTGGCAGTTCATCCACTGCAAACCCCCTGACCCTGTCCCAAGGCCCCTACTCTCTGACGTCTCAGTGAGCAAGGCAGCCCAGCCCAGGCTCCTTTCCCAGTCCTCTCTGAGTCATTATCCCAGCTTTAATCAATGTCCCCTAAAATAAAAAAAAGAAATCTATTTTTACATATTTCATATAAGCCCGTGTTTCTAAGTACTTGTCAAATTAAACTCTTTGTCCTAAACATGGACTTAAAATATGACCTTCCTCAATGGATCCTATGCTGCAGTGAGTGAGCCAGTGGAAGGTGTTAGCACGGCTTAAAGGCACTGCACAGCCTTCCCAGCCCCTTGTCCCCACTTTGGCAAGGTCAGGCTGCGCCTCTTCCTTTGCCTCCACACACCCTGAACACTTGGTGTGCGGTGCTTCCCATCCCTACTGCACGGTGGAAGCTGAGGGCATAGCCTAGGCCTGTTTATCTGGGTTACTGTCAGCTCTAAGCGCTTAGTAGCTGCACACAGCAGGCATTCAGCACAGATTTGCTGTTGACTGACTGACCTAATGTAGCATCTGCATATTCATGTTCTCCCCTTCCTTCCCTGCCCTTCTCCCATCATCCCCAACTTCTTTCATATATATATATATATATATATATATATATATATATATATATATATATTTTTCTGGCCTGACTTTTTAAAAAAAAAATTCTCACCCCATGATATGTTTATTGATTTTTAGAGAGAGAAAGAAACATCGATGTGAGAGAGAAACATCAATTGGCTGCCTCCCATTCGTGCCCCAACTAGGGGTCAAACCCAGAACCTAGGTATGTGTCCTGACCAGGAATCAAATCCGTAACCGTTTTTGGTGCATGGGATGGTGCTCAAACCAACCGAGCCTCCTGGCCAGGGCTGGCTTTTAATTCTTCCTCTAATTCATCCCTTAGTTCAAAACAAAAATATAAACTGTCCAGTGCAACCAGACTGGTGGCTTACATAACAGCCATATAAAGGAACATTCAAGCAACAATCAGAAGTCTCCACAGGAGCCAAGATTTGGAAGCAGTCAAGGGCCCATCAATAAGTAAGTAGATTAAAAAGCCACGAGACACTTACACAATGAAATACTACTCAGCTGTAGAAAAAAGAAGGAAATCTTACCCTTTTGTGACAGCATGGATGGATCCGGAGAGCACTACGCTAAGTGCAACAAGCCAGCCAGAGGAAGACAAGCCCCATATGCTGTCATTCATATGTGGAATCTAATGAACAAATTGAACTAACAAGCAAATAGAGACAGACTCATAGAGAGCAGGCTGACAGGGGAGGAGGGATGAACAAAGAAGAAAAATAAGGGCAACAAGTGTGGTGATTGAGGGGGAGGGCATGGTGGAGGTGGAACAGGGTATAGGGTAGAGGAGGATCAATGGTAATGGAAAAAATGAATTTAATTTTAAAAACATGCATACATTTAAAAAAAAAAATCAGATGTCTCCAGTGCTATAGAGGGAGGAGGTGGTGGGAGAATGGACAGGTAATGCAGCTCTTTAGTCCTCAACCCAGAGAGACAGGACAGAGCAGGGGGCTGAGTGGCCAGCTTGTGGTTAGGCACCTGGACTTGAATGAGTGTGCTGACCTCTCTGAGCTTCTGCGTTATGACCAGTAAAACGGGGACGGTGACTGGTGTGTGCCCTGATCAGGAATCAAATCCATAACCTAGGGCTCTTGCAAAGGCCGAGGTCACTCCTGTCTGGCGCCTGGCACGTTGGGAGGCCTCGGTAAGTATTAGCTACAGAAGAGAGGTGCCCCTCAGAGTCCCAACCCTGCTCCGGCCAGCAGAATGGCTCCTCGGGGACATCTGTGTCCTTTGTTGTCAATCTGTGGTCACCAAGCAGTTGGCCTCTTGACAACTAATTCCGGGGGTGGATGAGGGGCTGTTTCCTCTCCATGTGACTGTGTTTGCACTCTGGTTTACCAACCACTTAGAAGAGGGGTTTCTCACTGGAGGCTTGAACCTGAACTGACAAGAGTTCAGGCACAACCCTAATCAGTTTGGCTCAGTGGATAGAGCATTGGCCTGCGGACTGATGGGTCCCAGGTTCAATTCTGGTCAAGGGCATGTACCTTGGTTGCATGCACATCCCCAGTAGGGGGTGTTGCAGGAGGCAACTGATTAATGCTTCTCTCTCATCGATGTTTCTAACTCTCTATCCCTCTCCCTTCGTCTTCGTAAAAAATCAATAAAATATATTAAAAAAAAAAAAAAAAAAAAAAAAGAGAGTTCAGGCACAGACCCGGGCCTGTGGTGGCTTTCCCTGTCCCCTCCCTCCACACACTCACAGTCACCTGGAGAGACTGTCAGAAACATCAGGAGCTCTCGCTGAGCAGACAACAGCAGCCATTTTCATCATATCCATCGTCATCACCATCATCAGTTAATAGGGCACATGTGCTTCAAGGACAAATCTGAGTCATAAACATAAGAATAATAATGGAGAGAAAATACGATCATCCATTTTAACTCCCTTCTCCTCCCTCCCAGGCTTCACTGAAATCACACAGCCTAACAAGCAGCCGGCAGACACTGGTTGAATACGGTTCCCAGAAAAACTCCCGCCTTTGCCTTGTGATTGGCTGAGCGTCTCCTGAGGACCAAAAGCGCTTTAAGCAGCTGGTGCAAATGGATGCCTTTCTGAAATTAACCAGTTGATGAATGTCACAGGCCTCCGGCTCCATTCCAGGGGGGCCGGCCTAGGCGCAAGCTGCAGGGTTTCCTCGTAGCCTAAAGGAGATGGGTGGTCCCGGGCGGCTGGAGGGAGACGGGGATGGGGGGAAGCAGTGAGAAAGAAACTGTAAGATGCTCAGCCCCAGGGCGTTGGTGCTTCTCTCCCTGGTTTATCCTTGGATATGTGTGCAGGCCCTGCCACGTCCACAATTTCTGAGAGAGAGAGAGGGGTGGGGTGGGGGGCTGCCTCTTGCATGCTGCCTCCTGCATGCCCCCCGCCCCCCGACCCCCACTTGGGGTTGAGCCAGAAACCCAGGCAGGTGCCCTGCCTGGGAATCGGAACTGGTGATCTTTTGGTAAATGGGACGATGCTTGACCATCAGCCAGGGCCAAAGACCAGTCTTTGGAGCAGACTTGACCTCGGCTTGGGCACTTGCTAACTGTGTGAACTTGTTGTGCAAATTATTAGTCCCTTTAAACTGTTTACCTAGAAAACAGGACCTGCTTCACATGGCATGAAGGGGTACACCAGGCAGGCTTCACACCCCTGGACCAGCCTAGGGGCTCAGGACACGGAGGGTATTCTCACTGCTGTTACCGAAGAGGCCAAGCTCAGCTGGATCCAGGGGTCACAGACCAAACCTGCTTCTGTCAGGGACTTATTTTTTGGATTCTTCCCCTGGTGGGCCCTCTGTTTAAAAAATGGATTTTGGTTTTGCATATACTGAGGTGTCATAATGCATCTTAGTGGCACATCTAAGTATTTCTACGCTTTTCCTTCTTTACCTGAAAGGGGTGAGTGATTATGAGACCAGCTTTGCTTGCATCATGGTTTTGCTCAAAGCTGGACCCCAGCCCAAGGGCCACTGGGTGGGTGAGGTGAGCTGCTCTGCTCAGCTGAGGAGCGGATCTACAGGGGCTGATGCTTCACCATTCTGCTGCCTCTGACCGGACAGCACTGGGGTGGAGCCAGCAGGCTGGCTGGCCCTTGCTCTGCTTGGCTTTGGCCACCTCCCTCTTTGGACTCTGCTCATTTGCAAAACGAGAGGGTTGCATTTCGTTGGTGACAGAGCAGGAGTGAGGAAGAGGAATGGTTGAAAAAGCAGACAGAGATGAGTCCCGCCAAGGTTGCTGAAGGGAGGCGCACAGGGCTAGTGAATTTGGTTGTAAAGAGTGATTTCTGTTTCCCAAGGACCAGCACTTGGGAAAATAGACACTCTCTCTGAGGCCACCTAGGGGTGTTACAACTCACTTCCGAGTAGGCAAAACAGTTTGTCACCTAAAGAGGCAAAGGGGTTATAAGGCTAAACAGCCACCCAGGGAGTGAATTAGATTTCAAAGCCGTGCATTGGGCGCACTGCATAGTCACAGATGGCATGCGTCTCCCTTTTTCTATTGACGCAGGCTGCCCCTCAGACACCGTGATCATTAACCAACGGCCAGCAAATCACCAACCTGCTGATACTACGCTTTGTGCGATAAATTGTATTCTTCTTAAAGCCTGTTAGCACACCTCAAGGCCGGTAGTTGAGCTTGGCAAGATGATCTTTTAAGTGTCTCCTTACTATTCTGGCCACAAGGTTTTGTTTCCTATAAAATCCTTTAATGAAAACAGTTACATAAACAAGCAGTTGATCAACGTGGCGCAGTTTGCGGACCGCTGATGGATGCCAGCTGGTGAGTGGACGTGAGCTTTGACAAGTAGATCCATCTAGGACCCCTCCCCTTTGCTGCTCTGGCTCTGGGGGATCCCCCTCTATCCCCCACAGAGCAGCTGTCACACGCGCAGATTCTTCTCAAGCCCAATTCCTCCGTGACTGAGCGCAGGGGCCCTGGAGTCAGAAAACGGGTTCTGTGCCTGCTCGGCTGCTCACCTGCTTTGTGAGGATGGGCAGCCATGGACTCGCTCTGAGCCTCAGCTGCCTCAGCTGCCAAATGGGCAATGACAGTGCCCCCCGGGCTGGCTGTGAAGACCAGCCAAGGTCACGGGCAGGGACACACAGCAGTGGAGCTATGCGGACTGAGAGCTCCCGAGGCTGGTCGGGGCTTCTGTCTAAGGCAGTGGTTCTCCACCACGTCGGAACCACCCAGAGAGCTTTTGAAGAATGCCAAGGGCTGGGCGCCACACGCCAGCGCCAGGGCTCCACCCAAATCAATGGATTTGGGTGGAGCCCTGGCGCTGGCGTGTTTAAAAGCTCCCAGGTGGTGCTGGGCGCAGCCAGGGTTGAGCTCTGTGCTTGGCTCCTCGCTGGAGGCTGTCTGTTGATGAATGAATGATTCTGATTATGACTTCCTCTCCTGCCCCTGGGAGGAGCCTGCTCTGCGGGATGGAAGGGTGTGTCCGTGTCCATTACCCTCAGGTGTCGCTATTTCTAGAGCTGCTTTGCGGTCCTGTCCGGCGGATGCTCACACTGGCTCACGTGCCTGGGCAGCCCCCCTGGAGGCCGGTGGGAGGGCGTGGCAGCTGCCCCGCGTGGCTGAAGGCCTAGGTCAGTGGCCAGTGGCCCGGCAGAGGGAGGGCGGGAGCTGGGACTTCTGGCGTCTGGTCTCCCACCAGGGAGGGCAGGGCAGCCCTCCTGGGAAGACGCTGTAGGAAGCTCCCGGAGCCCTTCCCATCGCTGTGTACCTTGTGGGGACAGCGGTTAGCTTCTTGAATAGAACAGCTCACCCTGAAATGAATTTCCTGGGCCAACTGTGGGGAGGCCCCCTGGGGCCACAGCTCCAACCTCTAGATGTGCAGCTTTTTTAAAAAAATATATTTTATCAATTTTTCTTTTTTACAGAGAGGAAGGGAGAGGGATAGAAAGCTAGAAACATCGATGACAGAGAAACATCGACAAGCTGCCTCCTGCCCACCCCCCCACAAGGTATGTGCTCTTGACGGGAATCAAACCCGGGATCTTTCAGTCCGCAGGCCAACGCTGTATCCACTGAACCAAACCGGTTTCGGCAAGATGTGCAGCTTTTGACCCCACCTCCTTCCAGAAAGAATTCCTTATGGAATCCAATCAGCTTATGAGTGTGTGTGTGTGTGTGTGTGTGTGTGCGCACACGCGCGCGCGCGTGCATGTGTCTTTGTCTTTCTCTGTGTATCTATACAGACAGATGTGTCAAGAATTCATCTTTTTCCTCACACTTCCTGGCCAGGCCCTGAGACCCCCAGAGCCCTGGCTCCTCAGAACAGCCCCTCCCCACAAATCCTGAGGCCTTTTATGGCGCCTTGCACACCCACTCTTACACTATAAGCACCTCACAGACAAGGGAGGCCGTGGCCCGGTGGAATGAGCTGGATGCCAGCATCTCCGCTCTCCCGGGAGAGCTCGAGCAGGTGCCTCACCTCTCTGAGCCTCGTTCCCACCGCCTGCCTGTCCTCCGCCCCCAGCGCACTCCTCTGCCGGGCCAGGGACCTCCACAGACATCACAGCCGGGGCTGGAGAGAGAGAGCCTGGGCCCCACCCCAGGTGGGTGGCCAAGAAGCCACTTTCTCCCCCGCCTCCTGGTTGAACGGAAGGTACATGTGTTTCCTAGGGCTTCTGGGGTGTTTGCAAGGTGAGGCCTGGGCCTCAGGCACCTGCCGAAGAGCACGTGACAGATGGGCTGATCCGTGTTCATGACTGACGCTGCTTCACAAGCTCGCTCAGAGGGCAGGCCCGGTAGGAGGGGGAAGCCTGGCACGGAGGTGACTAAGTGCCAGGTCACTCAGCTATGCCAGCCTTCCTCCGGCACGTGCTGTGGGGCATGGCGGAGGCACCACCAACCAGGACAGGGATGGACACTGAGTCCCAGACCAGCTGTACAGAGAGAGCAAAGGAAGGGGTTCCTGGCTCGAAATTTCGCTACTCGCCACACCGGCTGCGTCAGAGGCCTGCGATGGAACTGCGGCTGCCCCTAACGTGCTGGGTGGCCATGGAGCCACTTCGTCTTTCTGTGACTCCCGTCTCCTCCGTCTAACGGGAGAGCTGGCCACTGGGCCCAGGGCGGGCCTCCCTTTGGCCGCTGGCCGCCTGTGCTGTCAGGACTGGTCTCTGCGGCCCCCTAGTGGTCGCCGCTGGACACTAGCAGCTCCTTCCCTTCCCGTGGCCACATTGACAAAGGGTGAGACTCCCAGAGCCTGAGAACAGAGATAAATCAGCTCAGAGGGACCTGGGAGACCGAGATGAGCAGACTGGCTTCCAAAGCAGTAATTATTTTAAACATTTTTAAGTAGTTCGTTTTTCTTTTATTATTATTAGTATTACTATTATTATTATTATTATTATTATTTTATTTTTTTAATTCTCACCCGAGGATATTTTCCCATTGGCTTTTAATTTTTTTAAAAAAATATATATATTTTGCCGAAACCTGTTTGGCTCAGTGGATAGAGCATCGGCCTGCGGGCTGAAAGGTCCTAGGTTTGATTCCAGTCAAGGGCATGTACCCTGGTTGTGGGCACATCCCCAGTAGGGGATGTGCAGGAGGCAGCTGATCAATGACTCTCTCTCATGTTTCTAACTCTCAAAAAATATATTTTATTGATTTTTAGAGAGAGGAAGGGAGAGGGAAAGAGAGTTAGAAACATCGGTGAGAGAAACATTGATCAGCTGCCTCCTGCACACCCCCCACTGGGGATGTGCCCGCAACCAAGGTACATGCCCTTGACCGGAATCGAACCTGGGACCCTTCAGTCCATAGGCCGATGCTCTATCCACTGAGCCAAACTGGTCAGGGCTCCATTGTTTTTCTTTCTTTTTTTTTTTTTTTTAGAGAGAGTGGAAGAGAGAGAAAGACAATGAGAAATATCAATGTGAGAGAAACACAGATTGGTTGCCTCCTGCATGAGCCCCAGACGGGGAGGAGCCTGCACCAAGGTACGAGCCCTTGACTGGAACTGGACCCGAGACCCTTTGGTCCACAGGATGTCGCTTTATCCACTGAGCCAAGTTGGCTAAGGCAAACGTTTTTTGCTGTTTGCTCTATGCTGTACCTAGAACTCTAGTCACTCTTCAGGGATAAAGAAGAAAAACCTCAAGGATGTGGGTACACACGACCTTGTTCTTCGCATCCCACTGACACGAATGCCATTAGGCATCCTGGCTGCCGGAGGGAGTTGGGGGTACACGGGGGCCCATCACATACCCCTGAGCTCTGGCCTGCTGTCCACCTGCCAGCCGTGTGACATCGCTGGTCATTTCACCCTTCCTCATGCCAAACCCCCACCAATCAAATGAGGACTGTGGTGTCAGAGCCCTGGCAAAGTCTGACGTAGTTTTACTCTTTAGTTATCAGTTACAGCTTACATTCAGTGTTCCCATGTGCCATTTCAGGTGGCAGCATAGAACACTCACATACTTTACACAGCGGTCCCCCACGTGTCCAGTCCCACCTGGCACCGTACGGTTATCACGACATTAATGCCTGCATCCCCTGCGCTGCACCTCACACCCCACCCCAGGATGCTCTGTCTGACGTCTTACGCCATTGCCTGAAGTGGCTTCTTCTTTAGAATGTCGACTTCTCACCATCACATCCAGTCTTTCACTTTGCTGCTCTTGCCTGGAAACGTGCTTTCCTGGGCGTTGGGATGTGGGGGGTGGGAAGAGGGTAGGTGGAGGTACGATGAAGCAGAGAAGGGTGAACAAGCATGGCCGCATGCCACCCACATGCTGACAACTCCCATCTCCGACCTGGTTGCTCCACTCAGACATCTCCACTATCTCACAATTAAACACAGCGAAATGGGACTACTGACTGTCCACTCCCAAATATATCCCTGTGCCAGCCACCCTCTCTTCAATGGCACCACCACCTACCTACCTGGGAGCCTGTCTGATCCCTTTATTTCCCTCAGACCCCCACATCCAGGCCTCCATGCCTCTCTCAGCTGACACGTCCTTCATCTGCTGGAACACATCCTTCCCTCTCCTCCCAGATCTCAGGACGGCCCTCGCACTGGTCTGCACCCCACTCCTGGCTGTGACCTGTCCTCAGGGCAGAGAGCAGAGCAGGTGTGTCACTCCCTCGCTTAAATCCTCCAGGGGTGTTGCCGTGGCACACAGTGAGGCGTCTGCACACAGTGAGGCCTCTGCACACAGTGAGGCCTTTGCCAAGTACTTCCCTGTGTTCTACCAGGTGCTGCCCACCACAGGTGGCGGCCTCCGCTTCCTCCTCTCTCCCTCCCTCACGGAGCCTCGCTCTGGCCCGCCTGGCCTTCCTTTGTCCCCGAGGGGACCACCCTGGCCACCCCAAGTGAAGCAGCCCCTGTCATACCCCCAGATTGTATGTATGCTCTCCGGTCCCCACTCAGGCCTGAGATCACCTTGTTTGTTTTACTTAGGAGTTAACAGGTCTCCCCACACTATAATGTCATTCCTTTAAGGCAGAGAATGTGTTTCTCTTCAGCAGGGGTTCCCCAGAGCCTCACTGTGCCTGGCAAATAGTAGGTGTTCATACATACTTGGTGGGAATTAACTAATGGGCATGGCTCACTTCATTCACTCAACTCTACCCAGTTCGGCTCATCGTGGCAGCATATGCTTCCGTCACCCAGAAGAAAAAGGCTTTCCAATCCCAGCTCCTTTCCTCACCCTCTGGTCTTCATTAAACACAGTTCTCAAGAAAACCTTTATTTATTTCTGGCTCTTGTGAGTTGGGTATAAAAATCAAAATATGAGTACATGTCCGGCCTTGGCCAACAGAGGTGGAGGCAGTGAGGGAGTGCAGACACGAGCGGGTGGTGAGTGCATTCGTGTGCCTGTGTGCATGTTCGGCAGGGTTCGCTGTGCGGTTGAGCAGGGTCAATGATTTTTTTAAAAAGTATTTTTATTGATTTCAGAGAAGAAGGGCGAGGGAGAGAAAGATAGAAACCTCAATGATGATAGAATCACTGACCAGCTGCCTCTGCATGCCCCACACTGGAAATGGAGCCCACAACCCGGGCATGTGTCCTGACAGGGCATTGAACTGTGACCTCCTGGTTCATAGGTCGATGCTCAACCACTGAGCCACGCGGGCCGAGCCAGGGTAACTGAGTTTCAGTTGCGTTATCTATCCTGAGCCTAACATGGCGTAAATAGCGCAGTAGCAGCAGGGGAATGCCACTACCTTCCTTAGCTCTTATGGCGCTTCCCCAGTGGATTCTCTACTGTGCAGAATGGACAATTAGATACAGCCCCCTGCACACAGAGCTTGCAATCTGTGCTTGTCCTTAATTGAAGGTCTTTATCTTCATCATCAGAAATGCCCTCTGAATGCCTTACCATACAAGATATCAGGGAAAACGGCAGGACCCCGGCAGGCTCTGGCCGCCCTGCTCAGCAGAGATGCCGAGAGAAGGTAACAACTAAAGGAAACCTAGGCCAGCCGGCCAGGTGAGGAGGGTGTTTGTGTACTTGCTATTTACAGCGTATTGTTTGCTTCCTCCTGGAGACTGAATGTGGGGACGAGTCTTTCATCTTTGAACCCTGAAATAGAGAGCCGGTCACATAAGTGGGGCTTGCTAAATGTTTGTCAAAACAATGAGAAAAAAAGTTAAAAAATAAAAATGAGAAGAAAAAACAATGAGCATCACTAAATAGAAATAAATTAGAAGTATGTCTTGTATGAAGTATCTGCTTGCCTGCTGGTCATCCTGGTTCATGGTCATGGTTCTTTCCTCCTTCTCTTCAGGAAGAAGCGAGAATCCTCCCACGCCCAATTTCAGTGGGATATTGGCCACGGAGAGCCTTCCACTCAAGGAATGCAGCTGAATGAGAGACATTACTCTCTAGAGAAGACCCTGAGCCAGGTGCCCACTGAGCTGATTACCACTGCCCAACATTTTCTATTGAAGGTATTTTTCTTGATTTCAGAGAGGAAGGAGGTGGGAGAGAGAGAAACATCAATGGGGAGAGAGAATCATTAATTGGCCGTTTCTTGCATGCCCCTATGGGGGGTCGAGCCTGCAACCTGGGAAGGTGCCCTGACGGGGAATCAAACCCCTACCTCCTGGTGGATAGTCGATGCTCAACCACTGAGCCACGCCGGCCGGGCTGCCCAACATTTTTGCAGGTAAAGGGCACCAGTGCAGACGTGGAGACCATGTTATGTGTTTTGTAATTGTCAACATCTTAGGATCTTGATTATCACCCAAAAAGTAACCACGGCCATGCATTTTACTTCTTTGCGCTTGAGCTTCTCTTGAGATGAGGATCCCTTAAATTCTTTTCCACACCAGCCCTCTACCTCCCAGCCCTACAGCAGAGGGGTTCTAGAGTATTCCTCCCTTCCTCCTGTATAGGTGGCGGGAGGGAAGAAGGCTGATAGACTGTAGAGAGAGGAAGGGCAGTCCGGAAGAGAGCTTAGGCCAGAGCGGCTCTGGTGAGGGAAGGGACAGAGGAGGACACTGAAGAGGGGACGTGAGGGTCTCATGAGGCCGGTGAGTGAAGGCCACACAGCCTAAGCCTGTGGATGCAGGTTGAATTTCAGTTTTCATCCCTAAAAATAGCTGAAATTCTAAGGAGGAAATCAATCTTATACACTCCCATCTCCAAATCAGATTCAGTGTCCTCCTTCCATCCAGAGAATCTCAATTTGAATTCTTTCAACGGGAGGGAAAGTCTTCCCTCCACAATGATAGATTCAAAGACTTAAAACTGCAAATGGAGGCAGAACATTGAAATAGTAGCTGATAGCTCTTCTCCCCTTTGTCTGCAGGGAGGGGAGAAAACACAGGGGAGGAAAGTGGGGGCTGGCCGGAGACTTCAACCAGTTTTCCTTCATTCGTGCTGAGTGTCATGAGCATTTCAGCGGCCTCTCATCTCTGTATTCCAGGATCTGTCCCATGTTTATAATAATCTTTTAAAAATAATATTTATATTTTCTGAATGACAGTTGGTTATCTTAAAAGCAGACAATACCTCCTAGGTTTTGTGCCCAGGCCTGTGTCATTTATGATCCTACTAGAGCCCAGTGCACATCTTGGTTGGGTTTATTTGCATACTCACTCTGATTGGCTGGTGGGCATGGTTGGTGGGCATGGTTGGTGGGTGTAGTGGAGTGATGGTTAATTTGCATATTACTCTTTTATTAGGTAGGATTCCTGTCAAGTGAAGGCCAAGTGCTAACCCAGAGTCATCCACAGATAAAGGTCTTGCACTAGTGCAAGAAAGAAAAAGTGTGGGAGAACTGTCATCACTATCATGTGACAGAGAAGTATAGAAATATTGCATGCGAACGAATCTGCATAAAGAGAGTATAACATTTGTATGGTATTGATATTTTTAGTGTTATACTTGTATTTTTTTGGTTCAGACTAATTTTGTAGTTCAATAGAAAATACATCAATATGCAATAAGTAATGTTTTGCTTAAGAGTTTTAAAAATGTGTAGTCTTTTATTTGGGAAAAATGCACCCTTAAATTGATTGACCTATCTAAAAAGAAATCTGTGGTTAAGTGAGCTCCTTTAAAAAAAAATTACCAGCAATGATATAATTTAAAAACAGGACAACTGTGCATAAAGTGAAAACAACCAAATTCATAAGAAGATATTATGTTTCTATCAATAAGCTCTGCACTGGTGATTCTGCTTCAACAAAACAGTATTACATGTCACATTAAGTGCCTGTGGTCAATTTGCATTTTATGGTTTAGATCATATTTAATTGGTATATTAGTTTGGTTTTATACTTGCTTATATAAGAACTATAGGCACAAGAAGTGGAGTTGGTATCTAGTTTTATGATTGTATATGTTTCTGTAACTTTGTGGTAAAAGTAATCTAAATCAGTATTGTATACATGGTTAGTTAAGTGTGAGAAATGCTCTGTGAACTGGCCTTTCCCAAAGATTGTTCTGTGGTGTGCTCGGCCCGAGAAATGAGCAACAACAACAAAGCACACTTGTTAACCACAAGTTCAAGCAACGCACCGCAGCTCCCTCTGGGAATCTGTGGTACATGCTAGCATATGAGTACACAAGAAAGCTGTTTAACTTTGCCCGATTTTCCAAAATTATTTGATTATATAAAACCATTTTTCATGAACACTCATTAAGATCTTACAAAGTTCTCCAGAACACAGCAGAGAAACATTGTTCTAGACTAGAGAAAAGTAGCTCACACCCTCCTCACTGAGATGAGCAAGATAGCCAAGCCAGAGTCCTGGATAAGAATATGGCTCCACAGGTGATTTATTTTTTTCCTTCTGCAGATGCAAATGATTCCTGGGCGGGGGAGGACATTGGAAGAGTCCAGAGTGGCTGCCCAGGCTGTTGTCTGATCTGCAGTCCAGCTGCAGAGGGCCATCTGTAGAAGAGACAGACACATCTAAGAGATGATTTCTTCAGTGTGGCCCAGATGAGCAGCCTGTGGGGAGCAGATTTCACTGAAAGAGAAGGAAGACCATTCTCACCATCAGAGATATCCAAGAGGAAGTGGTTGCTTCAGGACATATCATGTGCCCTGTCCCTGAGCAGCTCAAAGACCGAATGTCAATGTGGATAAAATTAAGTATCAATTAAGAGGCTGGACTCGATTTTTAACCTTGAAGTTCTATGAGTCAATTTATTTGTGATCAAAATAAAGACAGGTACACAAGATGATAATGTATCCTGCAAGATAATAATAATTAACACTTATTAAGGAGTACCCTGTGCTGGGTGTTGTGTGTATTAAGATGCTTAATTCTCACATCATCCCAATGACCCAGTGAGGCAGGAACTGACTTTATTCCCATTTTACAGATGAACAGATGCAATGTAGAAACACAATCATGCTCATCACTCTGACTTTGAGTTAACGACCACCAACCTTACGTGGGCCTTAATGCTGCTCAGCTATCATACATCTCCCTCCCCTTTACTCCTCTATCCTCAGACCTCAATCTCCTCCCCAATCCTCACTCTCAACTGATCCATACTTCCTACTCCACTGAGAAAAAGGAAGTAACCAAAAGAACTTCCATAAACTCCTCCCAACTTCCGTGGATTCTGCCTCCCCACTTGTTCCTCTATTTGAGGGATTTATGCTCCTAACTAGACCAACCCTTTCTCTTGTATGTGAGATGCCACACCTATCTTCTACTCACAGCCATCCCCGAGTATTATCCCCTCTTCTTTCCAGGATCAATTTGTCTTATTTGACCAATAATTTTCATCACACACACATATTCTGTTATTTCTTCTATCTTTGAAAAACTTCACTTCCTTCTACCTTTCCTTTCTTAACTCTCTCCTCTTTCAACTATACCCATCTCTTTGCTTTTGTGTATAGCAATGTCTCCATCAGCTAATTTTTTATATTTCTAATTTCTCTCTTCCATTTTTCTCATAAACTCACTCCAGTCAGGCTTTTACTCCCACTATTCTACCAAATATGCTTTTGTTTCCTAAAAAGACTGCTGCCTCATTGGTTGCGGTAGGCAGAATTATACCCCTTACCCCAACTGTCCTTGTTCTGACTCTAAGCATCCATGAATAAGTTACCATGTATGGCTAAAAGGATTTTACAGCTGTGATTAAATTAAGGATTTGAGATGGAAAGATTACTTGGGTGGCCTGTGTAATCACATGGGTCTTTATAAGAAGAAGACAGATGGATTAAAGTTAGAGCGAGGAGATGTGATGATGAAGAAGTTTGAATGATGCACTTTGAAGATGAAGGAAGAAGCCACGAGTCAAGGGATACATGAAGATTTTACAATCTGTAAACAAACGGCAAGGAAATATTCCCCCAGAGCCTCGGGAAGGAACACAGCCCTGCTGACATTTTGGGACATCTGACTTCTAGAACTGGGAGATGATACTATTGTGTTGCTTTAAGCCATGGCATGTGTGGTGATCTGTTACAGCAGCAACAGGACAGGAGTAAACACTTACATTGCATGGCTATTACAGTTTGTCCAGAATCTCTACCTTGAGTTTCTTAAGTTCTCTTGCCATTGATATGGAGGCAGTTCTGAAATTGCAGTTAAGTGCTGCCCACAGGACTATGGGATGTCAGCACAGGTAAGTATATTAGCATGTTTTATAAGTAGATCCTACTCCAGCGTCACTCAAAATGCTGTTCATCATGTAAAGATATTGCTTAGGATGTTGCAGAACCCAGAAGACATTACAATGAACTCACACCATGAAATGTATCTGGAAGGCTGTCTTCCACTCCCTGGATAAAGATCAGGTAAAGGCTGCCCCAGACATCGAATTCATGAACAGCCCTCTCTGTGGAAAGGGCCTGGGAAGCTTAGGCTCAGGGGACCTGGTAATGGTCCCACACGATGACTGCATTGTGGCCACGGATTCCTGGCAGGGCTTTGATCTTCATTATTTTTATTTATGGAGATCAATAGGGTGTTCATGTGTGTATGTCAGAACTGACATCTCTTTCAAAAGCAGGAGTCAGTGATGTGTCTGAAGCAGTGAACCTATGTGGTGGGTCCATGGTCCAAGCATCAGAGATGGAGATGGATTGCAAAGCCACACTCGCGTGGTATGTATGAGCATGTGTATGTGTGTGGCTATGTGTGTCTACGAGTATTCTTCAGTTTGTGGAGAATACCTCTGAAAACACTTCTCTGTAGGAAAGGGGATAAGATCTGACGTTATATGATAGATGAGGAGCCTTTAGGCTATGGTCAGGCGATGAATCACAGACAGCAGAAGTAAAAGACAGGTAGGCTCAAAAGGATTCAATACAAGCGTGGCAATCATAAAGGTTCCCAGTGTCTCTGGGACACGGACGAACACCTCCCAGGGCTGTATAGCTGTTGATGGAACAAGGGCACGTAGGTTCTGAGCTCTAAAGGAACAGCTCACCGGCAGCTCCTGCCAGACTTCAGAGACAACCTGCAACCTGGGGCACCCCAGGTAGCTACTGTCAGGCTCCCACAGCTTACTTCTGGGGTGTCAGAGAGTCAACTGCCTCTGGGAAGCAAGACTGGGCTGTGGGGACTGTCAGGCCCGCCTTTCTGGACAAGGTCTTTGGGGACAAGCAATCAATTTTTTTTTTTTTTTTTTTTTTTTTTTTTTTTTAAGCAAGGGCCTTAGAGTATATCTTCCTATCTTTTCATGGCTCTGCATGAAAACCAGATTTCTATGTGGGAGTGGGAATATAAAAGGGAAGAAAGGAAACTGGGGAACAGAGGACATCTGGAAGGAATGGTAGGTTTTCTATTTATTAGATAATAATCTGCTCTGATGCCTTGGTGAGATCCAAGGATTAGGGAAAATAAATTTACCGATATTCATGGAATTTTGTACATAATTTCAAGAGGAGACTTCAGAATCTTGAAACCCACTGATTTTTTTTTTTTCCATAGTGGTCATTGGTCTTAAGGTTCAAAACTTCTCATTCAGTCCTAGAGGGTGGCACTTCTAGAAACACACGTGAAAGGTCTGCAATGTGAAGATAGAAGTTCTGGAGCTTGGAGAGTTTCTGAACAATAGCTCACCGTGTGGGAGCCATTTTTAGAGCTTCTTGGAGCCCATGAGTGAGTATGGGTTTGTTGAGTCAATCTAAATAGTCCACGAGCAAGGAAATGCCATTAGATGACACAGGAAATTATTGAGAATAAAAATAATGAAATCATTTTGGAAATTTAAAATGCTGTGGGACATCGATGAGAAAAGTGCCCAGTTCAACAATTGAAAATGTAAGATTGTTACTCAGAAGAAAGGTTGAAGCTAACAATTTAAGAGTCATTGGCATGATGTGAAATGTACTAAACAGGGTAGTTAGAATGAGAATAAGAAATTTGAGGATGGGGCTCTCATACAAATAAAAAAGAGAAAAATTTGTCAAGAAGGATCTGCAATGGACTCCCAAATGCACACTTCAGTCACCAGAGTGGCTGCAGGCTGAAATTCTCAAGTCGTAGGCATTGATTTTTCAGTAAATTCACACCTGAAATGGGTTAGGAAACTGTGTACTTGCAACAGATTTCTCTGTAATGAAGTCTCTGTTGTTTTGTGGTGTTTAACATCTCTGTAGATGAGCCTCAGATTCTTCCTACTTTAATAGGTAGCATGCTACTCTATCTCATGATACAGAATATTCCATTGTATATCCCAACTTGATCTAGGCATGATTATAGAAAAAAAAACCCTTAAAGAAGGAAACTCTTCAGTTACTGTAAAAGATACTTGCCTAGATCTTAAATAAACTTACAGAAAGGACACTGTAGAGAACTCCTGGGAAAGGCCCCTGAACTGATTGTCATCTGAATCTGGCGCTGCCTGGCAGAGCCACGCCCTGGAAACATACCTTGCCAGAGGCAGGTGTGTTGTCAGCCTGACCTTCAGCTCAGGCACCAGAGGGTAGGTTTCATTATCTAAATCCAGCCTAGCACCAGGAACAAACATGATTATCCAGGCCCACCCAGAAGTGACGATACAAAGAAGCCATAAGAATGCACAGAATCTGCTGAAACTGGTTTGGCTCAATGGATAGACCGTCGGCTTGGGGACTGAAAGGTCCCGGGTTCGATTCTGGTCAAGGGCATGCACCTTGGTTGTGGGCATATCCCCAGTAGGGGGTGTGCAAGAGGCAGCCGATCGATGACTCTCTCTCATTGATGTTTCTAACTCTATCTCTCTCCCTTCCTCTCTGTAAAAAATCAATAAAATATATTTTTTTAAAAAAAGAATGCACATAATCTCCTTTGTCTTGGACTTTAGTAAAACTTCCTGGTATTTTGCTGTATAAAATAAAAGCACTGTATCAGCTCTGGGCCACTATCTCTCCATTAGAGGACAGCTGTCCCACCCAGCCCCCGCTTTTTCTTCTATCTCTGTGTCTGTCTCTTTAATTTTTCTTAATTCCCAGCCGCCCCTACTCTCTAGCCGAGCTGGATGCAGAAAAAAGATAAATATTTATAGGATACAGCTTTTCAGGGGTCAAAATTGATTATCCTTTGGAATTGGGAATCCTGCTTCTTTTGGTCTTAAAATGTGAATTCTATTTGCTTGAAGATAGGCCCTGAAAAATAATAGTGGACCTAGTAATAAGAGTAGTAAACCCTTATATACAGCTCACTTTTCTAAATCTTCTCAGTATATTAATTCAGTATTCTTTTCAACAACCCTAAATAATATTATGACCCGCATTTTATAGATGAGAAAAATGAGTCACAGAGAAATTAATAAAGTGCCCAAGTTCACTTAGCTAATGAGTGTCAAGGTTGAACTATAAACCTAGCTCCAGGGTCCATGCTGTCCTTGCTATGCCTCTTCCATCACTACTTGCCACCTCTGGTATGAGCTCATTATAAACCAATAAATTCACAAGCAAATAAACCTATGCTGTGCTGTTAATTTGAAATATATAACATTTTCACATGCCTGAAGTAAGCCAGGACATTTCAAATTGTGTTTTGAGTGTGGACACATATTAGTATTAACAGTACTTAACACTATTGAACACTTACTGGTGCCAGAATTTGTTCTTATTGCTTTACATGCATTAACTATTTAATACTTACAACAAGCTATAAATTAGCACTATTATTATCCTCATTTATAGATGAGGAATTCAAGACATAAAGGGATTAAGTAGCTGTATTAATGCTATTAATAATATACACCAAGATCCAAGTTGGCAGAGTAGGTATAAGTTATACTCACCTCCACTCACCTACTCACCAAACTGGAATTACAACAAAAAAATGGAACAATTAACCTGAACAACCAACTGAAAACTAATTGAATAGAAGTCTTATATCCAAGGATTTACATAAGAAGCCACATATAGACCGGCAAAAAGGCTGGCCCTGCTCCCACATGCAGCAGCTGAGAATCTGGATGGATATCTCAGCTGCAAAGGTTCCCCGGAAGGAGGAACCCATACCAGGCTCCCCAGCCCAGAGCACCAGAGCCTCCAGGATCCCTGTGCTGAGTTCTTATCCCATACCACCTATAAACACCATCTTTCTTGAGTTGAACATTTCCCTTCATACTACAAGAGTCTCAGAGAATGCAATAGTCTCCACCCCGTTCCCTGTTACCATGCCCTACAGAGCTCATGCCTTGTGGAGGAGTCAGTTGCCCGGCCCCACATTGTAGAGGTCCAGGTAGACTCCACAGGAACTGAGTGACAGGAACTGAGTTGTGTGGCTCCGGAGCAGAGGCAAGCCGCCACCCCTCCCAACACTTTTTTGATAAGACTGATTGGCACCACTCTCCCCATTGAGATCCACTAGCCGCACCCTCTCAATTCCTGGCAGCCAACCCTGCCTTCTCAGACAGAGTTGTGTGGTTCTACTACAAAAGACATTTATTCCTCACACGCCCAAACAGTGCAGATCCCTCCTTCACATGGTCAAATCTTGGTCTGATTGGGCCTGATACAATTTGCTGGCCTAACCCTGAGACTCCTACCACCAGGTGGCAGCTGGCATTGGTGTACCCCGAACGTTTTCTGAGTGGCCTTAGATCCAGCACTGATACTGAGTTTGAATCTGTGTCAATCTGGTGAACACCTCTTACCTCTACCTGGTGACTCACTGAGTACCTACCTCATGCAAATGCCTAGCAGCAGAGGCTCTTTCAGTTCCTGAACCTAACAGGCAGTGGCAGATGGAGGCAGATCTTGGGGTGCTTTGGGACTTTTGCTGAACTGCCCAGTGCTGATAAAAGTTGGCTTGATGCACAGCTTGGTCATATTCTCTTTGTTTTTGTTTCTTAATCTAATTCTTTCGGTCTCTTGTCTTTTAGTATTCTTCTCCCTGCCTCTCCCACCAAATGGTCCTTTATGTTGTTGTTCTTTTTTCATGCTGTTTTCAGTTTGGTCTTGTTTTATCTTATTTTGTTCTGTCAGAACCAGTATAACAGTTGGCACAATGAGGCCATCAACCTGGCCTCATTGTGCCAACTGTTATACTGGTTCAACCACTTCACAGTCAGACAATTCACCCATGAATGGGACAACAGCAATAAAGACCCAATTAAAACAGGAGAACCCACATAACCCACACATTCCTTGAGCACACAGCTCTGAAGATCCAGGAGACAACACCACTAGGTTCCACAAGACATCCACTCCAGAAGGCCACTCCACTAAGATGGGAAGTTATAGCAGTCCTGTCCGATATATAGAGACAAACACAAAGAAACACCAAAAGAGGGAAACACGGAAGCAGACTCCCAAACAAACGAACAGGAGGAATCTCTGGAAAGAGAGCTAAATAAAATGGAGGCAAGTGATCTAACAGAATCAGAGTATAAAGTAATGGTTCTTAGAATGCTCAACAGCATGAAAATGGACATAAAAACCATGAAAACAACCAGGTAAAAATGAAGAATGACATACCTGAAATAAAGAATACTCTGGAAGTAATAAACAGTAGAATAGAGGATGGAGAGGATCAAATCAGTGAATTAGAATACAAGATAGAAAAAAAATCACTCAGTAAGGCAGCAAAAAGAAAAAAGTACTTTAAAAGAATGAGGATAGTTTAAGGGAACTTTGCGACAATATGAAATGTATTCACATCATAGGGATACTAGAGAGGAAAAAGGTGAGTAAGGAATAGAGAACTTGTTTGAAGAAATAATGACAGAAAACTTCTCTACCTTGTTGGGGGAAAAAGTCACAGACTTCAGGAAGCACAGAGGGTTCCAATCAAGATGAACCTAAAGAGACCCACACCAAAACACATCATAATTAAAATGGCAAAGGTTAAAGACAAAGAGAGAATCTTAAGGGCAGTAAGACTCAGTCAGTTACCTATAAGGAAGTTTCCATAAGGCCATCAGCTGATTCCTCAACAGAAACACTATAAGCCAAAGGGAATGAAGTATTCAGGTAATGAAAAGAAAGGACCCAAAACCAAGACTACTCTATTCAGCAAGGATATCATTCAAAATTGAAGGTGAAATAAAGAGCTTCCCTGACAAAGAATAAGGCTAACGGAGTTTATTACCACCAAACCAGCATTGCAAGAACTGTTAAAGGGACTGCTGTAAAAAGAATAAGAAATAGAGAGAGGAACATAAGCATAAAAAATAAAAATGGCAATAAATAAGCACATACCAATAAAACCTTAAATACTTTAATTAAAAGAAATAGGGTAGCTGAATAGATAAGAAAATATGACTCATATATACATTGTCTATAGGAGACCCACCTCAGAACAAAACACACACAAAATGGAAGGGAAGGGATGGATAAAAATTTCCATGCAAATGAAAATGAAAAAAAAAAAGTTGGGATAGCAATATTTATATCTGACAAAATACTCTTCAAAGTAAAGGCCATACAAGGTCACCACATAACACTAAAAGAATTGATCCAACAAGAGGATATAACCCTAGTAAACATATGCACCCAATATAGGAGCACCAAAATATATTTTTTTAAAGCCCCGGAGAACTTTAAAGGAGAGATAAACAGCAATACAGTCATACTCCCCTTCCCCGAAATAATAGATCTTATAAAAATTTAAGGATACAGTGACCTTAAATGACACACTAGATCAGATGGATTTAATTGATATTTACAAAACATTTCATCCCAAAGCTGCAGAATACACATTCTTCTCAAGTGCACATGGAATATTCTCAAAGATACACCACATATTAGGACACAAAATAAGTCTGAACAAGTTCAAAAAGAGTGAAATCATATCAAGCGTCTTCTAGGATCACAATGGCATGAAACTAGAAATCAGCTAAAAAACCCCTCAGAAACATTCAAGCATGTGGAGGCTAAACAGCATGTTACTAAAGGGTAAGAAAAGTAATGAAAGATTGACCCTTAAATGCTTCCTTACAATAACCAGGATATACTAATCGAATAAGGTAGAAATAAATAGGACAAAAGCGAGTTGGGTACCTAGGAATAAAGGGAAGGAGCTATCAAAATGGAAAAGGGCCAAAGAAGGAAGATTTTATATAAAGCTGATCATCCACATGTAAAGGATATATTTGACCTCTTAGGTAGCGATAGCACTTGAGACCAGTCTAGATTCATTTTGCAAAAGTTTTCAGAGACTACAATACTTGATTTGAAATAACAGGGAAATAAGATTCTTTGTAAATGCACGATTTTTTTTTTTGGAAACGTACCGAAGTTATTTGAAACAAGCTATTTTTGGAACAAATGCAGTGGCTCATGAGAGCAGTGAAGCTGAGTAATACCATCTTTTTTCTCGGTATATGGTTCTGAGGCTCATGTCCTTGTGTTCCGAGAAGGCTGGCTGCAAAGGAAGCTGAGCCAGAGCCAGGCTTCTTGGCAAGACCCCTGGGTTGGAATCGTGGTCTCACTCCTCATCGTCTCCCTCTCACAGCAATCCAATTGCTGCTCAGGATTTTCCGGGAGACAGTGTGTGTTTCATGATTCTCTTCGTTGGAGTGAATAATTGGAAGTGGAGAGTGATATGTTAGCGCTTCCTTGAAGGATGTAATGAGGTAATATCATGCAAGAAGGAAACTGTCATAAAGCTTATAATATGCAAATGAGAAGGGACTGCAGCACTTCTCATCTGCATCATCTCATTTGCAGAATTTAAGATGAAACAATAGAGATGAACTGAGAAGTTACATATATTCATCAGCGCTGCTGGGTCCTGACCTCTGGCCATCAATCAAAGGGGAGCACCCACTGCTGAAAGTTTGTCTTCACTATACTTGGGTCTAGTGAAAGGAAGGGTGACAAAAAGTAGTAATTTGAGTGATTTAGACATGATTTTATTACTATATCATTGGGAAGATTTGAGCATATGGTCAATCCACACCTGAATGCTCTTGCTCACAAAGATGTCAAGAAAATACTTGTATTGCCTCTCCCCCCCCCCCCCCCCCGCCTCTTGTTTATTGAATTTATTCCAGTGATACTGGTTAATAAAATTATAGAAAATTCAGGTGTACAGTTCATCAATATACATCAGCTGTATAGTGCACTGTGTGTTCACCACTCCAAGTCAGGTCTCCTTCTATCCTCAGGTATCCCCCTCTATACCCTCTCGTCTCAAACCTTCCTCCACTCCCTTTCTCTCTAGTAATCACCACACAGTTGTCTGTTTTTGTGAGGTTGGTTTTTTTCTTAATTCCTACATATTTTTCACCTAGCCCCAAAACCTCCCTCTACTCTGACAGTTATCAGTCTGTTTTCTGTATCTATAAGCCTGTATCTATTTTGTTACTTTGTTTTGTAGATTCCATATATAAGTATTTTACTTAGCATAATGTTTTCAAGATCCATCTCTGCTATTGGAAAAGGTAAGATTTCTTGCTTTTTTTTTTTTTTTTTTCTACCACAGGGTAGTATTCCATGGAATAAATGTACCACAGCTTTCTTATCACTCACCTACTGATGGACACTTGGGCCCTTTCTCCACATCCTCACCAACACTTGATTCTTGATTTATCTATGGTAGCCATTCTGACAGGTATGAGGTGATATCTCATGGTGATACCATTTTAATTTTCACTTCTCTGATTAGTGATGTTGAGCATCTTTTCATATGTCCTCTTTGAAGAAGTGTCTATTCAGGGCCTTTTATATTGGATTTATTTTTTTTTTGCTGTTGAGTTTTATAAGTTCTTTATATATTTTGGATGTCAATTCCTTATCAAATGTACCATTGGCAAATATATTCTCCCATTCAGTGGGTTGTCTTTTCATTTTGTTGATTGTTTCCTTTGCTGTGCAAAAAACATAAATTTGATGTAGTCCCATTTGTTTATTTTTTAAAATTTCCCTTGCTCGAGAGATGATATATCAGAACAAAATGGCTACAAGAAATGTCTGAGATTTTACTTCCTATGTTTTCTTCTAGGACTTTTATGGCTTTGAGTCTAACATTTAAGTCTTTAATAATTTTAAGTTTATTCTTGTGTGGTGTAAGAAGGTAGTATAGTTTTATTTTTTTGCATGTCTCTTTCCAATTTCCCCAACACCATTTATTGAATAGACTAGAGACCCAATGCATAAAATTCATACAAGAGTAGGCCTTTGCAGCCATGTCACTGCCTGGATTTGTCCTTCGCAGCTGCGGCAGCTGCCTCCATCCTGAGGCTGCAGCTTTGGCTTCATCCAAAAGCATGTCCAGTCTAATTAGCAGATTACACTTTTATTATTATAGATTATCTTTATTCCATTGTATGTTTTTGCTTCCTTTGTCAAATATTAACTAATTCTAAAGGTGTAGATTTATTTCTGGACTCTCTATTCTGTTCCATTTATCTATGTCTTTTTTTTATGCTAATACCATGCTGTTTTGATTACGATGGCCCTGTAATATAGTTTGATATCAGGTAGCATGATTTCTCTAACTTTGCTCCTTTTTCAAAATTGTTATGGCTATTCAGGGTCTTTTTGGTTCTATATAAATTTTTGGAATATTTGTTCTGTGAAATGCATCACTGGTATCATGATAGAAATTACTTTGTATCTATAGATTGCTTTGGGTAGTATAGACATTTTAATGACATTAATTCTTCCTACCCATAAATGAATGATATTTTTCAGTTATTTGTATTTTCTTCCAATTCTCCAGTGTCTTATAATTTTCTGAATATAAGTTTTTTACACTCTTATTTAAATTTATTTCTAGGTATTTTAAAAATGTTTTTATTGAATTTTTTTCTTTTCTTTCTTTCTTTCTTTCTTTCTTTTCTTTTCTTTTTTTTTTTTTTTTGAGAAAGAAGGTTAGAGATATGGAGACACCGATTTGAGAAAAACATCTATCAGCTGCCTCCTGCACAGATGATTGAGCTCCCAACCTAGGCATGTGCCCTGACCAGGAATTGAACCAGTGATCTCTTGGTTCCTGGGTCAACACTCAACTACTGAGCCATACTGGCTGGGCCCTTGGTATTTTTTTGAAAAAACAGTGAATGGGATTATTTTTTGTTTCCCTTTTTGATAGTTCATTATTAGTGTATAAAATGCAACTGATTTCTGGATATTCGGCTGCATTTGCTACTATACTGAATTCATTTATCAGTTCTAGCAGTTTTGGTGGAATCCTCAGGGTTCTCTATATAAGTATCACGTAATCTGCATATAACGACAGTGTTATTTCTTCCTTTCCAATTTGGATTCCATTTATTTCTTCTTGTCTGACTGTTGTGGCTAAGACTTCCAGTACTGTCCTGGCTGGTTTGCCTCAGTGGATAGCGTGTTGGCCTATGGAATGAAAGGTCCATGGTTTGATTCCAGTCCAGGGCACGTATCTTGAATGCAGATCTTAGCTATTGTAAAAAAATGCAGCTATGAACATAGGGACACACATATTCTTTCTGATTGATGTTTCATGATTCTTAGGCTATAATCCCAGAGTTGTCTGATTCCAAAGCATATTTTCTCAACAGAAACAATGTACTTCTCAACCACCGTTATAGGCTCTCTTCTTCCACTGCTCCTTTACTTTTGGAATTCCTTGATGCTCCATCCGGGGCCTGTTTCTCCTCTTTCCATCTATTCTCCCTGGACGATCTCACCATGTCTTCGTCTTTAATAACCAACCACATGGAAACACTACCACACTGCCATCTTCAGCCCATGCTCCTCTCCTGAGCTCCAGACCTTTCTGCAACTGCCCACGAGACAGCAACGCAGGATGTTGTAAGCATGGTGTGCCATCTTTCTCTCAAACCTATTCTTCCTCTCAGAGGACCTTCCTCAGTAATCACATGGCTACCCACTAGTGCCCCAGTGAGAAAACTCAGTGTCATCTTTTGAGATCTCATCACATGGCTTCCAGGGCCTTTCAAGGCTTGGTTCCTGACTCTCTTTCAAGCCTCAATTCTTCTGACTCACCCCCTGGTATTCCTTACAGAGCTGTGCTCATCCCAGTGCAGTTCCCAGAATGAGCCAAGCCAACTGGCTTTCCCTCTTTTTCCTGTCTCTGGGTCTCCCATGAAATGTACATTTTCCAACCCTTGTCCCTCACCTAGCTCAGCCTTATTTACCCACCATTCAGTTCTAATTTAAAGGGCACTCCTTTTGAAAATACTTCCAGAAACCAGATTAAGTCTTACTGCTGCCACCCTTTCCCCCCAAACACAATCACTCTTCACTGCAATAACTTTCCCACCGTTGATGTAGTTTTGTCTGCTGTGGTAACTTGAGCATCTAGCATAGTGCCTTGTGCAGAAAAGACCCTCAGAATATATTGAATGAATTAATGAACTGCAAAATAGAGTTAATTACAACTACTTAGCTATACTGGGTAATTGTGGAAATTACATGAGATCCTATCTGTGACTGTATTCTGCAGGCTGTAAAATTGTGGAACAATCTCCACACACACACACACACACACACACACACACACACAAATAAACATAATTCATAGTTGATTTCCCCCACTTTTCCAGGTTCCTCATCTTCTTTCTGGACCCACTGTCTCCTCAACAGCGAAGAGATGATGATGCATCAAAGGACCATCAGGCGCCTCTAGCTGAGACCTGCCCCATGTTCTCTCACTTGGAGGCTCCTTTCTTATCCAGGAGCCTCTTGGGTTGTCTTCCAAATCATCTCTGTCTTCAACTCGGCTTGATCAGCAGCTGCTGCCAAGGCCTTATAGTCATCCCTTCCTACCTGCAGCTCAATCTGATCCTGTCCAATTCAGTTCTTTTTACTAAGAATCCCCACCTAAGGATCTTAGTGACTGTCTTGTCACTGAGTGTTAACATCTTGGTTCCAAACTCTCTGATGGTCCCTCTTGCTTTCACTCACTCCAGAAACTTTGGGAGCAGGGATATCCTGATCCAGGTTCTCCTGGTCAGTGAGAAGTTGACTTGAAGGAGAACTGAATGCTGAAAGAGTTTTAAAGCAAAGTCAACCAATGGATTACAGGGAAGACACATTAACACTCAGGAAGCGAAGCTTCCCTGCACCCTTCTCTGTTTTTGCTGTGCAATTTGGGGAAGTGACAGGCATGTCTAATGGCTACATTTCGGTCTCTGAGTTTCCATTCCACACATGAGGAAAGAGGGGGCTCATGAAGGTGAGAAGGTAGCAGACACATTTTATAATTTTGCAGGGTGTTAGCCCAAGGACCTACTATTTTTCCCTCTCCCTCCCTAAATCCTGCGGAACCAGGCAGCATGTGAGCAGTGAGCCCTTGGAAGGCAGCCAGTCTAGCGGAATTAGAGAGAGGAGGTAATTTTAGAACTTCAGGGAGCTCAGGCCTGATTCAGTCCAACGCTCTCATGTTAAGATAAGGACAGTGTAGGCTGGGGAGGCGTTGAGACTTGCTCAAGGTCATGGAGGGCATTTGGTCTAGAACCAGCCTTCTGGGCAGCCGAGGCCACACTCTGCAGACTCAGGCAGGGCATGAGCAGCGAGAGCTGGAGGGAGGCAGTGGTACAGGAGGCAAGGGCGCAGGTGCTGGAAGAAGAGAAACCAGGAAGGCTGTGGAGGAAGATGCTTCGGAAGCACAATTTTGATCCTAATGGTCAAGCTGGAGACATTTGGGCAGGAGAGGTACCAGATGCGCCTGGAATGGACCTGGGAAATTCACTGGGCGCCATGGCAACCGGAAGAAGCTGCGTCTGGGAGGCTGATCTGCACACAGCACCGGGCTCTGCACACAGAAGCTGCAGCTGCAGACTCCAGGGCAGCGGTGCGGGTTATGGATGTGGACAGACCTTTCATCAGCATCCGTCACCTCAGTCGGGCCCTGCACCACAGCCACATCCAGATGAGTGTCTTCTGCAGCATGACCATGGGAGGATGGCAGGTGGCTGTGATGGTCTGTCCTGCAGCCCACCTGCCAAACGCCTGAAAGTGTCATGTGACCAGCGTGTGGCCCCGATGCTGCTGCCTCAGAGGCAGTGAACACCGGGAACAGGAGCGGCTGCAGAGACAGGGCCGCGGTGCACAGCCTGTGCCGGAGCCCACCGTGTCCTGGGACAGAGTCCAGGTTCACGCAGACCTTCACCGAGAGGAGGGAGTGAGAGGGGAGCAAAGAGCTGGAGGATGGATGGAACGGACTGACTGTGTCATCTCACTGGCCCAGCAGCTGCCGCTGGGGCAGGAGCTGTTGGTATCGGTGCCACTGATCCTCCAATGACAAACCTCCAAGCGAGACCACTGCCAGGACAGTCAGAGCTGCTCCCCAACTGGGAGAAGTCACTAACGCTGCTGTGTGTCAGGCTCAGGCCACACAGATCAGCCACGTCTGGATGACAGGGGAATGCCTCTCTCCATTGTCTGGGTGTCTGTCCACCTGGCATCAAACAGCTGGATTCGTGTAAACCTTTGGATGGCACACTGAAGTTTTCATTTTTCATTCAGATCTCAAGATCATGGACTCTCCAGCATGGCAGGAGCTTACAGGCCATCTCATCACTGGGCTCTGCATGGCCTCACAGGACCTGCTTTCACTGTGCACATCAAATGCTGAGATGCGGGAGTGTGTTATGTATAACTGTACATGTTGTATCTTACTTAAACACATGCTCATTTTAATGTTTTGTTCTCTTTGGCTGCTTAATTGAGCTGTAAATGAATCATTTACAGGGCACACTGGATTATCACATGTATGAAAATCCAATGACATCCTGTCATTAGCCCAGGCTTGTCTGAGTGAAGAAGCTGCAGGGGGGTCAGTAGGCGCTGGCCCTGGTGCTTGCTCAGCACCCGGCCCAGAGGCTGTGAGTCTCCACTCTTAGCACCGCCTGCTTAGTGTTCCAGGGAGAACAGTCTGCACAGAAGTTTGCTTTTCCTCTTTTTAACTTCCTCCTTCTGCTCAAACCAGGTGTGTATTGAAAACCGAGGCTGACGCGCTGACGCGAAGGCAGGCAGAGGGCTGTGAATGCATCGGCTCCGGAGCTCTGCCTCAGCATTTGGTCTCATCCAGATGGCCGAGCTCCATCCCCCTCCAGCCCCCTCCACAGCCAGGGAAGGCCTTTAAAACACGCGCCCAGACACAGCCTCACAGAGAAGACGTGCTGAGGAAGCTCTCTCTCCTGGACACGCAGCTGCTGGTCCGCAGTGTGTGTGTAACCCCCTGCCCGTCCGCATGGAGCCCTCTGCTGTTTACAAGGTGCTCTGGGAGCCATGGTCGCATTTATCCTGCGAGGCTCCACAGAAAGGGGTACAGCGAATGCAGATGTAGGGGCAAAGGAGAATATTTCCAAAACTAAGCAATGTGCACACTGAGTTAACATGGTAGTGTTGGGAGAGGACAATGAGCTGAAGGTCCAGGAGCGGGAAGGAAGGTTGAGATGAGTCATTGATGCAGGGAGACGTGGAGACTGCTCTGGGCGGAGGAGATGCAGGCAGGGCGGTGCTTCTGTGTGCAGTGACCGATGTCCTCATGGGATGGAGGAAGGTGGCAGTACATCAATCCACTGGCCAGCCAGTGGCGTTTGCTGGGTGCCCACTGCGCACAGACCGCTCTTGGCAGTGACTAGTGCAGGGACAGGCTGCACAGACCTTCCCAGATGAGCTGGCACACTAGCGGAGACCCCCCAGAAAACAGCACTCCTGTGAGCCCGGGAGACAGCAGAATAGCACTGAAAGACACAGAGCTACACCCTAAGGAGGCAGCAGCACAAGCCCAGGTAAGCCGAGTCATCTGGACAGCATAGGTTTAACAGGTCAGAGTTACCATTTATGGAGGGCTTACTATTCGGCAGGTATGGCAATGGGCACTTTAAACACATTACATCTTACGTGTGGGAAATATGGGCCAGCCTAGGGAATCTAAATATTGAATAACATGCCTGTTCATTTGAGTATTAAATCAAGTGAAACCATATGGAGTGTAAGAATGGGCTTCAACATTCAAGGTTTTGACGTAACCAGTTGTGAATATTCATGAGCAGCCCTTATAGGATGTGGATTAATTTGTAATATTTTCAGATAGGAGAATGACTTAGGTGGGCAATGGCTGTCAGCTTTTGGGAGAAAACTGTTCACTGCCTATTGCCTGTATCTCAGTACAACTTCATTGATCTACAAGTATATGTTCCATCTATTGTTGGACCCCAACCACTTTTCCCAGGCAATTTTAACAGTGTCTTCTATAGTTTTCCAGAAGTCTTCTAGGCATTTACAAGCACCCTCTCTCTACATCTTGAATTATAAGTGTGGAGGAACTTGCTTTATCTTTTCTATCAGGAAAAAAGCTCATGAAGTCAGGCTTTGCAAGTGATTCAATGCTGTATCCTCTTCAGTACTTATCCAAGGGCTTGTGCCTAGCAGGAGCTCATATTTGGAAGAGGAACGAGTCACCTTTCTACTTCCACTCAAATGGAAGGCTTTGTCAATGCCAAATAGAACGCGGCATCTGTACCAAAGGCTCATCCCAGCAGAGATGGAGCAGGAGAGCATCACCAGTGGGTGAACGGTCATATTACCTCCCATTGAAGAATGGCTAGAAGATGAACTTACCCTCCTACACCTCTGCACTTCTTCCCACACCAACCTCCAAAGTAACTCAGATGGAATGTCTTTGAATAAAACCCATCAAGTGCAAGCTGCATAGATTTCTGGACATCCAACATTTTTAGCACGAGGCTCATCTTAATGTGTTTCCTGTCGCCGAGAATCCCCAGATAAAAGGGCTGAAGCATGATGTTAGTTTTATGATAAAACAGTTTGGAGGAGGATATGGAAGTAACAGGACACTTTATGAGAGCTCTGGGCTTCTGGAGTTCCCTCACAGCTCCTAATGAGAACATTATCACAAAATTATGATAGGGTTTTTTTTCTCTTCAGCCAAAAAAAACTGACATTTTTCTGAGTCTGAGCTAGGAAACAACTTTTGCAGGTCTCTGCTGTCATTTGCCTGCACACGGTGCAAGCACTTACTTTGGGTTCTTAATGAAGGCACGGAGCTTCTAATTACTTAGGGATATGGTGATTAAATAACTCTCCCAGTTTCTTGGTGTCGCAGGAGAAATCTTAATTTGCACACTCCTACTCCTACCACTGATGTATCTCAAAGCAGTGACCATTTAACAATCCCAATGGCCACTCATTTCCACTGTTCTCCAACTCACTGACTCTGAAAGCCCAATCAGCACGATGGGACTCTAGGGTTACATTTCCCAGGACACACCTGGGTTAAAGGATAGAATGTGTGAGCTGAGAGGAGGATGGTCACAAAGAACATACATTAACTTTTTTTCTGTACATAAGTCACAATTGCAATGAAACAAACAAAAAAAATAAATCAAAAGAGTAACCTCATGCTTAGCCCAAAAAGTAACACACGCACCAGTTCCGGAAACAGTGAGGGGTGGCAGGAAGTGATGAAAGTGCACAGATGAACACAGATGTGCTGGTACAGGCAAGGCTCCTGGCCTGCCCTTCACCCTTTACTCCCTGAGAGTGAACAGGTAGAGAGAGGTCCCAGAACACTGCTCAAAACTGCAGAAAATGGCTTTGAGCAGATATACCTGCAAGGAAATTGAGAATATGGAACCCAACATTATTAATGTTGAACAATTAGCATATAACAACAACAATAATAATAATAATAATAATAAAACACATCATGGGTTGCTTAGCACAGCAAAATGTCTTAAGAGGTATACATTTCCAATATGTGAACATCCTATATAATAAAAGGCTAATCTGCAAATTGACCAAATGGCTGAATAACCAGTTACTATGATGTGCATCGAACACCAGGGGGCAGACACTCAACACAGGAGTTGCCCCCTCTCTCGGTGCACTCCCACAGGGGGAGTGCTGCTCAGCCAGAAGCCAGGCTCACAGCTGGCAAGCGCAGTGGCTAAGGAGGTCTGACTGATGGCTTAGGCCCGCTCCCCTGACTGTCAGTCAGACATCCCCCGAGGGCTCCTGGACAGTGAGAGGGCACAGGCTGGGCTGAGGGACCCCTGCCAAGTGCACAATTTTCACCCTGGGCCTCTAGTATACACATAAAAATAAAATACAATCACTGTTAGAGAAAGTCCTTAAAGGATAAGATTTGCCTGTACATTTTGTATCATTTGCCAAATGTTTATCATAGAACTAAACTATTCAAAGTCAAAAATGAAATTCATCAAGACACGATGTTTAAATAGCTAAAGAGCATACGTAAACTAGAACATAGCAGGGGGAAGTCATTTTATGCCTGAAGTAGTTTAGGAAAACTTAACAGAGGATGTAAATAACAAATTAAAATAGACAAGATATAAACTGGTAAAGACAGCAAGAGCATGAGTACAAGGTAAACATGAATAACAGGTCTGGTGGAAGCCAGGGACGTGTGGAGAAAACAAGTGAGAGGATGAGGAGAAAGAGAAGCTGGTGACAGAATGGACAGAGCTGAGGCGTCTACAGGACATCAGCATTAGTTCTGGGCAGGAGAATCAGCTCAGAGCTGGGCTTTAGGGAACTTACTGGGCAGTGGTCTGTGCACCACTGGCTAAAAGAGTGTGAAAAACCCAAGCACAGCAACGATCTAGGGAAGGAGGATGGATACAAGTTCAACTTCCCACAGGGAACGCACAGTGCCAGCCATTCTATTCATCAGAGCTCACATATACGTTATTAAGAACTTCTACCGCATTCCACTAGATATTTATGATATTATTAAGCAATACCTTCTAAAACACTGAATAAGATGCCCTGGCCGCGACCTGTTTGGCTCAGTGGATAGAGCATCGACCTGCAGAATGAAGGGTCTTGGGTTCAATTCTGGTCAAGGGTACATGCCAGGGTTGTGGGCTCAATCTCTAGTAGGGCGTGTGCAGAGGCAGCCCATCAATGATTCTCTCTCATCAATGATGATTCTATCGCTTTCTCCCTCTCCCTTCCTCTCTGAAATCAATAAAAATATATTAAAAAATAAAACACTGAATAAGATTAAAATAGTTTTAGCATCTATAAATTTATATATTATGTGTACATATTTTTATAAAGTAGCAAAATACTAATATACACGAGGTCTATAGTAATTAACTAGAATATCTGTTATACTAGTTAATTACATTATTTTTACAACAAAAAATGTAATTTCAAGATATTTCTAAACAATAGGGCTTTCTAACCCATCACAACATGACTGTATAGAAACAGCAGACCTGCTACCTGGATGAGCTCATATGACTGGCTCTCTGTACCACTGGGTCTGTGCACAATGGGTCTATGCACCACCACGTCTGTGCACACACGGTCTATGCACACAGGGCCTGTGCACACAGGGTCTGTGAACCACCTGGTCCATGCACCACTGGATTCGTGCGCACTGGGTCTGTGCACACAGGGTCTGTACACACTGGGTCTGTGCACCACCTGGTCAGTTCACACCAGGTCTATGTACACAGGGCCTGTGCACACAGGGTCTGTGCACCACCTGGTCCATGAACCACCGGGTCCGTGCACACAGGGTCTGTGCACACCGGGTCTGTGCACACAGGGCCTGTGCATACACATACAGGGTTTCTGCATATGGAGCTGAGAGGGCAGCTTATCCATGACGACAACTAGCAGGAGACATTGCAGAAACTGCAGTTCGCATGGGAGCTCTTACAGGCAATGAAAACACATTCATCACATTATGACAAATTGGTAAAAACATATTCTACATCTTTTCAGCAGAAACTTGATGTGGTATGTAAAGAAATTAGAGGTGTAATTTTTTAACATGAGAAATTTTTTCCAAGAAGAAAAAAGTATAAGAAATTCTAAATAAAAAATTTGAAACTTGAAAAAGGATGACTACATAAGGGACGATAACCCTATCTCTAACATGTCATCTATACTAATAAAAGGGTAATATGTAAATTGGTTGGGATGCACTCACAGTAATGACTGAACAGCAGGCTACATGGGGCAACCAGGGCGGCAGGGGGGTTAGTGAGGGATGACCAAACGACCAAACAGCAGGCTGTGTGGGACGACCAGGCTGGCAGGGGTGGCAATGAGGAGCGACTGGGCCAGCAGAGGGATTGAGGGGTGACCAGGTCAACGGGGAGGGGAGGAGGGGGCGGTGGTGAAGGGGGGGAAGGAACCAGTTGGAGGAGACCAGGCTGCCGGGAGGGGGAGCAGAAGGGTGACCAGGCTGGCAGGAGGGGCAGCTAGGGGTAACCAGGCCAGCAGGAAGAGGCAGTCATGGGTGATCAGGCTGGCAGGGGGGCAGTTATGGGTGATCAGGCAGGCAGGCAGGTGAGCAGTTAGGAGCCAGTGGTCCCGGATTGTGAGAGGGATGTCCAACTGCCAGTTTAGTCCTGATTTTGGGGATCGAGACTAAACTGGCAGTTAGACATCCCCGAAGGGTCCTGAAATGGAGAGGGTGCAGGCTGGGCTGAGGGGACTCCCCTCCCCTCCATGCACGAATTTCATGCACTGGGCCTCTAGTAGTTAATAAGAGACATTTTAACATTAACTCTGATTTGAAGTTCACCAACCTAATTTACTGTCCAAACCAGGTGCGTGAAAGACTGGAAGGTGAGAAGCTGAGTGAGGAGTGGATCCAGGGCAACTAGGAAAGTGCCCACTGGGAGGAACCTGCCAGGAAGGGAGGGAAACACTGTTCTTAGCAGCTGCCTTCTCTTCCAGGAAGAGGCAAGCACTGCAAAGTGGTGTTCTAGCAGTGAGACCACATAGGAGTGCATCCACACCATGCACTGTTGCCAGATATGTATTGTTTTGGTGCATTCCAATACCATTTTGACAATGATGTCTTTAAAAAACATGAATCTTAAGTAACTAGTAAAAACATGTAAGAAGATATTTCTGATAAATTCTGGTGTAATCACTCCTTTTAAAACAGACAGGATGAGAAATTTCTGATGTAATCACTCCTTTTAAAACAGACAGGATGAGGAATTGACTATGAATTAATTAGTGCCAACTTCCTCAGGAGCAAGAGCTTTATAATAACTAAGATGGAGCTGACACTCAAGGGGGATGCACAGATTTTTGTGTGGGAACTCTCTCAGAAATGGTGTTTAAACTGAACTTCCGCCAAATCCTATGTGAAATCAGAGATGCATTCAGCATTTCTGCCACTTTATGTGAATTGGGGCACACCTGATGGCGCCCAGAGCACCTGTCCTGCAGAGAACGATAACATTAAAAGGGGGCACTTCAGTCCTGGCCAGGCGGCTCAGTGGGTTGGAATGTTGTCCAATTACCAAAAGGTTGGAAGTTGATCACAGTCAGGGCACATACTAGGCTGTGGGTTTGATTCACGGTGGGGCACGTATGGAAGGCAAGTTAATCAATGTTCTCTCCCATCAATGTCTGTCTGTCTGTCTGTCTGTCCCATTCTCAAATCAATAAGCATATCCTCGGTGAGGATTTAAAATAAAATAAAAGGATGCAATGAAGATAAACATTGGAATCTCTGTAGTGTAATAGAAAAAGCACCTGTCACTTATCAGTTATTAATTATGTGACTTTGATTCATTCATTTGACTTCCCTCAGCCTCTCTGTTTCCTCACTTGTGACATTGATCTGTAGTTGTGAGTATCCTATATAATAAAGAGGTAATATGACCATCACGCCCTCACAAGATGGCAGCCTATGACCAGGTTGGCAGGGGGGTTAGTGAGGGATGACCAAACAACTGAACAATGGGGTGACCAGGCTGGCAGGGGAGGGGAGACAGTTAGGGGGTGACCAGGCCAGCAGGAGGGAAAGTTGGGGGTGACCAGGCTGGCAGGGAGGGCAGTAGGAGGTGACCAAGCCAACAGGGGTTTGCATTTGGGGGAGACCAGGCCAGCAGGGGGGACAATTGGGGGTGACTAGGGTGGCAGGGGGAGCTGTGAGGGATGTCTAGGCCAGCAGGGGGCACAGTTTGGGGTAACCAGGCCAGCAGGGGAGGGCAGTTAGGGGCGACCAGGCCAGCAGAGGGGGGCAGTTGTGGGCAACCAGGCAGGCAGTTGGTGAGTAATTAGGAGCTAGTGGTCCAGGATTGTGAGAGGGATGTCTGACTGCTGGTTTAGGCCAGGATTGGGTCTAAACCAGCAGTTGGATATCCTCTGAGGGGTCTCGGATTGGAGAGGGTGCAGGCTGAGCTGAGGAGAATTTTGTGCACCAGGCCTCTAGTTAAATTATAAGTAAGGTGAAAGACACATATAAATAAAAGGTAATGAAACTCCACTTGAACTACAGCTAGCTTCAAAGTGTTTGCATTTCAATCAAATGATGCACTTTTAATTTATTTATTTGACAAATGTTTACTAAATGCCTATGTGTCCATGCCATGCACTGTTGCAGGATATAGCAGTAAACAAAATCAATCACTGCCTTTTTACAGAGAATCCATTCTAATGAAGAGAGGCAGTTAACAAGCAAGGGAGCAAGTAAATTCCTAGCACAGCAGATGATAGTAAATGCTGTAGAGAAAAAACAAGGTATGGTGGACAGCAAACTCTATGGAATTCTATTTGAATATTGAGTCGTTTGAGGCTTGCACAGAAGTCACATGACCTGAGTTATGTATTGTCACTCACTCTGGCTACTGTATGGAGAACCAGAGAGTGAGATGAGAGTAGAAGCAGAGACCGTGCTGGATGCTCCTTTCTAAAAATGCAGGCAAGAAAATAACAGCGGATGGGACTGGATGATAATTACTGATACTTTCATATTTACTGACATTTTAGTAATGTTTTTTTTTCCTGATTGTTTTTGTAATCTTTTGTTCCTTTCTTTTTTAAAATATATATTTTTATTGATTAAAGAGAGGGAGAGGGAGAGAGATAGAAATATCAACTGGCTGCTTCCTGCACACCCCCTGCTGGGGATTGAGCTGGCATGGGATGATGCCCAATCAACTGAGTCACCCGGGCAGGACGACAGCAGGTTTTTTAGTCTCTAATATCTATTACTAACGCTGTTTCTTTCACTGGCTGCTATAAGCACTCTCCTCATCTCCCCAAATAAATGACTTGCCTGGACAACTAATCTATTCTATGCACATATCTTCAACTATCACTGCTCTCCCGGTGACTCCCAAATATACAGGTCTTCTTAAAATGATGATAGTGTTAAATATTTGGACATTTCACTCTAGCCAGTTTTGCTCAGTGGATAGAGCATTGGCCTGTAGACTGAAGGGTCCCAGGTTTGATTCTGGTCAAGGGCACATGCCTAGGTTGCAGGCTCAATCCCCAGCAGGGGTTATGTGAGAAGCAGCCAATCGATGATTCTCTCTCATCATTGATATTTCTATCTCTCTCTTCCTCTCTGAAATCAATAAAAATATATTGTAAATAAATAAATATTTGAACATTTAAATCTTAAAAACCTAATTTAGAAATATGGTAGAAATAATTTATAAACAGTATTTGAAAACAAGTTGAATTATCTTCTGACAATTAATTTGAGCTTATAGAAATAATTTTATTTATACTTATCTATATACTGTACTAGAGACTCAGTGCACAGATGCATGCACCAGTGGGGTCCCTTGGCCTGGCCTGCAGGGATCAGGCTGAAACTGGCAGTCTGACATCCCCCGAGGGTTCCCTGATTGTGAGAGGGCACAGGCCAGGCCGAGGGACCCCACTGGTGCACAAATCCATGCACCAGGCCTCTAGTATTAACTAATTTTTCAGATAATTGAACAAATAACAATGGTGGTAGCCACTTAAATAATATCATAGATGCTCAATATTTAACAACAAGCCGAAACCAGTTTGGCTCAGTAGATAGTCTTTGAACTGAAGGGTCCTGGGTTCGATTCCGGTCAAGGTCATGTACCTTGGTTGCCGGCACATCCCCGGTCGGGGGTGTGCAGGAGGCAGCTGATCAATGTTTCTCTCTCATCAATGTTTCTAACTCTCTATCCCTCTCCCTTCCTCTCTGTAAAAAATCAATAAAATATATACATTAAAAAAATATAACAACAATACTAAACAACAACAAAAAACAAAAAAAAACCCCACAACCTTAAAAAATATACTTTTGACAAAATAACTTAAAAAATAAACCTTACATTAGTACAGTACAGAAGATAGTTGGCAAGGAAAAGAATACAATTTGAGTGTTTTCTGAAATAATCTGTAGTCAGCATCATCCTGTTTCAAAAAGAGAAATTAGAAAGCATAATAAGAAAAGGGCATGAAATTAGCTTAACTTGAAAATGAGACAATATTTTCTAAAAAGGTACCTTAATAAACAGAGTGAAAATATTTTCCAAGAAAGCTTAATTCTACTTTGAACTGTTAGGGTATTATAAAACAATACCAAATGATGACAGAGACACTTGAAAAAATTAAATTCCATGTTATTGTGCTCAATTTCTTTCCAACAATATAGCAAAACCTTAATTAAATCTATCAAAATGGAATTGGATCATTCACTAATTAGACATGCCCTTGATTCTGACTTATATTAACAATATCTGAAAACAGTCACTTTTCCTCAGCAGAAATAGGTGTCATGGTTGGCATTCACCCTTCTTTGATAATTATGAACCTGAATGCTTACAGTGCTATGGGAGTTCACAAACATGGATTGCCGATGAACTTACATTGACCTTTTAATATACTTAAGAAATTTTATTCAGCTTAGATGTCATATCATAAGACACCTCCCCCATCCCCCAACTTCATGATTGGGTTCCTACCTTTATCCCATGAGCCAACTCCAGGTCTCCACAGATCATACCATTCTAATTCAAGAGGAAATTATACAAGATTTGGTTGAAGACTAGTTTTACTTCATTACTGAATAGCATACCAATTAAACTTAGAGCTTTTATTCTGATACTAGAGTCCTGGTGCACAAAATTTGTGCACAGGGGTGGGTGTGTCCCTCAGCCCAGCCTATTCCTTCTCCAATATGGGACCCCTTGAGGGATGTCCAACTGCTCGTTTAGGCCTGATTCTACTGGGCCTAAATATAACATTTCAGACTAGAACTGAGAGAGAATAAGTGCCATTTTATTTAAACCTCCTAGTTTGTGGTAATTTGCCCTTGTATCCTGGGAAACAAAATAGAGGGACTGATACAGTCATAATCCCTCCATTAATAGCACACAGCTAATTAAACCTAGTGGTTTTATTAGACATTTTATAAAATAAGGTGAAAACACTACTTGGAAAACTTGAGTAGTTTGATTCCTCAATAAATATCAATAGTGAACAGGAGAGGGCACTGCTGATCAGAATTTAGAGGAAAGGAAGCAGAAAGTCTACAGGCCATGGCAAAGCTCCATTTCAGGCAAGGTCAATGTTGATCCCAAATGTTCCCAGATAAGAAAAAACATGAATATATGCTTGGAAATTAGGAGAATTTACCATTAAATTTTGATATTCACCTTAAAAAGGTGATATGAGCTGATTTGTACACTTTAGTATAAATAGCCACTCAGGCAGGTGCCCTCTGAACTTCTTTTCTTCCACTACAAACTGTCCTGTTGTGTGGGCTCTTCACATCTCGCTCCGGTCCAGGAGCCTCTGTCTAATCTTACTCTCCAAGCACTGCCTAGCTGGTGCTGTGGTGTCGGGATAAGCAAGAAGGAACTGGAAGAAGGGGAGGGAGATGGGAAGAGTCTGGGACTGAGGGTACAGATGTACACAACAGAGGGGGACAGTGAACCTTCCTGCCATGACACAGGATGCCCAACCGAATGCTTCTCCCTTCAGCAAGGTCAGGGGAAACACAAAGGGAGTGGGGATGAAAAAAATAAAAGGGAAGAGCAGGAGGGATGTGAGGGGAGGACAGAGAAGAGAAGAGAAGCAAGAGGGAAAAGGTCAGTTCCTTCCTGAGCTACTCCTCACCTCCTGGCAACTCCTCTCCAACTCTCAGCCTCTGCTCGCATCTGTCCTCCCAGCACCCCCCTCCCCCACCTCCTGCACCTACCCTGGCAGTTGCCACCCATGTTTAGGGCCTTAACGAGTCTCTGCAAATCCTGCCCACAGGTGCACGAGAGGGAAGAACAGGTACAGAGTCCTCTCTCATAGGTGGCGAAGCAGGCAGAGCCCAGAGAGGACGAGGTGGTTACTCTTCAGAGAGTGGGGAGATGTTAAGCAGTTGAGTGACATGATCTGATGATGCTTTTAAAGATCATCCTGAATGCTGGGTAGAAAGTGAACTGGAAGGGGTAGGAGTGGAAGATGTTCGTTGGTGGAGGTGGTGACAACAGTGATGATGGTGATACAGCTAACTGGCTGAGCATTTATGATGTGCCTGCCACGCACCACTCCAAGCATTCCAACCCAATAACCTCAACTCTCACTGCTACACCCACCACAAAGGTACCACTGCCAGCTACTCCGGTCTTCAGAGGAGCAAACTGAGTTCAGGAGGAGTACGTTATTTCAGAATAGATCCAAACAAAATGCAGTATGGCTCTGAGCGGACACTTCTGACTCTGCTACTTGTTGGCAAAAGCACTAAGGCCTGAAAGCACTACATGACCTTTGATATCTTGTGTGTGTGGGTACAGCAGAGGTTCTAACATCTCAGCTTATCGCCTCCTGCACATAAACTGGTGAACATTGTGGGCACTCTCCCTAGCAACCATTCAGAATGCTCCAGGTAAAATTATTTTGCAATGGCATTTTAGTAGAACAACTCCTGCTCGTAATTAAGTGATTATATTCAGCCTAAAAATAGGGTACTTAATAGTCTGTTAAACAAAAGTAGCAGCAGGCTAACTGGGGAGAACTTTTTAATTTTAGAGGCAGCAGGGTGAAGTCCAATTTGGCTTGGGAGCTGCATGCAGGATCATCTGGATTATCAGACAGCAGGGAGTGAACATTACATACACCTACAGATGTTTTAAATGCCACCTAATAAGAAGAACTAAGATTTGAGAGATGGAAAATTACAAAAAGTGAAAACAAAAAGACACTTAACTATAAATGTCTAAATTGGCATGAAATGCATGATCCCTACTGGAAATAACAGAGCAGATATCCAACAATGAGTGAATAACTTACAAAGGACCAGTAGCTATGATGTGCACTGACCAAAAGGGGTCAGACGCTCCAACCAGTAGGTTACCTTGCGGCTGGGATCTAGTCATTCAGGACTGGGTGAGAGGGCCAGACACTCCCTGGAGTCTTCCCATGGCCCCTCACAGCCTGCCAGCCCCATCGGCTCCAATCAGGACTGGGCAAGATGGCTCCAATCGCCAGCCGGGCCAAGGGACCCCACCCATGCATGAATTGGTGCACCAGGTCTCTAGTTACTAATAAACTCTGCAGAGAAGACACAACAAAGGGACTTGCTACCTTCATCACCCACCCCAATTTTCATTTAATAGCATTAAAGTACAAGTGTACTTAAAATGAACTACAAATAATTTAAATTCACTTAGTCAAGGCTCCATATTATTTGAAAATATAATAGTTTTTAATCAATGAATTATTCTAATACTACCATGATATTTTTAATTACTTTATTTGTATGACAAATATTTTTGATACTTAAAAGCAAGCCACAATTGAACAGCCTTTGTTTTGTAACCTGTATGTTGGTTAAGATAATAGTACTGTGACTTTGGTAGCATTTTTGAAAAGAAAGTCTGTTCCAATGTCAGGTGGTTCATATGAGGTCAAAAATTTTCTACAATGATTTTCAAAATTTCTATAAAGCAAAATAGTAACACATTTTGCATGAATGTTACTGTATTTTTCCATGTATAAGATGCTATTTCCCCCCCTAAAATCGTTAGACTAAAAATCAAGGGGCATCTTATACATGGAAGTCAGCAGAGGAGGGAGCGTGTGGGTGAGTAGCTGTCCATACCTTGTCAAACAGGCTTTCTCCAATCACGAGCCTATTGTTACTGACATCAGCTGGTGCTGTAATTGGAGAGTGTGCAGTTGCAACAGGGATCAGAGCATTTGCAGCATATAAAGATGTTAAAAAATAGATAAATGCCAGGGATTGTCTTATTCTGCAATCAGTCATGCAAAAGAACATGAAAACAGAGCTGCAGAGAGACAATTTGGACCTCCTCCCACTAAGTGTATGGTCAGACAGTGGAGAAAACAGGAAGAATAGCTCCTTAAGATGCCAAAAGGAAGAAGGCCTTCAGAGGAAAATGAGCAAAATATTGATTACTTAATTTTGGTTTGGAAAAGTAGGGGGCATATTATACATGGAAAAATACGATAAGTCACGTTAACCAACAAAGATTATTACTCTTTCCAAATGGGAGAATATGTAAACACAACCAACAGTAAACATTGTATAGTTCCAAATGCCATCATCTATTAAGAGAAACTGTTATATAAGTGAAATAATAGCAAAATAAACAGGAGAATATGTCCAGCAATTGAGGACATGATTGAGGACACTTAATGGATGTGGGTACCTTTACTGCACAGGATCTGCAAATGATTCTTAGAGAGTATTTAAAAATCATAAAAAAAGTTTGCGCAGCACTTTAAAATTTAAAAAAAGGTCCCAAAATACTATCCTGATTCTAATATATGTAAACATGTATGCACAGAGAATAATTAGGCAGTCTGGCAGGATTGTACAGAAATAACATGAGAATGTACAGAAATGACATGAGAATGTATAATTAACACTCAAGATAAAAAATAATTATGTTACTTAAAAAATTAGACCCCAACAGGCAACATAGATTAAAAATTATAAACTAATATTCCACCACCATTCTAACTCAAGATAAATGTAAACTCTACAGTCTAATCTTTCTTCTCTGCCTTCTCTCCTGGCTAAATAAGTCAATCACATCAAGTAAGAGCGATGAAGACAGAGATGAGAAAGTCAACTTTTTCCAGATGATAAACATGACATCACCTAAATGATCCACTTTCTGTAACCTAAAAACTATTTCCTAAAGCTACTCCACATGTTGGAGGTTGGAAGCAGGTTATGTGAGCTATGTGTCACATGGTCTAACCATTGTTTAATTTTAAGTGGCATATAAAGCTTACACTGTGCTAATACAGGCATTAGTAAACAGAACATGTTTGACCTTCCAGATGACCTTCTGGATGAAGCCCAGACTGCGAGGGAAGCCTCGGTCCATGTTGCTAACTATTGAAACTGGTATTTAAAACAAGAAAAAAGAATCTCCCATAACCCCAACACACTCGTAAGATTTTTCTTCTATAACTTAATGCTGCATATATATATATATATATATATATATATAATTTTATTTATTTATTTATTTTTTTTTTTACAGAAGCATTCAAAATGAGGTGTAGTCATTAACTTATTTGAGTCTGGTAAGATAGAAGTTGCCTTATGCAAAATTTTCAACAAAGCTAAAAATTAAATCTAGCCTCTTCAAAAATTAAACATGCTATGATTATGAAGACAAGCAGGTGAAGACAAGAATCATATGTAAAGTACAAAACATTAAAATAATTATGTTCCAGTGATGGAACTGTGGATTGCAAACTTTAATTTGCTGAAAATTGTGTTGAAAAGAAATACTGTCTAATGAGACTTACAGGCACTTAAAAAAAACTATTTTTAGCCGTTTATGCAATGCTTAGTTACTATGTGGGATAATGTGTTATGCTGGGATAATGCGGTGAAAACAAAATCCTGCTTTTATGAACTTTGCGGTGATGTGAGGGCAGGTGAGAAATAAACAAGCCTGCTGTTGATGATACAGTACTTTCAAAACCAAACAGGATAAAGTAATGAGTGTTGCTGGCTGGGTTTGGGGGAACCACCTAAAAGTGTGGGCTCTACAAAGGGCCCAAGTGAGGTGACAGCTCATTATGCAGGGCTTGAGCCAAGCCCTGCATAATGAGCTGCACAAAGGGCTGAGGGACCATCAGGCATGGAGACCAGGCTGGAAGCTTCCTGCCTTCATGGATGGGATGCAGTGAGCCAGGCAGGAGGAAAGTTTGGATTTTATTTCTAACTAGAGGCCCAGTGCATGAAATTCTTGTATGGGATTGGGGGTGGGGAGGGAGAGTCCCTCAGCCCTGCCTGCACCCTCTCCAATCCAGAAATCCCTCTTGCAATCCGGAACCATTGGCTCCTAACCACTCACCTGCCTGCCTGCCTGATGCCCTTAATTGCTCCTCTGCTGGTCTGATCCCCCTAACTGCTCTCCCCTCCTGGCCTGATCCCCCTAACTGCTCTCCCCTCCTGGCCTGATCCCCCTAACTGCTCTCCCCTCCTGGCCTGATCCCCCTAACTGCTCTCCCCTCCTGGCCTAATCCACCTAACTGCCCATCTGCTCTCCCTTCCTATCCAAACCGTTTGTAATCCCAGCGCTGGAGTGCTGAGAGCTCTCCACCCTGGCCCTGCCCCAGTCCTGATTGGTTGTTACATGATGCCGTACTGGAAAATTTGCATAATCCTCTATTATTAGTATAGATTTGTTAAGAAGACATTGGGGTGTGTGTGTGGGGTGGAGGGGAGGTATAAAAAAGTAAATGACATGTTCTATCCTTCACTCTCAACTATTTTGGAGCATCTACAATAATAAAAGTGTAATATGCTAATCAGACCAGACGTCCTTCCAGATGACCTTCTGGGGAAGCCCAGGCAGCAAGGGAAGCCACGGAACTGGGTGCCTGCTGGCGGCTGGAGGGCAGCCCAGGTCCTGGGTGCCCGGGGGTAGCCAGTGCTGGCGGCTGGGGGAAGGAAGGCCTACTCTTGCATGAATTTCATGCATCGGGCCCCTAATGGGTTGTAAGAGGACATGAGGAAACTATCAGGCTGAGTTCAGGTTGGAGCCGATGGGGGTTTGAAATCAAATGGTAGCAACTGGGGATGGAGATGTGTGGATTCAAGGTACAGCTTGAAGTCAGAGACAACAGAATTTGCTGACTGGATGGATATGTGGTTCTGAGATCTGTGACACCATTAACAGTGAAGGCCTTATCTAACAGTCGAGAGGCTCTGTGACTTAAGAAATTACCGAAAAATTGGTACAGTGGTCTGATAGGGTTAAAGTAACACTTTGTGTAATGAAACCAAGTTTTCCATAGACTAATTGATATAAACAAGAATTAAGTTCCTATTTTATAATGAAATGACTTCAAACAAAATTGTTGAGCCCTAGCCAGTTTGATTCAGTGAATAGAGCGTCCGCCTGTGGACCAAGGGGTCCCGGGTTCGATTCTGGTAAAGGGCACGGAGCTCGGCTGCAGCTCCTCCTGGGCCTGGCCACGGCCAGACCTTGTGCAGGAGGTAACCATCAATGTTTCTCTCACATCGGTTTTTCTGTCTTTCCCTCTCTCTGAAATGCAATGGGAAAATATCCTTGGGTGAAGATTAAAAAAAAATTGGCTGGGACCGGTTTGGCTCAGTGGATAGAGCGTCAGCTTGGGCACTGAAGGGCCCCGGGTTCGATTCCAGTCAAGGGCATGTACCTTGGTTGCGGGCATATCCCCAGTAGGGGGTGTGCAAGAGGCAGCTGATCAATGAATCTCTTTCATTGATGTTTCGAACTCTCTATCTCTCTCCCTTCCACTCTGTACAAAAATCAATAAAATATATTTTTTTAAAAAGTTTAAAAAAAATTGTTATTCGAGGATCTGCTGTATTTCCATGAAATAACTGGGGTAAGAACAAGTTTGGCTTCTGAATGTTGTATGAGGCGAAAACCAGGTGGGAATGTTGACTTTCAATGACTGAAGTCCCCCAAGATCCATCTTTGTTACTCCAAAGCCTGTCACTTGCTGATACATACAAGTTAGGGAGCCATTTTGTGTGTTTCAGAGGGACAGCTACTGTATTTTGTTTCCCAAGTCGCAATCCTTGCGGACGGTGTTCCACACCTGCACAAGGACTGAAATAAAAAGGCCCTGGTACCTAGTGGGAGTGTGCTAATGGCAGCGTTGAGATTCTCAGGTGAAGGCCATTTGTTTCTTTCAGGTACTTTTATGTTGAAAGTGAGCGCAAAGGCATAAAAAGAAGTTCCGTTCTAACATGAAAGGCTAGGACTCCAGATATATTTACAACCACAAAAGACAGGAGACCACAGAAAGGTCTGCCCCTGGACTACGGGGCACCGAGCATCGCAGCCCCAGCAGATGGACCCAAAACAAAATTTAGCGAATTCCTAACCAGCAGCACAGGACACGAGCGGGAGGGGTGAGCAGGCCAACACCTGTTACAGACTTGGCACCCAGGCAGGCAGAACTGTGTCCTTTAGTTCTCACAGCACAGGGGGAGGTGTCTTCACACCCACCACCCACCCTGGTGGGTAGTTCAGTGTCTCTCTGCCTCCTCCAGCTGAGAGTCCGGGCTCGCCTTACAGCCCAGGCCCCAGACCTTGCCTCCCATGCTCTCAGTGCACAAGAATTCACACCTGATTGCAAGGGACGAGTACCAAAACCTCCAAGGCCAGGGGACTGACGAAAACCACGCTCCATGGCCGCCACCACGGGGCGGGCACCTCTGCGAGCCCCGCAGGCCCAGAGGCAGGCATGCCCGGCTCCTGGACGCACGACCCGCGCTGGCCCTCCCTCCCTGCTCCGTCTCGCTCCATCTGAGAACAGGGGGTCAGCCGAGAAGCACAGCTCGCGCAGGTGGGGCGCGCCCAGCCGCGGAGAGAGGCAAGCACCTGCCCGCAGGGCTCCCTGGTTGTCCGCGACAGCGGAAGGCCGAGGGGCCCGGGCAGGGCAGCCCAGCCCGCAGCTCCGCGCACGGCTCCCGGGCCAGTGCGTCCGTCCTCCAGAGGGCCGGTGCTCCCGCGCCACTTTCACCCATCAGGCACTTCAAGGACCCCGCCACCGCAGAGACCGGAAACGAGCCATCCCCAAAAGGCCTTGGGAGCGCCCCACTGGCGCCAGGACCATAGAGAGGGAGCGGGCTGCATTCCTACTGAGCTCAGGGACCATGCAGGCTGGGAAAACCTGGGCTGGTCTGGCCCGTGGAGGACTCAACTCACTGGTGCGCGCTGTTAGCCTGCACTCCCCAGTAAGCATGTGGGGGCTTCTCTGCTCCAGCTGGGAGCTTGGTGGGCTGCGGGCATCTCCAGGTCTGGGTCGCAGTAAATGTTGCATTGATTTGCTTTTGGGAGGCGAAGGCCAGAGGTCCCGAGATTTAATCCCTGGGTCCCAGGGGTCTTTGAGATTGCACCTCTGGGGTGGGGCTGAACCCAGGACCTGCAGAGGGCACAAAGGGGCACGTTTCTATCCATTAACCTTGTGACCCTCCTTTGTGCATCTTGTGGGATGGGCATAGAGACCCCACCTGCCAGAATTGTGCCATCCGAAGCAGGTCTAGCACCACAGATACCGACAAGAGTCTCAGTCAGGTTGCCTTCACTCTGTACAGGTTGTTTCCAAACCTTCAGTGTCCTTATTTTGTGTTTGTTCTGCCACCAAACTAACCTTTACAGATGACTCCCAAATCACCCATTCCCATATGCTAATTATAGCCCTAGCCGGTTTGGTGGTGTCCACTGAGTGTCCTGAGGTCACATGGATGAGCCTGCACCCAAGCAGAACCGCACAAATTTTCACAGGGCTGCACATTTACCCCAGTGACCTCTGGCCTGGCTGAGGTGGACTTAGGAACCAGGAGGTCATGGTTGGTTGACTCCCAGTCAGGTATCATGCCAGGGTTGCAGACTGGATCCCCAGTGTGAGGCGTGCGATGATTCACTCTCATCATTGATATTTTACGCTCTACCCCTGCCTCTCTCCATTCCTCACTCTCTAAAATAAAATTAAAAAGTCCACATATTTTAACAAAACAAAAACAAACAAACAAACAAACAAAAAACCTTAGGATTCCTGTTACAGAAACAGAAACAGACACCAAGAGTTAGGCTTGTCATTTTCTGTCTGAAAAATTTGGACTTCATATATTTTCTAGTTGTTGCTATTGTGCTTTAATTGTTTTTACTCTTTGTTCTCTAATCCAGCTGTTGACCCTTGAGGGGTTGTGTGTTTCCAAATCTCTTTATCCCCCTCACAACTTTTATTAAAATAGCAACTAGCTATATGGGGTGGAGAGAGGGGCGGAGTTATTGTTAAATATTATATTTCAAAGAAACGTGCCATTTTGATTTTTAATAACAATTTTATTCATTTCCCCCCCCTCCAGAGTTAAACTGAAAGAAAAGCAAAAAGACCTCTAAAAAGTCATTTGGAAAACATCTCTAAATATTTATAACTCTGTATAAGCTCATAAAGAGAAATTGACCCAAATGAAACTACTTTGAATAATAGAGACAGGTTTATAAATTAGGTAGGTTTATGTCAATGTCATCAATTCTATCCAATGATGACATTGGCTAGGATGACCTACCAATCTAATTTCACTGTAGAAGGCCATCGGGAAAATGGATCAACTCCCCTTGGAGAGGGAGCTTCAACCCTGAATTCCTCCAAAAGAGTCCCCGTTCTCAGAAAGTCGAAAAGGGAAGTAAAAGGACACAAAATGTTCTCCAGAGCAGCAGTCTTCCTGGCCTTGCAATTCCCTCTCAAGGCACACAACTCACTCGATGGAGCTAACAGTTCAGGGAACTTGGAGCCTCATGGAAAACAGCTTTGCTTGAGACTTGTCAAAGAGCATAGAAAATAAAGCCATAGAAACACTACCAGCTCTCCAGTGCATTGATGGGCCAGCAGTGAAAACCATCTTATTGAAAGAGAACTTTTCTGAAGAAAGCATAGTGTCCAAAACCTTTTCTTCTCACTCCGATCTGATTACTGATGTTCATGGAGGAGGCTTAACAATCTGGGAATGTACCTTTGGCTTCCTGGCTTATTCCACATAGTCCCACATGAAATTTGCTGGGGGAAAGGTGTTGGATCTCAGCTGTGAATCAGGGTTGCTGGGTATAGTTGCACTCAAGGGAGGGGTCAGTCAAAGAAGTTCATTTTCAAGGTTATAACAGTTTGGTGATTGACAAAGTAGCCTTATGTAACATGGAGGCTAACTCCACTTTGGAATAAGAAGAAGATGATGGCAAGAAGCCAGCTATAAATTGATGCAGGAAATCAAAAGTGGCACAAGAACTAGGTCAGTGCTGTTCTTTTCCTGGGTTGTGGTCTGAGTGTTGTAAACTTGTAATAACTGTGAAAAACTCTGAAAAACATCTCATTCTCATGTCAGAAACCATTTAACAACCCAGATTATTATGGTACTTTGCTCCAAACATTCATTCCATTGTTAAGTAAATAATGTAGCCAGCAAAGCACATTATTTTGGTGGAGGTGGAGGTATTCATCTGTTTCAGAAGTTTGTAATAGAAAGGCATGTATCTAAGACTAGAACTCTTGAAAACTGAATGAAGTACTAAAAAGATTCCTAATGGAAATGAACTTAAAACGCCCTAGTTAATGTCTACAGAGCATCCTAACTAAAAACTTGTTTTGAATATTTAATTTTTGAATTATAATTAATATCTCCATTTTATAGACAAAGAAATTGAGACTCAAGGAAGTAATTGGATCCCCATCACATTTCTCACCTTGAACCAGATTCTAAACTGAGGTCTAATTAAAAGCTTTTCTCAGGAGAGATTAAAAATGGCAGCAGATTAAGTGGATGCCACATGGACATACTCCCAGGAACAAACTGGAATTACAACTAAAAATACAGGAAAACTTCCTGAAAAATCAACGGAAAACTCGCAGGAGAGAACCCTGACACCCAAGGACTGAAGGTGGAGACTGCATAGAGACTAGTAGGACAGGCAGAGGCATGAAAGGTCTGGCCGGGTGCTCACAGACAGGAACTGAAGTCCCAGAGAGATATTTCAGCTGGGGGAGCGGGGAAGGGAGTGCCACTGAGAATTCTGGAATCTAATCCCCAAGGTGGGCCCCCCAGCAGAGAGCAATAACACAAAGGAGGGTACCCACATAATATCTGGCTGTGAAAAGCAGTGGGGTGATGTCTGCCAGGGAGTAACAGCTGGAAATTCAGGGAATCAAGCCCTGACCTCCTGGTTCATAGGTTGATGCTCAACCCCTGAGCCATGCTGGTTGAGTATCACAGATATTTCTTAGTACCCTTTTATTATTCTAAAATGAAAGTAATAATTAAACTTATTTACACACATCATTAAAAGTTATATATATTATACATAAGTCCCTAATGTATATATGGCTACACACACACACACACACACACATATCATATATATAATTATTATATGAAGAAAGTCATTTATAATCTAATAATTTATCTCACCAGGTAAATGCACAGGTGTAGCTACAGAGAAGATATGTGGTAGTCAGATGCTTATGACTAGGATACCGTTTATCATGGTTCCTTATATATAAGTGGAAATTATTATTTCCAAGAATTCTCATAATATTGAGTCATCTGTTTGCTTAATCAAATAGGAAGTCTTGCTCACTTTTGTGAAAAATGAGGTGTGTGCCTTTACAGCTTACAAATCCCAGGCCAGAACTTTGAGAAACAAGTAAATTCCAGACCTGGGGCTGCCCAGTGCCAGCCACCATGCTCTTCCCAGGCGCTCTCTCCTCCCTGCTCTGCATTGGAAGTTTCTAAGCTGTCTTTTCAGGAAACGTCCGTGTTTCAGTCACTGGTGATGAACAAGGGCGCATCTTCTGAAATTGTACAAAGAGTTTTCTCCTGAAATGCAGTCCTGGCCACGCTGTGCTCCGCCTTTGAGCTTCTGTCTGTGAGATGTGCCCATTTCTACGGCCCCACATGCCCCCCTGCCCACCGTTGGTTCAGAGATGCACTTCCCTGTGTCAAACGCAGTCGCCGGAGACCCACGTGCAGTGTCCTCGTGGGAGGTGGGCCGGTGTGGGCCTGGACACGTAGCCTTTTTAGAGGAAACATGTCTTTCCCTTCCAGAGTCCTCTCCAGAGCGTTATTCCGGGGCCTCAGGGCCAGTGGAAAAGGAGGAGCAGCAGGGAGCCTGGGCCGCCCTGGGCCTCGGGCTTTGCCTCCACGTCAGTGGGAACGTCCTGAACGTCTCCTGTCTTGTTGACGATGGCCATGCTTGCTGACAGGAAGGCTTTTCTTTGGGCGAAAGTGCACCATCCTCCTTGGGGCACAGCCAGCAGAGAAGCTGCTTACTGCTTAGAGTACCTTCATTTCAGCCCAGGACACAGCCCCTGCTCAACTGAGGGTTGGGGGAAGCCACAGTCCACCTCACAATTCCCACTTCTGTCTCCCCCTGGAGTTAGAACTCAGATCACCTTTCAAAGCAGGTTCACCATCTCTGGAGACTGACTTCCACTCCAGTCCTAACCAAATGGACATGGGTCATTCAAGGGGCCTGGTCACCTCCCTGAACGGGGTACAGAGCACTCAGTGCGGCTCAGAATGTGCTGAACACAAAGCCCCCACTCCGGAAAGTTTATTTAGTCCAAGGGAGAAACGGAAAAAACTACGGTCCTCTTTCTGCTTATGGACTCCTGAGGTAGGAAAAGTCAAGGCTTGTCCACATCCTTTATGTGTCTAAGGTGTCCCAGAACTCAAAACTCTCCTGCCATTCTCAGCTAAATGACTTCTAGTGGCTTTCCATAAACTTGGATGTGAATTTGTTTAAGTAGCATCAGATGGATTTTTTTTTTGGAGGGGGAGCTTTTTTTTAGGGGTGAATGTGTGAAATGTGGAAGAAAGCGGCCCTCACAGGTCCACCAACCCCCACCAGGGCTGGCACAGGCCCTCACTGCAGGTCCCCCCAGCTGCTGGCCCAGCGTTGCTTTTTCAGGCTCTGTAGGGTCCTCAGAGGGAGCCACGTTCTCGTAGCCCAGCCCGTCTTCCCGGAGCCCTCCACACACCGAGCCCTGTTTCCTGTTTGCTTTGCTGTTTCCAAGCTTCTCTAGGAATTTTACCGCCAGAACCACATGCAGGCTCCCCCACGGAAAAGCCTCCGAGAAAGCCCTTCCAGGGAGAAGGGCAGAGCTCCCACTGCTCCGAGTTCTAGTTCCTCCAACAGGAAGTGCGCTCCAGCTGGATCTGAAATGCAAAACCCCATTCTGCGCACTTGGCCATGAGCTTTCCTTGTCCCAGGGCTGACACAACATCTTACCCAGTCACCTCCCTGCAGAACACCTCAGACACCTCCTTCCTGCCTCCCCTGTCCTGCTGCCTGGCCTGAGTCAGAGCCAAGCCTTGAGAATAATTTGAGTTTGCAATCAACCATTATCCTTGCTTAAAAATAAATGACAAACCCAGATGTCAGAGTGGAATGGAAATGATTTTATCCCTAATTGATCTAGGGCAGGAGTGGGGAAGCTTTTTTCTGTCAAGGGGCATTTGGATATTTATAACATCATCCATGGGCCATACAGATTATCAACTTAAACATTAGCCTGCTCCATTTGGTCAAACATTTAGTTAAGTCACCCCTAAGGCCTTGGCAGGGCCAGACCCAAGGATTTCATGGGCTTTATAGGTCCGAGGGCCGGACGTTCCCTATCCCAGCTCTAGAGACAAGTCCTGGGCAGGCAGACCCTTTGGCAATATGTACACATGCACACAGTTTTCTGAGTTTCAGGAAAACTCAGTAACAGGAAGAGTTGAGCCTCTCCCAGATGGATGCCACCTTGCTGCTGCCACACCTCTTGGGTTTCATATTCTGCAATACTTGCAAATCAAACAGATTCTGAAGCTCAAATACATTCTCATTCCAACAAGAATTCACCGAGTACTTCCTGTTGTGGAGAAGAGAATCTCCTCAGCTCTGTTCAGTGTAACACTTATCACACATTCACTCTGGTGTTATCTAACACACTTCCCATCACCCTGTTTCTCCCCGGCCTTTACCGAATCGGTGTGAGAATATTTGATAAATCTCCAAGGGTGTGTGACTCCTGGGTGTCCCTTTTCCTGTGATTAATGCATTTCCTTTGTTTGAATGAAGGCACTTTGTCAAAAGTGATTTAGGCAGGGTCGGAGATTAGCTAACGGAAGGAGAACTATAGATAACGGTAGCATTGCACTTCAGTCTCAGAAGGAGAGTGATGCATAAAAGACAAAAACAAACAGCGCAGCTAGGGTGCTGAGCATGGCAGCAGAGAGGGGAGGATGACAGAGACAAGTACGGAATCATGTTGATTAAAATGTAGAGCAGAGGCACCTGAGAGAAACCAAGATGGCGGCATAGGGCAGACAACCGAATGCAGCCTACCACAACAAATTTGAATTTAGAACTGGAAAACAGGGGAGGCATTGCCCTGAAGCGCCGGACGGCTAGCTGAGAGGAGGCTTTGCCATCTGGGAAGGAGAGAGAAGGCACGCTGAACCTCAGGAACTTTGGTACAGAGAAGGTATGGAGAACTGTGTGCCTAAAAAGGCGCTGGCTTACTCCCAGCGCGGGGAGAGGGCTGGGCTGAGTTTGCTACTGGCTTACTCCAAGTGCATGGAGAGGGCAGACAGCTAACGCGCAGCTGGCTTTCTTGTTCTAGAGGAAAACAGAATCAGCCTATTGCTCTGATAGATGGCCCCAGGCAGGGAGAGGCCAGACTGTCAGGCAGTGGGCAGAGATCTCTCGGAGGTGTGTGAAGCCAGAGGCCATTACAGTGGGACTTGGGGAGGAGTAGATGGGAAAACAAAGTTTGTCTGCACCAACCTGAGACTCCGCCCCATCTGTGGCTGAGCACAGAAGCTCTCCAGAGGCTGGCTTTCTCTAAGGAGGGACTGGCCGGAATCCAAAGCTTGTCTGTGCCTTTACCAAAGAGGTGTGCGCATCTGCAACCAATCTTCCAAAACTCTCAGCGAACAGGACTTTTCTAAGGCGAGACTGACAGGGAACCAGAGATTGTCTGCACCACCTCAAGACCCTGCCCTATCCAAGCGGAGTACAGAAGCCCTCCTAGCTGAGACACTGCAGATCCTCACAGCCAATTGGCTTGGAGATCAACGCTTCCCAGTGATACCAACAATAAGCAAGGCTTAACAACAAGACTGCACACACAGCCCACAAAGGGCTACACCAAGACTGTCCATCGCAGGTAACTGGGAAGGCTGTGCTACTGGGCTCTACCAGAACACCTAGCACACAAAGCTACTCCATCAAATCAGGGAAACAACTAAAATGCAGAAAAGAGGAAGGACAAAAAGGAAGGAGATGGAGGAAAAGAAAAGATTGGACATTGAGTTCAAAACTACAGTTATAAGGTTATTCAACAATATTCTAAAAAAGGCCGATAAAATAAATGAGACCTATGAGGATATGAAAAGGGAGCAACTAAAAATAATAAGGGATCAACTAGAAATGAAGAAAACATTGTCTGAAATAAAAAATGTTATACAAAGTCCTAAAAACAGACTGGAAGATCGCAAGAATCAAGAAAAAGATTTAGAACACAAAGAGCCAGAGGATACTCCTCTGCAGACGGGAGAAGATAAGAGAATCCAGAAAGTTGAAGGTAGTATAAGAAACCTCTGGGACAATTTCAAGCGAACCAACATCAGAATTATGGGGATTCCAGAAGAGAGAGAGCAAGATACCAAAAGAATACTGGAAGAAATAGTGACAGAAAACTTCCCCCACCTGGGGAAAGAAATAGACTTACAAGTCCAGGAAGCCCGCAGAACCCCAAACAAAAGGAATCCAAGGAGGACCACACCAAGACACATCATAATTAAAATTCCAAGAGCAAAAGACAAAGAGAGAATATTAAAAGCAGCAAGAGAAAAGCAGGTAGAAAGGAGCACCCATACGATTGTCAGCTGATTTCTCAACAGAAACCGTGCAGGCCAGACGGGAATGGCAAGAAATATTCAAGGTGATGAATAGCAATAACCTCTAACCAAAAATAATCTACCCAGCAAAGCTATCACTCAGAATCAAAGGACAGATAAAGAGCTTCACAAATAAAAAAAAGCTAAAAGAGTTCATCACCATCAAACCAGGATTATATGAATTGCTGAAGGGGGTTATTTAGGAAGAGGAAGAAGATAAAGATAAAAATTATGATCAACCAATACGTAACTATCAACAAGTGAATCTAAAAACCAAGGGAATTAAAAAAATCTGACGAACAATATTAACTGGTGAATATAATAGAATCAGAGGTATGGAAGGGGAGTGGACTGACAATTCTCAGGGAAAAGGGGAGTGGGGGTTCGGGAAGAGACTGAACCAAAACTGTGCACCTATGGATGAGGACAATGGGGGATGGGGAAAGGACAGATGGTGGGGTGGGAACCTGGTGGAGGGGAGCAATTGAGGGGGGGAAGAGGATCAGATTTGTAATAATCTGAACAATAAAGATTTATTTAAAAAATAAATTTTTAAAAAATGTAGAGCAGCAGAGAGGGTTCTGGGAAAGGTTTGTCAGAGGAGCCCATGAACAGACCAGACAAGTAGTTCCCTGAATTACCACAATAAAAAGTAAAAGAGTTTATTTTTATTGTTGAGATTATTGCAGCTGTCTTCTTTTTCCCCCCTCATTGACCCCTCCACCCAGCACCCAGCTCCCCCAGGCCCTCACCACACTATGGTCTGTGTCCATGGGCTCTGCATATATGCATATAAGTGCCCCCCGTTAATCTCTCCCCAGACACCCCAAACCCCTCACCTTCCCCCTGAGCTTCCACTCTCTGTTCCATGCTCCATGTCTCTGGACCTATTTTGTTCATCTGCTTATTTTATTCCTTAGATTCCACACAGGAGTGAGATCATGTGATGCTGGTCTTTAAGTGACTGGCAGTGGGCACTCTGGTGACGCAGGCGGAGGAGATGATGGAGGGACCGGCGCTGCGGCTGAGGTCAGGGGCCAGGAAGCATGGTACGACAGCTCAGGTGACCTCGCTGCACCCTCGTGTTCCATCCCAGTTGCACTTTTGTTTCCTGGGACCGCACAATGAGCTTTGTTCCTGGGACAACCATGCATCCTGTGTGCCTGAGGGAGCCCCAGTGGCCAGTTGTACCAATCCCAGGGCACTAAGTTCACCTTGTCATTGTGTGGAATAAATCACAATGAAAACCACTCAGTAAAGAAATACTTCCACGGCCAGTCTCTTAACACCTACACCCAAGATCCAAGGGAAATGTCGCCTTCCTCTCTGAAGGCGGTAGCAGTCCCTGAGCACAGAGCCTTGGGTGTCACTTGCCACACACAGTGAGCAACCTGGTAGGTGTCATTCCTTGTCTGGAGGGGCTGGGACGGGTAGGAGGTGAGGTGGAGGCTCACCTAGCGCTGGTCACCTTGAAAACACTCGGGGAGGAGATGAAAAGCTTACACCCAGCCCACACAGTGTGTTGTGACTTCCTGTTGTTTGTCAGCCACCGAGCACCCCTGCGGACCAGCAGCACTGAGCAGAGAGGCCTCCAGGGACACGCAGGGGGTTCTATGGTGGGAGGCCCTGGACCTGTCAGGACACACCTGACTGGCCCTGGTGGCTCAGGCCACCCTTTCATCAGATGACTGAGGTCTCTAATAGTCTTTTCTTCCATAAAACATTGGATGAAGGCCTGGGCAGGGGTCGTGGGCTCAGATTCGTGTATCAGCTGGTACTGCGTGTATAACAGGAGTTTGGTCAATATTAGTGAATGGCCTCATCAATTTCTGGAAACATTCAGAATCACAGGATTAGATAATATTTCTATCATCACTTACACACAGGAAATCAAGTTAGAAAAAAAAACAAACCTGTCGTCCTCTAATACAAGGAAGAACAAAACGTTGAACCACCGAAACAGGTTTGGCTCAGTGGATAGAGCGTTGGCCTGTGGATTGAAAGGTCCTGGGTTCGAATCAGGTCAAGGACATGTACGTTGGTTGCGGGCACATCCGCAGTAGGGAGTGGGCAGGAGGCAGCTGGTTGATGTTTCTAGCTCTCTATCTCTCTTCCTTCCTCTCTGTAAAAAATCAATAAAATATAAAAAAACAAAACAACAACAAACACACACACACACACACACACACATACACACACACACACACACAAAACATTGAACCATGTGAATAGACAGCCTGTCCTCAGATCCTGCGCCGGCCTTAGCGAAAGGCTACGAGCTATGAAAAGCTGGCACGTGGGCCCTCGGATCATGTTTTGTTTGCCGGACGGTTCACGTGGGGCTCTCTTGACGGTTGTATTCCCAGGGGCACGCAGGGCAGTCACACTGGGGTCATGGTGAACTCTAACGTGAAGCCTGCACTCACAGACACACGCTATGAGGTGGGAGTTGAGGTGGGAAGTGAGGTCCTCGACCCCCAGCTGTATGAACCCCTTCTGGGTGAACCTCCCGTTGCCCATTTCTGCACAGCATGGACTGTTCTCATCAGTGCACCTTTCTAATGTGCTTTCATCTGCTAGGCAAGGCTTGCGCTTTCCTTTTCTATCTGTCTGTGTATGTGTGTGTGTGTGTGTGTGTGTTTGGAGAGTACGGTTCCACGAACACGTAAAGGAATGAGTGGGGAGGCTTACTGTGAGGGAATGGGCTACATGGATGGTATGACTGGAGGGGACCCAGGAGCCCCCTATTCACACAAAATTCCCAATCCTTTGCCCAAAGGGCATCAAGAGAAGTAAAGAGCCTGCAGTGGGTCCAACAGTTCTCCCCTTGGGGTCCCTTTGAAAATGCAATTACATCAGGACACGAAAACTTTCATCTAAGTTATTTGATCAAATCACATTTTTTTTTTTTTCCTGTAGTGGTGAGACCCAGGGACCATGCTACCTCTGGTACCTATGGAAGGAGACCCCCTTACCCCCTGGATACACTGGATAAAGGGGGCTGCAAACATCATATATAATAAAAGCCTAACATGCTAAGTGTCCTAGTCATCTGGTTGTCCATTCAACCAATCAAAATGATAAGCTAAGGCTGCTCAACCACTTGCTATGACTTGTATTGATCACCAGGGGGCAACGCTTTAATAGGTAGGTTAGCTTGCTGTTGGGATCCGGCTGATTGGGACTGAGCTAGACAGGCTTGACATGCCCTGGAACTTTCCCACAGTCCTTCCCTGGCTGGTCAATCTCTTCCATCCCTCCCTGGCCCCCATCCTGTGGGGTCCCTTGGCCTGGCCTGTGCCCTCTCACAATCTGGGACCCCTCAGGAGATGTCGGAGAGCTGATTTTGGCCTGATCCCACAGGCCAGGCTGAGGGACTTCACTGGTGCATGAATTCATGCATGGGGCCTCTAGTTAATTATGTTTGCATGACATTTTCATCAGTAGGGACTCTGAGCAGGGAACCCATTTGCAAATGAATCCCTCTCATTTCAGTCCAGGGCATTTCCCATCAGTCAGTCTCCTCCTAGCTGTAAACCCAGCAGCCCTCCAGGGTCTCCCTAAGTCTATGAATTTGACAATTTCCGGAACAAAGAGTGGAGAAGAAAGCTACTGCAGGCCAAGGAGATGGGGGAAATGGCGAACATCCTTTGCCTTACCATATTAGTCACCGAGGACTGGTTCTGATTGCTGGGGAAAGTGTCTTGAGAACTATCTTTCCGTTATCTGGACCAGTCACATACATTAAGAATTTAATTGTTACCAACAGAGTTCTGGGAAGTGAGTCATGTGGGCCCTAGTTTTTTATCCTGAACAGGAGGCAATTTTTCAAAATATTAGCCATCACCTAGAAAACAACAAAAGTTTTCCAATAGAAACATGTGAATGCCAACAACAACATTTAAAAATTCTGAGCAAACAATTGCATCCAATTTTCCAGGGACTCTTCTAGGGAATTGCTCTCATGTTTTGCTGACATCAAAGAACAAAAATCTTAAGCCTCCCGTCTCCAATGTTGCTTTATTTCTGTTACCAGGGTCCTCTTCTTGGCAAATCATGCCATCCACCCACCCATCCATCCATCCATCCATCAATCCATCCTTCTTCCTTTCCTTTCCTTCCTTCCTTCCTCCCTCCCTCCCTCCCTCCCTCCCTCCCTCCCTTCCTTCCTTCCTTCCTTCCTTCCTTCCTTCCTTCCTTCCTCCCTCCCTCCCTCCCTCCCTCCCTCCCTCCCTCCCTCCCTTCCTTCCTTCCTTCCTTCCTTCCTTCCTTCCTTCCTTCCTTCCTTCCTTCCTTCCTTCCTTCCTTCCTTCCTAACTTCCTTCCATCTTTTCATCCATCCATCCATCCATCCATCCATCCATCCATCCACCTATCCATCCATCCACCCATCCATCCATCTACCCACCCATCCACCCAGGCGTTCAGCCAGGATTACTGGGAATGCTCTGAAGAGCAAGGCAGCCAGGATTACTGGGAATGCTCTGAAGAGCAAGGCTGCATGCTGAGTAGTATAAATGTACGAAAAGAAGGATGAAATACTGTTCCTCATCTGAGAGTATTTATACTTCCCTTGGAAAGAGAAAATGTTAAGACTCCATGTCTCTGCTCCCTTTTACAGAAATTGTCTCTAAAGTCTTGCTTCTGATTGCAGGGTACCTTTCCTCAGATTTCATTTTCTCAGCCTATTCTCACTGGGCTGCCATCTCACCACGCCACTCCAGTGCTCACCACTCCAGATCCCCACATTCAGTGGTCACTTTCTGGTCTTATGTCAGGACTTTCCCATATGATGTCCTTACCCTGGATGCTCTTCCTCCTCTGTATCCCTGGTTGCCTGGCTGTTTCTACTCTGAAGTCTGAGCTTGGACTCTATTTCCCCTGTGGTGCTAGTTGATCACCTTTCCAAACTGCTTCCTGTTCAGGCCAGCAAGCTGGGAGTCCCCATTTAGAAAGTTCAGAGGTCTCCTGTCTTCTTGGAATGGGTGTTTCCATAAATTTCCATAACAAGAAAAATCCTGGTGTTTGGACTGAGACAATGGCAGGACAAGTGTTAATGAGGCTTGTTTTCAGTAGTCCACTACCCTAGCAATCAGAAAATAGCTGTAGTGACTAATAGAGTTATAAAAATGTTAAAGGGTAGCTAAGCAAAGTGTTTCCTATGCAAGCCAATGCCTTTAGTTCCTTAATCTCTGTCCATGGGCCCTCAGCTCTCCCCCGCATGGTTCCCCGGGAGGAATGGTGTTCATGGTGGGTTTCTAATCACCACATTTCTTTCTTTCTTTCTTTCTTTCTTTCTTTCTTTCTTTCTTTCTTTCTTTCTTTCTTTCTTTCTTTCTTTTTTAAAAATATATTTTATTGATTTTGTCAGGGAGGAAAGGAGAGAGATAGAGAGTTAGAAACATCGATGAGAGAGTCATTGATCAGCTGCCTCTTGCACACCCCCTACTGGGGATATGCCCGCAACCAAGGTACATGCCCTTGACCAGAATCGAACCCGGGACCTTTCAGTCCCCAAGCCTATGCTTTATCCATTGAGCCAAACCGGTTTTGGGTAATTACCACATTTCATGAGCCTGTTTCTAAGTCAAAGTCAGGTATCTGATTAATTTAAAATGGGCCTTCTCTTTGAACTTGAGAGTGAGAATTTGTCAATTGTAAAAGACATTCTGTCCACAGGGCAGACAAGTGAGGAAACGAAACAAGCAAGCATTATCCTAAAAAGGAGTCCACTCTAATCCTAAGCATCTTTCCTGCACTTCCGGACTGGATTAGGTTTCCCCTGCTCTAATAATACTTCCCTTTACACAAAACTTGCTTCATTATAATTATTTTTCTACAAGTTAGTTAGCAGGTAAAATTCTTATCATAGTCATGTTGATTATAATCTACTGAAGTAAAGCTCTTACTCTGACTTATCATTTAATACATCTTTAAGGAATGGATGGGTTGTTGAATGAAAATAAAAAGGAGACAAATCGCCGAAACCGGTTTGGCTCAATGGATAGAGCATCGGCTTGGGGACTGAAGGGTCCCGGGTTAGATTCCGGTCAAGGGCATGTACCTTGGTTGCGGGCATATCCCCGGTGGGGGGTGTGCAGGAGGCAGCTGATCGATGACTCTCTCTCATCGATGTTTCTAGCTCTCTATCTCTCTCCTTTCTTCTCTGTACAAAATCAATAAAATATATTTTAAAATAATAATAATAATAAAAAGGAGACAAATCTACATGGACTATCACGAGATCATATGTAAGTAAATGTGAGGTACGGAGCTAGAAGGATGTCCTGATGTTCAAAATATGTAAAATCACTGAGGCAGAAACGATCAGGGGAGGGAGGACAAAAACATGGCCTTGGGGGCTGGGTACTGTTGAGTCACCCAAATGGAGAGAGGGCGCTGCCTGAGAAGCAGAGGGAGAGAAGACTCGGGCGCCAGGCACAGGGCCCATGAGCAGACAGCTGTCACCCTGTGACATCGGGCGAGGTGCTGAGGAGCGGGTGCCTTTTCCTACAGGTGAAAACCTTAAAACCTCTTATTTCACAAAAAGAGGCTGCAGAGTCAGCGGAAGGATCATGTCATGGAATGCATGGCATATTGGAAGGAGGAGGAACTAGAGATGCAGAAATTAGCTTGGAGTCTCATGAGGTGTGAGAGGAAGGCTCAGATGAGCAAGGGGCCTGGAGAGGAGTATTTAGAGGAGAAGGGGAGCTTCTTCCCTAGGGAGGCCCACCATACAATTCCAGATTCCACTCTGGGTCTTCCTTCTCCAGGCAAACAAAATATCCTGGGATCAAATATTCAGAGGCCCAACTACAGACTCATGAGATTGCTGCCTGATATGAAGTCTCAGGAGTAAACTAAGGAGACGGACAATGTGGAGCCGGGCGCCAACCCATTCAGTGGCTTCCTGGCTTCCCTTCCTGTTGGATGGCCAATTCCACTTCTGGCGGAAAAGCCATCGACTCATTTGCTCTTAGTGGAAGTGTTCATTAGGACGTTGCTTATTGAAAGAAGGATCGCTAATATACCATCCCCAGAGGCCCCAGAGTGTGAGTGCTTGGCAGGGCAGCAGGCGAGGAGGCCAACCCAACTGTGTCACAATGAGATGCATTCAGGAAACTCCCCCTTCAGCTCATTTCCAACCAGCTTGTTCAACAAGTGTGATGGGACCCTGGAGTCCCTGGAAGTCAGAGGCGTTGTTACTGTTCTGTCTGTCGTTACACTCCAGGTTCCTTCAGGTTACGGTGATGGCCAACAATGGCCGCAAAGGCACCATCTCTCTGCATGCTGCCTGAGACAGATGAGAGAGACAGGCCAGTCTCCCACTTCTTACCTTCTTTATGATCCCACCTTTTCTTCCCAGCTACCCAGGGTCCAGCTTCAACTTACCCACGGAAGCACCAGATGCACAGTGAGCCTAAGGAAGCGAGGCTGGAGGACTGGCCACAGCGTTTCCTAGAGAACCAGCCTATCTTCTGAGGAGTGTGTCCAGCCCAGACCTGCAATGCTTTCAGGAAAGCGCTCACTCTGTCTTTTAATGCTTTCTGTACTCGCTTTCCATTGCTGCAGTAGCACATCCCCGCATATGTAGTGTCTTACAACACTTACAGTTCTGTAGGTCAGAAATCAGACACAGGCCTCCTCTGGTTAAAATCAAGGAGTCGCAGGGCTGTGTTCCTATTTGAACTTCTCTCAGGGAAGAGCCGTTTCCTGGCTCAGGTGAATTGTTGGCAGAATTAATTTCCTTGTGGCTTAGGATTAGGGCCCTGCTTTCTTGCTTGCTGTCAGCCGAGGGCTTTGCCGGGTTTCTCAAGGCTGCCCACATGCCTTGGCTTGTGGCCCCTTCCCTCCAATTTCAAAGCCAATGGCAGTAGGTAAACTCATTCTCTCACTCTGACTTTCTTCTCCTTTTTCCTCTGGCTCAACATGTTATTAACCTAGAAAGCCAGGAAAAGTCGTCTGCTTCTAAGGTTTCATGTAGTTAGACTGGCCTCACTATGTCCAGGATAATCTCAAGGCCTGAACTTTTAGTCACACCAGCACAGTCCTTTTTGCTATGTAATATACATGTGTGTTATAAGTTCTGGGGGTTAGAGTTTGGATGTGTTTGAGAGGAGAGCTTTAAAGGGTCCATTAATTTGCTTACTGCATTATCTAGAGGTAACTAATAGATGTGTCTCTCTCACCTCAATGTTTCTCTCTCTCTGTCTCTCCCCCTCCCTTCTACTCTCTCTAAAATTAATTTTTAAAAAATCCCATAAGCTTCAAGTTTGACAGGTGTAGACTGAGCATCTCATGAATTGGAGGACTAGATATAAAAGATGGCATTGCCGTTATTTTTTTCTTTCTTATTTTCTAAATTATTTCCTTGAAAAAGAAAGTAGAGTAAAAATGAAGTAAAAATGTAGTATTCAGACACTGACAACACCAAATGCTGGTGAGGATTCGGAGTGGCAGGAACCCTCAGGCATCACTGGTGGGAACACAAAACAGTGCAGCCACTTTGAAGGACAGTTTGGCAGTTTCTTACAAAGTGGCTCTCTTAGCCTATGAGTCAGCAATTATGCTTCTTGATGTTTACCCACATGAGTTGAAAGCTCACATCTGCAGAAAAGCCTGCTCACAGATATTTTCAGTTCATTCATAGTTGCCCAAACTTGGAAGCCACCAAGATGTCTATCACCAGGTGAATAGATAAACGCTAAATTCAAAGAATGAAATATTACTCAGTTCTGAAGAGAAATGAGCTATCAAGCCATGAAGAGATATAAAAGAAATTTAAATGCAAAATACAAAGTAACGGAAGCCACCAGATAACGCTATCTATGGTCTGATTCCAACCATGGAGCATTCAGGACAAGCTATGAAGACAGTGACAGATCAGAGGCCCCAGAGGCTGGGAGAAGGCAGAGGAGAACAGGCCGACCACAGAGGGTTTTTGAGGCAGTGAAGCTATTCTGGGTGATAGTACAATGGTGGACCAAACCGACAGAATGCACAACACCACGAGTGAACCCTAAAGTAAACTATGGATTTGGGTGATAGTGATGTGTCAGCCTAGGCTCATGGGTTGTCAGAAATGTTTCACCCTGAATGTGAAGATGGAGGAGGCAGTGCATGTGGCTGGGGGAGGAGCTGTATGGGAACTCTCTGTACATTTTGCTTAAATTTTCTACGAACCTCAAACTGCTCTAAACATAAAGTCTACTTTTAAAAAATGTTACTGCTACCATTTTTGGAGCACCTGTTTTATGCCAGACACCCAGCCTGGCAGGCGAGGTTAGCTATCTCTCCTGCTCACAGCAATGCCATAAATTAGGTGTTATTTTGTTGTTGTTCTACCATTGAAAAAACTGTTATTTATGCAGAGTCAATGAGTTCCTCAGGGCTATTCAGCTAATCAGTGAGACTATGAAATTCTAGCCTTAATTATATGGCTGCAAAGACCAGCATTTAAAAAATTATACTATATAAAATATACATATTTGTATAAATACATAGAGAATATTGTATTTAACAATAAAGGTAGTTATTTGATAACAGTCACCGAATCTTCAAGTAGAGGAAGTATCTGAGCTAGGAAATGAAGGGAACATGGCTGTGAAAAAACAGGAAATAAGGAAATACGCAGGAAGTAGCTGAAGTTCTTCCCAAAGAAGAATGCAGTTCAAAGGCCAGTTCCGTTTAGATGCCCCGCTTCCAGTTAGACCCTGAGCTGCATGTGTGCTTGGCAGGGGTCAAGCATATGGCTAGGGCTCAAAGAACTGAACAAAGATTTCTGCTGCTGCCCATTACAGAGGAGCTAGAGTTTGAAGTTCAAGTTCAAACAAGTTACTTGACAGGTGGGGGAAAAAAGGCCATACACTCTAGAGCAGTGGTTCTCAACCTTTCTAATGCCGCAACCCTTTAATACAGTTCCTCATGTTGTGGTGACTCCCAACCATCAAACTATTTTCCTTGCTGCTTCATAACTGTAATTTTGCTATTGTTATGAATTGTAATGTAAATATCTGTGTTTCCCAATCGTCTTAGGCTCTACAGCAGCGGTTCTCAACCTGTGGGTACATCAGAAAACACAGATATTTACATTACAATTCATAACAGTAGCAAAATTACAGTTATGAAGTAGCAACAACAAAATTAATTTTATGATTGGGGGTCACCACCACATGAGGAACTGTATTAATGGGTTGCGGCATTAGAAAGGTTGAGAACCACTGCTCTAGAGAATCCAGTCTCCACAATGAATAGTTCAAAATGTCCATGTGGTTGTCCTAGCTGGTTTTGTTCAGTGGTTAGAGCATTGTCCCTTGGACTGAAAGATCCTGTGTTCCATTCTGGTCAAAGGTATGTACCTCAGTTGCAGGCTCGATCCTGCCTGTAGGAGGCAACCAATAGATTTGTCTCACTCACCTGGATGTTTCTTTCTCTCTGTCTCACCCCTCCCTTCCACTCTCTCTAAAAATCAATGGGAAAAATATCCTTGGGTGAGGATTAACAACAAAAAAATCCAGATGGCAACCAAAAATTATATATGATGCACAAGAGAATGTGAGCCACACTTTAAAATTTCTCTTTATTTTTTACTGATCTTAGAGAAAGGGAGGGAGGAAGACACACACACACACACACACACACACACAGAAACATTGATCAGTTGTCTCCCACATGTGCCTGAAGGGAGATATAACTTGCTACCTGGGTATGTTTCCTGACCAGAAATTGACCCACAACCTTTTGGTGTAAAGAACGATACTGCAGACACCTGGGCCACACCATCCAGAGGATCCCATACTTGCCTATGCTTAGGGTGCAGACCTCCCAGAACACTGCAGAGGCACAGATTCATATTCCATTTACAAGCGAAGAAACTGAGGCTTGGCAGACACAAGTACACCGGTGTCTTGCCCATGGTCACACTATACATGGCAGAAGGGGACTTACACTCAGACCTACATTCCAGCTTGAACGATGAGGAAGACGGGAGGCAGGTTAAACAAACACCGGGGTGAACTGCTGAGCACACTCCTGGCTCCTTGTCTTCGGCCTCCAGCCAGGAGAGGCCAGCGAAGTGCATGGAGGGGAAGCCTGGCTGGAAGGAGTCAGCCAACAGCTTTCCCACGCAGGTCCCTGCTCCTGAATTCTCACCTCTGCCTGCTCCGGAACCACTGTCCTCCCCAGACCTTCTCCCCCAGGGGCTGGTGCTGTCTCCACGTGGGACCTCCTGGGTGACAGGATCCCTCCCCACCCCTTACTCCACAGATGAGAAAAAAAGGTCCACAGCCATGTATTAACCATCTATCTTCCATGTGCCAGTTACGAGTGACAAATCCCCACTCTCAAGTCCATGGAGACAGCCCATTTTAAATTAACCAGATGCCTGACTGACTTAGAAACAGGCTCATGAGATGTGGTGATTAGAAACCCACCCTGAACACCATTCCTCCCTGGGAAGCAGAGGGGTCCACGGACAGGGGTGAGGAGCCAAAGCAATCAGCTTGCATAGGAAACACCTTGCTTAGCTACCCTTTAACATTTTTATGACTCTATTAGTCACTACAGCTATTTTCTGATTGCTATGGTAGTGGACTACTGAAAACAAGCCTCATTAACACTTGTCCTGCCATTGTCTCAGTCCAAACACCAGGGTTTTTCTTGTTATGGGCATTTATGGAAACACCTGATTCCAAGAAGACAAGGAGACCTTTGAACTTTCTAAATTTCAGACAACGATGCCACTGTGAGGAAAATGAAACTAAGCCATGGTTCGTGACAAGGCAAGGGGAGGCAGGCTTCTTCAGTCTGGATGGTGAGAAGGGGTCTCTCTGAGAAAGTGACTGCCTTAGAGCTGAGACCTGAAGAACCCAAGAAGGCGGGTGTGCAGAGATCGGGGTAGAAGTGAATAGTGGTGCCAGTGCCCTGTGGTGAGAGCCAGCCTGGCCTCTTTACGGCATGAAAAGAAGCCTGAGTTCATACCCCCTTTTACACAGGAAGAAACTGCCAAGACCCAGTAAAAATGGAATAAACACTTATTCCCTTAACATGGCAAATACAAGTAGCAAATTCTTTTGCTTTCTAAAGTGAAAATGATGCATCAAAATGCGAATGAGAAAATAAAATAGCAAAATCAATTGTAATTCCACATTCTCACACAACTGTCTTTACTGTGCCTTTTTACTCTTATGTGCACATACTTTTCTAGAAGTTGCAATTGGCGTGGACACACATTTTATGTTCAGCTTTTAAACGTGAGCCTCGGAGCCATGCTCCATGTTACCACAATCTTCCTAATGAGCATGTTAGTGGTTGCACAGTAAATGTTTCCCTCATGGACAATTAGCTTGATTCCAGTATTTGGTTGCACAAATCAAATTATGTTTTGTGCTAATAGTGTTTTGTTACTATCAAATTATTTCCGTAGAATGAATTCTCAAGTGTGATATTAGTGAAGAAGAGGGGATAAACATTTTTATAGCCCATGCCACATGATACCACATTAGCAGGCAAAGAGCTCTATGAGTCTAATGACCCACAAGTATGTGTGGAGTTAGACATTTTCAAAAGCAATCAGGCTGCTTTCCGGTTTTGGCAATGGCAGTAAGTTAGGAATCTGGAAAGATCCTCTAAGTTACAAACAACAAAGATAATGATTTTATAATAATAAAAGGGTAATATGCTAATTAGACCAGACATCACTCCAGACATCCTTCTGGACAAAGCCTGGGCCTGAGTAAAGCCCGGTGCCAGGGTGCCTGCCAGCAGCCGGAGAGAAGCCCAGGTCCCGGATGCCAGAGAAAAGCCGGTCCTGACAGCGGAGGGAAGGGAGGTCTACTCTTGCATGAATTTCATGCATCAGGCCTCTAGTAAAATATAAAAGCCATCTTCTTAAATGAATGACGGAGCTGACAATAAAATAAAAATCTAAGATCCTCAAAACAGATGAAAACCAACAACCCTGGGAAGCCAGGAAAAAGCTGGCCTTGCCTTGGGGGGTGTACATAATACAAGAAAATATTATATTGATGACGGCGTATCCTTCTGGGTGCATCGTGTTAGGGGACAGGGGATTCTATTTGATCCGTTGCTGGTGGCATTAAGTCTGACCCTAGAAGAAGGTGGCATGCGTGAGATTCTCCCATGGTGAAGACACCTTCCCATGTGTAATTCATAGATCATCTGCTGGGTGGTACCTTGAGATTGCATGAATGTCCTGTCCCCGCTCCCGCCCCCCCCCACCTGTACCCACCAACAATGCTTGCCTGAAATGTTCATTATAACTGTTGTTTGCAAAACAAATGTTCTCCAGTTCTGTCATTTCTTACTTGTTATTTGATTTTCTTCTGTGAATAAGAGCTCCCCCCCCTGCTCCTCCATGGGCTCATGGATTCCTTTTTACTCATAGGGTTACAACCCATTATTCTCAATGTTCTTTCTGATGCTCAAATGGTCCCAACTGTGGCCTGTGAGGCCTACTTCCAGCGTCCTGTGTGTCCTTTGATGGGTTCCCATATGTTTTTGATCAGTTTGCCAACTTCTGAGATGGTAAGAAATTTCAGGTTCACCTTGTGCTTCACCTGCCCCAGAACTGGAGGTCACTTCCTCAAGGAGACCTGTTTCTTCAGTGAAGGATGATAATGAGAAATCAGGCTCTGGGCAATAGGTGTGTCCATCCCCACTCGGACACCACTGAATCGAGGCCCAGTCAGTGGACAGAGGCAGAGGATATATTTTTAAAATAATAAGTTTATATGAACATCCTCACCACAGGGTCCTTCTTTTGTTTGTCAAATCCTTCTCATAGTTCTCTTCTCCCACAGTGATAACTTAGTTCCCAATTGCACCATTTACTCAGTCCTGGGTCATACAACAATAGCTTCAGGATTAGTACATCAAGGCGAGTGCCAATAAAATCCCCCAAGCTAACGTTCAGAATATGTTTGCAGTTTTTTTTTGTCTGTAGAACATCCCCCTGAGCATGTACAGCTAGAGTATGATGTTCCACTGGTATTTGAATTGGGTCTTTTATTACTTCTCTGAGTTTATGTTATCAATACTGTTAGGTTCAATTGATTTCTGTTTGCAGTTCATTTTAGGTGTTTGTTTGTTTTGCTACTTATATTAGCTTATCTTTATTTTTAAAAATATATTTGTATTGCTTTCAGGGAGGAAAGAAGAGGGGGACAGAGATAGAAAACCAATGATGAGAGAGAATCATTGATTGTCTGCCTCTTGCATGCCCCCCACCAGGGATTGAACCCTCAACCTGGGCACATGCTCTTGACTGGAACCAAACCTAGGCTCTATCCACTGAGCCAAACTGGCTAAGGCTATTTTTATTTTTGAATATATAAACAAAAGAGGCCCGGTGCATGAAATTTGTGTACAGGAGAGGGGGAGTGGGGGGGTTCCCTCAGCCTGGCCTGCACCCTCTCACAATCTGTGACTGCTGGCTCCTAATCACTCGCCTGTCTGCCTGATGGCCTCTAACTGCTGGCCTGCCTGCCTGATCACCCCTAACCACTCACCTGCCTATCTAGTCACCTGCCTATCTAATCTGCCTTGGCCCCGCTGCCACGGTTCATCAGGAAGGACGTCTGGAATGACATCCGGAAGGTCATTCAGCTGTCTGGTCTAGTTAGCATATTATGCTTTTATTATTGTAGATGAATATGGCTCAAAAGTCAAAACCATATATAGATATGTACTGAAAGAAGCTACCTTCTTTTCTACCTTATTCTCACTAACACCAGGAGATAATCAATTTCTTTATTTTCTGACTTATAGTTCCTTTGTTTATTACTGCAATATTAGCAGCAGATGCATGCTTATTTATCTTATTTCCCTCTTCTTACATGAGAGGTAGCATATTGTATTCCTTGGCACCTCGGTTGACAATATAATTGAACAGGACTTCATTGTACAGATGTGCCCCCATTTATTCAGTAAGTCCCCTACTTTGTGCATTTGGGTGTGGGGAGCTGCCCTGAAAGCAGGGGTCTCACTTGTTGAGACATAGCTCTCTTTTCCTCCCTCGCTGCACAGCTGGCAGTGGGAAACTACTGCTGTTTGCCGTTATCAGGAAGTGTTTTGACTTGCTGCACAAGGATTGTGTGCATTGCTAGCCTTGACATTTACTTGACCTGGTTAAAGAACAGTCAGTAGACGTAGTAACGCAAATGTTACTATGTAAACAAGGAACTTACTGCTTTTGCCTAGATTGCTGTGTGTGCTTAAATATACTGTTTGGAATAAACTCGGGACTGCAGACTTTCGGTCTCAGTCCGCCCGACCCCATCTTTTCTTGTCTGTCTTTTTTCTCATCCTCACACACTCATTCAGGTACTGTTTGTTGCCTGCAGGTTCCAGCATTTGGGTCCTTCACAATATTTTGCTATTAAAATCACACCATAATGAGTAACCTTGTGCATATGTATTTAATATTGTTGAAGTTTATCTTCACCCCAAATTCCTAGAAGTGGGATTGCTTCTAGGAATCAGGGCCGTGCCATTTTGCTGGATGTGGCCAAATCCCTCTCCATAAGGATGGGCCTTTTTCATCCCGGCACGTATGGAACTGAACCTTTCCCCTCAGCCACTCCAAAGCAGTGTGCTGTCAAGCTTCTGAGACACCACCTCAACTTCTAAATAGTTTGTCCTCCTAGGGTCTCTATTCTCTCTCGTCCTCCCTCCCATCGTTTTTTGGTTTAGTTTAGGTTTGTTTTGTGAATCCTCATGTGAGGATATTTTTCCATTGATTCTTAGGGAGAGTGGAAGACAGAGGGAAAGATGGAGAGAAACATCAGTGTGCCAGGAACACATCAATTGGTTGCCTCCAGCACAAGCCCTGACCAGGGCCCAGGCTGGGGAAGATCCTGTAACCAAGGTACGTACCCTTGACCGGAATTGAACCCAGGACCCTTTGGTCTGCAGGCTGACGCTCTATTCATTGAGCCAAACTGGCTAGGGTCCATCAGTTTTATAACATTTTTTTTTTTTTTTTTGCCTTGGACTTTCTTTGGTTCTATGAAGTCTCCAAAAATACTGTGTTTGCCTTGGGGTTTTCACATGCACAACATTGCGAGAGGAGCTGCTTGTGTGCTTCATATTTCTAGAACACCTAAACAAACAAAAACAGCGCCGAAAAATGATGAGCTGTGCAAACCCCCCACGGCCATGCTGAACTCTGCAAAAGCAAAGCCAAATTTCTTTGGGACCAATCACAAAGCAGAACAAATCTCAAAATACATCTTTCTGCCCTTGAACTTTTATATGACCATGTGCAAAGGTGAGTGGCCATGCCAGCACCCAAGGCTGCAGCATAAATGGAAAAACAATTGACAGAAAACAGCTTACGTTTCTGCTTATGTAGGTGGGAGGCTAAGACAATCTTATTCTGGAACAAAATGTTTTCCTTGTTTTTATGAACAAGACTACTTTTGTTCGAGGAGGACCAGTGTTTCTAGAAACTTGCCTATAGAGTGGGCCGCTGGCTCACAGAGACCGTGTTTGCAGCTTTGACTATTGAATGGACGTGACATTTGGTAACTTGTATTTTTCTGAGACTGGAATTTGAATCCTATGCTCGACCCACAAAAAGGCAAGTGTGTATTAGTTAGAATGCCCTCTAGCCAGTGAGTGAATCTTTCCTCTAGGGCTTTGTAAGTCTAATGGTACACGCAGTCTTTGAAGAAAAGGTAAATGCTGTGCATTTAAAGTTAGATAGTTTCCAATGTTTTGCTATTAAATATGATGCCACAGCTGAAACAGGTGTGGCTCAGTGGATAGAGCTTCAGCCTGTTGACTGAAGGATCCCAGGTTCGATTCCAGTCAAGTGCATGTATGTTGGTTGCGGGCACATCTCCAGTGGGTGGCATGCAGGAGGCAGCTGATTGATGTTTCTCTATCATCAATGTTTCTAGTTCTCTATTTCTCTCCCTTCCTCTCTGTAAAAAAATCAATAAAATATATTTTAAAAAATGATGATACAATGAATAATCTTGTGCATACATGTTTGTGTTGTGGGGTCAAACCCTGGGTTCAAAATAAGACCGGAGGCTGATGATTGATTAAAAAAAAGCAGGCAAGGATTTATTGAAAAACTGGCCAGGACTGCCTGGAGAGCACCATAGGCAGGTGGGCCCCACAGGGGTAGGCAATCCTTTTTAAAGGTTCAAACCACAGGAATTTCCCTTTGTTCTAAATTATAAAGGCTGAGAACATTGGAATGTGGCCCTATCTTGCCAAAAACAAGAAGCAGAACTCAGAGGTTAATCTCTAAAGGTCATCTACAGTTTCTACCCCTGAAGCTACTGAGTCTGTGGGAATTAATCTCCTGTAACTATCCTATTGTTTAAGCAAGTAAGCAAAGGTCAAAGTCATAATAGTGGGGTTAAATTCAAACAGCAGTTTTTACCAAAGTATGGTTGCTGTCATATTTCAGTTTGCATATGTTAGAGGCATGTCAGAGAAAGGTGCAGTAGGGAGAAGTATCCATGAGACAGTAGAATGGGGAAAGCTGGAGGTAGGCAGCTGTAGAGCCCATTTCTCCTCTAAAGAATTTCTTGGCCTCTCCATGCTAATGAGTATGAAGATTCTCAGGAAGAGTCTTGGACAATTTTCCAAAGTGATTTGGCTGATATTCTTTTTGCCCCTCTGGAAAATGGCGTTCCATGGAGCCACTGAGGTGCGGGCACTGTACTCACACAACGGGGGACCCTGGGGTGCTGGGTGCCCATTGCACAGGAAGGCCACGTGTCCTCTCCGACACCTTTCCGAATCCAGCCTGCCCTCTCCAGGGCCTACCGAGGCCCTTCCTGCGTCTCCCCTTCTTTCCCTTAACTCCCTCCAGATGTTTCTCAGCCACGGGCTTCACACCAGCCTGAACGTCTCCCACCTGGCCAGGCTGGTCCAGGTGAGAGGCATTGCCGGCATCATTCCTGGCTGTTTGAAGGCCAGGCGAGTTCCCAGGCACCATCTGGCAGATCCACCTTTAGGGGATCATCTCGGAATAGCAACTTCTAAAATCACACTTCACATAGTATCATAGGTGGTACTGCTTCCTCAGAGCTTTGTTCATATTATCTCATCTACTTTTACTTTTTTAAAAACCCACACACTGTGATGCAGAAAGAATTCCATTTTACAGACACACACTGTCTCATAGATGCCGAAGCTTAAGCTCACAGAGAGGCAATGCCAGTGTGTGACAACACCCAGAAGCTTTTCTCTTGCTGATTTGCATAACGACAATGACCAGGGTTTTCTTCATCTTTTTTAAAAAATATTTTAATGACTTTAGAGAGGAAGGAAGAGGGAGAGAGAGATAGAAACATCAATGATGAGAGAGAATCATTGATTGGCTGCCTCCTGCATGTCCTCTACTGGGGATGAAGCCCACAACCCAGGCCCTTGACTGGAATCGAACCTGGGACCCCTCCGTCCACAGGCTGACGCTCTATCCACTGAGCCAAACCAGCTAGGGCTTTCTTCTACTCCATGCTGCTTCCCAGTAATTTAGCAACACCAAGGCCTTATCAGTTTTCTATTAGACAAAGAAAACCCAAAAGATGTGCGATTACTTCAGTCTTCTGAGTATTTCAAGGGGGAAGGTGACTCATTTCTGACCACTGGGAGAGCGGCCTTACTGTCCCCGAGGGTTTTATTAGTGAGGCTTCTGGCCCGTGCAGGGCGGGGAAAGTGTTTCATTTTCCTGAGTCAGACACCCCGCTCTTAATGAGGGGAAACATTCCACTTGTTAGAATCACAGATAAAGACACTCCTGTGCCCAGTGCCTGCAGCCAGACTGACTGGAGGCATCTTTTCAGGAGGCGAAGCGAAAAGGCCGGCTGAGCTTCTTCAAAAGCTATTGTTCCTCTCTTCCTCTCTCATCTCCCAGGAGCAGAGGCGCTGCCTGCAGTGTTCCTGTAACTCTCCCCGGGGGATCTCAACTCTGTGTTCTTGCCAAAGTCAACCTTGTCCAGCAAGGAACGGAACCTCTCACAATCAAAGGCCAAGGAAGCCACCAGCCAGAGAGCCAGGAGATTCCGTTCTGAAAGTCGCCCCCGGCTCCTTCCCTGGGCCCCTTCCCGACAATGAGGGTGCCCTCCCTCCCCCTCCCCCCTGGATTTTTGGTTTCACCATCTGGGTGCTCTGTCCCACAGGGACTCTGGCAAGCAGGGCGAGGGGGAGGCGGTGGCCCACTGTGACTCCATGTCACAGCCACATGGTCGTGCCTGTGAGCAGACACAGGGACACACACAGAGGCAGCGCCAGGGTGGTCAGCACAGGTCCAGGCTCTGTGGGACTCTCCTCTCTAGATTCCTCATCAGAAGTGACAGTGCTGCCCTAGCCGGCTTGGCTCAGTGAGTAGAACGTTGGCCTGTGTGCTAAAGAGTCCAGGAACATTCCCAGGTTGTGGGCTCGATCTTTAGTAGGGGTGTGCGGGAGGCACCTGATCAATGATTTTTCTCTCATCATTAATGTTTCTCTCTCTCCCTCTCCCTTCCTCTCTGAACTATAAAAGAAGGGAGAGTGCTTTCCTACGTTTGTGCCAACGTTGCCCGGTTTTGATGTGAAGGTTACAACTTCCCAGAATTAGCTGGGGAGGCTCCGTATATTCCAATAGGATGTTAAGATTATTTTAAGGAGGGTTTGCAAACGCTGTAAGTCAGAGTGATTCCTTATTGAGGAAAATCTTCTGCTGCCTTTCAACACAAACACATCCCAGCTACATCTATGATGGGGAACCGCATTGCTCGCCTAGTGGAAATGTGACCCTAAAGGCTGCTCCCTGCCCTCTGGGCACTGACTGCCCACAGCTCTAGGTATGGTTGGAGCTGCAGGCCAGGATTGCCCAGCTCGCTCAGCAGTTCCTCGAAGCTGGCGCTGGGCTTGGCATGAGAGACGCTCAGGCTGGCAGCCTGTCCCGGAGGCTGTCCTGTCTTCGTGTTGGGAAGCAGTGAAATGGAGAGAGTACGCACACCTCTCCAGGATGCCCGGCCGCCCTGTCATCCATGATCGGGACATATGAACACACGTTTACATGCTTCAAGTGACTTTGTCCCTCTAGCTAACCTTCAGTAGCTATTGGTGGTCATTTATTGAGAGCCAGGCTGAGTCGGGGTCAGGGTGTAACCACAAGTGATATCCTCGATGACAAGCCTCACTGTAAACCCTAAATTACCCCCATTTTTCAGCAAAAATTTGGACACCAGAAAAGAAAAAAATTTGGACACCAGCAACTAACAGGACATAACATTGGATCATAACAAGTGCCATGGATTAGAAAATGGCTCCGTATAGTGGAATTGGCCTTTCCCTATGCCGTGTTAGAACAACCCAGCAAAATAAAATTCCAATTTATTGTAGGACAACATTGTATCACACATATATCACATGGGCCAAAAAACAAACAGCAATTTACTAGATCACACATACATAAAATAATAAATATAAAAAAATAAATAAAATATAGGAGCCTACTACAGTCTGATTCAGATGCCTTTCAGCATAACGGTTATTGCTTGTCTCATTTTTGATTCTCATTAGTATATTCCCAGTAGGACATGATCTCACTCACTAGGGGAAATGGTGAACAACATAGACTGATGAACAGGAACAGACCCAGAGATAAGGAGCCATGGGTCAGACTGTTGGACCTCAGAGAGAGGGTGGGGATAAAAGGGAGAGATCAACCAAAGGACTTATGTGCACACATATGAGCCTAACCAGTGGTCAAGGACAATAGGGGGGTGGAAGTATGAGGGGGGGATTGAAATGGGGGGTGGAGGACAAATATGTGATAACTTAATCAATAAAGAAATTAATAAAAATAATAAAAATAAAGGCTCTAAACCTGTCCTGGAATGTGAACGTGGCCTCCTTTGAGTAGAGGCCAGACTAGCTGGCTAGCCTACTGAGGTGGCACGCCCTGCAGGTGACCTGTGTTCTTTGCTGCCCCAACCAAAACCACACCAGTGCTGGCCATTCGCCTGGCCCCTGGAGGCATAGCTGAGCCTATGTCCCTACCATGGAGGAAGAATGCTGAGGACTTCTTCCCCCCTAACCACCCCCTGAGGTTCCTGTGTGTTGATTATCCCAGCAAACACCAATCTAGGCCCTGTGAGACGGGATTCTGCAGATGGCATTAAGGCTGCTAACAAACTGAGCCTAACAGAGGGGCCTTATCCTGGGTTATCTGGGTGAGCAATCCCATGAGCCTAATGGCAGAAGTGGAGGCAGCAGAGTGGGGCAGAGATGCAGGGGGTGTTGGGCAGGAGACTGAGGGTGACTCCACCTGCCATGGTTGGTTTGGAAAGTGAAGGGGATAAGGAGCCGGGACGTACAGGTGGACAGCAGCCATCAAGGAAGCAGACCCTAGACCTGCAACCACAGGGAAGCGGATTCTGGGTGGCCTCACGAGTGGAATGGTCCTAGCAGCTCCAAGAAGAGCCCAACGGCCCGACACCTGGAATTTGGCAACACGAGACCCAGGGCAGAGAAACAGCTGAGCCCCCTGTACTTCTACCCACAGACACTGTGACATCTCCTGGGCTTGCTGTCAGCCATTGCACTTGTAGCAACTTGTTAAGGCAGCAATAGAACACTAACACTTACCTTGTCCCAACAGAACATACAGACCTCCTTTTAAAACCCAAGTCAGATTAGGCCATTTCCAGCTGCAGACACCTGCAGCTCCATGCAGGAGGCCTGCTCCATCCCAGGAACCCACGGGAATCAACCACGCCCTGGGCCAATTGCCAGCAGTGGTGGATACATGGACCCCCTCCCCCAGTTCCGTTGTGCCTCCTTGGGGACACTCTGCAGTGTCTCCCAGAGTTCTCTAGGGGGCGGGGAGGATTTGGTACCAGGTGTCTGACTGCTGGGGTGAGACCGGGCCTGGGTTCAGCAACCTCGGCACTTGAGTTCTGGCTGAGAAAGAATCCAGAGCAGGACTCAGACGCGCTGGAGATTTGCTGGGTGAGCAAAGAGAGGAGGGATTTTCACTAGGGCTCCTTTAAGACCTCAGAGGGGGCGACAGCATTCTCCTTCCAGCTGACTGATCGGGGTCTGTTTGGTTGCCTCCACCCTCCAGCCCCTGGTTCTTCCCTAAGGATGGGGCAGCCCCCATGGCGTCACCAGCTGCCAGGGGAGGAAAGTGTTGTGGGGTCGAACTCTGGGTTCAAAATAAGACCACCAGAGGCTGATGATTAATTTAAAAAAAAAAGCAGGCAAGGATTTATTGAAACAAAAACTGGCCAGATCAGCCGCGAGAGCACCACACGCAGGTGGTCTCCACAGGACTGCACTGTTTCAGGTATAGGCAACTCTTTAAAGGCCTAAATCGCAAGAATTTTTCTTTGTTCCTAAATCCTAAAGACTGAATTCTAAAGACTGGGGACAGCCCACAGGGTTGATGCTAGTCACATCCTGCTGGACATTGTAATGTGGCCCTATCTTGCTATGGCGATAACACAGAAGCAGAGCTCAGCGGTTGGTCTCTAAAGGTTATCTACAGTTTCTATCCCTGAAGCTACTGAATCAGTGGGAATCAATCTCCTGTGGTCCTGGTCCCAGGCAAGGAAAAATTGCCCTAGCCTCCAGGTCTCCACCTGGAAGCTGAGGTAAGTACCCAGTGTTTTAATCAGATGCAGGAGCCAGACTTAGCAGGGTTAAATTCAAACAGCAGTTTTTACCAAAGTATGGTTGCCACTGTATTTCAGAAAGAATCGCACTGCATGGGCGCAGCGTTCCAGGTGGACCGGGGGTCTTGGGGGCGAGGTCCCGGTTAACGTACTTCCCTCCAGCACTCGCTCCACCAGCTGTGCCATTGCCAGCTATCCCGGACCTTCTACCCGGGTGCCCTGTACCTGGCCCATCGCCCTTGCTCTGGGCATGCCTGTCTAACTGCCCACCTCCATCAGCTGCTCATTAGCACACCTTCCTTCCTCCCTCCCTCCCTTTCCCTCTGGCCTCCCACTGCCCCAGAATGGCTCCTGGGGTCATGCCCCAAACAAGACTGCACCGCACACTGCTTCGGTCTCTGCTTCGGAAGGTGCTGACCTATGACCAGGTGGATGGCCAGGGTAGCCAAGGTGGTGGCTATAACTAGAACTTTTTTCTTTTTATGAAAAAGCCCAGGTACACTCTCCTGTGTGGTTTCTAACTGGGCAGGTGTGGAGACAGCCCGAAGGGCACGTGCTTTGGAATAACACAGACACGGACTCGAATCCCTGCTCGGCCAGTCATCAACGGGGAGAAACACTGGCCAGTCATGGAACCTCTCCCATCTGCGCGCCATTGTCTGTAAAACAGAGGGGGTGCTGTCCACCTCACTGGGCGAGACTCCATGCAGGCCTGTCCCTCAGGCATGGAGCACAGCGGGCGCTCTGTGGATGGCATCACAGTGAAGGATTAGCTAAAAATCACAGTAAGGAAAAGAGTGAACACTTGGACTTTAATGTCTTTTCTGGTGTTTATACATTGCAGCCGGCGGGGGCTGGGGTCAAGGGCCTTTGGTTTCCAGATGGGAAATTGGAGACTGAAAGAGACAAAGAAGCACCCTGACTCGTATGCTCAGTGGTTAGGGCGGCAGCCTGTGGACAGAAGGGATTCCTGGTGAAGGGCATGTACCTGGGTTGCTGTGTGGTGGGTTTGCTCCAGCCCCAAGGAGCACGTGCAGGAGGCAACCAGTTCATGTGTTTCTCTCACATTGATGTTTTTCTCCCTCCCTCCCTCCTTCCCTCCCTCCTTCCCTCTCTCCTTCCTTCCCTCCCTCCCTCCTTTCTTTTCACCATCCCTGAAAAGCAATGGAAAAAACATCCTCAAGTGAGGATTAACAACAGCAACAACAACATAAAGAGGCAGAGAAGCTAGGCAGTGTAAAACAGCAATCTCTTCCAGTCTGAGAAGTGATCAGGCCGGGGTTTTCTGCTGCGAGGCGCCATGAGCAGAGCTAAGAATAACCCTGAGGAAACTTCCACTTACAAAACACGGGGTGCAGCGGCCAAGGAAAACAAGCAGGGGGCTTTCTCAAACCCGGCATTTCCCTGCCCGCGGTCAGCAGCGAGGGGCTGCGGCCAGGACCAGGAAGAGCGGTCAGTTCCGCAGCTGATGCCGTTGGCCGCCTGGGGAATTCACCGCCGGCTCCTTTGGAAGATATTCCCATGGGTTCCTTCCCAGAGCCCCACACCGAAGAGGAAGCCTCGAGATAAGGCTCTGTCATGCAGGAAGCAAGGAGACATTAAAATCGTCTCGGCGTTATCTAGCTAGAAAGCTTAGGAAGGGGAGTGGGATTCCATTTCTCCTCCCAGGCAAGCCGAGGACAGAGAATAAGCTCACATGTGTGTACATATGTCCCCAGAAGCCGCAGTTCCCTGTTCTTGGCTACAAGTCATGGACCTCCCACGTCCAGGAGTCTGAAACTCCCACTCGCCCTGCATAGTCCCTGTGTCTGCCCAGAGCTGCTACCAACCTGCGTCCAGGCGTCCGGTCATCCGGCCATTCTGGAGAGAGGGTGTTGGGATTGCCTGCAGCTAAGCGGTGCCTGGAACTGAGCCCCCGCCGCAGGCCTTCTCCATGGCCCTGCCCACACGTGTCAGAATCACCTGAGATATTCGCTTAAAGAGCAGATTCCTGGGACTGACCCAGGCGCGCTGAGTCGGGCGCTGTGGGTGCTGGGCCCAAGACCTGCATTTCAAACGAGCTGCCCGTGGCCCTGGCCAGGTAGCTCCGATGGTGGGAGTGTCATTCTGCTACGCCACGGCTCTGGGTTCCATCCCCGGTCAGGGCACATACAAGAAGGAATCAATGAATGCATAAACAAGTGGAACAGCAAGTCAATGTTTCTCTCTCTCTCTCTCCCTCTCTGTAAAATATTTTTATAAATAAACAAACCAATAAACACATACATAACTGAGCTGCCCCTTAGTCTTCTTCAAGAGGAAAATCTGAGGACCCTTCCCTCACTGCCCCCTCCCCCAGCATCATCCCTGTGTCTGCCCAGCGCTGCTACCCACAGGCGTCCGGCCGTCCAGGAGAGAGGGTGTCAGGATTGACTGCAGCTAGGAGTGGGGCGAGGGGAGGGCAGGCAGATCAAGAGTGCCCAGGGCTCCTACCTGACTCCGATGACCTAAGGTATCTCCAGTTCCCAAATGAGTGACCAAGCCTTCCTGGGGAATGGATATAGAAGGAGCCAGATCAATTTCCCATCAAACATGTCTGTGGGCTGATCAGACAAGCCACGCCCACACGGTGAGAGTGACAGGAAGTGTATTTCAGGGTTTGGGGTGTGCAAGGACTACACCTGTGTTCTGCACAGAGGACTGAACCTTCATTGGGATTGCCTCCCCTACCAGAGACTCCGCAGAAGTGCTTTAGATGGCAGCAGAGCAGAATTTGGGGGGAAGGTGCCAAGTTTTTTAAAAATGAGCGCCTAGCAGCCCTGCCCAGAGGTGAGGGGGCTGAGAGCCTCGGAGGGCGAGAGCCAGCCCCTGCCAGTTTTGCCGTTGCTGTCTGCAGCGAGGAGCCAGCGCTAAACCCTCGCCTTTCACAGGCTGCCTTTCGGCCTGTGCCACGGCCGGTGCTGCTTTTTCCCACCTGTGGCTTTTCTTTGTCCCCATCCGGTGCACAGGATGCCCGGGATAAAATGGCAACATGTGTCTTGGAAACCCCAACACCCTTGCCCTGACTCTGGCTCCTCAGGGATGTCCCTCTGGCACAGAGGTGAGTGTGAACTGGCCTGGCACAGCAGCCAGCGCGGCCCGCGTCCTTGGCGCCCCATTAAAGGAGGAGCGGCCGGAGCTTCCAGGAAAGGGATGCTCAGCCGGGAAGTGTGGCGCCTCTGAGACCAAGCGGCCCTGGTGGTGGGGCTGGGCCGTGCCCACATGTGCTCCCCTCCTGCTTCTTCTCTCCTCTCCCCCACGACAGAGATGGCAAAGGAGCCCACTTGAAGCCCGAGGGGCAGCCCAGCAGGGACAGCTCTAACCAGCGTGTTACTTGAGGGAAATAAGGTTTTTGGGGAGTGAGAGATAAGATTCAACACCCCTAACTATTCAGCTCTCACCTAGTTTCCTCTGCAATTCATTGCTGATCTCCAACAGGGGGTGCCCCCAAAGGGGGGTGTCCTTCACCTGATAGGAAAGTGCAGGTGAAGAGGCGGTGCCATCCGTCCCCCGCTCCTGCCCCTCCCTCTGCTGGGGTCTCTCTGTGACAGGCCTCCAGGTCTGTCTATGACCCTTCAGCAGCCCTGGAGCCTGAAGAGAGACCCCTACACCCAGGCACCTATTCTCAGAGCCCCCTCAGGGGCTCCCTCTGGGAGAATGCAGGGTGACTGTGGTAGGTTTGGAATTTCATAGCTCTGGTGACAATAATAATGTAACCAGAACCAAACCACCCTCCCCCCCCAAACTCATGAGACAGGTGCTGGTGAAAAAGGAAAGAGGTTTAGTCAAGTGCTGGCATCTCGAGGAGATGGGGCACTCTTGTCCAAGCCCATCTGCCCACCTCAGTGGTTTTCATGAGGAGGGAGAGGGACAGCTGAACAAAGAAAGAAAGGAGAGGGGGTTGGTCTCAGAGGCGCCACACTTCCCTCCAACACCGTCCATTCCCATAAGGATCTCAAAACTGGTTAGGTGATGGTCTGATGTGCATCCTTCTGGCCTTTGTCATCCTGACTCTGCACTTGAAGGTCAGCAAATCTCCCGGAACAGGGATGACTGAAGATCAGGGTCAATGTCTTTTGAAGTTAATTCCTGGGATTCTTAGACAAACATGCTGTTTACCTACCAGCTGCATACAAGTCTGAGTCAGTATTTAAAGATACAGTGTCAGGAGAACGGTGGGGTGGGTTGTAATTCCCACTGTTACAATCCTATATAATAAAAGGCCAGAGGCCATAAGCGTCACAACCAGAATGACCTCCTGACCAGTCGCCATGGGGTGCATTGACCACCTCTTGGTCCCTCCCCTGCAGCCCACAGGCTCCAATGGCAGCAAGGCGGGCAGCATGCAAGCGCAGCAAGCAGCGGCGAGTAGGCTTGTGGGGTGGCGGGCGTGGTGAGCAGTGGCGGGCTCCTGCACGCTTTTTTGTGCACTGGGCCTCTAGTAATAAGAATAATAGGTCACCCTTACCCACAAGTCTCACCCCCTCATTTCTTTTACCTCTCCTCGTGTATTGGGTTCTCTCCCTTGAGTTATCTCAGTTTACATTTAAGCAATCATTTTGTCCTTTAGCTACAGGGAGGATTTGCTCTTGAATCAGGACCTCCTAGAAAGTGTGGCGAAGGGGCCGCAGTGGGTCCTGGGGATGCTCAGCCTCATGCTCATCCTTTGTCCTCTCCCTCCCCGTATGTTGGGGGCCGGGATCCATTCTCACTGCAGCCTCCGTCCTCTGCTCTGGGTTTCCTTCCTGCCTCCACGTCTCAGAATCTGAGAATATCAGCTCTCCCCGCCGAAAGCTGGGGTGGTCCTGTTGCTCTGGGAAGAAGAAGGAGGACTGGAGACCCGGGCAGGACAAATAGGCCCATCGAGGGCCTGACAATAAGGAACTGGGACACGAGGCAGCAGTTCAGGGATCGGGTCCTGAGGGTGACTGTCCGGGCCTCCCCATCGCTCTGTGCTGTTGGCTGAGAAGGGTAAAACCTGTGATGTCTCAATGTCCTTGTCTTTAAAATGGGGATACAAGAGCACCTATTTCACTGGCTGTTGTGAAGATTAGACAGTCTGACAGATGAATGTGCAAAATGCTCAGAATGGGGCCTGGCTCCATTCATTTTGTAAATGTACTCAACACAATTAGGAAATATTATATCTAGTAGTTTGGCTGCACCTATGCACAGAGCCTGAGGATTATTGTACAGCTTGACTCATTGAGACAGTGTACCTTAAGATGGGTTGACTTGATAGGCGAGAAAGAGGAAAAATGTGGTTGGTAACCCATTACTGGCAAAGCTTTTTTTTTTTTTTTTTTTTAATTCTCACCTGAGAATATTTTTTCCACTGCCTTTCAGACAGAGGGGAAGGGAGGGAGGGAGAAGAAGAATGAGAGAGAAAGAGAGAGACATTGACATGAGACAAACCAATTGGTTGTCTCTCCCGTGAGCCCCGACTGGGGCGGGTGATCAAACCTGCAACCCAGGTGCATGCCCTTGACTGGGAATCAGACCCCCAACCCTTGAATGCATGTGCCAGCGTTCTAACCATTGAGCCCACCGGTCAGGGCTAACTGGCAAAGTTTAAAAGGTGGAGATTTTTTCATGATTAAAATGAAAGACCATGCACTTGGGTCATATTCATGGAATTCATGGAAAGGTGTGTAACAAAGGAGACTCTGGTGTGCGGGGCAGGGTTCCTGATACCATTGTCATCTTTAGCACTGTGGATATTCCCGGGAAACTTCTTGGATATGCCGGGAATTCCTCCCCGCGGGTTTGGACTGTTGGGCCATGACTCACAGGAAGCCAGCCGATCTATAAAGGCTCCGGCAGCGCGGGCTCTGCTGCTGTCGGCTGGCTTGGCACCAGCCCCGGAGGAGCAGCGGACACAGCACGGAAACTCAGAGGGGATAGGACTCAGAGGAGACGCACCGGGAACCAGACTCAGACAGGGAAACAGCCTCTCCACAAACCTGTAAGTCTCCAGAGAGCAGCCCTGGTCCATGCCACTGAGACGGTCTCGATGATCAGATATGCCATGCTTCCTGACGGGACCTTTCCACATCCCGGCCGTCAAAGGCGGGCTTCTCCCTGTGACCTCAAGCACGCAGATGTAAAACTCACATTTATTCATTCAGGCAAACCTCTCCCTCACAGAGACCGTGGCCCTGGAGCCCTTCACCGAAGGTCTTGGGAGGCTGCGGCAAACAGCCCTGCAGGCTGAGCTGAGAAACCGGCCGCCTGGGTTTCATCCTGTAATTCACTTTGTACCTTTTCTCCCAGGAAAAGCACCTCAAGTCCGACCTTGGACGGGAAGAACTCTTGAAGCCATGACTGCCTTGTGGCTGCTCTCTGCTCTCGCCTTTGGTAAGCCAATGCCATCGGAGCGGCTCTCCCACCCTCCATCCGGGCACCTGGGCCCTTTCAGACCCATGATGCTTCCTGGTGCATCACAGGGTGAGCAGAGACCCTGCTCTCCCATACAGTGCGGCGTGCCCTGGACCAGGGCAGTTTTACCTCTTTGTGTCTCGGTTTCTGTAAGTGCAAGGTGTTGGCCGTGCACAGCTAAGTCCCAGAGGCACCGTAAGGGTCAGGGTCAGGGTCACAGGCAGGCACAGTGCCCCAGGAGGCTGGTGGCACCCAGCAGTGCTTGCTCACTCTGACTCCTGTCCTACGGCAGAGGGGTCCACAGGCTGTGGCGGGAGCAGGCTAAGCAAGTGTGGTCAGGCACAGACGAAAATGCAGGAGCCCGAGGTTCCTCTGTCCGAACCCCTTCTTACTCTGGAGAACAAGGTTCGAGTCATCCTGAAGCCCGTTGTGGGCCTCCCTAAGCGGGGAAAAAGGCCCAGAAAGAGCCGCAGAACCCCACGGGCATGAGCCAGGGCAGAGCAAGCCAGAGGCACGGAAAGCGGAATGCTGGTCGCAGGGCTGGGGCAGGGGCAGGGGTCAGAATTCAATCAGTGTAAGGTTTCTGTGTTCAGATGGAAGAGCTGGAGATGAGTGGTGGTGAGGCCTGTCCACATGAAGCTATTTATACCCCTGGACGGTGCCCGTCACACTGAGGGTGGCAACCTGCACTTTCCCAGGGGGCAGGAGGAGGAGGAACAGCGGGGAGGGGAGGAAGGCCAGCTCAGAGCCAGACCTCGGCAGGGCTGACCGCTCTCCTTCCTTTCGCCTTCCCCCTCAGCGCTCCTCCTGGTCAGACCGGGCGCAGCCTGGTCCTACCACACCTCCTCGGTGAAATTGACCTTTGACGAGGCCAGCGCCTACTGCCAACAGCACTACACCCACCTGGTGGCCATCCAGAACCAGGAGGAGATCCAGCACCTGAACTCCGTCCTCAACAAGTCGGACAGTTACTACTGGATCGGGATCCGCAAGGTGGAAGGCCAGTGGGTGTGGATCGGCACCGGGAAGCCCCTGACGGAGGAGGCTGCCAACTGGGCGCCCGGCGAGCCCAACAACAAGCAGGCAAACGAGGACTGCGTGGAGATCTACATCAAGCGGGATCAGAACCCCGGCCAGTGGAACGACGAGCGTTGCAGCAAGCGCAAGCTCGCCCTGTGCTACACAGGTGGGCATGGCGGGAGGGAGGGCCTGAGCCACACAGGTGGGCACAGCAGGAGGGAGGCCTGAGCCACACAGGTGGGCACAGCAGGAGGGAGGCCTGTGCCACACAGCTGGGCACAGCAGGAGGGAGGCCTGTGCCACACAGCTGGGCACGGCGGGAGGGCCTGAGCCACACAGGTGGGCACGGCGGGAGGGAGGGCCTGAGCCACACAGGTGGGCACGGCGGGAGGGATGGCCTGAGCCACACAGGTGGGCATGGCGGGAGGGAGGGCTGTGCCACACAGGTGGGCATGGCGGGAGGGATGGCCTGAGCCACACAGGTGGGCACGGCGAGAGGGATGGCCTGAGCCACACAGGTGGGCACGGCGGGAGGGATGGCCTGAGCCACACAGGTGGGCATGGCGGGAGGGAGGGCCTGAGCCACACAGGTGGGCACAGCAGGAGGGAGGCCTGTGCCACACAGCTGGGCACGGCGGGAGGGATGGCCTGAGCCACACAGGTGGGCACGGCGGGAGGAAGATTTTACCACAAACTGCTGGCACTAAGCAAACACTGATCTCCATGTGATTTATATATATATATATATATATATATATATATATATATATATATATATATATTGATTTCAGAGGAAGGGAGAGGGAGAGAGAGAAACATCAGTGATGAGAGAGAATCATTGGTCGGCTGCCTCCGGCCCACCCCCAATGGGGATTGAGCCCACTCTTTTGATTGAGTCAAACAGGTTAGGTCAATGATTTTATGTTCTAAAAATCTGGTGTTAAAGTGTGCCTCTTGAGAAAGTATCTCTTTGCTTCTTTGTGCAAATGCAGGCAAGCACCCATGTGTGCCTGTGTCCGTAGCTGCATGTATAGGCCTGTACACATGCAGGGTGTGTGTGCACACGCACAGGGCATGTGTTGGCTCCTTGTTTGCCGGTGGCGGGGGAGCCGTCATTAGGGTTTGGGATCCAGTGAGTTTCCTAGCCTTGGTGCCGGGGATGGCCGTCCCCCTGCCTCCCGCGTGCTGGCATCAGGGTCTCAGCCGCCGAGCCCGGAGCCCGGCTCTGGCGCTCTGTGAAGGCTCCTCCGTCAGGACGTCGGGCACTGGTGTCACTGGTGACGTCTGTGGTGCTCACTGCTGACCCTCAAGTCCACGGGCTCACGCTCCTTGCCATGCCTCTGTGCCTGCAGCTGCCTGCACCCGGGCCTCCTGCAGCGGCCATGGCGACTGCGTGGAGACCATCAACAACTACATGTGCCAGTGCCATCCCGGCTTCCGTGGCTCCCAGTGTGAGCAGGGTGAGTCCGATGCCACCTGTCCTCCCTGGGATGGCAGTGCCAGCCAAGCTCGCTGGCTCGGAGCTGGGTCTGCAGACCTCGGTTTCCCGGAGCATGGGGTCCCCAGGGGCAGTGGGCAAGGGCTGAGCCTGTGAAGCCAGACCCTCCGGGTTCAAACCCCAGATTCCCCGCTCCGTGGCACTGTGACCGGAGCTGCACACCGGTCCCAGCTTTCTCACTGCGGGATGAGCGTGTGAACAGCCTGCCTCCGGGGCTGGGGGCTGCGGTTCTGGGACCTGAGGCAGACAGGAGTTTTCAGGAACCCACAGTAGCTGTGGTTCCCGGGGTCCCTCCTCCTGAGGAGCTGAGGGGCGGTAGAACTGACTCGGTTTCCCTTTCCAGCGGTGACCTGCCCGGCCCTGGATGCCCCTGAGCACGGGCGCCTGGAGTGCACCGGGCCCTGGGGAAGCTTCGGCTACAACGCCTCCTGCACCCTGAGCTGCAGGGAGGGCTACCGGCCCCGCGGCCCCCGCGCCGCCCACTGCACCGCCTCTGGGGCCTGGAGCACGCCCCTGCCGGCCTGCGAGGGTGAGTCTCCGGGGCCCCCTCCCCGCCCCAGCTTCCTCCCCGACCCGGGACATGTCCAGACTCTCGGGAAAGTTCTTTCCAGAAAGCTTGTTCTCAGCCAGTGTCCACGGCCGGGGCGGTCCTGCTTGGGGTGAGAGGCTTTGTCTCTGTGTGCAGAGGTCTCTCTGTGGCCCTGGGGCCTGGCAAACCGGGCACACACTCCAGACCTCAGGCCTCTGCCTCCTCGCCCTGATTGACGGCAGCAACAGCCCCGTCCAGGGCTGTGTGGCCAGCCCGCCTCTGCGTCTCCTTCTCGCTCTGTCTTTTCTTCCGGCCAGACAGAGACCCCCCTCGGGGAGCGTGGGAATTAGTGAATGGTGTCTGGTCTGTCCCTGCTGTTCCCGCACTCCGAGCCAGCTTGGGGCTGAGGGTCTGCTGCCCTTCACTGGGGCCCTGACACCTCGCTCAGGGCTTGGGATTGGGCTCCAGATCAGACCCTGAGCCCAGAGTGACACCCAGAACAGAGGGGAATGGCCACCAGAGAGAGAAAGCCTCCCCGGGTGTGCCCTCCGTCCCGGGGAGTTGCCAGGCCTCTGGAAGGCCGCTCCTCGCTCCATCCCGGACTCAGGCTGGGCAGGAAGCGGCTTCCGCGCTAACGCCCTGTCCCTGTGCCTTCTCCCCCCCGCAGAGGTCCGGTGCTCCCAGGTGACGCCACCTGCCCACGGCTCCGCAGCCTGCTCCCAGGACCCTGGGGCCTTCCCAGGGAGCACTGTCCCGGGGAGCATGGTCCTGGGGAGCACGGTCCCAGGGAACACGGTCCCATGGAACACCAGCTGTGCCTTCAGCTGCGAGGCCGGCTTCAAGCTCGAGGGGGCCCCGCGCCTCCAGTGCATGGCGGCCGGGCGCTGGGACCAAGAGGAGCCCACGTGCACAGGTAGGCCTGTGGGATTCACTGCTCAGAGCTTCCACCCCCCACCTCTTACCCCCTAATACCTCCTTCCCCCCTACCCCCTCCCTCCTGGCAGCCCTGCTCACTGCCCATCCCTGCATTACAGCCCTGACCTGCGCCGCCCCGGACGCCCCTGCGCACGGCTCGGTGAACTGCAGCCTCTCCCCTGCCGGGGAGCTGGTCTCCGGGTCCGCCTGCAGCTTCGCCTGCGAGGACGGCTTCGTGCTGCGGGGGCCCCCCCGCCTGGACTGCACCGCACAGGGGCTGTGGGCGCAGCCCGCCCCACGCTGTGAGGGTGAGCCCGGCCCTCCGAGCAGCATCAGCCCCTGAGGGGGACAGGGGATGGGGGGTGTCCTGAATGAGACAGGAAGTCAGACTGGGGGGCAGCAGGCTCTCAGCTCCTGGAGCGCAGCAGGACCAGGCGCATCCCGGAAAGCTCTGCCCAGTGAGAGCAGTGACAGGCCGGCTCCCTGCTGGGCCGCCCACAGAGCCAAGGCGGAAGGTGTGGGAGAGGCAGTGTCACTGTAAGATTTACATTTAACCAGTGGGACCCTGAGAGCTCCCCCTGGTGTTAGAACCTGGCTTCCTTCCTTCTGAAGTGTCTGCGCCAAGTGGGGAGGGGCGGGCGTCGCTGTCACCTGGCTCAGCAGCAGCCGTTAACTGGCCCTGAGGCAGGAGACACCGGGAAAACAGCAGGTTCCACTCCAGGTGCTGCTGTCCTTGCAGCACCCAGGGCCCAGGCCCTGCCCCGGACCAACGCCACAGCCACACACCCCACACAGCAGGCCCCGCGTGGCTGCGCTGACCTCCCTTCACCGGCACCATCCTGGCAGTGTTTCCCAAGCTTTTGACATATGTGTACCTCTTCTATAATTTTCGTAACGCTGAGTACCCCCTCGTACTCATGAGAATGTAGAATTAGGCACAGCTAAGCACGGTGCAGTGCATACCCCCACCAAACTCTTCCCGTACCCCTGGGGGTACCTGTACCACACTTGGGGAAACACTGAACAGCATCCAGACCCAGCTGCACTCTGAGGACACAAACCCCGCCTGGCCCTGCCCTCCTCTCTCCTATGTCCGAGGAGCCTGTCCTGTTAGGGGCCGCCGTCCCTTTGGTCAGAGCCATGGTTCCCGTCCGGGGTAACCTGGAGTCCGAGCCCCAGGCGTGTCCTTGTCCGGTGCACTGGGTCCACGCGGCCACATGGTCCCTCCTGTCCCGCCACGTGTCCTGACCCTTCTCTGCTGTCTCAGCTTCCCAGTGCAAAGCCCCCTCTAGACCCGAGAGGGGCCACGTGAGCTGTCCCCCCAGCGCTTCCGGAAGCTTCCAGCCCGGGGCCAGCTGTGCGTTCTCCTGCGAGCAGGGCTTTGTGCTGTCTGGACCCGCGAGGCTCCAGTGTGGCCCCATGGGGCAGTGGGACGGCGCGGAGCCCACGTGTGAAGGTACAGTTTTTGTTTTCTTTTAAGATTGAAAAAAATCATTGAAACCCTAATCAGTTTGGCTCAGTGGATAGGGCATTGGCCTGCAGACCAAAGGGTCCCGGGTTCGATTCTGATCAAGGGCATGCGCCTTGGTTGTAGGCTCCTCCCCGGCCTGGGGGCCCCGGTCGGGGCTTTGTGCAGGAGGCAACCAAGCGTTGTGTCTCTCTCCCATCGATGTTTCTCTCCGTTGTCTTTCCCTCTCTCTCCCACTCACCCTAAAAGTCAGTGGGAAGATATCCCGGGGTGAGGATGAACAAAAAGGAAAATTTAAAAATGTGTTTAGATAGAGAAGAGCCAGAGACTTGGTGAAACCTGTGGCTCCTGAGACAAGTGAACTTCTCATGTGCTTGCTCCCCTTCCAGCTGTGCGATGCGACCCCGTGCCCCGGCCCCGGGACGGCTGGGTGCGGTGCCGCCACGCCCCTGCCGGGGAGCTCACGCCCAGCTCCTCCTGCGCCTTCGGCTGCCAGGACGGCTTCCGGCTGCAGGGGGCAGCTCGCCTGGAGTGCACGGCCCAGGGACGGTGGACACAGGAGGCCCCCTCCTGCCAAGGTCAGACTGAAGTCACACTCAGAGGAGTACATGTGGGTCTAGTCCTCACACATCGCCCCCAGGGGCTTGAGCCTCATTTAAAGTAGAGCCTTGCTCTAGCCAGTTTGGCTCAGTGGATAGAGCCTTGGGTTGTGAGCTCGATCCCCAGTAGGGGGCGTATAGGAGGCAGCCTATCAATGATTCTCTCTCATCATTGATGTTTTTATCTCTCTCTTCCTCTCCCTTCCTCTCCAAAAGCAATCCTATCTAATAAAGAGGGAATATGCTAATTGACCATCATGCCCTCACAAGAAGGCGGCACCCACAGCTACAAGATAGTGGTGTCCAGTCCCCTCAGCCTTGCCTCATCCAGCTGGAGTCTCCCAGAGCCTTCAGCCCCACAGGGGAAGGCAGTTGGGGATGATCATGCCAGCAAGGGAGCAGTTAGGCATTAATCAGGTCAGCAGGGGAGTGGTTAGGGGGCAGTCAGGCAGGCAGGCAGGCTAGTGGTTAGGATCCAGCAGTCCTAGGTTGTAAGAGAGATGTCCAACTGCCAGTTTAGGACATCCCCCAAGGTGTCCCAGATTGGAGAGGGTGCAGGCTGGGCTGAGGGACACCCCCCATGCACAAATTTCGTGCACTGGGCCTCTAGTAAAATATAAATAAATAAAAAAAATGATACCATGTCCATAAGTCATGCTTGTGTGCTGCCCGTCCAGCCGGGGTTAGGAGCCTCCAGGGGATTTTCCTTAACCTCCACCCGGTCCTTCGCCTGCAGCGGTGCGATGTTCACGCCCGGAAGCGCCCGGCAAGGTGGCCATGAGCTGCGACGGGGAGCTCGTGGTCGGCGCTGAGTGCACCTTCGTGTGCCCCGAGGGATGGACGCTCAACGGCTCGGCGGCGCTGACGTGCGGAGCCGCAGGACACTGGTCCGGGATGCCGCCCGCCTGCGAAGGTGAGGCCCTTGTTGACGGAGGTCTTCGGGGGGCGAGAGTGAAGAAGGGGGTTATTTGGCTAAAATAAGGAAGATCCATTATGTGCAAACCGGAAAGGCCAGGTTACTAAGCTGTGACAATGCAACTTAATGGGAATACAGAGAAAACAGAAGAGGTGACATGGTGATAGAATGGGTGGAATACGGACCATCATAAAGGGAGAGCTGGGGGGGGGGTGCGGGGATGTGAGAGAGAGAGAGAGAGAGAGAGAGAGAGAGAGAGAGAGAGAGAGCGAGCGCCTGGGGTGCATTGTGTGCCGGGAAAGAGTGTGGCAATGAGTCGGGCTGGGCAGACCTCCCAGGTCTTTAATGCAACGCCTCTCACGTGCGAACCGCGCGGCTCCTCTGCTCTGGGCCCAGTTATGTGTGCACAGAGCAAAGGACAGATGCATAGAGCAGAAGGACAGGAGGATTTCCAAGCCAGTTCCTCCTGTGACGGCTCCTCCCTGTCTCCGCAGCCCCCGCCACGTCCAGCCTGCCCCTGGCCATCGGGCTCTCCGTAGGGGGGACCTCCCTCCTGACAGCGTCGTCCTTCCTGCTCTGGCTGCTGAAGCGCCTCCGGAAGAAAGGTGAGGCCTGTGCACACCCCCGACACTGGCCACGCTCTGGGGCAGGAAGTCAGGGTCCGCGGCAGCCACGCGGAGCAGCGGTCCCCGGGGAGTGCACACACCGGGCGGGAAGCTTTAGGAAATGTGTGTCTGTGGCGCTCACTCTCATTGCAGGACCTCGGGCAGCACCACGCGGCCGGGCTCCGTGGCCTCCGAGGCCGTGCTCCCAGGAAAGGGGGCAGAATGTCTGAAAATGTGCTTGGGCCACAGGCTTCCGCGGGGGGGATACATCGGAGGGGATGCGCAAAGCATCCAGCCATGCTTGTGGTTGGTTTGGCCTCCGGAGTATGGAACATTTCTTTGAATGAAGTTCTGATGACAAAATGGGAAATTCCCTACAAGACCCGGGTTTGGGACTTGTCAGGAAAACGTGGACCCTGCCTTTGGCAGGCCGAGCCCGTGGCTGCGGCTGGTGCTGGGAGCCAGGCCCCTTAGTTAGGCCCGGGGCCGCTCTGATTACACGGAGCCCCCGAAGGCGCTGAATGTGTAACCCCTGAGGGCGAATCAGACTGTCTCTGGACTCCAGGTGTCCTTCAACGTCACTGAGTCCGAATTATGGTTTTTTTTTGCAGCAAAGAAGTTTGTTCCCGCCAGGTAAGTTGCCCTCTGCACCCCGCGTGCCGCTGAGCACAGTCACGTCTGTCGTCTGTCTTTCTCTTCCGGCCGAGAGCGGTGCCTCACCCGCTGATCTTGTGTATTCCGCAGCAGCTGCCAAAGCCCTCCCTCCGACGGATCCTACCAGACGCTAATTTAAATCCAAAGGGAATCAGGTAGGCGTTGCAATCACATGCGGTTTTGAGAGGAGACAGCCTCTTTGCATGCTCTGTTGTTCATTGAGACCCCCCCCTCCAAACCAGTCAGTTTCTAGCGTGGGGATTAGGGGTCATTTCTTCACGGGACTGTGGTTTCACATGTTTGCAGGAGGAGAGGAAAGGAACCAGGCTCTGGCCACATTGAGTCAGTTTGCTATGGAAGTTAATAATAACAATGATAGCCAAGACCGGTTTGGCCTAGTGGATAGAGCGTCAACCTGCGGACTGAAAGGTCCTGGGTTCGATTCCGGTCAGGGGCATGTACCTTGGTTGCTGGCACATTCCCAGTAGGGGTGGTGCAAGAGGCAGCTGATCGATGACTCTCTCTCATCAATGTTTCTAACTCTCTATCCCTCTCTCTTCCTCTCTGTAAAAAATCAATAAAATATATTTAAAGAATAATAATAACTATGATAATAGCTACCCTTTATATGGCACTTCTATATCCTGGGAACGGTTCTGAGCTAGGAAGTCTATGCGATGGTGCTATTACTATATTTATTATTATATAGGTGGAGAAAATGAGGCCGAGAGAAGTTAAGTAACTTGCATAAAATCGCAAAGCTAGTAAGTGGGGTGGCCAGGATGGATTCATGCCTGGGCAGTTCAGTTCTAGAATCTGTGGCCTTCACCACTCTGCTCTGTTTTCTGAGGATTTGAAAGGGTCAAGTCTCCCCCAAATGCTTTTTAAAAAATGAGTACCTTTTGTGTGCATTTCCGGCTCATAGGAAAAGTGAGCAGAAAGCACGTACTTCCAACATACCCTGCCTCCCACCCCCCATTTCCGCTATTGTTAACATCTTGCATTAGTATGGTATTTTGTTACAACCTGTGGGCCTACATCGTTACATTGTTAACTGAGGTTCACAGTCTTAGGGTTCAGTCTGGGTGTTGTATATTCTAGGGGTTTTGACAACTATATGACACAAATCCACCTTCATAGCCACATACAGAATGGCTGCACTGAGCTAACTGAGTAGGATTTGCTGTTCATGTTTGCACTCCCCCAGTGAGAGTGCATACAGGGAACAGAAGATGAATTCTGTTGTCACTCTTCTTATGCAGAGCATTAAGTGTCCTGATGAGCTGCACGCTTGTCCCTGCAGGAACACCAGGTAAAGGAGGGAATGAGAGCGATGCCCTGAGGACTGCAGAGGCAGAGAGCTCTCCTTGGATCTCAGACCTTTGTCACCTACGGCAGCTGGACTGTAATGTCCTCAGGAACTTCAAAGGATCAACGTCCCACAGGCAAGGCCAGCCTGCCAGCAAAATGACTGTTTCCTCTGTCCTGTTCTAAGGCTCTGGAAAGTGCTGGGTACCAGGGGGAAGGATAATCTCTTCCAGACAAAAACAAAGAACCCAAGGCTCCAGAGTCTCAGAACTCCATTTCTAACTCTCCCTACTCCTGATGAAATCTTGGTGGGGAAACCCAGTATTTTGTGACATTGTTTCTTTCTTTTGTCCTTCATCTATATATATAAAAGCCTAAGTGACTGAATGACTGGTCGACCAGTTGACCAGTCGCTATGGCGCTCACTGACCACCAGGGGGAAGACACTCAACACAGGAGCTGTTCCTTGGTGGTCAGCTAACTGACCCATCCCAGCAGCCCACCATCCTAGTGGCCCACCATCCTGGTGGTGGCCACTCCCTCCATCAGTAGTCCTGCAGGTCCAATCTCCAGAGAATGGATGAGGCAGCCATTGACTGGCATCCTCAGCACGATACTGACAATATCCCTGGCCTCCTGTAAGTTAGCCTCAGGCACCACGGCTGCTTCCCCTCGCTAGATGCTTCGAAAGGAAGAAATTATATAAAATCGACCACCAGGTGGCTCTCGACAACTGGTGTGAACATCAGCAGAATGGATCCAGATCCTGGGCTAGCAAGAGCCTCCCATCACCAGCCTGGAGGGCTGATCGCATCCCGGCCACCCCTCTCTCTCCCCCCTTGGGATGGGTGCAGGATCAGGACTATGAGCAGGAGCAGCAGGCAGGAGCAGCAGGTGGCGTAGGGCTGCGGGTTTCAGCCCTGAGGGACCCCAGCCGTGCACGAATTGGTGCACCGGGACTCTAGTAGTGTTATAACTACTGGTTATAAAGTTGCTGTCATGGGCTGAATGATAACTGTCAAAAGTTTAGAGGAAGTCAATTATACAAAGATAGTCTGTTTCTGATTTGAGATAACAAACACAGCCAACACCTGTGTGGAGATTACCAAACAAAGCCCGGACCACTTTGTCCGGTGCTCCTTAAGGTATTCTTAGAGATAGCATTCGTCTCACTTGCATGGAGATGCGTTCCATGATTCTCAATCAGTACTACACGTGTTGTAGGGCCTTGAACATAAGTAAGTGTTAGAACTATGACCCGGCAACAGTCACTCTCTAGATCACCATCTCTTTATTTATTAACAAATTCTAACGTGGCACCTGCAGTGACCGTATTTCGAAAAAGGGCAAATCCTATCCCCTGACAATGTAACCAGCGAAGATGATTAATTTTCCCCTACAGTTGCTTTTAAAAAACAGAGTAGTACCACGTGAGTGGCAGACACTGTGCACGATCAGTTAATCTTTCAGAAAGTCGTGGTTTCCGTGATGAAAAACTTCCAGGAGGCCAAGTGTTCTGATTTGGTAAAAGCATCCACGCGAATGAATGAAGGTACTTTTTTGTGAATGTCTTTGTTGAAAAAGCACCCGCCTGTAGGAATAAGGATGTTCCTTTGCATCCCAAAAAAGATGTTAGTCGGATGCGATGTGTCAGCATACAATTCCTGACGAGTGCAAGGCCCCAAGTCCACAATAGGACCGGTGGTTTTTCACAAAACGAAGATGTCGAATGATTATTTCCCAGTTGTTTTCTTGGGTGGGAGGCTGTCCTGAAACGGAGGGAAGCCTGGAAGAGCAAGTGTTTATTTTCGTGTGGAAAGGAGCTTAAAACCCCTAAGGAATCCCGTTATGGATCGCTGGCACTGAAACGAGCTGTCAGTGACTGCAGGGCTGCTTCCACCTCGCAGGTGGGAGGGTCAGAGCTCCCTCATGCCCCGTCGCCTCTGCATGTGCCGGGGAAGCCACGCTCAGAGGCCCTGTGGCCCTTTGGCCCTGGCAAAGCCAGAGCAAGAGGAGGGGCGATAGGAGTCAGGACAGCAGGGGTTTTGGAGGGCAAAGGACCCTGTGAGATAAGAGAAAGAGGATGCATGTGAAATGTGTGATCAGTATAAGGATGGCCATTTTATCTGAAACTGTCCAAGTGTAAATGTGTATGTTATAGGGTTGGAAGTGTGTCTGTGTTTTATTTTATTTTATTTTGAAATATTTTAAATTATGATTTAAAATATTTTACAATGTTTAAAGTATGTATTTATTTAAGCTTATGTCATACTTATTGTATTTGACGTGGCACTATGATGTTTGGTAATAAACATGTTTATATGTATCTCTGTGCATGGCCTCTTTCTTAAAAATTCCATGCTATTTAGGTAAAACTCACACACCACAAAATGCACCTTTTTAAGTGTACAATCCAATAGTTTCTGTATATCCACAAGATCCTGCAGTCACACTACGTGTAACTCCAGAGCACACCTCTCATCCCCAAAGGAAACCCAGTGCCCACCAATAGTCACTCCCCCCCCCTCACCTCCCAGGCCCTGTGAACAGGAGCCTGCCTTTGCCTCCACGGACTTGCCTGCTCTGGGAATCTCACATACGTGGCATCACGAGGCCTTTTGTCCGGCGTCTTTCACTCAGGACGATGTATCCAAGGCCAATCCACTCTGTAGCAGGTGTGGAACGTCATTCCTTTTTATGGCTGAGGAATCCCCTATCGTATGGCCATGCCTCCCTTCCTGACCCCATCCGCCAGCTGGTGAACATCTGGCTCGCTGCTGCACGCTGGCTGCTGTGAAGGGTGCTGCTATGAGCTTCCTGTGAGTAGACGTATGGTTTCCGTTCACTCGGGCGTGCAATTGCCGGGCCCTCTGGTAACTCCATGTTTCATCCAAACTGTTCTGTAAGAGGGCCTCACCCTTCTACCCGCCTCCTGCAGTGCACGAGGGCCCCGGTTTCTCCGCATCCGTCCAACCCTGGTACTGTCTGTCTTTTGGGCGATCAGGGGCCCCTGCAGCAGTACCGCACGGCTGTCTGCAAAGTGTGAACGCTCTAGAAAAGATGAGGAAGGTCAAGGGAACAGGGTCCTTATCCTGGAGGCTTTGCCTCATGCCCTTCTCACATCTCAAGCTGCTCGAGTCAAACCACTCCCCTTCATTTACTCTGCAGACCTGTCTTCCTCCAGGCCGAGGGCCCGGCTGGTTTTTCTGTCCCCGTAACACCCTCTTCCTCCCCCCCCACCCCAAAAAAAGGCGTCTCCTCTCTTCTGAAAGCTAAAAACCTCCTTGGTATCAAAGACTCAACACTTCTGAAGTTTCTAAGAAAACCTGGTTGGACTGTTGACTGCGTTGTCCAGGCGGAAAACAGTTGTGGTTATGGCACTGTCATCGGCCACAGTTGGTTTCACTTTGATTTTATGCTTCATCTCAGCACAAAGGTTCTACTCAAGAGGAAGAGTAAAGAAAAAAGGAAAAACCAGGCTAGATCCAGCGGGTGAGGCTGTTTCCCTGGAGGACTGAGACAGCAGCCCAACAGGCAGGGTGTGGCTATGGGCTTTCCCGGCGGAGTGCTGCAGCAAACTGTGCAAACGCAACGTGTGCAGCCCGGCCAGTGCGGCTCAGCGGTTAAACCTCGACCAATGAACCAGGAGGTCACAGTCCAATTCCCGGTCAGGGCACATGCCCGGGTTGTGGGCTCTGTCCCCAGTATGGGGCATGCAGGAGGCAGCTGATCAATGGTTCTCTCTTATCATTGATGTTTCTCTCTCTCTTCCTCACCCTTCCTCTCTGAAATCAATAAACATATTTAAAAAAGCAAAACAAAGAGACAACGATGAATTGCATATATGCAGAGGAATGCAGGGGCCCGAGGCACATGGACATAGCCAGTGAGAGCACAGATGTGAGGAGGGGAGCGGCTCTGGGTTACCAGGTTAGCTTCCATGGAAGACGCCACAAACCCACGCTCCAGAGTCAGACTAAGCGTCCCCCTGCCCCCGGGCCCAGCAGGACCACCCCTCTACGGCCACCTCCTTCCTCACAGCTGGAGTGGAGGCCCCTTTGCTGGCTGGTTACCTCCCAGCCAGCTCACAGGCCACGCCTCCTGACCCACCTGCTCTCCTTCCCGACCACTGCCTTCACCTTCTGGACTGCTCCCCCAGTCAGCCAGCCCCCACCCTCCAGTTCCTCTCCAAGCCCCGGGCCACCCTGCTGCCCCACAGCCTGGCCTGTGACAAGCCCCGCAGGTCTCTCGACGGGACGTCTGTTCTCTCACATCCACACCTCAGCGATGGGAGGCAGGGGCAGTCTCCTTTATGATGAGGTTCTCTTACTGATCCTCATTCCTCTAACCCCTTTAAAAACATGTTTATTGGTTTCAGAGAGGAAGGAAGAGGGAGAGGGAGAGCGATAGAGAAAGAGAGAGAGACATCAATGATGAGAGAATCGTTGATTGGCTGCCTCCTGCATGCCCCCTACTGGTGGGCAGGTCAAGGCCGCAACCTGGGCCTGTGCCCTGACTGGGAATCAAACTGTGACCTCCTGGCTCATAGGTCGATGCTCAACCACTGAGCCATGCCAGCAAGGCTTCTAGAAATGAAAAAAAGAAATAAAATAACCCTGTTTCCTTGGAGCACATAACGCCAAGTTCACCACCTCCTGGCAAGGACTCCCAGCCCCTGCACAGGTGGCTCGGCCCCAGCTCCTGGTCCTCCTCAGCCTTAAGCACTCCTGCGTCCTGTGCGACCTGAGACAGGTGCACTGTGGTCCACTGCCCACGTTCTCCATCCTCCATCATTCTTCCCCCTCCGCTCCACTGCCTCTCCTGAACACGGCCTCAACCGTGACCTCACGGAGCTGCATCCACTCCAGAGTCACACGCGCTCTCTGGTTCGAGGGGAAAGCTGAGGCCAGTGTGGTGCATGTGGAATGTGGAGGTGGAGTGGACCACTAATGGAGATACTGGGAAGGTGTTCGATGGGCACGGGGGTTGTTCCCGGGCCAGAGGAGTGGAAAGAGAAATCGAAAGTGAGTGCATGGAGATGGCATTCGGGTTCAGAGACCGGGGCGGGCCATCAAGTCCACAGGGTAAAGGAGAGAAGAACAGCGAGAGCTGCGGCCACAGGCATGGCAGTCGGGAGATGAGGGAGCACCGGCCAGTGAAACGGAAGGACGTGGATGAGGTGGGGAGCCAGGGCCCACTGGCCGAGGAGGGAGGGGACGGAGACCTGGCTGTGGGAATAGGGAAGGGAGGACCCAGGGCCCTGGTGTGGCTGAAAGCCTGGCTGACAAGGTCAGGGGAGAACGGGAGCGGGGGGGGGGGGGGGGGGTTAGAAACGCAGTCCCGACACTGTTTTGGGCTGTGGGTAGAGATGGGCACTTTGTGGTTCCCTTCAGCCCCAGGCGTATCCCCATGTCCACATGTCTCTGAGCTCCGGCCAGGAGGAGGGAAGCGCACTAAACACACACACATGCTGGAGCGGGGCTGGTCTCCCCCCCCTCCCCGCCTCCCCTCCCCCGGTCTCTTCCTTTTCTCACCTTCCTGGGCCTGGGAAAACCGGGGTAGCAACAGCACCAACTCCTTCACATGCTACACTCGGGGGTACAGAGAAGGGTATTTAGGCCCCCAAACCCTGAGGGCAGAAAGCCAGAGCTGCTCTGCAGGTCCTGGCTTAACTTTAAGGGCATTGATAAGGACGTCCACTAGGGGGCGAGCGAGGGGCAGGAAGGCACCCTCAGGTTGTTGCAGGTGAGCTCTATGCAGTGAAAGAGTCATCATGAATGTGTCTGAAGTACTTTTTGATTGTGTGGTGTTTGCGGTCATCAGGCGCCCTTTACTACTGATAGTGAAGAGTTAGCCCGGTGCTGATAGAAAAAGAAAGAGGAGAGACAGAGAGACAGAGAGAGGGAGACTGGGCAAGAGGGAGGAAGGGAGGGAGGGAGAAAAGAAGGGATGGAGGAGGAGAAGAGAAGAAAGGAGGAGGAAAAGGAGGAAAGGAGAGAAGGAAGGGAAGGAAGAGAGGGAGAAGGAGGCTGGAAGGAGAGAGAGCGGGGGAGAAGGAGATCTAACAGCAGCACCTTGGTCAGAGCTCTGTTTTTCTCAGGGGAGGTGACAGGTCAGGAAAGAGGTGGGGAAAGAGGAGCCAGAAGGGGGGGCGGGGAGTGGGGAGGAGGAGGATGTGAGACTGAGTTAGAGAAATGAGAGAAAGCAGCCCTTCTGGGCACTCAGTGCACAGTGCAGCCTCGCCTGGGCAGGACCGGAGCCCTGAGCAGAGTGGGACGTGTGGCTGCAGAGGGCCGGGACCAGGACCGCAGACATGGTGAGCTCAGCCTGCAGGGCCTCGGGGGCTCGCAGAACCTCTTCTCAAGGTTGCAGAGGTGGGTGGCAAAGGACAGGAGGCAGCACATTTCATTTTTGCTTTAAAACAGCCAGGAGCTCAACCTGCCGGAGCCCCCTGGGCCCTCCTCTCTCACTCTGACTGCTCAGCTGTCTGGGCTGAGACTCAGGGCCCCCTTGTTGCCATGAGCAGCTTTGCGAGCTAACCTGCGGCTCCCCGAGAAGGGACACTGCAGACCACATGGTTTTAGGGGTGCAGGCAACGTGTGGTCTTGCCATCGAGTTGCTCAAAAGGCATCTTTTTTTACTTGAAAACAATGAAACTGCCTTTCTTTCTGCCGTCTGGCTGGCTGTCTCATTCTTTTAGGAACGGGAAGCAGCATAATCAAGAGGGGATTTTAACATTTAACCTAAATGTCAACAGCCCATTAAGCACCGAGGGGCACTTTAAAACAATACATACTAGGTATCAAGTGGTCCCATCTAACAGCTCAGCAGAGAAGGAGGTACAAAACATTCCTGAAATATAGAAAAAGTCAGAGGAGTCACCATCAGCACCTGGAGGCTGAGACATGAAAATAAAGGATCCGTCTTGAGGCAGATTTGATGCTTCTCTTTCACCCGTGTCTGAGGAGTCAGTGCGTTTGGCCGGCTTTCCAAGCCTGTGTGTCTGGACTTGAACTCTAGGAAAGTGGTGGGAGCCTCCCCAGGGGGCTGTGCACGTGGATTTAAGTGTGCATCTCGCGTTTTCCCCTGCAGCTCTCTCCCCGGAGACATCGGAGCCCTCAGCGGGCCTTGGAGCTGTGGGTGTGGACGGCGCTCTGCTGGGGTATGTTCTGCGGGGAGTGTGTCCACTGGTTTGTTTTTCCTAAGTGGCCCCTGGGCGTGCAGAGCCACCGGGAAATTCGTAGGCAGACACCGTGAAGATCTTCCTTCCTCTCCTCTTCGGTCCTTTCCCCGAACCCCACCCCCCCGCCCCCCCAGGCCCCTGCCACACCCTTTGCTGCAGGCCCAAAGCCTGGCGGACCCACCGAGAGCTGAGTTGTGAAGGAAGAAGGCCAATTAAGAAATATCTAAGAGGGAACTTACCAGATGGTTAGCACTGCACTTTCTATGATTCATCCACCGTTCAGTGAACATCAATTCTACAATTAACGTGTGAGCTTTTAAAGGGCCAGCCCTTTATCTATTTTTTGATGCTTTTCCCATGGCTGTGACAAATGCTATGCCTGGTTCTTGAAGAGTGTTGGCGGTTGCTGGGAACGTTCCCATCGTCGCAGTAAGCTCATGTCTTCTTACTCCCTGGCTTGAAATTGCAGCTCTGGCCAAGCAAATGTGCGTCCCTCGGCCCCTCACACATCCCTTGTGCCATGTCGGCCCATGCCTCCTGGCACCCTGGGGAGTCCCTGCTGTGTGCCAGGCACTGTTTTTGGCACTGAAGGTCCGGAGAGCAGTGAGCCGAGCGGTTTCCTCCCTCCAGCACTGACCTTCTGGTGGAATGCCCCTTCACCGCTCGGCCCACCTGTCCATTCTAGGACGTTCTTTCCTCACGAATCATATATTTCACTTCCGATATGTTTGACTTGCTTCAGGTGAATTATGTTTTCTTTGCATCTGTGTTGCCTCGCTTAGAATCCTCAGGAGACGGTAACGTTGGACCTGTTTTCTGTGACATTTCTCCACGGGGTTTGCCCTACACGGTGAAAACCCAATTAGTGTTGACGGCTGTGAAAACGGTTACTTCACAGGAGAGCAGCGTTTCACAGATCACATATGCTCGGAACGGCCCGTGTTATCACGCGGTCACTATGTGACTATATGTTTGTCTTGGTTTCTTCAAGGTGCTCATAGCTGAAGCACCTGTGATGATCACACGCCATCAGCTGGGGTCTCCGTGTACGGGACGCCATCTGAACACCCCCCGCCCCCAGTCCCACACCATTGGCTGTGTGCCCTTCGGGTGTTGTGATGTAGTTAGATGTCTAAGGCTTGGGCTGTGGACGGACATTTTCCCAGAAGCAGTTCTTCCTGTGCTAACTATTATCTTTCTGATACAAAAGAGATTGCTTAGCAATATATCATTACTCCTGTCCTAGTCTGACTTCTCTCCTAGAAGCAGAAGGGCTGGCCGTTAGGAAACTATTCTGGGATTAAAAAAAAACACGGTACACCTTAGAGAGATAGGTTAAACTTAAATTACTTGTAAACGATGGGCAGCTACAAAGGTAGACATGAATGTCTGAATTAGGTTGGTTACATTTCACTTGAAAGAATTTGGAGAGAAAAAAATTATTTCAGGAAAATAAATCTAGAAAGCCACCAAGTTTGTCGAAAACAGAGCTATGTGCAAAAGCGCTCTGTATTGTGGTGAGAAGTGATTGGAACTAGCGGGGGTGTTTTCTGCTTCGAACCTGCGGATGACTCATTCTGCACCAGGCGGGACCTTACACCTGAGCTGTATGGGTTCCTCCCGTCCCAGGGGGCTCGGCTGGGGTGAGCCCCGCGGTGCCAGCTGTGACGGAGGTGTACCCTCTCGCTCATGTCTTTTCAGAGTTCTCTGCCTACCATGGGGCCGACGGCTGGACGTACCATTATTCCGAAAGACCCATGAACTGGGCGAGCGCCAGGAGGTTCTGCCGACAGAACTACACCGACCTGGTCGCCATCCAGAACAAGGGGGAGATCGAGTACCTGAACCGGACGCTGCCCTTCAGCCGCACCTACTACTGGATCGGCATCCGCAAGGTGGCCGGTGTGTGGACCTGGGTGGGCACCAACAAGTCCCTCACGGCGGAGGCCGAGAACTGGGGCGCCGGGGAGCCCAACAACAAGAAGTCCAAGGAGGACTGCGTGGAGATGTACATCAAGAGGAGCCAGGACGCGGGCAAGTGGAATGACGATGCCTGCCACAAGCCCAAGGCCGCACTGTGCTACACAGGTAGGGAGCTCACAGGTAGGGAGCCCCATGGAGAGACCAGCCCCTGTGCTCACAGGCAGGGAACCCCGTGGAGAGACCAGCCCCTGTGCTCACAGGCAGGGAGCCCCGTAGAGAGACCAGCCCCTGTGCTACAAGGTAGGGAGCCCCGTGGAGAGACCAGCCCCTGTGCTCACAGGCAGGGAGCCCCGTGGAGAGACCAGCCCCTGTGCTCACAGGCAGGGAGCCCCGTGGAGAGAGCCTGCCCCTGTGCTCACAGGTAGGGAGCCCCGTGGAGAGAGCCAGCCCCTGTGCTCACAAGCAGGGCGCCCCGGGGAGAGAGCCAGGCCCCAGGGGATGCTGGGCAGAGCCTGGTGCTTTCTGAGTTCAGCCCAGGCCTCCAGGCAGCGTGAACTATGTCACTGCAGAGCCTTCCTGGAGTGCGAGGCTGGTCCCAATACCCCAAAGCTGTGCACCTAAATCCATTTATATCCCGCTGGTTTGGCTCAATGGCTAGAGCATCAGCCTATGGACTGAAAGGTCCCTCCCAGGTTCGGTTCCAGGTCAGGGCACAGGCCTGGGTTGCAGGCTCCAGCCCTAGTAGGGGGCATACAGGAGGGAGCCAATCAATGATTCTCTCTCACCACTGATGCTTCTATCTCTCTCTCCCTCTCCCTTCCTCTCTGAAATCAATAAAAATAAATTAAAGAAAAAGAAAAGGATGAGCGGTGTTTAAGGAGAAAGGACTAGACTGTCAGGGTCCCTGAGGAGAAGGCGGGGAAGCGCGGGGAGCTGAGCCTCACACCCCCTCAGTGTCTTCACCGCAAAGCAGAGCCTGGCGTGGCACTGCCTGCGGCAGAGCCCGAGTTCTGGGCAATGGAACGTGTGCTTCAACGTCATTGGTTATAACAGCCCCCCAAGGGCCACGGCAACAGCCCAAACAGCCCCGACTCTTTTCCGAGTCAATTTGAACAGCGAAACACCGTTCCCTGGGGCCCTGGCAGGTGGGACGCCCAGATGATTTAGCAGTTTGGACTTTTCCCTCTTTCTATCGTTCTTTCTGTGAAGAAAGGGATTGCCGAGCAATCTGATTGCAGAAACGATTGGGCATCACTGAATCTGCCCATTACATTAAAAACCAAGTAATGTCAAGAGTTTCAACGCATATCCCTAAGACTTCTCAAAATGCTAGAGTGTTAGTCAGCATTGGCGAATTCATTCGCCAAATAAATGTGTATGGCTACGGGCCAGTATATGACGTACATAAAAATGTTAGCGTATGGTTTTTATGCAAAGGTACTATGAATATACAAATGAAGGTTTCCTGTGTGGTAAATTAGTCTCAGGCAGAAAGTTATCTAAAAGTCTAAAAATATGACTATGCGTACTACAAAGTAATCACATTAACATAATTTCTTACTGGTCCCCTTAAAGCTTCGTGCCAGCCCTGGTCATGCAGCGGCCATGGCGAATGCATGGAAACCATCAACAACAACACCTGCCGCTGTGATGCGGGCTACTATGGGCCCCAGTGCCAGTTCGGTAAGCCCTTTGCCCTCGTGGCTTCCTCCTGTGTGAGCGACCGGGTTCCTGCCATGGTGGAAGTGGGCTGGGACAGCAAGGTGCCAGCCATTCTGAGAAATGAGAAGTTGTGATCAGAAGGCTGGGCTTGTGAAATGCGGGCACCTTTCCGAAAAGATTTCATAAGTCAGGATGAAGTTTCAATTCTCTTCTCAACAAGTCTCTCCCAGAGCCACAGAGAACACGGGGTCAGGAGGACAGTGACAAATCAGGTGTGGCCGATTCCTGCTTTTAGAAACTCATCTCTAGTGAGCTTGTTGGGCTCATGGGAACTCTAAAGTCTGAAAGACATGAAAACATTTATGGTTAGGAGGGTGAGTTACCCAGAAGGTAATCTCGCTTGTTTATGTTAATCCTCAAAGTCATAACAGGGCAAAGCCAAAAAGAAGAGTTCATGCACATAATGGTATACAGTACATAGAGGTCGGAGATATGTAATAATACATTCAACACATTTGGGCTGGGTATTTCAGAAGATAGAAAGGCAAATCTATTACAGATTCTGCCCTTAAAGGATTTACAGTTAACTGGTGGAAATTATATATGCTCATAATTTGGTTTGCTTGAAAGCAAGATAAGCTGGGGTAAGTTTGCAAGGACAGGAAACTGCCTAATGAAGCAATCTGGCCTCTGTTTAACAACTAGAGGCCCGATGCATGAAATTCATGCAAGGAGCTTAGCCCTCACAGTCCCAGCTTTTGGCTATCTGGTGTAATTAGCATATTATACTTTTATTATTATAAATGGGAGACTGCTGGTATCTTTTTATTGACTTTATTGGGGTGACATTGGTTAGCACATGTTACAGGTGTGCAATTCTGTAAGACATCATCTGAGTATTGTATTGTGTGTTCACCACCCCAAGTTTAGTCTCCTTCCATCACCATTTATCCCCACTTTTGCCCTGTTCAGCCTTCCCCACCTGACCCCCTCTTTTTCTCTGGTAATCACCGCACTGTTTTTTGTGTCTGGAGCGTTTTTTCTTCTGCCACTTAGTATCTTAACACCTGCATGTGGGGCAGGTATCCCAGAAGGAGTGTGGGCGATGGAGTGAAGAACAGAAAGGGAGAAGATGGAGAGGATCGGTAAGATGCTCTTGAAATCACCCAGAGTCGAGGTGGTGGAAACAGAAAGGGAAGAAAATACAGATTCAAAGCTAGGCGCCTTTGACCCAGTCAACTCACTACTGAGAGACACCTCAAACCCTTTGACCGAATTGGTTGAGTTTCAAAACTATGTTTGAAGTATCTGGTGCATAAAGTATAAGGTGATAAGGAGGAGGAAAGAGCAATGTTTGTAAAGAATAAAAAATTGAGGCTGAAGCAAATTTAAATGTCAACCAACTGGAATGGATCCACCTCATTTCACTCGATTGCAGAGCCGTGACTCCTACCCAACCCTACACCCTCACTCCGTCCCGAGCTTTGTTTTCTGGTTCTTACATCATTGCCATGTCCACTCCCTTGTTGAACACTTCAATCTTTTTGGTCTTGGCTTCCATCGTACCACTCTTTCCTGGTTTTCTTCATGGGCACGAGCCCAAGCCCACACACTATTGCTATTTCTCGTCTTCTATCTCTTGTCCATTTATCTTTTGACTGTCTATGCTCCCTTTGGTTAAACGTGCCAACTTTTGTGAATTCACGAGTCTTTGTGAGCTTTGGACTGATGACCTGTTTCCAGCTCTGAACTCCAAATATACAGGCAACTTCTTGGGATGCCCATAGGCTGCAAAGCCACTGTCCCAGCAGCTTTCCACGGTATTTCTCATCTTCATGTGTGGATCACCATTTATACGCGTGCTCTGGTATGAAGCCCTCTCACCAACCCTACATGTACACACTACTCATTTTTATACAATTTTATTGTTTCTCCAATTTGTCTCCTGTTCGTCAATTCTACTGCCACTGCCCTCCTCAATCTCTTTCTAGAGGATTGTCTAGTTTCTTAGCTGCAATCCACCACCTTCAATGAGTGCCCCTCAAATATGCACACTACGAGCAGGCTGATCAATTGGAAACAATCGAACATCACATATCTGTGGCCACCCACCCTTTCATGTCCACCTGTCATTTGTCCCACGAAATACAACTCTAAACTTTTCAAGGCCTAGAGCGATGCTGCTGTACCATGGGTGCTCAGGAAACCAATGGAAAAAGACAATGGCATTTTGTCTTAGTGCCTATCTTTCTCCCTAATCTTATTTCACTCCCCCGCCCCTCCATCTTCTCTTTCCTTCTAGTGATATCAGAATGCTCACAGTTCTCCACATTGACCTCGAGAGCTTTGTATCTCATTGATTGCTCATGGATTTCTCTCTTATAGATAATCCACATGTTTATCTTGAACACATAGTTCAGGGACCATTTCTTTCAAGGAGCTTTCTGAGTACCCCAAATAGGCCGAGTGTCCCTATTTTTGTTCTAATACTTCCATGTATATCTTCCTTATGATCCACATTGACAAGGCCACTTGTGCACGTGCCTGTATCCCCTGGCACACTGATGGCACAGGAAGTTGGTGCACATCTGACCTGTCACTGCATCTGCAGGATGGAGGCTGAGCCTGGTGTGTATCAGGTACTTGCCTGTGGGCATGGATTGAACTGGACAATGTAATTCACCTTCTTTTTTTTAAAAAAAAAATTGATATTTTACAGAGAGGAAGGGAGAAAGATAGAGAGCTAGAGACATCGAAGAGAGAGAATCATCGACCAGCTGCCTGCTGTACACCCCCTACTGTGGATGTGCCTGCAACCAAGGTACATGCCCTTGACCAGAATCAAACCTGGAACTTTTCAGTCCACAGGCCAACGCTCTATCCATTGAGCCAGACTGGTTTCAGCATGTAATTCACCTTCATTTGGACTTGGAATGGATAAGAAAAAATATAAAACGTCTCCCAATTCCTTGGATCCATTCTTTATTGAAATATCAAGAGCATGATCACACAATGGTTCAAACTTAATGAAACATAAGGCACGAGTGTTGCAATATTGGTTCAAATAACATGACAGAGCCTAACATTGGAGGTTGATCTTCAGCCTTAATGTGATCCACTGCACCACTGACCAGAGCAGGGAGACAGGTGCGGCTTCTGCGGAGGGCTGTCCAACAGGAGGAGCTAAGGCCTGGCACTGGCTAGGTAGGGTGAAGCAGAGTCCAGGCGGAGACGCTGCCTAAAGACCAATTACGGACACCCCCTCTTTCTTCATACCTCCTACCCCATCACCCTAAAATTCTCAGTAATCTCCAGACTGAGCTGGTCATTCCCACTTAAACCCGTGTAAGTGTAAAGATTCTCTCCTCAGATAATGCCACAGATAACAAGAAGATTAGTTCACATTAAACAAAACTTCCCATGAGCCAGGCTCTATCCTAAGTCCTTGCCCTGCACTCACTCATCTAATTCCCACACCAACTCCAGGAGGTGAGGACAGTCAGCAGAGCTGACAGGGATCATGGCCCTGTCACCACCCTGGTCCTCAGGTGGCCGCACCTGCACTCACGAGCCACTATGCCCTCTCGCCTCCCAATGCTCTCTCTTCTTATTCAAGTGACACAATGTGCGCCTCTGGAGGGCCCCGAGCTGGGCGCCATGGCCTGCAACCACCCACTGGGAGACTTCAGCTACAGCTCGAGGTGTGCCTTCAACTGCTCCGAGGGAACAGAGCTCACTGGGATGGAGGAAGCCACCTGCGGGCCCTTTGGGAACTGGTCATCTCCGGTGCCCACCTGCCGAGGTGAGCAGCTGTCCCCCAGGCTTTGTCACCCAGCCCTGGGTTCCCACAGTGAGGCCTGGACCCTCTGCTGGAACATGACTTACCTGTAGACTATGCTGTGATGCTGCTCAGAGGGTCCCTCTCACAGCCCGTGAGTGATTTTCAGCAGTCACCATGGTTATGCTGTATCTTTTCCTCCTCGTTGTCAGGGCATAAATCACCCACCTTGCTGAGCCTCACTGAAATTTGGGTTGTTCTCTCCTCTCAAAAACACGTTTTATGTGGTGTCCTTCTTAACACCACCTGATTTCCTTCTCTGAGGTAGAGGTCTTTTTTTTATTATCATTGTTTTATTTGTTTATTCTCAAAATCATTTTTTTAGCTTTTCTCCTCCCATGAACTCTCAGGAGAGTAACGACTTCTGTGAAAAACACAGTGTCTTGTCCTTTTCCGTGTGAAATATGATGGGCTTTTTCGTTTTAGCTGGTGGGACGATCCCCTTGCAGGAGGAAACTGGGGATGCCAGTTTTGGTTACATTTCCTATGTCGTCAATGCTTCTGACCCACTAGTTTAAGTGGTTTAGTCTCAAAAGAACTATCAGAATCATTTATTGAAATCTTAGCACTTGGTGAAGGCCTAGGGTGAGGGGAGTGGCTAGGAGGGTTCAAACACCCACCATATTTCACATGGAGAAAAAAAGGGGACATGTGTAATACTTTCGACAATAGATAGAAAGAAAGAAAGAAAGAAAGAAAGAAAGAAAGAAAGAAAGAAAGAAAGAAAGAAAGAAAGGAGAGAAAGAGAGAAAGAGAAAGAAAAGGAAGGAAGGAAGGAAGGAATGAAGAAAGGAAGAAAGGAAGGAAGGAAGAAACAATTAAATTGATCAGCCTGTTAAATTTTACAGAAGTTGAGAGACTTGCTTCAGAGAATTGGGATGTTTCTCAAAATTGCTTGGACAGACTGGGACCGGGGGAGGGGTGGGCATTCTCTACACTCAGTGAGAAGATTCCTCAAGGGCCAAGGCCAAGTCCAGGCACTTCCAGCAGAGTTGGAGTGACTCCCAGAGGGGCCCATCCTCCCCCCTCTCTCCACCTTTCACCCCAAATGCTTCTGTGCTCTCCTGGCTTCACCCCTGCCTCTCCACTCTCCATTGTTCTGAAGAAAGTAAATCCTGGAAGCATGATCAGGAGCAATTTCTAGATTAGGAATGGCTGGGGTCCTGTGGGTGGTTCCACAGTTGAGTAAGGCAGCTTTGGCTAAATCCTTTGGTCAAGAGAAGGCCTCTCCTCAGAACGTTTTTTCTTTTTTGGTGAAGTGATTCGGTGTGATGCTCTAGCAGCACCTGATTTGGGGACCATGGACTGCCATCACCCCCTGGGCAACTTCAGCTTTAACTCCACGTGCACCTTCAACTGCTCAGAAGGAACTGAGCTCATTGGAAAGACGAGAACTGTCTGTGAATCATCTGGAATGTGGTCCAGCCCTCCTACAGTCTGTCAGAGTGAGTCCATGTCCCAGTCTCCCAAATACCTTAAAGATGGAGCAGATGTGAGAAAGATATAGTAAATTTTTATATTTCATTTTGCTTAACGGATGTGCTTTAAAAACAAATTCATACATATTAATTTACTACATAACCTTTGTCTATTCTTGCCTCTTCCTTTAATGATAGCTATTTCTTTTTTCCAGTCAATTCTCAACTCCTCCTATCTCAGACCTTAACATCTAAACTCACTGTCTCTACTGAGTTATTTCCTTTCCATTCTCCTATTCCATTGCAAGCTCACTTCTCTGGTAGTCCATTAAAGTGCCCCTCCAAGAACACCAATAACTACATAATTCCAAAAGCAGGAGGTACATTTCCATTATCATTAAACTATCCAAATCTGTCTGTGTATAAGGGCTATGTCTCCCTCATCTCTCAATACCCTCCACCTGACTGTCGGTGCTAAATAAATGCACATTAAATTGGCATGTAAAAGACTAGCTACCCATATCTGCCCCTCGGGCCATTTGCACCAATGACGAAAGTCTTTTGATGGTGTGACCCGTGGAAGCTGTTGGAGAAGCTGATCTCTGTGGGCCAGGGAGTGGGCTAGGACTCAGGGTCTTCAGGGGAGGACTGTGTATCAGGCTAGGGGTCCTTTCCTTTCCAGGCAGCCAATAGGTGCCTTCTGTTTGGATTCTCTGGGACCTTGAGCCCCTTTCCACTATATAGTTGGGATGGGGATGGAAGCCCCGTGAAAGGGTTTCTCAAGGTCACATGAGAATAGGGATGATGTCAGACCCCGTGCCAACATGCAGAAGGAAGTGCCTTTCACTGGTGCCACTGATTACAGATGTTCCCATGTGGCACGTTTTCAATAAAGGTTCCCCAGTGAACTTGGCTCACACTTACAAGAGGACATGGAGGTGTATCCCTTTGTATGTCGGTGATGGAAGTGGGAAGAGTGAATCATTCACAGGTCCATGCAGGTCCCTGGCAGGTAAACCCCAAGTGCAGACTCCTGCACAGCTGCTTCAGAGTAAAAGCACTGATCTCTCCTGCCACTGACAAGTTACTGGTCCGGAACGCTGGCTTTTATTTTCCCTACAATCAAGTTGGGCCTTTCAGCTCCTCTCTGATTTAGCGTCCCAACCATTCAACAAGGCGACGGAGCTAAACGCAACGATGGCCACTTCTTGACAAGATTTTTAGGTGCATCTCCCAGAAATTCTACTAGTGACCAGTCTGGGAATTGAGATGGCATAGGTGTGGGGCTAGGAAAGCCAGTCCAGTCTTTGTCTCTGCCATGGGCTCATCACGGGCCTTCCCACACCAGGTTCCTCATGCCAGATGGCACCAAAGGGGCAGTTGTTGGGAGCTGGAGGGAGGAGGAAGTCTACCCTCATGAAATGGCACTAGAGAGATCATGCCATGGCCTCACATGATGTCCTCCCGATTCTCTTTCAGAATTGGACAGGAGCTTCTCCATGATCAAGGAAGGCAACTACAACCCCCTCTTCATCCCCCTGGCGGTCATGGTCACTGCCTTCCTGGGGCTGGCCTTTATCATCTGGCTGGCGAGGCGATTAAAAAAAGGTACGTGCGTTCACCTTCCTATGAGAATAATGGAACTGCAAAGAGAAGAAAATAGAAACCCACAGGAAACTAAGTACAACAGCTTCTGTGGCTGGCTAGGGGGCGAGGCCGCACACCTCAGCCCTGGACACGTGGGAGGCAGCCTCACACACACCTGCATTAAGACACGTGGGCTGGTTTTTGTTTTGTTTTTTCATCCAGCAAACTTTAAAACAAACAAACAAACGTCCTGCTCTCTTCAAGGCACCTCACTTGGGTGATAACGGACAAATGGGCCTTGGCTCTGACTTAATTCTGAGAAAAGGACGCATGCACCTGCCCTCTAAGAGCCACGCGCCTTGGACTCCGTGCTGCGGGTCCTCTGGGAAGGGGATCTAGTGCCCAGGAATATTTCCCTGGCACTGCCCCTGAATCCCTGACCTCACGAGAGCCGCACACCTGCCTGGCTTCTGACCCAAGGAATCACACATCCTAGGATTCACCCCAGGCTCCTCCCCTGTGCCTGTTCACCAGCAACGAGCCGTGCTCTCCTCAGGGAGCAAGGAGGGCTGCCTGAGCAGCCAGTGTCTGCCCACCAGGGAGGAGCAGCATCCCTCACCCACCTGCCCACGTTTACCCAAACCCTAACGTGGCCGGCCTGCCATTTACAGACCCACAGCCCGAGGCAGAGCCTGGTGTGGGCTGTCTCATGGGCCGGACTCAGCCAGCAGAAATGTCCAAGACTCTGAAACTCACGCACAGTAGGCAGCTTTTAATATGTCCCTGCTTCAGGGTCAGGGGTCATTGGTGACCTCAAAATAACTGCTAAGCAGCTGTGCGCTGTTGCCGTTTTACTCCCACTTCCGCCATATTAATCAGCACGTACTCTGTTCGGTGAATGTGGTACGTCAGGGCTGCACCCCTCACCCACCCGTCCTCACTGGCAACTGCAGGAATAGTAGCTACACTTTCTCAGTAGTCTTCACCGTGATCCGCTCTTTCATCCTAAATGTAAGAACAAGGGAATCTGATTCCTGTTCTAACCAACCCAGCAAGATGGGGTGGGGCTTGGTGGGGTCGGGGGAGGGCGAGGACGTAGGAAGACCTCAGTAGCTGCAACCTGAGAGCATGAGGTGTTAGCACCTCTGCTCTGCTCTTAGACATTTGGTAACATCGGGTCCCATCAACTTATAGGGCAGCACTAAGTATGTAAGTAAAAGGCAGAGCAGGAATGGGATTTCCCTCCCACTGACGATGGTCGTGTCCACGGAGACTTCAAAGCCTGGCCCAGCGTCCCCTCTTTCCTCCTACGTTGGGTGGCGGTGGCCGGACAGAGGGGGTAGAGCATCATGGGTAAGGGATAGCTGAGTAACTGTTGAAGGCTCTGGGGCTGCGAGTCACCAGCAAAAGGAGGATACTTATTCCCAAATTCTAAAACCTTTTCATAAATGCCAGAAGAATCACAAGAACAAGATTGGAGTCACAGTGGTTCAGTGAGGGGGAGGGGCCGGCTGGGGCTGATTTATGAGCAGGGGTGAGAAAAGGCAGTGGGGCTGTTTTGACATTCTTTACCTTGGAGTCATTTCTGTACAAGATCTCAAACCGATAACCTGAGAACTGCGTGCCCCACTGTGGGAATGGGTGTGGGGCAAACAGGAAACAGATAACGGGCAGTTCGCCTGTTACAGTTATGCCAGCAGCGAGCGGAGCCCGGAGATCATGGGCTGTAGGAAGGTCATGCTTCTCGAACAAAACACCCAAACAGTCTTCACTTTTGAAACTTCTTCTGGCAGCCCCAACTTCAAGTCACTTTGCTTCCAAAAAATGTTAGTTGTAGATTTATTGAAACATGAAGAATATATATATATATATATTTTTTTTTTCCCCCCCCTGCAAGGTAGCTGAGGCATTTACAATAATAAAAGTGAAAAGCAACACATCTCATTGCCACTGAGAACTTTGTATGCTTTGGGGCTGAGAAAGCTGGAAAGGGGATGGGTGAATCTTCACAGAATAGTAGTTAATGAAATGGCCAGAATCCGGGGATCTGAGGAACCCGCACTCTGACCCTTACCCGCACTCCAGACCTCAGCCCCTTTCTCCTGAGTGAGCAATCGGTGGCCCAGAAACATGCCCCTGTGCATGGGTGTGTCTAGAAACCTTTCCCCCAGCTGACTAGCCAGTATCTTGGCCCTGCTTGGTAAATGGGAAATGAGGCAATAATGTTGTGGTTTTTTAAAAATTTGAAATGTGTTTATATTGATTACAGAGAGGAAGAGAGAGGGGGAGAAAGAGAGAGTGAAACATCAATGATGAGAGAGAATCATTGGTCAGTTGCCTCCTGCACGCAATCCCACTGGGAATTGAGCCTGAAACCTGGGCTTGTGCCCTGACCAGGAATCGAACTGTGACCTCCTGGTTCATGGGCCAAAGCTCAACCCCTGAGCAACACCGTCTGGGCAGAGGCCATCAAGTTTTAGGCCAAATCTCTAAAGTCCCTGAATGTCAGCAGGGCCGGAGCCGGAGTCCCATCTGGACGTGCCCCTGAGACGGCTGGTCTCTGGGGTAAGGAGGCTCTGTTTTCCCCGGGGATGGAAGACCCTTCCCCAGGACCACAAGACTGGGACAGGGCACCAGGGCACCAGCGCACCAGCGCACCAGGGCTCCAGGGCACGGGGCTGAGCACAGGCTCTAGTTCCCTTTTCTTCAGAAAAGAAACTCTCAGCAGGAACTGATTCTTGCTTGTGTATTGCTATATGTCTCATTGCTCCTAGAAGAAAAATACATGGAGATAAAGAAACAGAAACTTGAAATGAGTTTAGATCTAACTCCCTCCGTGCAGGTGTATTTGGCCCAGGACATCAGTGGCTGAATTTGGGGAGAAACATTAAAATGTTAACTTCTGACAATTTAAGGGTGTAAAATAGTAAATGAATACTATCTAAGCTTTTGTCTCTGCACTAAGTACTTTGAGTACATTTTTAAAATCAGCTCCGGGAGGAAGATGTAAGTTCAGGCCCCGTTCCCAGGAGAAGTGGAGGCTTAGAGAGAATCCGTGGCTGTTCAGGGACACGCCGCTGGTGGCCACCAGGGCTCGCTCGGCAACTGAATGATGCTAAAGCTCCAGGGGGTGGCCCCTGAAATACACTGCCTTCCAGAGAGGCTGATCTACTAGGAAAGTTTTTTTTTTTAAGAGATATTTTTATTGATTCCAGAGAGGAAGGGAAGGGAGAGGGAGAAAGAGATAGAAACACCAATGATGAGAGAGAATTAGTGATTGCCTATCTCCTGCAACAGGGTATCAAGCCTGCAATGGGGTATGTGCCCTTGACTGGAATCGATCCTGGGACCCATCAGTCCTCAGGCTGACACTTTATCCAACGAGCCAAACCAGCTGGGGCTACTCGGAAAGCTTGTATTTGCTTTTATTCCCTCTGCAGCTCAATTCTACAGTTGGCTCATTTATCTACTTATTTATTCTCTGCTTTTTAAAGAGAATGTCAGATCACTTACAAAAGGCGTTCAACAGAGCACGTTAAAATTAGTTTAAAAGGAAGAAAAAGGAGGCCAACGTGTACTGTACAGAAATAGGTTGGAGCCACGGGTTAGGGTAGAACACAGAATCGTGTGTGTCACAAAGTCCTGTAGGCTTGATCAGCGAGGGTCTCGGGTCAGGCTCTGAGGTCCTGGCAGCCCAACAGAGGAGGAAACCAAACCCCTGAGCGTCACTGTCTTAGATGACAACACGCCGGTTCCTCAGATCGGGGTGTCACTCCTGCCGCCGGGCCTGAGCGCGCCTCCTCCTGTGGGTCCCCCTAGAGAAGATATGTGAGACACGCGTTCTCCCGGTCTCAGCAGTCAGGTCTCCCAGGGAAGGTCCCGAGGGGGTGGGAGGGCAGCTGGGGAAGCAGAAGCCTGTGAAAGGGGAGTATAGGGCCTGGTTACCGGGCAGGTCAGGATGCACTTGTCTTTATGGGCCGAGCAGACCGCAGAGTGGAACCTGGTCCGACCGAGGACCGACCGCTGTTTGAACGAAAGCCTTAGCCCAGGACATCCGACCTCAGACACTACTCAGCAAATGCATAATATGCTTCAAAAGATGGTGCTGAGGGTGGGGATTTCTGTTTACGCTTGTCTTAAGACGTTGAAATTGTCTACTTTTGCTGATGCCATTTTTCTCTTTCTTCTATTTTTAGGCAAAAAGTCTCAGAGAAGGTAAGTGTTATCAGCGTGCAGTTTCTACATCTGTTGATCTATTCTCTGCCTTCCTAAGACCCTCCTGCTATAGTGAAACACACTGACTCCAGTAGCTGTTTACATGGGGCATCACTCCAATGACCTTTCCAGATAAATCGATCCATCTATCTGCCTCCCTGAAAGTAGTGGTCTTTTTAGTGTGAGTGGGACAGAATGAATGAACGGACAAGTATCGCCCCATTAGGAAAAGGCTGGTATGGAAAGGGAGTGCTTTCCAATTGCTCTGAATATTTTGTGAGGATTGGAAGCACTGTGACATACTTTGTCTTGTCCTGGCTGAAGGTGAGGACAAATAAGGTACTAAATACGGCATCAGGAAGCATCTAATTCAACAAATGTTGAATGCCAGGCTTTAAGAAGCAGGTATAAGCCCAGACCCTACATCCTCAATGCCTGGCACAGGAGGCAGGTGACTGCTGCTCTTTCAAGCACTGCCTTCGGAAAGGTGGGAAAGTTGGGAGCACAGACTCTATCTGCAGCTTCCTTAAAAAGGTAGTTTTTTAGTTTGGTCTTGAACCTCAGATTTCTTACCTGGAGAAACACGCACCTAGGAGAGATGCAAGCAGGTGGCAATGCATGGCCCGTCTGGCAGAAATGAAGGTGGCAAAACATTGATCCGCTCGAGAGCCGTAGTGACTGGCTCTGGAATGTTAGGAAGGAGAGTGTCTGTGAAAAGAAGGGTGAAGACGAGATTTTGGTGCCATTTGAAGTACCCAGCTGGAGGCTGGAAATGAAACAAGATGGTCCCCAAGGAGGGGTGCTTGTTCAGACAGCCATCCTGAAAACCACAAATTGTCACCGAGAAGTTCCGCGGGCTGTGCGCAGGGTGCGAAAGAGAAAGTGGGGAGCCGCGAGGTGACAGGGGCCAGATCACAGAGGGACCCAAGCGCCACAGTGAGAGTGGGCTCTGTCCTGAGGCCCTTGGGGCATCGCCACGGGGCTGAGCAGGTGGGGGTCCCTCCCTCCCCCGTGCTGAGATGTGTATCTCGGGGATCTTTGCACCGGATCTGTGAGGGTCACCCCACACAAAAGTAAACAAACACGGGAATCAGAGAGCTTGGAGGCAAAGAACTGTTTGGGAGGAATTTGAAATGATGAGGTTAAAACTGTCTAGAACCATAGCAGCGAGGATGCGCTCATGAGGTAAGAGGAGGTAGAATCAGTCGCCTGTGGTCCTTTCTTGGCGAGTAACAGAGAAGACAGAGGAGAATCAGAGAAGTTGCCGTGGTTCTGATTGGGGAACTGATAGGCAGCTGCTATCTGTACTCCACAGTGCTATTCCCTGGGAGGGGAAAGTAACAACAACCAACAAAACTAACTGAGAGAGGGTTTGGAGGTGGTGTCCTGGAGTTGTTTTGTGCACCTTGTTTGGTGCTGGTGGCTCACGCGTGGTCCTTGGTTCTGCCTGCAGCCCAGAGGCTGCCATGGGGCAGACATGGACTCGGGGGTTCTCACATCACAGGAGGTAACTGCCATCGGAGGACCAGGTGCCATCGCCCAGGCCACAGTGTGGGCGAGGAAGGGGTGGGAGGGCGGACAGGACAGGCCGAGGAACATCAGCAGTGAGCAAGGCAGCTGGGAAAAGGAGAGTGGATAGGGGTGGCCAGGGAGAGAGAAGGAAATGGGGGAAGAGGGGGAGGGAGGGAGTACGGGGTTGGGAACGCTTAGGAAACGGAGAAATGAAACTGTTTCACGTGCTGCCAAGAGAACCAGTACATTTCCCCTGGATGTGACCGGGACCTGGTGGGAACTATTTTCAGTGTGGAGGTCAGGACAGAAGTCCGGTGGCCAGGGCTTGAGGACTCAGTGGGGATGAGAAAAAGGCCAGACCATGCTAGCCATCTCTCCTGGGAAGCTTGGCTGGAAGGAGCTGAGAGCGCTGGGGTGGGGACGGAGGGTCTGCGGAGGTCCTTTTATTCTATGTTATCGCCTTACCTTCCACTGGACAGTGTGGGTGGGTCCTAGGCCCTTCCCAGAGCGCGCCTCCCAGCTCTGCGGGCAGGAAACCCACAAGATGCTCACACCCACCGAGTTAAAGGTCTTCCTGGCACAATCCACCCAGAGCCGGCTTCTGGCCGCAGGAACCACCTGTGTTTTTGTCACCACTTGATGGATCGATTCAACGTTTTAGATGTCCTAGGCCCGTGATGTCCTAGGCCGCATGCGGCTCTTTGGCCCCTTAAGTGTGGCTCTTGCACAAAATACCACTGGGCGAGTCTATTTTGAAGAAGTGGCGTTAGAAGAGGTTTAAGTTTAAAAAATTTGGCTCTCCAAAGGAATGTCAGTCGTGTTGGAGGTGGCGCTCCGGGGTTGTTTTCAAACATCTGTTGCTATTTGGCTCTGCCGACTCATGAGTTTGCTGATCACTGCCTTAAGCTCATTGCCCTTCAATGTTAACTGCCACATCAGGTTGAATGGTTTCCTAACTTTCACCTGAACCAATCCACAGCTGCCTTTCTGAGCGCCTTGGTGAGGAACAGTGCCAGGCTGGGTGGGAAAAGAGGAGTCCATCCTTACCCCTGACCTCAGGGAGACTGCCTGGTGAGGGAGCTAAGCCAGAAAAGTGTTTTAAAGAAAAACCCCGACATGGCAGTGGCCAGGGGGTTCTGCGCTGGTCAAAAGCCTCCTTCGCTGCAGGGGCTGTGATCACAGAAAGTCCCGTGAGATCTGTGCCCCGCTAGGTCCAAAGATCATGCTCTTAGCGTTCATGCCTGTAGAACTCAGGACCCTTGGCCCCAGGTCAGAGGGGTAAGTCCCGGTGGTGTGGTTCCCCCACGCGGAGCCCGGGGTGTGCTGGCACTGAGGAAGGGTGGGGTGGGGTGGGAGAAGCAGGGTGTGTTCCTAAAACAAGCCGAAGGTGACCGAACACAATCACAGCAAACACCTGTCTCATTTTTGAAATGCCCTCTGAGTCCTTTGTGCTCAGTCCTACTTGCCTGGTTGGTGCTGGCTGGTGAATGATGGCTCCTCGGGCATCTGCGGTTTCGATGCTTGCCGGTTTATTTTGATTCTTCTGCAAACGGGTTCTGTTTATCACCTCACTTGGTTTCTAGTGTCTAAATTCTGCCCGGGTAAGAGCTCCGCCCGAGATGCACAGGAAGACACGATGCCAACCTCAGAAGAGGGCCGGCGTGAGAGTGTTTTCAGAAGCCTTTCAGTCTGTGTTGGCGGCACGTTGGCAGCTGCTGAATTGTGGTTTCCCAGGGCGGTTCGCCGTGAGAACAGCTCAGGCTGGTGCTCCCCGGGAGAGGAGCAATGAAAGCAGACGGCGTTTGGCTGTCCCCGTCCTTCCCAAGAATGAGAGACCCTGCTTCGCACGTACCAGGGGTCATTCCATTCATGTGTCTCCACCTCCTTCCATCATTGTCCACTGGGGTCAGGCCCAGGAGGCCCACCCCATAGCATGCATGAGCTTTGATGTTCTCTGATTTCTCTCTCCTTTGGTGCATGTCTGCTTCGACTGCCCTGACTCCCCGCTGCTCAGGGTCTGTCTCCAGCGCCCCATGTGCTTACTGAGTGGAAGACAGAGCCTGGGCTAGGACGCTGCTCAGTGCGGGCTGGGGACCAACGGCATCCTCTGGGATTTGTTAGAGATGCAGAGTCCCTGTCCTCACCACACCCGCTGGGTCTGGTGGGAAGCAGCTGAGGCGTGAGAAGCGCTGCCTGAGGCTTCTCTGACCTCCTATCTCCACCTCAGGCCTGTCTGGCATTTCGTCCAATTCACTGGTCATATTTTCTCTACTCTCCTCACCTCTCGGGAATAGTTACCTTCCCTAACACTTTAATTTCCACAGTGTTAAGCCCCTCCCTTTAACTCGCGTCCCCTTGTTTTCTGTGCAGCATGGATGACCCGTACTGAATCACGCTCCGGGACAGAACGCTCTCTCGAGATCCCAGCCCACCGCTGGGTCCTTCCAGCCCTCTGCCGTTGGGATGGCATGTGTCTCACTCAGGACATCTGGAAAGGTCCTCCAGGCCAGCAGCTTCTTTGGCCCCTGTCCCCTTCCCCACCCGCCCGTGCTGTGTCTGTGTAGCTCAGTGTGTGCCTCTCCCGCTGGAGGAACGAGACCCCAGGGAGAGGGCTGCTATGGGACATAAAGACGCTGGCGTCAGGCTCTTCCTTGACTCTTGTTTCCGGTTTCAACTCAGAGCTGCGCCCGATGACACCTTCAAACACCGTGGGACGGGGGTACCCGTCAGCACGCGGGGGTGGGGGTGTGTACATTAGAGGCCCTTCAGCTGATGTCCTCCTTGCTTCCAACGCCAGCGAAACCATGGGGTTCTGCTCCCAACAGGACCGGACCTGTCTGCACTGGGTCCCATCTTCTACACCCACAGGCCATGCTGTCTGCCTTCCCCTGCTCCCCGCCGGCCGGTGGCTGACTCCACACACACATCTCACAAGCACCAAACCCCGGGGAGGAGAAAGAAAGGCGCCAGACCCACACTTCCCTCAGATTTGGGTTTCGCTGTCTCTTTTTGTCACACCCACCAGATTTCTTGAATTCCGTGTTTTGTATAACCCCTGCATAGCGGGTAAAGCCTCTGTCCCTGTGGTTCTGCAGAAAAGTTGAAACCGGGAGAAAGATTCCGGGCCTCCTGCCGAAATGCTCCCCTTTCCCTGCCCCCAGTTCTCTCATCCGTCTCCCTGGATTCCACCCGTTCCCCATGGTTCACCTCGGTCCCGCCTCCCCCATCACCTCACCACTTTCCTAGCTGGTCCTCACCAGCCCGCCCATGGCAACCTCCCCTTGCCTCCTACCCAAGGACAGTCTGCCACATGCAGTTCTGTCCTTAAACACATCTCTTGCCCTGCCCCAGTGTTACCTCATTTGTTATTTTGAACATTGTCACACAAGTGTTTTCTCCCCAGGAAAGCCCCCTCCCCCTTGAAGGCAGAGACTTTGCCATACCCCGGGAGGGTCTGATCCATTCCTGGACACTCAGTAAATGTTCACATAGGCCAGGGGGGCTCCCAGTGCTGCTGGCTCAGCAGCAAACCCTCTCTCCGTGGCGTGTGAGGACCTGAGCAGGTGGCACCTTGTCCCAGGCGGAGCTCTCAGAGGGAACAGGGCCCTGGCGTAGACCAGCTGCAAACAGGCCCCGCCCGCGGCCAGCACCGCGCTCACACGGCGGCAGGGCCAGGAGGATGGTTTCTGGAGGTGGTTACAGCTTCCTTTCTGCCGCCGCCTCAGAGTCTGCCTCACACCGCGGCCGCTATCAGCAGCCTGGGTCATGCCCTGTGAACCCAGGGCTGCCACTCACGTTCCTGCCGCCTGGGACGTGCCCCTCGGGGCCAGGCCATCACCACCCACTCAGCTTCCCAGCAGCCCTGCCGGCAAGGCCTCGTTCCCCTGACACAGCAGGACCGGGGACCCCGCGGAGGCTGCTTCCCGGGAGTCAGAGGTGTGCACACCTACAGACACAGCCTTGCCTTCAAGGCCCAAGGGACTGTGGTCTTAGGACTTATGTGCCACTCCATCCATCTTTTACATAAAGATTCGTAAGATTCCCAGAGAAATGAAGGTTCAAAAGATAAATTTCTCCAAAGGCCTTGGGGTTAGCCTTCCTGAGGCTGTTTCCCTGCCCACAACGTAGAGCGAGACACGCCTCCTTTGTTTATCTCACAGGGTGACTGTGACCATTGAGTCGGGGTGAAACTGCTTTATGAACTGATCTTGATTGTAGACCCCTTTCTTCCCCCACTCAGCATGGCCCTTCCTGCTTTCCGTAGGGCCTGGATCTCAGCAAGGGCTCATCAAATAGATGCAGATCTGGGGCCTTCTCTGAGGTCAGAGGCCAGAAGGCCCTTCACCAGAGGCAGCCCTGCTCCCGCATACCAGCTGGGGGAGGTGGAGAGGCATGAGCTGGGGAGTCCCCCATGCCACTGGGGAGTCCCCCATGCCACTGGGACCCTGCCTTGGCCTCTGGGATCCTGCCTTGGCCTCAGTCATCAGCCTCTGAGTCTCAGGTTTATTCAGGAAATGGGGGTGCCAGTATCTCCACACACGGGTGTGCTCCAGATTACACAAATAAGCCAGAACACCGGCCTTGGTGAAATGGAAGGTCTAAGGGACACAGAGTGTCGATTTCTCTGGATTCGTTCACTGTACTTATTTGCTGGGTCTGGCTACTTTATTTTCATTTTCTAAATACAATCTTATTAAATTAAGATTTGATTTGATGACCTCCGCTCTGATAAGGCAAATCTGTCACATGAGTGCCACACTTCCCACGCGTGACCCAGCGTTCACCCCCCGGCCTCCTGGGACTGTGCCATTTTTGACACGTGCCTGAGACAGCCTAGCTCCATAATGACTTAATGAGAAACAGAAGAGGCAGGAAAGTGGCTCCCTATCCAAATCCTCCTGTGAGCAATGAATACATTCACCCTTTAGACAGTGACGTCCCCCATCACAGTCCCCATTCTCCGCCCACTGAGCCGTCTCTCTATTTCCCCTAAAATGTCCCTCTCTTGACCCCCGTGATTTGGTTCTTCCACGTGTCCTGCTCAGAAAAGAAAAGCTGCCACCACCCAAACAGCACATAACGGTGACAAAGGACGAGGAAGTCATCAGGAGAAATAATGAGCGCTCGCTTCCCGCAGGCCTTGGCAGGCCTGTCGCATTAGGTGGCTATGGCCTTCCTCCCCGGCGTTGCCTGACGGCCCATTGGAACCAAGCGTTTCCCTGGCACCTTGGCAGGAGGCTCGGTCCAGGGAACAGATCTAGTGTCAGTGTTTCCAACTCTCCAAATTCCAATCGCTGAAGCAGCCTTCGTGACCACAGTATAAGGGAGACAGGTTTTTTTAAGTTCATTATCTTACACTGATCTTTTGTTGACATACAATGGTCTTACTTGACATCCAAATCCAAATCAGACACTGCGAGTGTGGAGGGCCGCCTGGGAAGGCGCATAGGAATTTCTTTTCATTATTGCCAGCTGAGACCGAGACGATTAGCAGAGCCGAGTCTAGGATACACATTTCCCCAAGATGGCTGAAAGTGTAATCAGCATCACCTTCCTATCAGCCCAGGCAGGGCCAGGACTAGATATGTAAATCCAGGCATGCTAGAGCCTACTTAAGGATGCAAATAAGTTGGTGTTACTTTCTGTTATTGGGAATATAAAATAAATGCGCTGGGAGGGGGCAGGTCATCATCTGGCCTCCCCATTCAGAGAGAATGGCGGCCCACCCAGCTCCCAGCTTTAAATCTATTTCTGCATCTTCTTCCCTCATAGGTTGGGCAGTCTGTTTGATGCTTCTTTGACTCTGGTTCTATTTTTGCTCATCAGTTTATGTTGTTCGTTATATTCCACAAATGAGTGAGATCATGTGATATTTATCTTTCTCTGACTGGCTTATTTTGATTAATATATGGCTCTCCAGGTCCATCCATGCTGTTGCAAATGGTAAGAATTCCTTCTCTTTTTTTTTTTTTTTACAGCAGCTAGTATTCCATTGTGTAGAGGTACCACAGTTTTCTAATTCACTCATCTGCTGATGGGCACTTAGGCTGTTTCCAAATTTTAGCTATTGTAAATTGTGCTGCTATGAACAGTGGGGTGCATATATTCTTCCTGATTGGTGTTTCTAGTTTCCTGGGATATATTCCTAGAAGTGGGATCACTGGGTCCAATGGGAGTTCCATTTTTAATTTTTTGAACATACACCATACTGTTCTCCACAGTGGCTGTACCAGTCTGCATTCAGAGAATACAAATTTCTTAAAATAGATTTGATTTCTGAAACTACTGTTGGCCTGCTTGGGCAGGCCAAAGGTATGTGGCCATTCCCCAAGTCACCCGAAAACTGCCCTTGGAAGGGGCCTGAGAGAATAGACTGTCTCTCGCCCTCAGTGTCCTTAGAACTCACCCGGTATCTGGGGATAATAGATGCTCGTGAGGGTTATTGCCACATGTTTAATGTGAAGAGAGGCACAAGGCGTGAGGTAGTAGTTTCCAATGAACCAATTTAATGTCTAGAAAAATCTGCTATTGCAAGGAATGTGAGCAGATGAGAGGGCATGGCTCCATTTTGTGCTGTGGGGCAGGGTGGAGCTATCCTCCAACTGGGCCCCAGCCCTCACCCAACCAATCAGGGTCAGCCAAATCAGTGACATCACCACCCAAATAAAACCCCTTGACTTGTTGAAGTTTGGGCTCTAGTCCGCCATGCTGTCGGCATGAGTGGGACAGAGCCCATGCTAGCATGGAAGAGGCTCTCTTGTTTATTGCACCTGACTCGGCTCCCTGGTGGTCCTTGGGGATCATGGAATCTTGGCACAACACAGAGGCTGTGGACACATAGGGGCAGAGTCCTGCCCTGAAGGACCCAGCGGTGCAGGGAAGAAAGGGATGGCCTGCTGGGTGTGTGAGCCTAGATTGCCAGGCTCAGAGAAGGGCGGGCCCCTTGGCAAAGGACAGCGGGATTTAGAGATAAAATAGAGTGAGGTCCAATTAGCAACCGGAAGGCAAATTGAGTGTCTGAGACAAAGGTATTGAAATCAGAGATAGCAGACAGATTGGCCTGGCAGAGCACCAGCAGCAAACAAAAGGCGTACAATCGCTTCACAACCCAAGTTTGCAAAGTTTGTTCCGTAGTTTTGGGGAAGACCTGAGCAAGAGGGGCAAGATGACAGTGATATTCTGGGAAGGTTAACTGGTCTGAAGGGTCAGGAGCTGAGGAAACCGGAAGTGGGACTAGTCAGCAAATGTAATTAGTCAGGCCTGATGATGAGGGTGGGGTCGGGAAGATTCCACTGGAAACACTGTTCACGCTTTGATCTGAACTAGCTGGAGCCGAGGGTCAGAGGTCAGGGATCAGGGAGGGGACTGCAAGGGAGTGTAACAAAGCACTCAGAAAGGAAAAACAAAACAAAGACTCTGGTTAAATATGGTTTATGCAAATGCTCTTTTTAAAAAAGATCTTGTAGGAAAGTCCCTCCTTTGTTACATTTCCTCTGCGTGAACCTATCCTTTTTATTCTCAATATATGATTGAGTTAAGGATATGGTCAAAATGGCTTTGGATTCTCCCCGGCAAGTGGCGGAGACTGGGATGGAAAAGTCCCCAAGCTGAGGGCTCCTAGAGGTATCGGTTAAATCAGCTCGGACCCTGCACTGAAGCAATCTGAGTTTAGTTCTAGAAACGCTCTGATAGGGACCCGCTGCAGACTGGCAACCCGTCTCCATGTGCTGGGGCCTCTGAGAATGCCTGTCCAGTGGGCACCGCTGACAGTGTCACGTGGATTTAGAATTAACGCGCAGAAGGCACATCTGATGGTGCGCGTGACTTGCACAATTGTGCTAGGAACTGCTTGAGCATCGAAGGAATATGCTGGGGAAATCTGTGTCTCTTTAGAAAGCATATACCCACAGGAGTCTTTTCCAAACTTTTCTATAATAAGGAACAGGCATTCAATTTAAAAAATTTTAGGATAGTAGTTTTGCTACCCACTGATTGAGAAAATGCAGACGTATGTATGTGGTTAATTAAGAAAAAAATACTCCTTGCCTGGATGGAAGTGAAGACTCAGAGGTTGGAAATCACTGCTTTTCTAACACTGCAATATCTTTAAAAAGCCCAGCTCTACAGATGACTTTCATCTTAATCAGATTGTATATTCATCACTAATTCCAGGCAAAAACACCTGTCCCTAATGTCATGGACGTACATACATATAACACTTCACTTAACAATGAACAATTCTACTACATGTGGGACATGTACACAAAAAAAGATAATAGAATAGGCTATAAAGTAAATCAATAAATTTCAAAGAACTAGAATGACACAGATCAAATTCTCTCCTATATAAATTAATGATAAAAAATAACATTAAAAATCCCTGTATGCTTAATATTTTTAAACATTGAAATAACTCATAATGCAAATAAACACAAAATTTGAATTATTAGAATTAAATTATATTTAAAATACTATGTATCAGCAATTGGAGCACAGAAAAAGGAAATATTTAGGGAGACATTATTTTAATGCTCATATTAGGAAAGCAAAGAAGGTTAAAAATTAAACATTAAACTTCAGAAATTGGGTAATAATGACAATAAACAAATTTGCTGAAAAAAAAGGTTTATTTGCCCAATTTGCCCCTGAAGAAAGAGAAAGTCTTAATGGTCTCCTAGAGTAATTAAAGAATTTGAATCTGGGATTAAATTCTACCAATTAAAAAAAGTAAGCCCACCCGAAACCGGTTTGGCTCAGTGGATAGAATGTCAGCCTTCAGACTGAAAGGTCCCAGCTTCGATTCCAGTCAAGGGCATGTACCTTGGTTGCAGGCACATCCCCAGTAGGAGGTGTGCAAAAGGCAGCTGATAGATGATTCTCTCTCATCGATGTTTCTATCTCTATCCCTCTCTCTTTCTCTCTGTAAAAAATCAATAAAATATATTTAAAAAATAAAATAAAATAAGTAAGCCTAGATTTTTTCTGAATATATTCAGCATTTTATAGAGGTATAAAATGAATCCTGATTCCCCAATCAGGATTATTCTCCAAGGCCAAAATATCCTTGATCCAAAACCAGAGAAAGACTTTGCACAAAAGAAGTTTTATTGCAATCTCACTTATTCTATCTAATAAAAGAATAATATGCAAATTGACCATCACTCTAACACATGTGTACACAAGATGGCCAGCAGGAGAGGACAGTTGGAAGGGATCAGGCCTGCAGAGGAAGGCAGTTGGGGGCAATCAGGCCTGCAGGGTAGGGCAGTTAGAGGTGACCGGGCCTGCAAGGGAGGACAGTTGAGGGGCACCAGGCTGCAGGAGAAAGCAGTTAGGGATGACTGCAGGAGAAAGCAGTTAGGCAAAGGAGGGCAGTAAGAGGTGACTGGGTCAGCAGGGGAAGACAATTGGGGGCAATCAGGCAGGCAGGTGAGCAGTTAGGCATTGATCAGGCTGGCAGGGGAGTGGTTAGGGGGTGATCAGGCTGGCAGGCAGAAGCAGTTAGGCAGGTAAGTGATTGGGAACCAGCAGTCCTGGATTGTGAGAGGCATGTCCAATTGCCTGTTTAGGCCTGATCCCACCAGGATCGAGGGGTCCCAGATTGAAGAGGGTGCAGGATGCACTGAGGGACACCCCTTGCCCCCATGCTTGAATTTTGTGCACATACATACATACATATTTTAGTGAATACATATGAAAAGAATCTTAAACATAACAAGCCAAATATAGTAGAAAAAATATATATAAACTCCTGCTCAGTTTAGGTTTATTTCTAGAATATAAGGGTAGAATTTACATTAGAAGATCTCTAACTATAAGTCACCATGCTAATAGATTAGAGGAGAACACCATCTAACTATCCCAATATTGAGAAAAAAAAAAAAAAAAAAAAGAGGCAACATGAATTTTAAAAAGAAGAGAAATGTTTAGCAGCCAGTGGGGACTTTCCTCGGCTGCAGAGGAGGCCTGGGAGCATGGCAGAGGAGCTCCTTGCTGTGGGCTGTTCGCAGCGGGGCCTCTCCCATCAGATGGCCCTGTGACTGGGCATCTGTCTGGGGAGTGGCACCTACCGACAACCCCACCTGCCACCTCCGGATCCACCACCACGTTCCCCCAGGCTGCACATCCCTCAGCCTGCTCCCAGCCAATGCTGACAGCGTTGGTGACAGCGCGAGCCCATCTTGCCAGTGGGATTCGTCTAATGGATGGCTTGGCCTCAAGGATTCCCCACTGGCCTAATTAAAGCTCTCCTGGCTGCTGAAACCGGTTTGGCTCAGTGGATAGAGCATCGGCCTGCGAACTGAAAGGTCCCAGGTTTGATTCTGATCAAGGGCATGTACCTTGGTTGTGGGCACATCCCCAGTAGGGGGTGTGCAAGAGGCAGCTGATCGATGATTCTCTCTCATCAATGTTTCTAGCTCTCTATCCCTCTCTCTTCTGCTCTGTAAAAAATCAATAATAAATATATATATATTTTTAAAAAGACAATATTAAAACTCTCCTGGCTGCACTCAGTCTAAAACCCTCTCTTCCCTCCCTCCCTCCCTCCCTCCCTCCCTCCCTCCCTCCCTCCCTCCCTTCCTCCTTCTTTCCCTCCCTCCCTCCCTCCATTCCTCCTTTCCTTCCTCCTTTCCTTCCTTCTTTTCATCCTTTCTTCTCCCTTTTCTTTTTATAGCTTCATGTTTGTGCCCATCGGGAAGGTTCTCCTTAGCTACCTCTGTCTTGTTCCCTTTATCCTTCGCAGCGTGTCTCCCCACACAGCTCTTGAATGTCTCCCCATCTAAGCACCTGTTTCTTGGAGCTGACACCAGCGCTGCTCCCGGCACACTGAGCACACCTTGAGGCGGGTTCTAGGTACACGAGGGTGACTGACATTCCTTGGCTCACTCTGAGCCTTTCTGCTCCCACGTCTCTACTTGAGCTGCCACTCCACTTTCCCCAGCCTCCGTTTGTGTAAGTCCAGCCAGCCCCAGGAGAGCCAGCTCATACAAGGGGACACCTCCTAAATCCCCCAAAGGAATAGTCTCTCCCTCTGCTGAGGTCAGCAGCACTCCATGGGGCTACAGCACTGGTCACAGTGGGTCACTCACAGCTTATTCGTGTGCATGACTTCTACCAGATGATTCATTCTTGAAACAGGGGCCTTGGCCAGGTAGCTCCTGAGAACTGCTCGTGGCAGTAAATCTTAGAATGGAAGCAAGATTGAAACCTGGCCCAGCTGGCATGGCTCAGTAGTTGAGCGTCAATCAACCTATGAACCAGGAGGTTCCATTCCTGGTCAGGTCACTTGCTTGGGTTGTGGGCTTGATCCCAGTGTAGGGTGTGCTGGAGGCAGTCAATCCATGATTCTCTCTCATCATTAATGTTTCTCTCTCTCCTTCTCCCTTCCTCTCTGAAATCAATAAAAAAATATTTTTCTTGCCTTTATTTATTTTATTTTTAAAAATTTCTTTATTGATTAAGGTATCACATATTTGTCCTCAAACCTCCATTCCAATACCTCACTCCCCCCACTCTGCCCCTACCCCCCTATTGTCCTTGACCACTGGTTAGGCTCATATGTGTGCACATAAGTCCTTTGGTTGATCTCTCCCTTTTATCCCCACCCTCCATTTGAGGTCCAACAGTCTGACCCATGGCTCCTTGTCTCTGGGTCTGTTCTTGTTCATCAGTCTATGTTGTTCACCATTTCCCCTAGATGAGTGAGATCATGTCTTACTAGAAAAATACTTATAAAAATAAAAAAATGAGACAAGCAATGATTGTTATGCTAAAAGGCATATGAATCAGTCTGTAGTGAGCTTCTTTCTGGGCCACCAGTTCTTTTGAGACCCAATTTCGATGCCTTACCATAATAGCAGACAGCAGCTGTGTATCACTGCAGGTTGCTCAGGACCAAACCAGAGAAGGTCGGAACTGCATTAGCACCATTTGTCCGCCTTCCAGAACTGAAATATCATCGCTGTCATGTACACATAAGGAACTGTTTGACATTGAAATTGGGTCTCAAAAATATTTTTTAAAAAGATGGTTCCACATGGACTAGGCAGGACTCTTCTTCACATCCGTCTGACTCCCTCTTGCTGCAACGCCAGCGTCGTGTCTCTTTTAGGGGAACTGGGGCAGACAGGTGTGGCTGCCAGACCCTCTCACAGAGGGAACGCCAATGTTCCCGTTATGCTTAATCCAAGATCCTCGAGGTTGGCCAACACTTGAGCACTTTTAAACCTGTAACGGTGTCCGGTGGCTGCCTGAGCTGTCCCCTGGGAGGCCTGCGGCTCCTGGCGGGTCTGCTCTTCTCCCGCGGGTCATTCTGCTCTCGGCTGAGCCACTTCCTCGGAGCAGGCGCGGGATCGGGATGGGCATCTGGAAAAATCCCCGAGGTTAGAGGTCAGCACTTCCCCTTCCTGCTATTGATGTGCAGGCCCAGGCTTTGCCAATGCCCCGCGGCCACGACCTCTCCAGCCCGCAGGTGGGCCCTTTGGTGAGCCAGCCTGGGAATGCCCCGGGCCCTTTCTGAGGCCGCCTCCTGAGAAAGTTCTGGGGGAGCCTGTGGGCCACCAGAAGCCACAGCCAATGCAAACAAACAAGCTGCGGGCACCGGGGTGTGCTGGCATGAGGGGTGATAAATTTAGCTTTCAGCTTTGTAATGCTGACAAGGAGCATGCCAACAAACTTAATTTTCCTCAGAAGTGGCTTGTTATTGCCAAGCAGCCTGTTCATTTGATAAGAGAGGGGACCCGGTTTGTGTTCTGCCACACACCAGGTTACCGTGGATACTGGCTGAACGGCCATCCAGGGTTGTGGGGGGAGCGATGGGTGCAGGAAGGACTTGGTAATCCTAAGCTCCAAGTCTCTGTCGCTGAATGAATGAAAAACACGCACGCAGCACACACACTGATATGCCTGGTTTATCCAGGGAGCTGGCCCTCCCCTTATCCCTGTATTTACTGGGTTTTAAAGAATAGTGAACTTGGAATTTTAAAGGCTTGAGCTTAAATCCAGGTCCTGAGTTGTAGCTCTGTCTCATTTTCCATGGCTTTGAAATGAGAATGCCACCAGCAGAAGGTCTCTCCGCTAATAGTAACCTTAAATTGCTCTTATGAACCCCAAATAGTCTGACCCTAAGAGAATCTGATAAAGGGTTCCCGTGTAATTTGTATGAACTTTGAAGGACACTGTGGGATCACAGGGCTCCCACACTGCTGTCTCAGGGACATCACTTATGTTGTGGTCCATGTGAATGGGGCCCCTTGCATTCTGCAGAGCAGTGGCTCTGAGAACTATTAAATGATATTTGTACAAAAATGCCTCCTGTTTATTTTTTAAATATGTTTTTATTGATTTTTTGACTTTTTTAAATTAATTTCTTTATTGATTAAGTTATCACATATTTGTCCTCAATCCCCCATTCCAATTCCCCCCGTATGCCCCCACCCTCCTACTGTCATTGACCACTGGTTAGGCTCATATGTATCACACAAGTCCTTTGATTGATCTCTCCCTTTTATCCCCACCCTCCCTTTGAGGTCCAACAGTCTGACTCTTGGCTCCTTATCTCTGGGTCTGTTCTTGTTCATCAGTCTATGTTGTTTACCATTTCCCCTAGATGAGTGAGATCATGTCCTACTGGAAATATACTTATAAGAATCAAAACTGAAGCAAGCAATAATCGTTATGCTGAAAAGCATATGAATCAGTGAGCTTCTTTCTGGGCCACCAGTTCTTTTGAGACCCGATTTCAATGTCAAACAGTTCCTTATGTGTACATGTCACAATGATATTTCAGTTCTGGATAGTGGGCAAATGGTAGTAATGCAGGTCCAGTCCTCTCTGGTTTGGTCCTGGGCAACCTGCAGTGATACACAGCTGCTGTCTGCTGTTATGGTAAGGCGTTGTCAGCATCTTCCATCTCTGGACTGCTTCTCTTCTGTCTTCATGGTTGGAGTAGTCCTGCCAATTCCTCTCTCTTGCCAGAATCCACAGAGTCTCAGAGTTGTTTTCTGAAAATATACAAGCATATTCTCTACCAAAAGTTAATAAAGAAATATTTTCTATAAATTTGACTTGGGATCCTTTTTCATTTTTTGCCCAAATGATTTTCCTCTGGCTTGTTTTGATACTGTGTGTGTTTTTCATGGGTGTATATTTTTATTGATTTAGAGGGCAAGGAAGAGGGAGAGAGAAACATCAATGGTGAGAGGGAATCATTGATCAGCTGCCTCCTGCAAGTCCCACAATGGGGGGTCGAACCCACAACCCAGGCATATGCCCTGATCTGGAATCAAACCGTGACCTCCTGATTCATAGATGGACACTCAACACTTAGTCAGGCCAGCTAGGCATACATCCTATTGATTGATAAACTAACACAATTGTCTCAAATCCATATAACAACACTGCAAGAAGGAATTATGTCCACTTTATAGATGAAAAATCAGAGGCTCAGAAAAATTCAATACCCCCACCGCACTCCACCTAACAGTCAATAATTGAGGATAAGGAAAGAATGTTTAAAATCTGCCTGATTCTAAAACTCAGGGATTTCCCTCTATTTTGTCAGTATCCAATACCTTTGTAGGAAATGGGTATTTTTTCACCCACTCAACAGATACTTTTTAAATGCCGGTGATAATAATGGTCAACAACTATGGAACACACTCTTAACCAGGCCAAGGACACATGGAGAAGATCAGCTTTGTCCCTGAATAGACAAGGGTTAGTGGCTAATAAGATAATAGCGGATACATTTGGGCTTAATATGCGAGAGACACTGTTCTATGTTTCTTGTATAATTTAATCCTCGCACCGAGCAAATTCTTAACCACTATCATCTCTGAGTAGTAGGGTTTCAAGTGATTTTTAAAAGAGGATTCTTGCTGAAACCGGTTTGGCTCAGTGGTAGAGCATATGTCTGCGGACTGAAAGATCCCAGGTTCGATTCCAGTCAAGGGCATGTACATTGGTTGGGGGCACATTCCCGGTAGGGGGTGTGCTAGAGACAGCTGGTCGATGTTTCTCTCTCATCGACATTTCTAGCTCTCTATATCTCTCCTTTCCTCTCCATAAAAAAATCAATAAAATATATTTTTAAAAAATAAAAGAGCATTCTTATTAAGGTGATTTGCGTTTGCACTTGACTTGTACGTATGAAGATGACCTTCATGTGTGCTCTTTTGGGGAGCCCTCCTGGCCCTCGTCTGCTCTTCTCAGGGCTGGCTCTGGAGTGGGGGTGAGTAAGCAGTGGCGCATGGGACAGCCAGGGACTGAGGGAACAAGTCTTGAGAACAACAACAAAAAAAACAACAGAGAGAAATCAGGAACTTCCATCCTAGAACATATATTTATTTATTTTTCAGACCATTTCCCCCTGGCAAGGATTAAACACTTTCCACTGTGTCTGATAGGAAATAGGGGTGCATTTCCTCTGCCAACCCCCTTTCCCCAGTTACCAGGGGCAGCTACATGCGTGTTTCAGGTGTTGGAGGCAGAGGTTAACCGCATGCTCTGGTTTCATGGGCTGGACTCAAACGGTGACCTCCTGCCCATGCTGCTGTCATCTGTGGAGAACACACCAATAATGTTAATGAACCCAGTTACCCAGCAAACCTCAATTCTGGACCTTTTACTCCATTCACCCCCACCCGCAACCCCGTTCCAATTTGCCCATTCTTAAAAACAACTGATCACTTCTTTTCTGGAAAGGCAAAAACCAAGATCAAGCCAGAATGCTACTCACTGTCCCAGCTTTCCTGAAGCCTGAAACACACACAAAAAGGGGCCCATGTCCAGCGTGTAGAGCTTGGTGCGTTATCACCAACCAGACACACCCAGGTAGCCAGCAGCCAGAGGAGCACCCGCCAGGGCCGCCATGGCCCGGCCCTCCGCTCCGGGGCGGCCCCCTGCCCTCTGACAGCACAGGCTGGTGCCCCTGGCTGTGAACTCTCCACAGAAGCTTTCCGTGTGCCCTCTGGCACGGGGTCTCTGAGACGCACCTATGGGTGGTACGGAGCTTGCTCTCCATCCCTGCTCCCCAGCAGCCTCCTATGCGTGTACATGTGTTCATCAGGCATTCATTTCCACACAGGAAGCTAAAAATACCTAGAGACTGATGTCAAGGCTTTCTTCTTCCAATTTTCCAACTCCCTCTGGTGGATTTTCCCAAGAGTTCTGCAGGGAAACGTTCACCATAAGAAAAATGATGTTTGATTCCTGGTAAGCCTGGTTTGTTTAGATTTTTCCACAATAGGAGGCGGAATGCTGCCCGGGAAAGGCATCCACGGCTTATCTCCCACATTTGCCCGTTGGTGTGAGCGGCTTCCTGTCCAATCCCCTTGGTGCTTGAAGACAGGAAGAGGCCAGAGACGCCGCTGTCTCGCCACTACCGCCCTGGTGCCCGAACCAAAGCCGGGGCCGGCCCCCGTGATGACCGCGTTTGCCCCGGCCTCTGGGGCTGCCCCATCCTCCTGACCACCGTAGGCCTCTCCGAGGGCTCACGAAGGAGCGTGTGGTATGGCCCTCTTCCCCATCAGCAGGTCCACACCGCCGAGCAGTGGTTTCGCTCTATGGGGTGCAATGGTTTCTCCATCGCTTATCCACATGGCGAGGGTCTGAGAAACAGCATGAATAAGGCCTTTATCATGGACTCTGACGTGACCCCTGGTGTGTGCTTCTGTCTTTATGTCAGAGATGCTTGGAGATGGAGTATCTCCTAGGACAGTGGTTCTCAACCTTTTTAACGCCGCGACCCTTCAGAACAGCTCCTCATGTTGTGGTGACCCCCAACCATAAAATTATTTTCGTTGCTACTTCATAGCTGTAATTTTCATGACCCACAGGTTGAGAACCGCTAGCAGGGTCGCCTAAGACCATTGGAAAACACAGATATTTACATTACGATTCATAACAGTAGCAAAGTTACAGTTGTGAAGTAGCAACGAAAATAATTTTATGGTTGGGGGTCACCACAACGTGAGGAGCTGTGTTAAAGGATCGAGGCGTTAGGAAGGTGGAGAACCGCTGTCCCAAGGAGAGGAACATAAGTTGGCCGACCCAGGAAGACCCAGGGACCCCGTGAGATGTGACTTTCCTGCGGGCAGTGGGAGGCCACCTGCAGTTCCACACTCGGTAGGGCTGCAGGCACCACCAGCGCTCCTGGGCGGGATCCTGTGGCCGCAGCCGTGAGGTTGGCCCTGTGCATGGGATGGAAGGAGCCCAAACGCCCAGGTTTCCCTCTGTGTCTCCCCTGACAGGTGCTTCACGGTCGCATTGGGAAACTCAGCTTTTCTCATTCTTCAACATGTCGGTCCCATCCCATTTCTGAAGAACGGCTGTGGTTCTGGGTACCGACGTGAGGCGGCTCAGAGGAGAGAGCCGCACTGTGGCCAAGTCCCGGGAGAGCTGTGCCACTGACACTGTGGTTCCTGAAGAGAAAATGAACTACAGGACGGCACTGGAGATGAGATAGTTGCTGACATTTTCACTTCCCCTTCCGTCTTTCTAGAAGCCCCGCAGCCTGACTCTCCAGCTGTGGGACGTTTTGGAAGCTGAGGCAGCACGGGGATGAGAGCTTTAGAGGAGAAGCTCATCACACCGTGTGACGGTGCCCGGCTCAGAGCCCAGGGGGCCGGCACCAGGAACCCCGCTCCACGCAGCCGCTGCCAGGTTCACATGCTTTCCGTGCGTGTTTCGGAAGCACCCGTGGCTCCCAGTGGCTCCCAGAGGAACGTACGGTGGCTGAGCTTTACTTTTCGGCCAGATGGAGTCATAGTGACAGGGAAAGCAGGTGGGCTTCAAAATCAGACTCTGCAGCCTTGAATTTCAGAAGTGGCTCTAGTATAAGGTGACCAGACGTCCCGCTTTGGTGGGACAGTCCCGATTTTTAACGATTTGTCCCGCGTCCTGCGGTGTTTTAAAAAAAAGTCCCAATTTCCCCCCCAAAATCGGGACTTTTTTAAAACACCGCAGGACGCGTGACAAACTGTTAAAAACTGGGACTGTCCCGCCAAAAGCGGGACGTCTGGTCACCTTACTGTAGCACGGCCTGGCTCTGCAGTCCTGCACAGGGCAGCTCCCCTTGTTTAAGCATCAGTTTGTCAGATGTCACTCACACAGCCTGGAATCACCATGTCATACTGGTGGTTACCTATCTGAAGGGAGCATCTCCCTCACATCAAGACCGTAAGGGTCGGGACCTTGTGTCTGGCTCGTTGCTACATCCCCCCGCGCTTGGCAATGTCTGGCACGTGCTCAGTAAACATTGACCAAGTTGATAGGAGACGCTTTAATTGAAAAAAGAAGCTACTAGGGTTTTTATTTTATTTATTTATTTATTTAATTAATTAATTTATTTATTTACTTTTAATTATATTTTATTGAGTTTTTACAGGGAGGAAGAGAGAGGAATAGAGAGTTAGAAACATCGATCAGCTGCCTCCTGCACACCCCCCCTGAGGATGTGCCCACAACCAAGGTACATGCCCTTGACCGGAATCGAACCCAGGACCTTTCAGTCCGAAGGCCAACACTCTATCCACTGAGCCAAACCGGTTTCAGCTGGGGATTTTATTAAAATTGCATTAAATCTATCCACCAATTGAAGGAATATTTGCATTTTTAATGACTCATAAACATAATATATCTTTATATTTATGTTTCCTGTAATATTTTCAATAAAATGTTATACTTTTTTTTTTTTTTTTGCTATAAAGGCATTGCACATTTTTTGTTAGATTTATCCCTAGATATCTGAGTTTTGTTTTCAATAAAAACATCACATTTTCTAATTCTTTGTGTTGACATAATTGCAACTTAATTTTGTATATTATTTATTGAGTCATATTTAAAATTTTTTAACTAGTTCTATTTAATTTATCTGTAGATTGAGGCTTCTACTCAATCATATCATTTGCAAATTAAAACTATTGTATTTCTTACTCTCCAATCCTTATGTCATTTTTCTCTTTTATCCCTTACTGCATTGGCTACGTCCTAGACTCTAGGACAACTAGTACACAGGAAGTAGAAATAGTGGGATTCTGTTTTGTTCCTGATATTACAGGGATGTTTCTGGTGTTTCACTGTGAAGTTTATTATATAAACATACAGGTTTTCTTTGTAGATACCATCCTTCACATTATGGAAGCTCCCTATCCTCCTAGTCTTTTTTTTTTTTTTTAATGGAAGTTGAATTTCATTGAACATACTTTGTGCGTTGAGAAGATTACATGTCTCTCTTCTTTAATCTGTTAATAGGGACAATTATGTAACCAATTTTCTGCCGTTTACCTTCTTTTGCATTCCCGGGATAGGTGGGTCGCATGCACTATGCAACCACTTCGCTGTTTACAGAGGTCACAGAGGGAAAAGGAAACTCAGGGAAGCTGAGTCACTTGCCCAAGGCCATACAGCCCAAGCTCTTGTAAAAAGCGGGTTATTGAAACCTTGTAGTTCTGAGAGATGTAGACTAGATGTGGACTTGGCCTAGAAAGTGCTTAGACGTTACCAGCGGCCTCTGCATTCAGAGGGAAGCACTCTGCCCCGTGGCTAACAGCAGCCAGAACGCACCGTGCCTGCAGCCCTGCGTCTGGGACCCGCGGCTCCATTCAGGGTCCCGCAGTCCCATCGCCTCTTCAGTGAATCCCCAGGGAGGACACTCGGCAGGACAGCCGCCTCCGATCAGGAGCCAGGATCACAGAATTGTCTGACGGTTACACAATGAGACTTGATTTCATTTCTTCCAGCTAAGGGACTGTATGCGGTTGCTGTTTTCCATGCTTTGCTGTTATACTCTCTGGTCTGATATCACAGTAGGAGTGTAAATGTATTTTAGTTAATGACCCATTTTGACAACCAGAATATTTGGATGTCAGATGTTGTTCCAAAGTACGCGTGGAATTTCTATTATTCCAGCGTCTATGTTCCACTGGCATTCCCCTCTTCGCAATTAATGTGTTCCTAGCAATGTGGCCTCCAGCACAGAGTGACAAAACAAACAATGCACTTTCCTAACAACGAGCCAAGCCGACTGTCAGACTGTGCAGGGCAGGCAGCTAGACAGCCCAAGGGCAGCCCTGCAGGGGACCTGAACCTCTGCCTTCTCATTTATTTCCTGCCCATGGAGCTGCATCGCCTGCACCTCCTGTCCTCCCTGCTAGCGACCGCACCAGAGTTCCCCAGCCTGCAGTGTGGCAGGAGGCAACGCAGAGGCACCTCTGGGCCGGCGCTCATTTTCTGTGTCACTTCTCAGGACACAGCTCCACAGCCACCCAAGCCATAAGATTAGAGAAATGAGATGGTTGTTGTTGCTGTCTACCAGCGTGGCCAAGTTTCTTAAAACTGGCAAAGCTCAGTGTTGGGGTGAGAGAGGGGGAATGGGCACTCTCCTGCACTGTTGTGGTTGTTCACATTCATCACTTTAGTTGGAGAATAATGAAATAGCATCTGTCAACACTGTAAGTGCACACACACACTTTGGACTAATAAACCCTCTGCTGGTAATTTTCCTTGAGAAACTATAGGACAGATAGAGGCCAAGTTAAATGTCCAAGGATGCTTCGCAGTGTTGTTTAGATAATGAGAAATTGTGAATAGCAAGATTTTCATCAATATGGGGTATTTTAAATAATCTATGGTGCATTATGCAATGGAATAATTATGTAGCCATTGTAAAGGTTGACACAAACCTATATTTATTAACATACAAAGATAGCTTTAATATATGCTATACACACTAAAATAAAAAAAAATAAAACTTGAATCTATTTTGTTGAAAATTTGGTCATAAATATGTGAATAAAAATTCTAAAAACAAACCTGACCTGGTGGCTCAGTTGGTTGGAGCATTGTCCCTATTGTAGGTTCGATTCCAGGTCAGGACACATACCTAGGTTGTGGGTTCAATCCCTGGTCGGCTGCATATGGGAGGCAACTGATCAATGTTTCTCTCTCACATCAATGTTTCTCTTTCTCTCTCTCTTTCCCTTCCTCTTTCTAAAACAAATAAACATGTATATATTTTTTAATTCTGAAAGCCTACCAAGTTAGCAGTGGGTGAGGTGATATAATGGACCAGAAGCCTGGTGCATGACATTTGTGCACTGTGTGTGTGTGTGTGTGTGTGTGTGTGTGGTGGTGGGGGAAGGGGGGAAGAGGGTCCCTCAGCCTGGACTGCACCCTCTCACAGTCCAGGACCCCTAGGGGGATGTCTGCCTGCCAGCTTAGGCCTGATCCACAGGGGGATTGGGCCTAAGCTGGCATTAAGACATCCCTCCTGCAGTCTGGGGTCTCACAGTCCAGAACCCCTCACTCCTTACCGTCTGGCTTCTGGTGAGTGGCGCTCCCCTTGTGGGAGTGCACTGACCACAAGGGGGCAGTTCTTGCATTGAGCATTTGCCCCCTGGTGGTCAGTGCACGTCATAGCAACCAGTCCTTCTGCCGTTCAGTTGATTTGCATATTAGGATTTTATTATATAGAATAGCCAAGACATAGAAACAACCTAATTGTCCATTGACCGATGAATGGATAACAAAGCTGTGTACACACACACACACACACACACACACAATGGAACAATATTCAGCCATTATAAAGAATAAAATCTTGCCATTGTGACAGAATGGATGGAGCTTGAAGGCATTATACTTAATGAAAAAATAAGTCAGAGACAGACAAATGCCATATGATCTCACTGTATAAGGAGTTAGATTTTATAGGACCAGAAAATGAACTTAGGAAACTAGACTTTTTAGTGTTCATTACTTTTTGTGTTATTGAAAACTGTAAAGGAGATTGGAGATACATGCTTGGAGGTGATGATGAGAGAATCATTGATCAATTGCCTCAAGCATGACCAAACTGGGAATTGAATCTGTAACCTGGGTCTATGGCCTGCCTGGGGATCGAACCATAACCTCTTAGTTCATAGGTTGACAATTAACCACTGAGCCATGCCAGTCTACGGAAATTTATTTTTATTAATTACATTGACAGATGAGCTACAAAATTCACATTTTATTGCAATAACTCCAGCTATAGAAAGAGAAGATCACTTATTAAGATTTTAATTTGGGTGACTTGTTTATAGTTAAAGTTAAGTACAAACAAGACACACAATTAAAACCTCAAATAATGCCTTTTCCTGCCTCTTCTTGCGGGAAGGAAAGCAGATCCCTGGGGTGATCGTGCCTCTCAGTCAGACATTCGCTTTCATCCTCAGCCAGGAGCGCAGGGCTGTTCACGGTTTAAAAATGGGACTCGGCTTGATTACTTCCAGCCTAGGGATTTTATATGTGTGTGCTTTTCCGATTATTTATTTTATTACAATCTATTGTTTCATGTCTCAGCTGGAGTTCATATGTATTTCAATAAGTTGCACATTTTGCTAACCAAAACAGTTACAAGAAAAGGAAGCAATTTTTAAGCGTATGTGCCCATTATCAAACTTGGTTTACAATGACCTATCTGCTTGCAGGATTCGATCGGGGCCCAGGCCAGGGGAAGGGCCCCGGTCAAGGGCAAAGCCCTCCCTCCCCTTCCTTTTGGCTCAGGTACTATCTGTGGCCTCAGGGTGTTGACTCTCACACCTTCCCCTGGACTCCCTCCTCTGAGGCCCCCTCACTCGGTTCCCAAAGACACAGCCCTCACCAGCGCCTGGCCCGGCCGGCCTGGTGCAGACCTCTCCCGCCGGTACAAGGCGAGGCTCTCAAAGGAGGTCAGGCGTTTCTGAGGCCGAATTTAGGAACCTATCATAGGGGCAAGGTTTTTTTTTTTGTTTGTTTGTTTTTTAAAGGAAAACATTTTATATTCTCCTGACCCATAAGAAATTCACTATAATTGAAAATATTACTCTCTTTAGAAAAATAGTGTATGTGCAATGTGTGCGTGTGTGAGTGTGTGAGAGTATACGTGCAGTGTGTGTATGAGTGTATGTGCAGTGTGTGTATGTGTGCAGTGTGTATGTGTGTAGTGTGTGAGTGTGTGTGTGTTATGTGCAATGTGTATGTGAGTATATGCAGTGTGTGAGTGTATGTGCAATGTCTGTATGTGTGCAGTGTATGTGTAAGTATGTGTGCAGTGTGTGCGCAGCATGTGTATGTGTGCAGTGTGTGTATGAGTGTGTGTGCAGTGTGTGTGAGTGTATGTGCAGTGTGTGTGTGTACAGTATGCGTGTGTGAGAGTGTGTGTGCAGTGTGCGTGTGTGTGTGTGTGTGTGTGTTGGGAGGCAGTATAGAACGCTTTAACCCGTCCAATTCCTCTGCTTACTCCGCTCAGTAACAGAATAGATGAGACGTGCCATCTGAGCCCTGACATCGATGTGAGATGTAACTTGATTTTGTTTAACTCTTGATTCCTCTTTAATGAGCAGAGAATAAGCCACCAGAACCCAAGAGAAGGGTGTCAGGAGCACGTTCCTGTAAGCACTTTCTAGTGAGTAACGACCAAGTCCAGATTTAGAGTAGTGTTGTTTCCACTGAATTTGAACTTGAATCCTGTCTTTTCCATTTATCAGCTCTGTCATCTCGAGCATTCAACACCCCACCCCACAATTTCCTTTTTTAAAAAAGGCGACAGCTACTACTCTCCACAGCGGGATCAGCTGTGCCCGGGATCTGCCTCTGCGGGGTTCAGGAGGACTCGCTGAGAGGGAGCCTCTGAGAGGCTTAGCACAGGGCCTGGCCCGGAACAAGGGCTCAGCACAGACCGCGAGGGCGCGGTGCGGCGCTCAGACTGTCGTGCCTCCGCCGGCTTCCTGGGGCTCGTCAGCGTCTGTGGTGCTGTGTGTGAGCACCGCTGCCGCGGAGCTGTGCGTCGAGGGTTCTGGGGTAGGTGATAACCCTCCTGCGGTCACCGCAGCCGCTGCTAATCAAAGGGCCCCACACACCACGTGCTTTGAAATAGCAACAATACTTTTAATGAGAAAAACCACTTCCTAATTCCTCTGCCGAGCGCAGAGTATTTGCCGTGTGCTCTGTCCAACCCCTGAGCTTGCACAGAGCACCCGGCATTTCCCCTCGGCCGAAGGGCCGTGTCCTCTACGCACCCTTTCCCGCCGCCTCGCCACCACCAGCCTGTGAGCTGGCCTCTCGGGCTCCCACAGGAGCACGGGTACATGCTGCCTCCCCAGTGCCATTCACTGCCTTCCCACGCCCGTCTCCCCGCCGGTCTCCGAGCTCCCTCAGGCCAGCGGCGGGGTCTCCCTCATCTCTGTGTCCCCAGGGGAGGGAGGCCCCACAAACACCTGTGGGAGGAGTAGGGGGATGCTTGGGTGGGCCGGCAACTCGGAGTGTGTCCTGAGAATCCGACTCCTATGTGGGCGGGCCGGTGTGAAAGTTCATTCTTACTGTCTGAGTCCTTTGCTCAAAATGACGAGTCCCCTGGCCTTTCCTTCCCCTTCAAAAACTGGAGAGCAAAGATAGAGACAAGGGAGGCCCGATCGGAACCCCGCAGCAGCCCAATATAAATAGAACTCCAGCAGGAAGGGCCAGCGGTTCCCCCAGCTGGTCTCAGATGGCCTCCGGAGCCGGGTGGGAGAGCTGAGGGCGTGGGCCACGTGGGCTCAGCCGCCAGCGGAGGGACAGACGCTTGGGGCCGCGCGGCCCCCACGGCTCCTTTGCCTGGGAAGTGCGATAAGGCCACTCGCGCTGTGGGGAGTGGATCTGTCACTCATGCCTCATCTCCATGGTGTGTCTATGGGTAAACACCTCCTACAGTGGGTTTTATTTTCAGTTGTAACTTGAGCATATACATAATTTAAAGTTATTATTTTTCATTTGAATCCTTTATGGTAGAAAGCATTACATATGCTCCCTTTCCCCCCATTGACCGCTCCCCGGCCACTCCCATCCCCGATATGTTACTGAATGGGAAAAACATTGCATTGAATGTACCATTTTATCCCAATTGCACTAATAACAGTGTGATGGGTGATCCCCCCCCCCCTTTTCTGTGTTTTTTTCTGAAAAAGTTTAAAAACAAGCATGTATTATATTAATAATAAGGGCGAAAGCTATATATATATATATATATATATATATATATATATATATTAAGCTCTAATGGGTCATCCTACAGCTTATGATGTAGAAAATTCTGTAGTCTTCTCTGAGTGGAGGGACCAGCCGTGCAGGCGAGCCTCCCTGAGGACTTAGCTGCCAGCTATTTGACCGGATGACAGCTGGTGCCTGAAAGACAGCTGGCATGGTCTGGGTGCCCACCACTCCAGACTCCTGGACACCCTCCAGCCACCGAGGCTGTCGGAAGGCTCCAGGCTGCTCCCCTTACCGGCCTAGAAAGTCCTCCCACCAGTGAAGTGATGCTAATGCTAACGAAGACTCCAGCTCTGAAGGAATCGTCTGGGGAAATTCCTCAGGGAAAGTTCCCATCATGCCCTTTCCTTGAGCACACCTTTTGCTTCCTGCATTTATTGGTAAGATTTTTCTATAATAGCTTAATGCCCCGCCCCCCCCCCAAAAAAAAATAATAAAACAGCCCTGAGCTCTATGATGGTGAAATATGGTAGCAACCATACTTGGGTAAAAACTGCGGTTTGAATTTTAACACTGCTATTCTGGCTTCGGCACTCACTTACTTGCTTAAACAATAGGGTAGTTACCTCGGCTTCCAGGTGGAGATCTGGAGGCTAAGGCAATTTTCCTGTGCCTGGGACCAGAACTACAGGAGATTGATTCCCACTGACTCAGTAGCTTCAGGAGTAAAAACTGCAGATAACCTTTAGAGATTAACCTCTCAGCTCTGCTTCTGTACTATCTGCTTTCGCAAAATAGGTCCACATTCCTACGTGCAGCAGGCTGTGGCTGGGAACGACCCTGCGGGCTGTTCCCAGCCTTTAGAATTTAGAATTCAGAACAAAGGAAAATTCTTGTGGTTTAGACCTTTAAAAGGACTGTCTACACCTGGAACAGTGTGGTCGTGAGTATGGCCACCAGCGTGTGGTGCTCTTGCAGCCGTCATGGCCAGTTTTTCAATAAATCTTTACCTGCTTTTTTAAATCCATCATCAGCCTCCAGTGGTCTTATTTTGAACCCAGGGTTTGACCCCCGCAACAGATGGTTTTGCTCATTCCTGAATCCTTGGTGTTAGCATCTGCCTGGAGCCTTGAGGGACTTCAATTATCTTCTGTCTCTAGACTGCACCCATGGGATAAGATAAGCAGAGGGCAGAGGGAGTTGGGGGGAAGCTTATGGCACCCTCCAGAGCCTCCTCTCTGCCCAGTGTGCCTCCTCCCATGAAGGAATCAACAGTATTCATGTCTGTTCTCTGTGAGATGCTGCCAGGGACTCACACGGGCAGCGCTCCTGCCCCGGGGATCTGCAGTCCACCATGAAGACAGGAGAAAACATATGTGAACCAAACTAGATGACACTTCTGATTACATTTTGTTGGAATTGTAGGTTTCATGGCCTCATAACCAGAAACCATTTAAATGCTCTATGGCAGTGGTCAGCAAACTCATTAGCCCACAGAGCCAAATATCAACAGCACAACGATTAAAATTTCTTTTGAGAGACAAATTTTTTTAAAAATCAATCTTTATTGTTCATAATATTACAAAGGTTCCTCATTTCTTCCCCCCTCCACCAGGTTCCCACCCCACCCTCCACCCCCTCTCTATCCCCCATTGTCCTCATCCATAGGTGCACAGTTTATGTTCAGTCTCTTCCTCCCTCCCTTTCCTCAATAGTAAATCCCTTTTCAGATAGTAAGTCAGTTACTTAGCATTTTCTCAAATCAATAATATCTCCACATGCCCAATGATACACTTCAGACAAAAGACATTTCCAAATAGGTCAACCAACCTCATCCAGGCCCCACCCAAGGCGTTTACAGATCAACACCCCAGCGCTATACTAACTCAACTCATCCAGATCTAAGCCTTCATCACTTGATTCAGCAGACCCTCAAGTTCCCGCAAAAGTTTCCAGCCATGTCTGAGAGGCAGCCTTGGGGAGGGGGCAGGCGAGGAGCGAGCTGTTTCGGACCTGGCTGCACCAGGCCTGGCCTCTGTTGCTCTCGTTCATACCACAACCAGCTGCTCCGGGTCTGGCCACTGCCGCTCCCGACCTAGTTGCTCTGGACTTGGCTGCTGCTGCTCCGGGCCTGGCCACACCCGACCTGGCTGCTCTGGGCCCGGCGGTTCCGGGCCTGGCCGCTCCCAGCCTGGCAGCCACTGCTCCGGGCCTGGCCGCACCTGACCCGGCTGCTCCGGGCCTGGCCGCTCCCAGCCTGGCAGCCGCTGCTCCGGGCCTGGCCGCACCCAACCCTGCTGCTCCGGGCCTGGCCGCTCCCAGCCTGGCAGCCGCTGCTCCGGGCCTGGCCGCACCCGACCAGGCTGCTCCGGGCCTGACCGCTCCCAGCCTGGCAGCCGCTGCTCCGGGCCTGGCCGCACCCGACCCTGCTGCTCCGGGCCTGTGAGAGACAAATTTTTTAAACTTAAACTTATTCTAATGCTACTTCTTCAAAATACACTCGCCCAGGCCATTGTATTTTGTGGAAGAGCCACACACAAGGGGCCAAAGAGCCGCACATGTGGCTTGCGAGCTGCAGTTTGCCCACCATGGCTCTATGGCGATGTTGTAATAAAATACAGAAATGTTTAAAAAAGTTTAAAAATGTCAAAAAGGTGTGAGTTATCTTTCTTGAAACTTAAAATGTGATCTTAAGGACATGAGATGCGTGTACCCCACAGATAAGGATTTGACCTTCAGTTACTGACTCAGAGTGACTTGCTAAGATAACCATATGCGTGAGGAATGTACTCCCGCTCGATAACCACGTGCAGCCCCTTGCCCTGTGTGAGGTTAACATGTGTGCATTGACGCAATTCATTGATAGCCATCTGAACTGCTGCAGGCACAAAACAGGCTTTAAAAATGGGTCCTGACCAGCCAACAGAGCTCGCCTGTCGAGACTGCCACAAAGGCACGTCCTTTTGTCAGTCCGGCAGCGACGCCAATCCACACGCCTCTCCCTGCCAGACGACAGAAAAACGGGTAGCACCTCCCCATCGAGACGTGACCAAGCTCTCGGGTGAGGAACACTGGCCCCTGCATCCGGACCGGACCAGCCCAGCTGCCGGACCCCAGAGGACAGCACCACGGGACCCCGTTAAGCCTGTCCCCACAACATCAGGAACTTGTGTGAGTAATAAAGTGCCATGTGATCTGCAACGGCATATGTGTCATGTGGTGTCATCCCTCCAGCAGTTAATGGAATTGAATTATTTTGTATACACTTAAAACTGAAATGACAGCTCCTCGTCTTTTCAGTCCTAGACTTGCCCCTTGGTCCTGCTTCAGTAGATCAGCCTCTTCGCTAGAAACTGCTTGAATGACTCATCACCTGCCCGGTTAAAGTTCATCTCAAGGGCCGCCTTGGATAACACTCAGGTCCTTTCCCAGGATCTACTTGGGACCAGGGACGACAGCCAGATGAGCAAACAGTGTTCAGCCTGAACAGCTTTGAAATGGTATTTCCCATCCCCTCCTATCCCTGGGATCTTTTCCTGCTTTCTGAGAACGCTTAACATTTGATATCCAGCTTCAAGCACACTGAGTCCAGCTTTAGAACCTGCAGCCTGCCTTGCCCCTGCCCTCACACCCAGCTGAGAAGCTCGGAGAGGGAAGAGGCTGGGGAAAGGGCTGGGCTGAGAGCGAGAGAGAGGAAGTGGAGGTGAGAGGAGCTGGGGAAGCCGGGCCTCGCCCTCGGCGCCCTCCGCCAGCCAGGGATTGTTCTGGGCACTTGACATGCAAGCTCAGCGAGATGTCCCAGCACTGTGCTCGGGGACTGTGGGTGACTGGTTTCCTTATCTATGAGTAAGCTCAGGGAACTGAGTCACAGGGGTAATTGGCCCAGGTCACACTGCTGGGGGCTGGTGGAGCCCAGCTGTCTGGCTCCTGGACGGGGAAGTGGGGGGGGGGGAGGAGAGGGAGGCCAGTTCCCTGGCCCCTCTCTCTTTTCATCACCATCTCCTTCACCAGGCTTTGCGTTTCTGCCATGAAATCCCTTCCTCTCAGCCCCCACGTCCTGGTGCAGCTCCCAGCTCCGTGAGGCCTCTTGGTCCCAGGCCCCCCTCCAGACCTTCCTGTCTCCCTCCAGGTTCAGTCCGGCCAAGAGATGCCCACAGACGAGCTGGAACGCTCGTGGGGGGGGGCGTGGAGGCGAGGCGGCCCCACCCTGCGAGCCAGGATTCCGAGAGAAGCCGCAGGGATGGTTTTCTGGTTTGACTGGAAATATTTGATATTTGCTTGCGTTGTCTGACAGCAAGTGTGAAAAGTGACTATGACGCGAGGCAGGCTGAGTGCCCTTCGTGGTTTCACCTGGGCCTCCGGCGGTAGCTGCTACCAGGATGGACTCATCCCCACCCCGCAGCCCTCAGGGCAAGTCTGTCTCCCAGCCCCGTCAGCGGAGGCCCTGAGCTTCTCAGTCACTTGTCTAACGGAGAACCACACTCAGCCAGGAGGAGGCACATTCAGCCAGGGAGGAGGCACACTCAGCAAGGAGGAGGCACACTGGGCAGGGAGGAGGCATACTCTGCCAGGGAGGAGGCACACTCAGAGGAGGAGGCACACTCTGCCAGGGAGGAGGCACAGTGGGCAGGGAGGAGGCACACTGGGCCAGGGAGGAGGCACACTCGGCCAGGGAGGAGGCACACTGGGCAGGGAGGAGGCACAGTGGGCAGGGAGGAGGCACACTCAGCCAGGGAGGAGGCACACTCAGCAGGGAGGAGGCACACTGGGCAGGGAGGAGGCACACTGGGCCAGGGAGGAGGCACACTGGGCAGGGAGGAGGCTCACTCGGCCAGGGAGGAGGCACACTGGGCAGGGAGGAGGCACACTCAGCCAGGGAGGAGGCACACTGGGCAGGGAGGAGGCACAGTGGGCAGGGAGGAGGCACACTCAGCCAGGGAGGAGGCACACTGGGCAGGGAGGAGGCACACTGGGCAGGGAGGAGGCACACTGGGCAGGGAGGAGGCACACTGGGCAGGGAGGAGGCACACTGGGCAGGGAGGAGGCACACTCAGCCAGGGAGGAGGCACACTGGGCAGGGAGGAGGCACACTCAGCCAGGGAGGAGGCACACTCGGCCAGGGAGGAGGCACACTGGGCAGGTAGGAGGCACACTGGGCAGGGAGGAGGCACACTGGGCAGGGAGGAGGCACACTGGGCAGGGAGGAGGCACACTGGGCAGGGAGGAGGCACACTGGGCAGGGAGGAGGCACACTGGGCAGGGAGGAGGCTCACTCGGCCAGGGAGGAGGCACACTGGGCAGGGAGGAGGCACACTCAGCCAGGGAGGAGGCACACTGGGCAGGGAGGAGGCACAGTGGGCAGGGAGGAGGCACACTGGGCAGGGAGGAGGCACACTGGGCAGGGAGGAGGCACACTGGGCAGGGAGGAGGCACACTCGGCCAGGGAGGAGGCACACTGGGCAGGGAGGAGGCACACTCGGCCAGGGAGGAGGCACACTGGGCAGGGAGGAGGCACAGTGGGCAGGGAGGAGGCACACTGGGCAGGGAGGAGGCACACTGGGCAGGGAGGAGGCACACTGGGCAGGGAGGAGGCACACTCGGCCAGGGAGGAGGCACACTGGGCAGGGAGGAGGCACACTGGGCAGGGAGGAGGCACACTGGGCAGGGAGGAGGCACACTGGCCAGGGAGGAGGCACACTCGGCCAGGGAGGAGGCACACTGGGCAGGGAGGAGGCACACTCGGCCAGGGAGGAGGCACACTGGGCAGGGAGGAGGCACACTCGGCCAGGGAGGAGGCACACTGGGCAGGGAGGAGGCACACTCAGCCAGGGAGGAGGCACACTGGGCAGGGAGGAGGCACACTGGGCAGGGAGGAGGCACACTGGGCAGGGAGGAGGCACACTCGGCCAGGGAGGAGGCACACTGGGCCAGGGAGGAGGCACACTGGCCAGGGAGGAGGCACACTGGGTAGGGAGGAGGCACACTGGGTAGGGAGGAGGCACACTCGGCCAGGGAGGAGGCACACTGGGCAGGGAGGAGGCACACTGGGCCAGGGAGGAGGCACACTCGGCCAGGGAGGAGGCACACTGGGCAGGGAGGAGGCACACTGGGCAGGGAGGAGGCTCACTCGGCCAGGGAGGAGGCACACTGGGCAGGGAGGAGGCACACTCGGCCAGGGAGGAGGCACACTGGGCAGGGAGGAGGCACACTCGGCCAGGGAGGAGGCACACTCGGCCAGGGAGGAGGCACACTGGGCAGGGAGGAGGCACACTCGGCCAGGGAGGAGGCACACTGGGCAGGGAGGAGGCACACTGGGTAGGGAGGAGGCACACTGGCCAGGGAGGAGGCACACTGGGCCAGGGAGGAGGCACACTGGGCAGGGAGGAGGCACACTGGGCAGGGAGGAGGCTCACTCGGCCAGGGAGGGGGCACACTGGGCAGGGAGGAGGCACACTGGGCAGGGAGGAGGCATACTCGGCCAGGGAGGAGGCACACTGGGCAGGGAGGAGGCACACTGGGCAGGGAGGAGGCACACTGGGCAGGGAGGAGGCACACTCAGCCAGGGAGGAGGCACACTGGGCAGGGAGGAGGCACACTCGGCCAGGGAGGAGGCACACTGGGCAGGGAGGAGGCTCACTCGGCCAGGGAGGAGGCACACTGGGCAGGTAGGAGGCTCACTCGGCCAGGGAGGAGGCACACTGGGCAGGGAGGAGGCACACTGGGCAGGGAGGAGGCACACTGGGCAGGGAGGAGGCACACTGGGCAGGGAGGAGGCATACTCGGCCAGGGAGGAGGCACACTCAGAGGAGGAGGCACACTGGGCAGGGAGGAGGCACACTGGGCAGGGAGGAGGCATACTCGGCCAGGGAGGAGGCACACTCAGAGGAGGAGGCACACTGGGCAGGGAGGAGGCATACTCGGCCAGGGAGGAGGCACACTCAGAGGAGGAGGCACACTGGGTAGGGAGGAGGCACACTCGGCCAGGGAGGAGGCACACTGGGCCAGGGAGGAGGCACACTGGGCAGGGAGGAGGCACACTGGGTAGGGAGGAGGCACACTCAGCCTGGGCAGTGTGGTCACAGTGCCTGTCTCATGCTGCACTACACGCCTTCCACTCCCATGTGCCGACCCTCCCATGTTTACATCTTTTTCTGATAAAAGAAGCAGAAGTTCCTTCCTAATAATGACCCATGTCTGTGTTGTTTTTTAAATGCTCACCAGAGGATATTTTCCCACTGATTTTTGGGAGAATGGTAAAGAGGGAAAGACAGAGAGAAACATCCATGTGAGAGACACACATCCACTGGTTGCTTCTGCACAGGCCCTAACCAGGTCCTGGGCTGGGGAGGAGCCTGCTACGAGGTACATGTCCCTGACCGGAATAGAACAGGGATCCTTCAGTCTGCAGGCTGACACTTTACCCACTGAGCCAAACAGGCCAGGGCCCCAAGTCTGTTTCAGATTTCATTTCAAAACTGTTTCCAGGGAGAAACCAAGATGGCGGCATGGGGTAGACACCCGAATGCAGCCTACCACAACAAATTTGGATTTAGAACTGGGAAACAGGGGAGGCATCGCCCTGAAGCACTGAATGGCTAGCTGAGAGGAGGCTCTGCCATCTGGGAAGAAGAGAGAAGGCACGCTGAACCTCAGAAACTGTGAAGGTGCAGAGAACTGTGCGCGCAAAAAGGTGCTGGCTTACTCCCGGTGCACGGAGAGGGCGGACAGCTAACGCACGGCTGGCTTTCTTGTTTGGGAGGAAAACAGAATCAGCCTATTGCTCTGATAGACGGCCCCAGACATGGAGAGGCCAGACTGTCAGGCAGTAGGCAGAGATCTCTCGGAGGTGTGTGAAGCCAGTGGCCATTACTGCAGGACTTGGGGAGGGGCCGATGGGAAAACAAAGCTTGTCTGCACCACCCTGAGACTCTGCTCCATCCAAGCTGAGCACAGAAGCTCTCCCAGAGGCTGGCTTTCTCTAAGGAGGGAGTGACCAGAATCCAAAGCTTGTCTGTGCCTTTACCAAAGAGGTGGGCACCTGCAACCAATCTTGTGATACTCACTGTGAACAGGACTTTCCTAAGGCGAGACTGACAGGGAACCAAAGCTTGTCTATGCCACCCTGAGACTCCACCCCATGCAAGCGGAGTACAGAAGCTCTCCTAGCTGAGACATAGCTGATCTTCACAGCCAATTGGCTTGGAGATCAACGCTTCCCAGTGATACCAACAATAAGCAAGGCTTAACAACAAGACTGCACACATAGCCCACAAAGGGCTACACCAAGACTGTCCACCGCAGGTAACTTGGAAGGCTGTGCTACTGGGCTCTACCAAAACACCTAGCACACAAGACTATTCCATCAAATTAGGAAAACAACTAAAATGCAGAGAAGAGGCAGGGCACAAAGGAAGGAGATGGAGGAAAAGAATGGATATTGAGTTCAAAACTACAGTTATAAGGTTTTTCAAGAATTTCCTTAAAAAGGCCGATAAAATAAATGAGACCTATGAAGATATGAAAAGGGATCAACTAGAAATAAAAAGGGATCAATTATAAATAAAGAAAACATTGTCTGAAATAAAAAAAATATTACACAGAGTCCTAAAAACAGACTGGAAGATCGCAAGAATCAAGACAAAAATTTAGAACACAAAGAGCCAGAGGATACTCCTCCACAGAAGCAAGAAGATAAGAGAATCCAGAAAGTTGAAGATAGTGTAAGAAACCTCTGGGACAATTTCAAGTGAACCAACATCAGAATTATGGGGGTCCCAGTAGAAGAGAGAGAGCAAGATACCGAAAGAATACTGGAAGAAATAGTGACAGAAAACTTCCCCCACGTGGGGAAAGAAATAGATTTACAAGTCCAGGAAGCGCACAGAACCCCAAACAAAAGGAATACAAAGAGGACCACACCAAGACACATCATAATTAAAATTCCAAGAATAAAAGACAAAGAGAGAATATTAAAAGCAACAAGAGAACAGCAGGTAGTTACCTATAAAGGAGCACCCATACAATTGTCAGCTGATTTCTCAACAGAAACCATGCAGGCCAGACGGGAATGGCAAGAAATATTCAAGGTGATGAATAGCAAGAACCTACAGCCAAAGATAATCTATCCAGCAAAGCTATCACTCAGAATTGAAGGCCAGATAAAGAGCTTCACACACACACACACACACACACAAAAAAAAAACACAAAAAAAAACAAAAAAAAAAACAGCTATAGGAGTTCATCACTGCCAAACCAGAATTATATGAATTGCTGAAGGGGGTTCTCTATGAAGAAGAATTAAAAGATAAAGATAAAAATTATGAACAACAAATATGTAACTATCAACAAGTGAAACTAAAAACCAAGGGAATTAAAAAACCTGATGAACAATATTAACTGATGAATATAATAGAATCAGCGGTATGGAAGGGGAGTGGACTGACGATTCTCGGGGAAAAGGGGAGTAGGGGATACGGGAGGAGACTGAACATAAACTGTGCACCTATGGATGAAGACAATGGGGGATGGTGAAAGGGCAGAGGGTGGGGTGGGAACCTGGTGGAGGGGAGCAATTGAGGGGGAGGTGGAAAGAGGAACACATTTGTAATAATCTGAACAATAAAGAGTTATTTAAAAAAAAACAAACAAAAAAACTGTTTCCAACAATCTCCTTGGCCCACTGTGGCCAGAAAGCCCTCCGTGGCCTTTCCCGTCCCTCCCTCCTTCGTCATTGTGCTGCTGTTCTCGCTCCCTCCCCCGAAGGCCGTTGGCAGAGAGGCAGCACCAAGGCCTCATAAGAAGCGGAAAATGGACACTAAGCCTTTACAGTCAAGACAGAGCTGGTTTTCCAAATAAGTGACCTTACGGTGGGGCTCCTGCCATCGTCACAGAGGACCTGACCTGGGCGTGGGTGCTCTCCCTGCCTGCTCCGCGGGGATGGCCGGCGGTGAGTCACACCTGCCCATCTCCAGAGCATCCCCCGTGGAAGTGAGGGACACCCCCCCTCGCCACTGCTCTGGCAGCCGCCAGCCCTGCTCCTGGGTTATCAGCTCTCCCTTCGTGGGAAGGGCTGTGGTGGAGTTCTGGCAAGGGAGTAGGAAGTTGCTGCTATAAACAGCTGACACCGAGGGCAGGCAGAGAGACTATAAGAACCGGAGGCGCCTGGGCTGGGCCGACGACGGCAGAACCGGCTGGGCACAGAGGAGATGGTAAGTCCGCATCTCTCTCCCGTGGGCGGCGGGCGCGCTGCAGGGGTTCGGGCTGGAAGGGACAGGGGCCAGGTCAGGAAATGATGGACAGCAGCAGCCACGGGGCTCTCTGTGGACTGGCCCTCTGAGTGTGTGAGCTGTTCAAAGCCCGCCAAAGCCTGACTCACCCTCCCAGCGCCCTCGGGAGCGGAGGTGATTCCCAGGGTCCCGTGCAGCCGCGATGCCGGCTGAGCCGGGGTTTCACCGAAGGGGCATGGTTAGGTGTGGCGCTGTCTGCCCCTGGGCTCCTGGCCTCTGGTGTCCAGGAGCGCCCACAGGGACTCCCTTCTCCACCCCGGGGCCCTTCTCCAGGGATGCTCTCCTCTCTGGGTTGAACGCAAGGCTGAGCAGGTGCCTGGGGCTCGCCTGTGGCCGAAGGGTTTCCCATCCCCTGCCTCCAGTTTCTGTCTCTGAGCCCTGGGCGTTTGCTGGGACTGGTGGGGGGAGGGGGGAGTGTCCACATGGTCTCCATCGCTGCCCTAAGCCTCAGTCCTGCTGGGGACTCAGTTTCCTCATCTGTGAAATGATTAAGTAGTATTCTGCTCTATCGGGTCAGGATGGGGATGAAGGGAGATGACGCTGAAAGCAAGCACTCTGAGCCTGGCCCGGGGCTGCTGATAAATAAAGGTTCCTCATGGTCCTTAGGAGAAAGAGAATGCCTGGGTTTAGGGAGGCCTGGGTCCAGGGAAGATCCCAGGAGAAAGGCCTTAATTCACGAACATCCGCTGAGATAAGACACAGGGGGCTTTTACCCCAGCTCACCAGGGGTACAGCCTCTTCCCTGGGACGCCTCACACCTGATTCACCCGCCTCCCTGTGCAATCATAGCGTGCTTTGCTAATTCCTGTCATGAGGACGCTTTGCTAATTCCTGTCATGAGGACGCTTTGGTGATTCATGTACCGAGGACTCTGTCTCGGGAGAGGGTAGAGAACGATGAAGAGAAGAGGAAAGGGTTTCAGCCTGGCCTGAGGTTGAATCCAGATGGCATAAGCACGTGGCTCACTCTTGTCTTATCTTTGGCGTGTCCTAGGCTTCCTGAATTGGCCAGCTTGAATGACTGAGCAGTCATCCCTCTCTTTCTTCTGTTCCCTTGGGGACCCTCCTCCGTTTCCGGGGGATGCTCACCTATCGGGGCTTGGCGTTCTCTGAGATTCCGAGGAAAGAAGTCCTCTTCTCAGATAAACGAAGACATCCACAGAAACACCACGCTCCGTGGGAAACCACAGGGGGGTCCCCAACCTCCATGCGGGGCCCAAGTGGAGAGCCCCTCCTACGGCCATCCGGGCTTTATGCTCAGAAACTCCTGTGGCGTCCTCCGAGACGGGGCCGCAGTGAAGTGCAGGGCCCCATGCCCTGGGATTGTTTTCAAGTCACAGAGGCCAGACCTCTCTCTTCCTTTGCTCTTTAACACATTTGACTTTCAGGGATTCAGGAACCTCACACCCTGCGTGTAATTTGGCTCAAGTTCAGAGAGTGGCTTCAACCAGCGCCTAGGAGCTGAGGAGAGAAGTTAGGGCTTAGCAGTGGGGCGTTCTCAGGCAGGTAGCGCTTGGAGGTGGAGCTCTTGACGGAAACATACAGGAAAATGGTGCTAATGTTAGTCAAGGTTCCAGGGGCTCAGGAGCAGGCCTGGATTCTCTTTCATTTATTTATTTTTAAAATACATTAAGTATAAAATATATTAATTTTTTTAGAGAGAGAAGGGAGAAGGAGAGAGAGACAGAAACACCGCTGAGAGAGAAACATCCATCAGCTGCCTCCTGCCCATCCCCTATGGGGGATGGAGCCCAAAACTGGGGCATGTGTCCTGACAGGGAAATGAACTGGCGACCACGGTGCATGAGACAATGCTCAACTACTGAGCCACACCAGACGGGCTGGATTCTCTTCCATTTATACCTCGAACCACCTTAGGTCTGTGGCATCTAGTTCTTACTCTTCCTTCCGTTACTTGTTTTTCAAAACACAGCTAAATGGTTCATATTTTCCTGGGCTGGCCACTGGCTGTTAGCATGTCCAGCTTCAGAGCTCTGTGAGCAGGAACTTATCTTTCCCGCCAAGATCGCAAGGACTTTCTGTGTAACCGTTGGCGCTGAGAGAAAACCCCGGCCTCACCCTTGAGCAGGGGTGGGGAATGGCTGGCTCAGGGACTCCCTTATAAAGTCCGGGAAATCATTGGGTCTGGCCCTGCCTACGCATTAGGGATGAGTAATTAAATGTTTGACCAAAATAGCAGTCTAATGTTTAAATTTTCTGTGGCCCTTGAGAGATGTTATCAATGTCCACGTGGCCTTTGGCAGAGAAAGGTTCCCCACCCTGGCCCAGAGGGTAGGCACAGGGCAGTTTCATAGTCGGCACTCTGAGGAGTCTAACTTCTCTGATTGAAAGGCAAAACAGAAATGTTATGACATCAAATGCAAAACAATCCTTTATATTTGTGGGGAGATAACTCAGCCATTAGCCAATGGACTTTTTAAAAAATTACATGTGTTACTTTCTTTTTAATGGCGCTATTTCACGCTGAGTAATGGCGACCAGTTGTCTAATTGAAATATATGCTTTAATTCCTAGTGTTGATGTCTTGGGTTTCCTCCGGTTTCTAGTTCTAATTTTCTGTTCAGCTAAGCGACCTCTTTTTACCACTGTTTCATTTTGTACTTTTTATGTGGGGCTGCGACCATCCGTGCACCACCACCACCCTGAAACCTAGGGAGCTACTATCCCATTGGCTGGGAACCTGGACGCTGCCGACAAGTCCTGCCTCCGCAGTGACCGCCACCTGTGCTTCCGTGCGCACTCCCGCCGGCCCAGCCCAGCAGGCCTGTCACTGTCACTGTCACTGTCACCGCGGCCTGCTGCCTTTACAGCGCCCCCTCCTGCTCCCCATTCACCCCACACCGTGGTCCGATGCAGCTGTTCTGGATGCTTCTCTGGCCATGGGAGTCCTTCTGCGGTTGTCATTTCAGACTCACAAGCTCTGGCCCCTTCCTGTTTCAGCAGCAATCAGACTACACCACTCCCTCTCTGAAGCCCCATCTCCCGGACCCGCCACCTCCAGCTTCTCATTGCACCAGAACAAAGTCTCATCCCACTGTTATGGCTCCCAGGGTGACACGTCACCAGCTTCACCTCACACCCTTCTCCCACTTGCCCGTCCCGTGCCACCCTTCTCCCCCTTGCCCGTCCCGAGGACTTGTTGTTCTCCGAACTCTCCACTCTTAGCGCCCACCCAGAGCCTTCACGATCGCATTCCTTCGGTCTCCACTGCGCTTCCTCCTGTGTCTCTGTGCTCTTGGCTGCATGTCCCCTGCCCTGGCCTCCCCGTCTAACGTAACTGCCGCCGGGCACTCGGTAACATGACCCCACCTTCACTCCCTCCCTGCCCCTTACAGCTGCCTCCTACTCGTCCTGTTTCCTTGTTTGGCACTGCTGCATACTTGCTGATGTTTGTTTTATTGTCTGTCTTCCTCAATAGTCTTCATCACTGCATTCCACAAGGACCGGAATCACGTCGGTTTTTGTCATGTTAACGCCAGTGCCTTGAACAAAGGCTGACACTTAGTAAATCAGCAGTTACTGAGTGCGGTGGGAAGGAACGCGGGTGGGGAGAGGGAGCTGCCTGGCGTGGGAGGGAGGGCGTGGTGGGGGCAGCTCGGAGGAGGAGGTGTGTGGACTGTAGAGCGGGGCACACGCAGGAGGAGGGGGCGCTTCGGACGTGAGGAGGCAGAGAACGTACAGCATGTCTAGGAGACTACTCGACGTTTGGCTGCAGAATCTGTTGGGGGTGGGGGGGGGGGTGTGTGTCAATGTAGGGGTAATATCAGGAGCTGAGACTAGACCTTCCCCCTTTTTCATCTCCTGGCACCCATAAGCTAATTGCTGAAACTCTTAGCACACCAGGGTGGGTCAGGCACTTTTCATGTGACTTCCCATTCCCCCTGGGTGCGGCATGCCAGTTCCTAAAGGGAGATTATTGCAAAAACAATAGTGACAGTGTTTTCTCTACAATCACTTTACAAAACGTAGTATCAAAGAACAACGTAAATAGCACGGAACAGTTGCTCAATACATTTGCATCGAGTGGAGTCCAGCCAGGGTGGGACTCAGAGGCAGAGCAGAGAGGAACAGGAAGTGGGGAGAGGGCTCGGCCACCCCCCTAGTGGACACGGGCAGGATGGCAGCCCAGCATCGCCGCTCTGCACGGGAGTGCACACCTCCCTGAGAGGATGCTCTCTCTTTTCTTTGCAGGCTCGCTGCCCAAACGCTGCCTGGAACTGGAGGTCTCAGGGCCTGGTCTTCAGAGCTGCCCAGCTCCTCCGCCTCAGTGCCCTGCTCTCTGGTAACCTTCCCGCGAACCCTGCGCGTGGCCCCAAGGGGTTAGGGTGACATCTCCGAGTGGGAGAAGTTAGGAATGGGAGCCGGCTGGAGTGAGGATGGGGAGCTGTCTGAGCCCAGATTCCTGGAAGGAAAAATGCATCCACCACCATCCCACTGCTGGACAAGGACCGAGTTCCCCCTCCATCAGCACAGCAGGCCCAGGCCCATGCTACTCTGACAGACACACAATTTCTTTAAAAAATGTTTCCTTCTGTTACTGGGTCAAAGAAAAAGTTTGTAGGATACAATATTAATAGATTCTTCTTTATGCCAATGCAGTTGTTTGTTTGAAAAATCAATTTATTTAAATTGATTTCAGAGAGAAAGGGAAAGGGAGAGAGAGATTGAAACATCAATGATGAGAGAGAATCATTGACCAGCTAGCTGCCTCCTGCACGCCCCTCATTAGGGATCGAGTCCACAGCCCGGGCCTGTGCCCTGACCTGGAATCAAACCGTCACCTCCTGATGCATAGGACCATGCTCCCCCGCCGAGCCACGCCAGCCGGGCTGACAGACAGTTTTTAGTAAACATTATGGAAGAAGGCACTCACAAAGGCAGAATTCCCTGGAGCCGGTGGAAGTCCTAACACAGCCCTGGCAATCGCAGAACAAAGTCTTGTGGCAAAACAATCAGCAAAGGTGTCCGCGGGAAGGGACACTCAGTGCCTCCCGCGGGCAGCGGCGGAGGCTGCGGAGGAAGAAGACTTTATAAACAGGAAAGGGAGCCGCTTCCAGGCCTGATTGCTGGGGGTCCGCCTCTCCCCCGGGCACGGCCTCCGCTTGCCGGGCTCCGCTGGCTGTGATGACGCTGCACCGTCATGCCGGCCCCTCTTATGCCGAAGGGCACGTTCTTTATTTCATTTCACATCCCCAAGAACCCTTTCAGAGGTCCTTACTTACTGACACCTGAGTAAGCAGAGATGGAGGAAGTGATTTATCAAAGAGAAACAGCCAGGAGCAGTGGGATGGGTGCAGAACTGCCCGCCAGGGCTGCTGTCTAACACGCAGCTGCCCCAGCCTGTGGGTGTCACGGCCAGCGCTTATGGAGCCTGTGAAGGCCCAAGCTCTTCGCTTGCTGTGAAGGAGCCAGAGCTCAAAAGAGACCCCCGTCCGGAGTCACATTCCACAGGTGTGGACGGGTCATAGAAACAGACACTACCACAGGGAGGTGGAGGTGGAGTGGAGGCAGGGGGGCCGGAGGGAGAAACGCCACGCCCGCCTGGGGGTCACAGGAACCCGGGGGAGAGGGCAGCAGGCACGGGGGACGGCAGCCCGGGCGGCGGGAAGAGCTGTGCCCAGGCCTGGCAGTGGCGTTCTGTTTGGCTAAGAAAGTAACTGTGGTGGGTGAGGACAGAACCAGCAGGCCGCATCTTCGTTCCCATGGGAACAGCTGGGACCTATAGATCCGAGGCCGCCACCCAGACCTTTCACGTGTCATTTAATGTAAACTTGGCAAGTGACTTGCCATGCCCCCTCCTCTCACAAAAGGAGGCGATTAGACCTTCTAAGGTCCCTTCCGGTTCTGTATCTTATGACCCCAAGAGGGCATTTTCCTATTGTGGCTTCCTGCTCACTTTATATATATATATTATTGAGTTTTTACAGTGAGGAAGGGAGCGGGATAGAGAGCTAGAAACATCTAAGAGAGAGACATCGACCAGCTGCGTCCTGCACACCCCCCACCGGGGATGTGCCTGTAGCCAATGTACATGCCCTTGACCGGAATCGAACCTGGGACCCCTCAGTCCACAGACCAACGCTCTATCCACAGAGCCAAACCGGTTTCGGCTTCATGCTCACTTTCAAGTGAAAGACGGAACCCACTCTTTCCCTAGAACAACCAGCGCCTAGGTTAGACATAAAGAGTCATGTTTGGGGCACTGGTCCTCCGGTCAGAAACTCCTCCAGCTCCACGGAACCATGCTCGCCCTCATGCCCCTCTGGCTAGAAACGCCGACTCACCGGCCCTCCCTCTCCTTCCCCAGAACTGATGAGTCAGACAGGAGTGGCCGCGTGGACCTATCACATCGGCACCAAGGCCTACCCCTGGGACGCCTCCCGGAGGTTCTGCCAGAAGTACTTCACCGACCTGGTGGCCATCCAGAACAGAGAGGAGATCGCGTACCTCAACGACGCCATCCCGTACTACAGACACTACTACTGGATCGGGATCCGGAAGATCAATGGCAAATGGACCTGGGTGGGGACCAACAAGACGCTCACCCCGGAGGCGGAGAACTGGGCCGAGCACGAGCCCAACAACAAGAAGAACAACCAGGACTGCGTGGAGATCTACATCAAGAGCCCGTCGGAGCCCGGCAGGTGGAATGACGAGCCGTGCCTGCGGAGGAAGCTGCCGCTGTGCTACACAGGTAGGTCTTCTCTGCTCCCAACCTGTCTGTTTCATAAAAATGCCGATGCAGCCACTGGGTCGGTACCATGGAGTCAGAGATAGGGACAGGAAACAGAGTAGAGGGCCAATCAAGCAGCAGCACCGAGCACCTGGGAGAATAGGAGACCTGGGTGAGAGAGAACTGGACTTCTGAAACCAGAAGGGAGTCTGACTCTCACCTTCTCGTTGTGTGGCTGCTGGACCAGGCGCCCAGGAAGCTGTGCAGTGCAGTCCAGAGAGTTTGCACACTGGGCCTAGCGGGAGAGAGAGTGTAAGCTGGGAGGGAACTCGGCCCTGCACCCAGGAGACACGGCTGGACAGCAGTACATTCTCTAATGCTCATGTGCCATGAGGTCATTTCCTGCCCGTGGCATTTAGTCCTCACGAGACTCTTCAATGCATCCCCCATTCCTCTCGTTGGCTGATGAGAAAAGGCCTGGAGCCATGAACCTAAGGACCTGCCCCAGCTTCTAAGCCCCGATGCCAGAACCAGCTAGAAACTCGTGCTGACTTCAGGGCAGTCGTTTTAGCCGCATAGGCACCCACTGTCTGCTCTGCATTCTCGTGAGACAATCCGAGAACATGACCCAGGTGACAGGCGCTTTATGGGTTCCCTTCAGGGACAGCATGTCTCCAGGCGGGCGGGCTTTGGTGGGTGGGGACCAGGAAAGAGGTGGCTGACAGTGAGATCCTGGGAGCATATTTGGTTCTCATCTCCCACCTCCAGGCTAAGCAGACATGCACCACAGCTTGGTCTTCCCCAAACTATGTGCCCAGTGCCAGGACTGGCTCCATCCTTCTGGGGTGGCTGCCCTCTGGAGGGGCCCTCCTGCCCTGGCACCTGGGCACGTGGGAGGGAGTGCCTACGGAGGGGGCCCACAGCCCGGAACAGGAGAGCTGGGGGCATTCTGAAGCTCCTCCCTTAATAAGCCGTCTTACAGATGCCACACTGTGCTGAGTGTTACTCATTTCTTTATATTATAAACACCTCCCCCTAGACGCCCTCAGCGATAGGAACAGAATAGACAGTCTAGAGTATTCCTTCCACTTTCTCCCTCTCCTCACCCATGCCTCCTTACTGAGGGAAAATGTATCCATAAATGCATTGTCCTGTAGTCAGGCCCCATGTTATAAATGATTTATTGGTTACTAGATAAATTCATTATTTAACAAGCCTGTCTTCAAAGGCCTGGATGGACATTGCAGAATAGTCCTCATGTACCCACTCCCCTAGTCGGTCCCTGCTGCCAGGGAGCTTACTGTCCCCAGAGGTCCCCGCCTGCGGCTGCCGCTGGATGTTCCGATATGCCACGGCTCCCACTCCCCTCCCAACCGTCAGCACGCATCCTGCAAGGCCGTCTTCTCCAGTAAAGGGTGCAGACAATTACAGGACTGGAAAGAGATCACAAATTACTGGCACGAGTGCTGCCAACCCTGTGCCCTGCAGCACTGGTGGGCATCCCTGACTGGCACCATTTCACCCAAGTGCAGTTGGCTTCCGTCCCCATTACCACGGGCGGGCATTTTGCCATCGCAGTGAAGAGGGTGTAGGGAACCATCTGCTCCCTGTAGGAGGTGGACAAGGAACAGATATGCATACAGCAACAATCAATTACCTTTGAATCATTCCATAAATGTCAGGATTTGTCAGACCTCAGAACAGGCTTGCAAAAAAAGATTGAGTCATTGAATTGTCATTCATGTCTTTCCTGGAGTGTCCAAGGAGACAAGTTACTATCTGGATGGAACCCTGGAGTGGAGTAGATACAGAACAGTGCTGGTTTCTCGTCCCTAGCACTCAGAGAGCCTGGGCAGCCATAGTCAGAGCAAAGCTGTTTGCTGAGCACCGGGAGGCAGGCATTGCTCCTGCGAGACCCCAATGGGCAGGAGGCAGGGCGAGGACCACGCCTCCTCTACGAGCTCCTGCTGCCTCCGGCACCTTCTCTTTGCTTTGAACCCTTCCAGTGCCTCCGTGCAGCGTCACAGAGCTCTCTGGTTGTCATGGGAACTCCTGCATGGCTCCGGGACTCGGAGCATCTCAGAGTCGAGTGGAAACATAGAGATCACCTCGCATAGCCCTCCAGGTGACCTATGTATGGGTTTCCTCTTGTGGTGGAGCCCAAAGTGGACCGACGTGGGGCCAGGGCTCAGTGCACAGGAAACACCACCAGAAAGCAGTCTGGCCACAGACCTTGCCCAGCTATGACCTCATAATAACACAGGAATGAAAACATTCTCAGCCTCAGGTGGCATCAGTTATACCAGGAACCCTCCGGCTACCGCGCAGGCACACCCCTCACAGAGCCTCCTGCAGGAAAGCCACGCTGGCCCTTCTCCACGCGGGCACAGACTCGGTGACGAGGCCAGCAGGTCAGCCACTCTGCAGCGCCCATTCCCGGCAGTTAGACCTGCGAAACAGCTGCTCATAAAGCTGTCTGTCTGCCCTTTACCGGGAGCAGGCCTGGACGCCTCCCGTGGCTCCTCAGCTCTGTCACCACGTGGTTCTGGGCAGAGGTTTGAGATGGGCAAAAAGTGGAAGAGATGGGCAGCTTAGGCTCCGAGCAGGACTTGCCTGAGGTCACAGGAAGGTCACCGGTAGGCAGCAGAGCCAGGACTGAGGTCATACATGTGACTCCACGTGGTTCCCAGCCTCCGTGCCGGAACACCTGTCACAGGTCCCGGATGAGCACTGCACTCTGAGTGCCGCTGGCTGGGAAGCCACAAGCTGCTCGGTAGCAGACGGAGGAGCTTCTGTGTACCCTTCTGTCTGTGGCTCCCTCCCTTTGTCACTGTGTCCACACGAAGCACAGCCTGTGCTGGAGCCATGTGGCTCTCTCCCCAGGAAACGGGCTGCTCTCCCGGGGCCTGTGGCATGGCCAGCACAGTCTCACCCGAGAGGCTGTGGCTGGAACAAGGATCTGCTTTTCTCCACACTCTGCCCCTCTATCCCTGCAGCCTCCTGTCAGGACGGGTCCTGCAGCCAGCAGGGGGAGTGCGTGGAGACCATCGGGAACTACACCTGCTCCTGCCACCCCGGGTTCTACGGACCAGAATGTGAATACGGTGAGGCCCCATTTTACCCACATTGGGGTCCTGGGCTTGTGTTTTCTCTACCACCTGTCCCTCCGCCTGACTCAAGCTCCCTGAGACACACACTCTGGGTCAAAAACACTATCCATAGGGAGAACATCCTATATAATAAAAGCCCTATATGCTGAGTGTTCAGTTGTCCAGTTGGCCGTTCAACCAATCAAAGCATACTATGCTAAGGCCGCTCAACCACTCGCTATGACGTGCACTGACCACAGGGGGCAGACACTTCTACCTGTAGGTTAGCTTGCTGCTGTGGTCCAGCTGATCGGACTGAGCTAGATGGGCTGGACACTCCCTAGAGCACTCCCATGGTTCCTCCCTGGCTAGCCAACCTCCCGCATCTCTCCCTGCCCCGATGGCACACCAGGTCCCTCGGCCTGGCCTGTGCCCTCTAGCAATCTGGAACCCCTTGGGAAATGTCGGAGAGCTGGTTTCAGCCTGATCCCACAGGCCAGGCCGAGGGACCCCATTGGTGCACGAATTTGTGCACCAAGCCTTTAGTTTGTCATAAAATCTCAAAAGGTAAAAGGGAAGCAAAACGAAGGCCAAGAGTGTAGAGTGAGTATTTCCCACACTGAGGAGCACCAGGCTGGGTGAGGAGCCGGGGCACTGGGTGAGAGGGTTGTGCAGACCGCTCTGGCTCTCTGTAAGCCTGGCCTCATGGTTAGCCTGTGATGGAAACCTGGACTTTTGTCCCCACAGTGAGGGCGTGCGGGGGCCTGGAGCTCCCTCCGCGTGTGCTCATGGACTGCAGCCACCCCCTGGGCAGCTTCTCCTTCAGCTCCCGGTGCAGCTTCCACTGCGCCGAAGGCTACGCGCTGGACGGGTCCCGCGAGCTGGCGTGCTTGGCCTCGGGAACCTGGACGGATCAGCCCCCGCGGTGTGTAGGTGCGTGGACCCCATTCCCCCTTCCTCACGGACCCCGGGAACCTCCAGAGGAGGGGGAAGAGCGCGCTCCATCGCACAGCCTGGCAGAGAGCGAGGGCCTGCGGTGGATGCGGGGCACTGGTTGGGGTGTCACCCATCAACCATGGTTTTCGTGGCTTGTGTCTGTCCAGTGAGATACTCAGCTTAAGTCCGGGTTCTCAGGCAAAAGCACTACCCAGGGCCCTGTCTCCTGTTGTTAGCTGCAAAGTGGACAGAGTACAAGAAGGAGGACGTGGGGGCGAGTATTATTAAGCTGGTCATTTTGATTTGCTTCTCTAAAATAAAATAAAAATGGGAAAGTTAGGGTGCCTGGCTCTTTCCACACTGAAAGTGCCCTCTAAGCCCCCAACCCCGCCACACCCAGCCCCGCCTGTCGCTTGGGGAGGCAGCTGCTTACCCACCACCTGGGGAGACAGTTCTGTGATGACCAACCGGAAGTCCCAGCCCAGGGTGAGGGTGGTCTTGACTCTGAAGAAGACCCGAGCATGCAGGACCAGCTGGAGATGAACCCGCCTCGGGGAGGACGGGAATGAGGAAGCCTGTCTCCCAGACCCGAGGCCTCCGGGCTTGACTGTGCTCAGGGCCTCGGCGGCTGCACTGGGCAGCTGAGGTCTGATGGGACAGCTTCCTGTGTCTAGAGGCACCGCCCCCTCAAAACCCCTTCCCGGGGTGGATGATAGAGTCAGCAGTAAGCTGTGTGCCCCAGCTTTCCCTAAAAGTCCAGCCTGCTCTGTTTCCTCTTCCACAAGTAATGCCAGCAAGTATTTCAAGGGCACCTTGATGCACCCACACTGCCCGGCTCTGAGCTACATGAGGAAGGACAGACTCCGGCCTCGGGGGCCGCGCTCCAAGGGGCAGGGTTACCGTCCTGGGCGAACAGCAGGACCAGGGGCTGTGGGGGCAGCTCCTGCCCCAGTGGCGGGCAGAGAGGTTCCTAAGGGAAGTGAGGTCTCGGCTGAGACCCAAAGGGCAGGTGAGCGACCCGGGCAAGGAGGCCAGGCTGGTGTCCTGGGCAGGTTCCCCCTTAGAAGTGAGGCCTGAGCTGCTGACCATCCTGGCCACGTGGGGGGAAGATGTGGTGTCTCCAGAGGGCTCCTCTGAGAAAAACCTCTGTGAGCAGCTTCAGACCTGACGCTCTCCCTCCAGCCATCACGTGTGAGCCCCCAGAGCGCCCGGCCCACGGGAGCGTGGACTGCCCCCCGTCCTCCGGGGCACTGCCCTACAACGCCACCTGCCACTTCCGCTGTGCCGAGGGCTTCGAGCTGCAGGGAGCGGACACCGTCCGGTGTGCCGACGCGGGGCGGTGGACGGCGCCAGCCCCGCTCTGTCAAGGTACGGAGACATCACAGCTTCCCTCTGTGTCCCTCAGCCTCTTCAAGGCTCAGCATCTGCTGTTAGCATCTGCACTGTCATTCATTTATTTGTCAGACAGTCGCAAAGAACCTACTAGGTGCCGAGTCCTCTGTGCTGGACGCTAGGGAGGAAATGGGAGCAAATCCAGGTTTGGTCATCAGCTCATATTGTAAGAAAGGCCGGGCTGCGTTGATGGACACGTGTGGGTGGATGAGCGTGAAAGAGACGGAGCTGGGAGGCAGGGATGGTGCCTGAGGAAGGGCATGGGGCGGCAGAGAATAATGGATGAAGTGTTCAGTCTAGTTTGGTCATTTCCTGCCAACGAGCTTTGATCTCTCTGAGGCTCAGCATCCTCAGTCACATGGTGTGCTGCTCTCTGCCCGGCCTGCCTGCCGCAGCAGTGGCCGTGAGTTAGTGTGCGTGAAGCAAGCTTAAAGCTGCTGAGAGCTTTATCCGGATGGGTGCTGGGAGCTCGGGGCCATTTATGTCAATCCCTGAGCCTGACTTAGAAACAGGCAGTGGTTTGAAATCAGTGCTTTCAAAAGAGGTTTGCACACCCATGTCCATAGCACGTTATTCATAATAGTTAAAATGTGGAAGCCACCCATGTGCCCACCAGCAGAGGAATAGATAACAAAATGTGGCATAAACCCGCAATGGGATATTATTCAGCCTCCAAAAGGAGGAGATGCTGACATATGCCACACCGTGAACAAGCCGCAAGGACACTGTGCTGAGAGAGAAGCCGGCCACAGGAGGACAGATATGCGTGTGTCCACTGTACGCAGCATCATGGACACACAGGCGGAGTGGCGGTTGCCAGGGGCGGGGCCAGGGGCCGTGGGCAGTTCCTAGGTGACGGGTGTGGAGTTTCAGTTCACGGGGACGAGAATCGTTGAGGAGATGGTGGTGGTTACTGTCTGCGGAATGTGCTCAGTACCGCTGAGCCCCACACTTAAAAACGGTGACGTGGTAAAGGGTAAACTTTATTTTATGTGTATTTTACCACAAAGAGAAAAGTGAAAGAAAAAGAGGCCGAGGGGTGGGGGGGTGGGAGAGATGTCCGAGCACGGTGATGGGGGCGCAGGAGAGTCATGGGGTGCGTTGCAGGCAAAGACATGGGAGCCCTGGATGCGCTTCTGTCTTAGCGATTGCGGGAGGCACCCCTGTCTCTAGGAGGAAACATCCAGAAGAGACAGCTGCGTGTTTATTCTCTCCGCCTCTGAGAGGTGTCTCAAAGCTCCACTGAGCTCCCAGTGTCTCTGCCCAGACAGTCCGGTCTGCGTCTGGTGCAGAGCGTGATGGCATTACTGCTGCCCGTTACGGCTGCCGCCCGGCTATGGCTGCCCCTACTAGTCACACCCTGGCGACGTGCAGGGAGTTAGCTAGTCTAACGCCCCGGGGTCGTTAGGTGCTTGTCCCGGCTGCACAGGTGAGACGCGGCCTCTGTAGCGTCCACGTGTTCTCTCCGTCTGACCATCCGCGTCCTGTGACTGAGACCACGGAGCAGGGGGCATTCCACTTACACTCTGCTTCTTCACCGAACATCACTCCGTTAGCACCTCCGTCCTCTGTTCCAGGGGAAACACATCCTCTGTGATGTCCTCCATGTTCCTCCCCCGGACTCACCACCATTCTTTTTCTTTCTTTCTTTTTCTTTCTTTCTTTCTTTCTTTCTTTCTTTCTTTCTTTCTTTCTTTCTTTCTTTCTTTCTTTTAAATATATTTTATTGATTTTTTACAGAGAGGGAGAGGGATAGTTAAAAACATCGATGAAAGAGAAACATCGTTCAGCTGCCTCCTCCACACCCCCAACTGGGGATGTGCCCGCAACCAAGGTACATGCCCTTGACCAGAATCGAACCGGGACCCTTTGGTCCACAGGCCGACATTCTATCCACTGAGCCAAACTGGTTTCGGCCACCATTCATGTTCAGCCTCTGATCCGTGGCGTCTATCTTTTTGTTTTATCAGTATGTTGCCCTCTTAGCTAAGGCCATGCTAAAGCAGTCTATGAACTGAGGTCTCGATGCGCATGTGGATGGCACACTTAGCATAGGTTCTTGGGCCCAAAGGGAAGAGATCCTGAAACGTACAGATAGGTATCGCTCCGCCGGTTCACAACAGCCCTGCCTCCTCCTCAGCCCCCTCGCGAGGAAAGGGCACTTCCTCGCTCCCCAGGGTAAGGGCGCCTCACTCAGAGGAGGAACGTGGCTAAGGGGCGGGAGCGCGAGAATGTGTGTACTGCCGTTTCGCTCCCTCACCCCCTCACCCCCTCCCTCCCTCGCCCTCAGCGCTGCGGTGCCAGGATCTTCCGGCTCCAAACCAGGCCCGGGTGGAGTGCGTCCATCCCTTTGGCAGCTTGGGGTTCCAGTCCACCTGCAGCTTCGCCTGCGCTGAAGGCTTCCTCCTGGTCGGGGCGCGGGAACTCCGGTGCCTGGCCACCGGGACCTGGAGCGCCGCGCCCCCCGAGTGCCGAGGTAGGAGGCCCGTCCCGCTCTTGGTGTTGTGGGGTTGAACCCCGCGTTCAAAATAAGACCACCAGAGGCTGCTAATTGATTTTTTAAAAAGCAGGCAAGGATTTATTGAACTGGCCAGGACGGCCTGGAGAGCACCACACGCAGGTGTAGTCCACATGACTGCACTGTTTCAGGTGTAGGCAGTCCTTTAAAAGGTCTAAACCACAAGGATTTTCCTTTGTTCTAAATTCTAAATGCTAAATGCTGGGAACAGCAGGCAGGGTCCTTCCCAGCCACACCCTGCTGGACGCAGGAATGTGGCCCAATCTTGCAAAAGCAGATAGTGCAAAAGCAGATACTGAGCGGTTAATCTCTAAAGGTTATCTACAATTTCTACTCCTGGAGCTACTGAGTCAGTGGGAATCAATCTCCTGT